>JAAGEH010000076.1:31690988-32118758 GCA_011751065.1 Lasiurus cinereus
TGTGTGTGTGTGTGTGTGTGTGTGTGTGTGTGTGTGTGTGTGTGTGTATGTATATACAGCCTGATCATTCCCAACTGCCCCCCTGCCTGCCTGATCACCCACAACTTCCCTCCCCTCTTGGCCCTTAACTGCCTCTATCTCGGCCTTGCCACCATGGCTTTGTCCAGAAGAACATCTGGAAGGTCTTCTGGAAGATCTCCCAGTCTAATTAGCATATTATCCTTTTATTAATATAGACGGATGCCTGGTGCATGGGTGGGGGCTGGCTGGTTTGCCCTGAAGGGTATCCTGGATCAGGGTGGGGGTTGCTTTTGAAGTCAGGGTGGCCTGGGCAAGGGGCTCAGGCAGTTTGCAGGCCAGCCACATCCCCATGGGGTGAGGGTCCCCACTGCGGGTGTGTGGCTAGCTTGGGTGAGGGGCTGAGGGCTGTTTTCATGCTGGCCACACCCCCTTCAGGAAGGGGGTCCCCACTGGGTTGCCTAGCCAGCCTGGGTAAGGGGCCGAGGGCCATTTTCAGTCTGGCCATGTCCCCCAGCGGGGTCCCTCACCCAGATGGTGGCATGGCCAGCCTGGTTAAGAGGCTGAGAGCGGTTTGCAGGCCCTTCCCTCGACAGCCAGCCCAGGTGACCCAAGCCTTCTGCATGCTCAGGCCAGCTCTGTGGCTGCCACCCACAGGCACCTCCTTCAGCGGCTGCCCCAGGCAGGCAGGAAGCTCCAGCTGGCTCCGTGGCTGCTGCTATCTTTGTCCCACTAATTTGTATATTCCCTCCTGGTTTGCTGTGGGTGTCACAGAGTGATGACGATTACCATATTATTCTTTTATTGGAAAGAATATATATATATATGTATGTATCTACACAGTTGAAATACTATAGACATAAATTTAGTATCCTCTTTTCCCCCATGATATTAATTTTTATAGAATACTTTTAATGGCTGCACAATATTTTATTATGCATTATCCTATCATTTCATTATTCTCTTATTTACTTAACTATTCCCTTATTCTTAGAATTCAGGTAATTTCTAATTTTCTAATTACAGGCTATTAAAGAGAATCTATAATGAATATCTTGTTCATAAAACTTTAGTCTGCATTTTGGGACTTTCTTCCCTTAATATAGATCCCTAGAAGTCCATCCTGGCTTCTTGATAAGCCTGCAGCTCGAGAGAATCAATAGACTTACCCCCACATGCACATAGCATGTTAAAAGAATACAGGCCTGGCCATAAGAAGACTCACTATCCCACTAACTAGCCAGGTATCCTACAAAAGTCTTTACCTCAGAGTCTATAAGTATAAAATCAGGGAGCTGATTTAGATTATCCTTATCATTCCACACATGTTTAATATTCCTAAACTCTTATTTAGTGGACCTTGCTCCTATCTAGTGAAATAATTTTTCCTATGCCTTTAGGGATATATAGACACAAAGGAATACCACTGGTAATGGATCCTGGGACATTATTATATTACTATCTCTATAGGACACAGAACTATCAATATTCTATAGGAATATGGCTGGTCCTGTGATTCTTCTCTAACTCATATAACTTGTCTGGATGTTTTTAAATTACTTTTGGTTTCTAAACATTAAGAAGTATATTGTAGCTATATGAACCTGCTCACCGAACCTTCTAATACTAACCCAAAGCAAAATATTGTTAGGTATTAAAATATCACATTTAAAATGTTTTATTTGTGTTTCCTGAAATTACATCTGGCTCAATCTTCATATAAGGACTGTTTTAAGTGTTTCCCTGTGCATGACCTCCTGCTAGAAACTGGTTCACAAAGATATTAGGTTTTATGTTGCAGAATATCCCATTGAAAAGCCACAACACTAAGGACAAAGGAGCATCTAAACAACCAGTCTGAATCTCAGTGCCTGGCACAGGGGAAGGTCTCCCGCTGGAGGTCAGGGAAGGAGGACTGTGAGAAATTTTGGTTTTGGGGACGCTGGAACCGGTACAATATTGTGCTTCTCAGAGAAAAGGTAGTGAATGAAGGAAATGGGATTCTAGAAGCTTTTCACATGAAGTGGCGAGGCTTAGGATCTGCCAGAAAGAGAACATTTAAAGAACTGGATCTAAATCGGGAATGATTTTTTTTTTCTGATAAAGGTAGAAATAGAACCACTTAATGTTTTACAAATTAAAAGTAAGTCAGAGGCAGAATAAATAGGAATGACAATAACTGAAAAAAGGCAAGTCTTAGCATATGGGAGTCCATGTGGAGATCATCAGTTGATACAAGTTACTCACTTGGTAGGAGTTTGTGATGTGGGGGAATTAAAATTTGCAGAGAATGGAGCAAATGGCCAGGAATGCTGAGGAGGTGGTAGCCTCTGGACACTCTGTCCACAAATTGTAGGAATTCTTGATGAGAAGTTCTTAAAGGAGGAAAAGTGGACATGAGGCCAGACATCTAGAAGAATCTGACACAACTGGAGGCACAAGCTCAGGAACATGGATGTGTTTCAGTCTCGAGAGTGGGAACAGTTTCAGAGGACCATGCTCAAGAGTCTGGTGATTCTGCCTATGGATGAGTCACCCCCTCTGAGAACCTTGTACCTACTTTAGTTGCTCTCCTTCAGCCCTTCACCTAACGGGTCTGCCCCACCCCCAATTCCATCCCCACCACTTCACTCCTCAAGCTTTGCAGTCCCTTCTCCTCCTCCTTTTGGCATCCAGTGCTAGCATCTCATGACTCCTCCATTCCCTCCTCATCCACCTGTACCTGCCCCTGGGCCACTTCACCTGCCCTTCATCTCAACTCAGCCCACTTTTCCCCACCAGATGCTCCAGTGAGGCCTCCACCATGTTTACACCATGTTTACATGATGTTTACACGAAAGCCTTGACTCCCATGGCCACCAGGATTTGGACTTTCTGACCTCTATGGAAATGAGACTGAATTAAAGAGTTCATGAAATGAGACAGTGGTCTCCAGTAATTCCATTTTCAAAGCCATATCGGGAGTCAGTGCAGCGGATGAAAGTGACTCGATTGAGATGCTGCTCACGGCCATTCCTTTATCAAACAGTCTCGAGCTGTCAATGATGAGTGTTGCTGGGTCCTCATCTCCTCTTTTACAAGCTGTCTTCATGGCATTGGAGCCAAGTGCTACAGGATGGCTTGCCAGCAGAAGCTTTTCAAAAAAATGACATCTGTCCCAGGAGAGGTCACCTAGATGGTCCCTTAGCCAGGGAGCAGCAGGTTGCACTGGGACCTGCTTCATAATGAAGTTCAGCAAGATAATTATTTCCAGGAAAGGAACCAAGAGCATGACAGATACCAGAATAGAGAAGAGGCTTGCACTACTGAGGAAGGAGTCTGATTGGAAGAAAATGTTTTTTCATGGACTTGCATCACCTTGCCTTCATCAGGACTAAAGAACAGAGGCTGTTCCTCCCCTTCCCCTTCTTCCAAATCCATAACCTGCTTTAGACACCAGGGAACACTCTCCTGCATCCTTCCCAGTCTCACACATCCTATTTGCCAGGGGAAAGAACCTATCAGCAGGATGTAAGGAAAAGAAAGGGGTGATTAGGATAAAACTGAAAATATATATTTTTAATGAGCAAGACTAGTACATCATTGCCAGGGACATTTTATCACAATTGGGCGATAAAGCTATTTGGCAGGTAGCAATTACTATAAAAGTAATTGGAGAAGAAAGTGTTCATCGTGGAAAGAGCTTCTGAAATGGAAGGGAAAGCTTTATTTTTTGACTTGCCCTGCATAGTAGTAGTTAGATTTATAAAAACTCATGTTTATAAAAATAAGTGTTTTAAACATAAATTTTCTATGTCATTATTGTATTTTCCAATACAAATTGTTTTAAAAGAGAGAATGATACTAAAAGACACAATCACTGAATATATGTAGATCTTATTTGAATCCTGATTTGAACAAACCAATTACAAAATATTTGTGAAGTCATTAGAAAAATTAGAACATTGGCTAGATCTTTCATGACATTTAGGAATTGTTTAATTTTAGATGTGCTGCTGCATGTTTTATAGAAAGAATCCTTAATATTTAAAGATACAGACTGAAATAATTTTATTTTTTAAAATATATCTTTATTGATTTCAGAGAGGAAGGGTGAGGGAGAGAGAGATAGAAACATCAATGATGAGAGACAATCACTGGTGGGCTGCCTCCTGCATGCCCTCCACTGGAGATCGAGCATGCAACCCAGGCATGTGCCCTTGACTGGAATCAAACCTGGGACCTCTCAGTCCACAGGCACACTCTCTACCCATTGAGCCAAACCAGCTAGGGCTGAAATAATTTTATTTTTTATTTTTATTTTTTTAATTAAATCTTTATTATTCAGATTATTACATTTGTTTTTCTTTTTTCCCCTCCCTAGCACCCCTCCAACCAGCTCCCACCCTTCCCTCTGCCCTTACCTCCGCTCATTGACCTCATCCATAGGTGTATGATTTTTGTCCAGTCTCTCCCTGTACACCCCTCACCCCTTTCCCCCTGAGATTTATCAGTCCACTCCCTTTCTGTGCTCCTGATTCTATTATATTCACCAGTTTATTCTGTTGATCAAATTTTTAATTCCCTTAATTTTTAGATTCACTTGTTGATAGATATGTATTAGTTGTTCATAATTTTTTGGCTTTTACCTTTTTCTTCTTCCTCTTCTAAAAGAGTACCTTTCAGCATTTCATATAATACTGGTTTGGAGTTGATGAACTCCTTTAGCTTTTTCTTCTCTGTGAAGCTCTTTATCTGCCCTTCAATTCTGAATGATAGCTTTGCTGGATAGAGTATTCTTGGTTGTAGGTTCTTGCTATTCATCACGTTGAATATTTTTTGCCACTCCCGTCTGGCCTGCATTGTTTCTGTTGAGAAATCAGCTGACAGTCATATGGGTGCTCCCTTGTAGGTAATGAACTATTTTTCTCTAGCTGCTTTTAATATTCTCTCTTTGTCTTTTGCTCTTGGTATTTTAATTATGATGTGTCTTGGTGTAGTCCTCTTTGGATTCCTTTTATATGGGGTTATGTGTGCTTCCTGAACTTGTAAGTCTATTTCTTTTACCAGATGTGGGAAGTTTTCAGTCATTATTTCTTTAAATAGGTTTTCAGTATCTTGCTTTCTCTCTTCCTCTGGTACCCCCACAATTCTGATGTTGGTACGCTTGAAGCTGTCCCAGAGGCTCCTTACATTATCTTCACATTTTTGGATTCTTTTCTCTTCTTGCTTTTCCAGTTGAATGTTTTCTGCTTCTTTATATTTCAAATTTTTGACTTGATTCTTGCCTTTCTCTAGTCTGCTGTTAGGACTCTGTATAATATTTTTTATTTCAGTCAGTGTATGTTTAATTTCTAGTTGGTCCTTTTTCATCTCTTGTTGGACCTTTTCCATCTCTAGTTGGATCTTTTGCATCTCTAGTTGGTCCTTTTTTCATCTCCTCTTGGCTCTCGCTAACTTTATCCAACTTTTCTAGCATATTCTTGAAAAACCTTATAAGTGTGGTTTTGAACTCTATATCCAGTCGTGTGTTTTTTTCCTCCATTTCTTTTGTTTGTGATCCCTTCCCTTGTCTCGGCATTTTCACTATGCTGGGAGGACTTCTGTGTTGGATTCAGCCTTATGATACCAGACTTGCAAAACCGCAGAAGCCTCTCTGTTGAGCTTATCATGGGTGGAGTCTCAGGGCTTAAAGGACCGCCTTGCCTTCTAGTTGGCCCCACCCTCCACGGCCCCTGAGTCTCAGGTGACTGGGTAATCGCTGGAGCAGTCCTTGTGCTCATGCACAGTGCCTCTAGACAGCTGCCTTTCCGGCTCCCCTGCACACCAGGACCACAAGAGTCTAGGTCCCTGGGGTTTCACCCGAAACAGGGGCTTAGTGGAGTCAGAAGTGGCACAGTTGGGAGGGTCTGTCTCCTGCCCCCTCACGAAAGCCAGTGGCACAATCAGCAGTCTGTCCTCTGCGCAGTGCCGTGCGCGAAACCAGACCTCTGATCTTTTGCGACTCCCCTAAATTTCCGTGCACCTTTCCCTTTTCACAGTCCAAACTCCCCCTATATGAGTTTTGGCTGGATCTGGGGTTTAGTGTCGTAAGATAAGAGGTTCAATGCCGTTGGGAGTCTCCGTTTCCTTCCTGCCTGAGAAAACCAACCAGGTACTCGGGCACCTGCTCTCTCTAAGCGCACATCTCCGTACCTCAGCTTTTTGCAGCTCCTCTGGGTCTCTGTGAGCCCCTCTCTTTCCCTCTAGTTGTAGAATTTCCACTCAGCCAGCTTTCCAGTGGTTCTGGATGATGTCCGTTCTGTCTTTTAGTTGTAGTTTTGAAATTGTTGTGTGAGGCAGCAGTGTAGGTGTTTACCTATGCCGCCATCTTGGATTCTCCAGGCGGAAATAATTTTAGATAGTGTTTGAGATTACTTTAAAATAAGCCACAGAGGGTAGAAATGGCAGCTAGGATTATAACTGAAACAAATTGATAATTAGTGAGACTAGCTGAGGAGTACATGGGCGCTCATTATAGCATACCTTTGTGCAAGTTTGAATAGTAACAATTTTTTTAGTAACATGACTGAGATGAATAGTCCATATGCAAAAGAAAGATGGGCCCATAAATCCTGTATGTGGATTGCTCAAGCAGCTTCCTTTCTCAATTAGCTCTCTGAAGTCTCTGCCTGCATGGGACAACTATCCAAGTAAACCAAAACTTTAGAGCCAAGTGTCCAGTTAAAATACCAAGTCCCACGCCTTGGCTAGTTTGGCTCAGTGGATAGAGCATCGACCTGCAGACTGAAGAGTCCCGGGTTCAATTCCAGTCAAGAGTATATGCCTGGCCTGTGGACTCGATCCCCAGTGTGGTGCGTGCATTGGGCAGCCGATAAATGATTCTCTCTCATCATTGATGTTTCTATCTCTCTCTCCCTCTCGCTTCTTCTCTGAAATCAATAAAAATAAATTTTTAAAAAAAGAAAAGAAAATACCAACTCCCTGAATACCAGTTTCCCAAGGCTTCTTTCAGATAAGACTGGAAAAACAAAACGTATTTTAACTCCTCTTAGGAGCGCTAGAGACCGGGAAGCACAGGCTAACCTTCAGGCCATGTACTGCTTAGGGGCTGGTGCTCAAGTTGGCACACCTTATAGGATAGTATTATCTATTCCATTCTGCAGAGTTTCAGGTCCAGACCTAAAAGCTGTCTCTGAATTGCCCCCTACACTTGAACAGCTGCTCAGTCTCCAGTTAGTGCCCAAGTGAAACATAATCATACCAGTTGTTTTTTAAGGCCTTGCTGCCTCAATGTTGTCATGCTGGCATCAGCACCAAATGCCAAATTGAGAAGAAAATGTTTCTATGACTGTGCTGCCGATTATAAAAATAACATATCTGATGAGCCAGCTGTGATTATACAAAAAAACATTAATAATCATTTCTGCAGTTTATCTTATCCTAAATAGTTCTCAAACATTACTCTATCCTTTCAAAACTATAATACAGATGTCTTATTTGATACATTTTATCTTAAACAAGCCGCTGAGGAGATCACTGTTTTTATCAAAAGGTAGGAAAAATCATTTACCCTTGTCATATGGGAAGACCTAAAATCAATTATTTTGACAGAATGACATACATTTGATAAGCCAGTGTTGTCAGTTCATGGAGATACAATAATTTGTCTCTCTGGAACTTGAAAATAAGGGAAATAAAGATTTACTTGAGCACTAAACCATGCAATGAATATATAGTGACCAGACTGGGAATGCAAACCTGCTTCGAGACAGAGCAGCTGTCAGGTCAGCAAGACTGAACTATGAAAGAATGAATTTTTTATTATGATACCGAAAGAATGTGTACATCACCCAGCCGATTTTGCTCAGTGGTTGAGCATCGACCTATGAACCAAAAGGTCATGGTTTGATTCCCTATCAGGGCACATGCCTGAGTTGTGGGCTCATTCCCCAGTAGAGGGCATGCAGGAGGCAGTTGATCAATGATTCTCTTGCATCATTGATGTTTCTATTTCTCTCTCCCACTCCATCTCCCTCTCCCTCTCTGAAACAAATAAAACACATTATTTTTTTTTTAAAGAATGTGTTCATCAAAGGTGTGTGGGAGGGGATGATTTTGGCCCATCATAGAAATATAGGAAAACTAGAGACCTGTGCATGAATTCGTGCATAGGTGGGGTCTGGGCTGCTCCCCCTACACAAGGCCAGTTGGACAGCCACAGTGTGCATCATAGTGACCATTCCAGTCATTTGGCTTTTATACATATACTAGAGGCCTGATGCACAAAGCTTCGTGCAAGAATGGGCCTTCCTTCCCTGGCTGCTGGCAGCGCCTTCTCTCTGGCCAGAGCCACCTTTCTACTCCAGCTTGGAGCCACCTTTCCACCTTCCCATGCTACTACCCAAAAGCCCAGAGTGGCTGGAGTGGTGTGGAATGCCTGTGTTGTCACCATGGCAATGATGCAAGCATCCCGCCCTGCCCCCAGTTGCTTGGCACCTGTGTATGCAAATTAACCTGCTGTTGTTGTTGTTGTTGTGTTAATTTGCATACTCACTCCTGATTGGCTGGTGAGTATCAAGAAGGTATGGTCAATTAGCATATTACTCTTTTATTAGGTAGATGAGTCTCACTAAAGCAAGTGTTGGCTGTGCATGTCTATTACCAACTGGAGTGTTAGACATCTGACCTGAGTCACGGATTGCTTCGTATGGCTGCTATAGGTTTTAATTTTAATATTCAAATATTAAACATTTTCTTAAAATATTTTTATGTAAGATTCTTCATTTATTAATTTTCTTGAAAACCCCCAAATTCTCACATGGTAGCAACCAGCTAGAACTGTGTAAGAGCTGCCCCACTGTCCATGGCACCCACCAGCAACCTCACTCAGCTCTCTTACTTGGTTGGCCCCTAAAGGCATCTGTGTTGGTCACCCCCAGATTAATACCTGCAGTGAAGCAATTGGTCTCACTTCCTCTGTTCTGAGTCCATGACCCTCACACATTCTTCTGGTGTCAACTTGACTTTTGTTGTTAGTTGTCTACCGAGAAGGAGTGAGTTGGTCACGTCACTGTGAGGACTCCTACCTATGTGGCAGTTTTATCTTTCATGGTACAATATAAAACTGGCATTTTTATTTTGTACATAAGTTTCCAGTAATTCAGCCCAGATATGGATCCACTCTTGGTGTAACAATAAAACTGAAGGTCCATCTTCAAGGCTAAGGATCAAAACCCGGTTGCTGCCAAACTCCCAGTTGCATACCCCCTGGTACAGTGACTTAGGACTGAACCACCCAGTGTCACCACATGGGATTCTCCACAAAGAGAACATTTTCCAATTTTCATTTTATATTTGGAAGTACTTACTGTTTTAATTTTACCTTATAACATTATCCTTTTGTAGTTGGGTGTGATGTGTGTGTGTGTGTGTGTGTGTGTGTGTGTGCGTGTGTGTGTAAAATCCAAAGATGGGAGTTTAGGTTGGTGGAAGAGCATACAAAATGAAAGTTTTGGTTAAAAAATAAAATGGTCTTGGCCTTTCTGTCACTACTTCTTGCAGAGTGCTGAGTGCATGCTTGCAGTTGCTTTAATCTCTCTAATAGTATCACGGTTCGTGGCTATTTATTAATTGTGAGAGAATTATTGCTTTTTCTAACTCTCAGCCCTTATCTTCTCTGCTTTGTTAATGTCATTGCCTCCACAGTCACCCACTAGCCTCCTATATTTTGTAATTTAGAAAATGTCCACCTACATATTGCACCTCGATTGTGTCATCTGCCAAAAAGCAAGATGATTGGGAAAGAAAATCTTAAAAACACTTCCTACACATTCACATATTGCAGAGGCTTTACACCATAGGCACTTGGGAGTCCCACTGTGTCTGGGAGAAGTTGAGAAGGACTCATACAGGAAGCAACTTGGGAAAGATGAACTCTCAAAGGTTCTCTTCAGCATGGGTGTTGCAATGCTGACTCACATAGACACTGAAATATTCAAGATCCTCCAACTCTTCTTCCATTTCAGCCACACACATAGACATCTCATACATTCATTCACTCATCCTTCATTCGTTCATTCAAAAAATGGTTTTGCAGATGATCAAAGGTACACCTGAAGCCTATAGAAAGCAATTTTCCTAAACTTAGAATTAATGATCTAATAATAATGGCGACAACAATAAAACAGACAAGAAGATTTTTTTTTAATATATTTTATTGATTTTTTATAGAGAGGAAGGAAGAAGGAGAGGAATAGAGAGTTAGAAACATCGATGAGAGAGAAACATTGATCAGCTGCCTCTTGCACACCCCCTACTGGGGATGTGTCCATAACCAAAGTACATGCCCTTGACTGGGACCTCTCAGTCTGTAGTCCTACGCTCTATCCACTGAGCCAAACCGGTTTTAGTCAGACAAGAAGATTTTTGCTTTTGCAACACATATCTGACTTCAATTGTTTTGTTTTCTGCACTACGGGATAGAACTGTTATGCAGCTTCAGAGAATTTCCATAAAGTGCCATGTAGATCTATACTTATGAGTTGCGTTTTCCTCCTGTAATGAGGAATTCTTAGGGAATATTTCTCAATATTTCTTCCAAATAATTTTAAAAACACACTAGACTGTCAGAAACTCATTTTTTGTTTCTGTCCCCTTTATTATTCCTGTATCAGCATCATTTATCATTTAAGCATCTTAAAATGATGATGTTTTTGAAATCATATATGCATTTGGTTAATAAATCAGGCACCACATGAATGGATCTTTACTGAATCCCTTCTCAGACTTTGCATTGAAATACTTCAAAAGCTGATACTTCAATAACTAAAATACATCTTTGAAGACAGAGAGAGATGTCTGGGTCAATGTTAAGTTTATTTCAGATCTAAGAATCAAAGGGACTGATAGAAGAACAGAAAAATGACCACATATAAATATAAATCTTATATAAAGAAAAGCCTAATATGCAAATTGACCAAACTGTGGAACAACTGGTGGAACAACTGGTTGCTATGATGTGCACTGAGCATTAGGGGGCAGACACTCAACACAGGAGCTGCCCCAGCCCGCAGGCCCCACACCAGCCAAGGCAGGTGCCAGTGGGGGCCCCCTAATTACCCCACCGGTCATCCTGCTGAAGGAGGCAACTGGGGCAGTGTGGGGGAGGGGTGCGCAAGGCCAGCAAGCAGGCAGCACCAGGCTGGCCAAGGCCGATGCCAGCAGGGGCCCCCAATTGCCCCATCAATTGCCCCACTGATCGCTAGCCAAGCCTAGGGAACCCTACATGTGCACAAATTTCATGCATCGGGCCTCTAGTTTTATTATAAAGGCCCAGTGCATGAAATTAGTGCATAGGTGGGGTCTCCAGCAGCTGCCAGCAGCCAGGACCTCCCTTCATTCAGCGCTGCCCCCTGGTGTTCAGCACATGTCATAGCAAGCAATTGAACTCCTGGTTGGTCAAACTCCCAAGGGGACACTTTGCATATTAGGCTTGTACCAAGTGGCACACAATCCCCAAGCAACCACAGAATGACTGGCTGGAAGGTAACATCCTTACTTACCTGTACTACTCAAAGCCATTACCAAACTGCTCTAAACTTGAAGGAAGAAGGCAGATGATTCTCTTGCCTGGTATGTACTTTGCAAAGCAAGGACTTCAGTGAGTCTATTCCAGTCCAGAACCTCAGTCTTCAAAACGAGGCACTAAGGATCTTTATGACCTTGGCCAACTTCCATAACCTGATTCTAAATATTTTACACATAAAATTAATACATTTATTCTATAAAAATAGAAGTACCTATCCACAAGAATATAAGACTATTGTAAGGGTCCAATGAGGTGACTTAACCATTGTGCTTGGTGGATAGTAAGCACTCAGTGAATGAGGGATTTTACCTTACCCTCCCCCCACACCATCTGCAGCTGCTAGAAGCAAAGGAACAGAGCTAGCTGCTCCTGCTTGGCTTTGTCTTTCCTCCCAGATGTGGTCACCACAGCTGAACAGCAGCATCTTCTGGTTTCTTTCTAGAGGAAGAATTTTATATGTTAGCAACATAATGTGTGTAAGTCCCCTTACTGAGGTTAGTGAGATGCCAAGAAAGAAAGATGGTTTTCCTGAGGAGAGTTGCCTGAGAGGACCCATACATGTATCTACTTCTGTGTAGCAGTATATGCCCGCTGCCCCAGCATAATTTAGAATGTCACTTGGCCACACAGAAAACAGGTGAAAACCATTTTTCCCATTATGAGGGGGATTTCACACTCCCTACCCCCTTGGGTATTTTCCAACTCAAGTCCCTGTTTAAATGTCTTAAATATCACCTTCTCAATGAGGTGACCTCTGACGGCCATGTTAAAGTTACAAGCCATCTCCCCATTTTGATTCTCCCTCCTAATGTTTTCTTCCTTTGCTGCACTAATCTCATGGAAACTATTGTTTTCAAATGTATTACAATCTACTGCTTATCATCTGTCTCTGACAGCTAGAACGTAATCTTTTGAGGAACAGGAGTCTTTGTTTTGTGCCTGAAACAATTGATCACTTACTGAACTAACAAAGAAATAAATAGATTTATTCATACTTGCTTGTATATACGAAGAGAAATTCTGGAATACTTTTTGAGAAAATAAGAACAGTTATTACTTGGACAGAGAAAGTTGGAGGAAAAGGTGATCCCTATGAATTGGGGACAGAGGTAGGAGAGAGATTTCAGTTTTTTCTCACCCAGTCATAGGACCAGCCTTCACCCCCGCTAGCCTACCTGTCCAGACAGCTTGATCCCATGGTTCAGGGATGGCAAGGGCCTAAGAGGTCTGGCTGCAGCCGCTACTCTCACCAAAGAAGCCCAGAAAATCGCCCTTCAGCAACCCTGATAGGTCTTCTCCGCCCATAGACTACAGGATCTTCTTTCACACCGATCCTTCCCTCTCCTTGCCCCCTCTCGCATGCAGGAACTCCATCTCCTGTTCCTCAGGAGTCCTGACATCTCCCTAATCCAGTCCCCAGCCCTGAACCCGGTCACTCTCCTTCTTGCTGCCTCCACCCAACCTGTGGCAACATACTCCTGCCCCAAGGTCATCGAGGCCCTCACTCAACCTCGGAGGGGACTCTCAGATCTTCCTCTCTCTAATTCTGACTTAACTCTGTTTGTGGATGGAAGCTCGTGCCTAGACCCCCAGTGATGTCAGAAAGCCTCCCATGCGCTTCCCTCCCAGGTCCACCGATCATTGCACATTGGACTGCTGGTACTTTGGAGGTTCCTTGAACCCCTCTTCACCTCGCCCACACTGGGAGAGACAGTCACGAGTGCCTGCTCCTCCTGCTCCACGTGTGCAGCTGTCTCACCCCAGGGAGGAATGCGCCCCAACTTTCCTACCCACCAAATAAGAGGACACCTCCCAGGGCAGGACTGGCAGGTAGACTTCACCCATATGCCTCCCCACAAGAAGACCAAATATCTGCTTACCATGGTAGACAGGGTGGGCAAAGGCCTTCCCTACCCGCAAAGAAACTGTTGAGGTTGTGCCTGAGACCCTAATAACACACATAATCCCTAGGTTCAGCCTCTCCACCTCCATACAATCAGACAACGGCTCAGCGTTTATATCAAGGGTCCTTCAGCAGGTTAGCACCTCTCTTGGCATCTCCTGGAAACTGCACATTCTCTACCACCCACAATCATCAGGTAAGGTCGAGAGGGTCAACAGCCTCCTTAAAGACCATCTAACTAAACTCTTTCTAGAAATTTGCAGCTCCTGGCCAGACCTCCTGCCCATGGCCCTGACCGGAATCCAGGCTACACCAAGGAGCCCCACCTTCTTCAGCCCTCTTGAACTCCTATACGGGAGACCCTTCTTGCTCAACCACTATCTCTCTACCGACCCGCCTCTCCTGGCTACTTATCTTCCATACATGTCTTTATTCAGGCAGCTACTCTGGGAACACGCTGACAGGTTTCTGTCCAGGCCAGGACTAGCCCTCCAGCCCGGGGACTCAGTCCTCCTCAAGAAACTTACCCCCAGGTTGTATTTCAGCTCCAGGCCCAGAAAAAGAACAAAACCAGAAAAGTGACACTGTGGCAGCTCAGGACCAGCCTTTACTTCCCAAGTGACTTAACAGAATCGCTCTCGAGACTTCACCAACCAGTCCCTGGGGAAATCATGCTGCTGCTGCCCCCCTCATCCAGCATGGAAAACACTCCCTGTTTTTCGCTCACTTACCCCATGGCTCCTCCCCTCGTTAGACCCACTGGTATCTATTCCTTTAATCTTGCTCTTAGGCCCTTGTCTCATGTGGTTTCACTAGTTCTTTTTGCAGAACAGGATGAAGGCCTTCACCAATCAGAAGGTGGGAGACATCTATCACCAGAATCCTTGAGACCCCAGGTAGATGCCCCTAACGATGCCCGTCTCAGCCGGAAGTAGCTACAGAAAACAAAACTTCAGCCCCTGACCTTGCTCGGATTCTCAATTTTTTTAATATCACCAAAAGCCTAGAATGATAGATTCTCCGTCCCTGCAACTGGTGGGCAGATTTATGATGTCTGCCACCGGGATATCCCCATTCAGTACGTGCGGAGTGCCCCGGGCCCAACCCCTTCCTGTGTTGCCCTGGGCCCAACCCCTTCCTGTTCCCTCAAAAAGCCTGGTCACTGCTGGACATATTACTGTCATCCAGTCTGGAGGCAGTCCGGTGTGTCCCTTCTTCTCCCCCTCCTCTAATCCTGGTTTTTCTACTTCCTCCATAATAAACCTCCTCTTTAGACATGCAAAAAAAAGAAAAGAAAAGAAAAGAAAAGAATAATTTTATACATATCAAGCATCACTGTTTCTAAACCTACTTGCCATTTCTGACTTCCTTCTCTTGATTTTCCCTCAAGAGACCACTCTCCTTTCTCTTTTACCTGCAAATCCCAATTGCTTTGTCAAGCCTCAAAACAGCAAGTTTTCTTCCTGCTATATATACATATGTATCTGAACACACCTTTTTTGTGTAAATGGGTGTTGTAAGAAAAGTGATAAATTGAGCCCCAATTTCAAAACAGATATTTTACTCAAATACAGAATGTAACCAAAAGTCTTCCTGAAGAGTAAAAGCTTACTGAACAAAAGTAGCAAAAGAAGAGTTGAATCCAAAGAAGTAGGCCAACCCGGAAGAGCAGTGGTGACTTTAAAGGGTTTGATAAACTGATGGCACATAATGGCTCCCACTCAGGGGTCACGTGATGGAAGGTCCATCCTGTAGCAGGAGAAGGGGCCTCTCGGCTAGGAGCAGGTGCTCTGGGATTCTCCTGGCTGAGCATTTCCCTGAAGCCAGGATATGTGCTTCTGGGCCGCACCCTCCACCATTCTGATCAAAGGACTCACGAGTGTTACAATATCTGAAGTAAATGCCTCAGAGAGACTGAGGGAACACAGACAAGCAGATTGCAACCTGGTGTGAAGAAAACAGAAGGGGCCCATGTGTTGGGATGTGTTTAACATTATGAATTCATTTACACAGTCACCAGCGGAAGAAGCAACATGATCCGAAGTCAAGACAAAGCCAAGAGCCCTGCCTTCCAATCTCCTGTGTGTTGGCACATAAGTCAAATTTTAAAAAGCATAGATGCTTTATTCTTCCCTTCCAGCTTCTTTTTCGCCTCCCTCGCATGTTTGCCAGCCAGTTGTAGGCAAGTGAATTATTATTCTATCCACATTCCTCTAGGAAGGAAAGAATAAACTCAATCTATCTTCATTTCTCTCTTCTTACAAAGAAGGTGAGACAGTGATAACATCAGTCTTTTAACTCACTGGATTTTGCTTGTATAGGATTTCATGAATATTCATTAATACACTTTGATAAGCAATGCAAAAATATGAAGCACAGCAAAATGATAAAGGCCATAAATTACAAATTCCTCAAACCTCATTATGCAGAAAACCAATTTCTTGTTACTCCATTAAAAGCTGACCATCCCTAGACCCAGAGCCTTTTGTCTAATTCCAAGAAAGAAATTTTTTTAAGTATAAAGATTTACTCATCCACTAACTTAGAAAATCATATTAATGTAATTGGAAATTGAAGCCAAGATTTTCTACATTGTCGCTAGGTATTTCTTGGTGTTGGCTGTTGCTTCCATCCTGAAACATTCTGACACCACCCCATTGAGACCCTGCCCCCAAACAAGACTGTCATATAATACCAGAGCAGCAAGGAATTGCTCATCTTTCAGTTCTTTGCTTTTTCTCTTTACTCACCACCGTGACTGCAGTCAGTTTTCCACTGTAGGAGTCACACAATGAGAAAGCAGCAGACCCCATCATGCCTCCAGGTGACATAAGCACCCAACCCCCAGGGAACAACCCACATCCTCCATAAAGCATCTACAAGTAGAGGCTTCAAACCCCAAATAAATAACTCTGCTCTGAGCAGCAGAAAGAGGACACAATTCTGCTTATGGTATTCTGCATCCATTCATTATGGGCGTCAGTCTCTGACATTGGGCTTTCCTAGAGCACGAACCCGAAATCACGCTTCAGCAGTCGAGCGCTGGAGGAAGAGCCCAGGCAGCACCACAAGCTCCAGCAGTTGCCATGGCAGCAGCAAGAGGACTAGGAAAGGTTTCCAGAAGCGGGTCTGTGACTAGAGCATATAATACAGTCACATGCCGTCTGTGTTTAACACAAGCCGAATGAAGACAGACACAGTCTGTTACCCGACTCTCTCCGTCAGTTTGCACTGAGATTATTTGGTGAAATTCTGGAGAGGCCAGTGTGATGCATTTTCTGACCTGGCTCTTCAGGTGAGTGTGCAATCAAGAAGGTTCGGCCTTCCTTCCCAGCCTGGGCAGCAAATACAGCACCAGCCAATCGCTGACGTAAGTTTAGCCCGGCTGGCTGGCTGGAATTTCCGGTTATACTGTAACATTTGCCAGTGTCTAACTGCAGAGTGATTGATCTAATACCAAAACTCATTCAATCACTACAGTGTTAATTGGAAACATTAAGGGTTAATACACGGATTAGGGCAGTGGTCGGCAAACTGCGGCTCACGAGCCTTGGTTTGCCGCTCTGTTGACTGAGTTTGCCCACCACTGGATTAGGGGACTGTTCTTTGAATTTGAATTCATTTTAGAAAAACAACAAGAAGCTATTTCATTTCCTCCCCCTTTATTTCTCTCTAAGTAATTTGCAGAGGAAAACCAGGCTCTGATTGTAGAGATCAATTCTTTCCCAGGACAAGAGGCCAAATCCTTAGATGTGGGTTTATTCTCTAGAAAAATTTTACCCTTTTCCCACCTTAGGGGGACCAAGTTCTATTTTTTTATTGTGGCAAAATAGACATAACTGAAAATGTACCATATCAACCATTTTTAAGTGTACAATTCAATGATAAATACATTCACAATGTTATGTAACTATCACCACTATTTCCAGAACTTTCTCATCATCCCAAACAGAAACCTGAACCATTAAACTGTAAGTCCCTATTACTCCTCCCCTCCACCTGTGAAAACCACTATTCTACTTTCTGTCTCAATAAATATGGCTGTTCTTGGCACCTTACGTATAAGTAGAATCAAATAACACATGTCCTTTTATGTCTGGCTTCTTTCATTTAGTATGTTTTCAAGGTTCATCCATGTATCTAAATTTCCTTTTTTAGGCTGAATAATACATAATAATTATCATCCTGGAAAAGGAGGAGAAAATGGTGGCGGAGTAGACGGACGCGTCTGGAGCTTTGTCGCTGGGCAGAGGGAGAGAGAGCGGCTGAGAGTTGCACTGGGAGTGTTTGTTGGCAAGCTAGGAGTCAGTTGTCCTTCAGGGGAAGGTGGGGAACTGCTGGAGGGGGCTCTCCCGGCCAGGCAGCCCCACTGCCACGGGGTTTTTGTTGGCCAGAGCCACCAGCGCGAACGTGGAGCCCAAGGCATCTTGCAGTGGGAGGTGGATGTCTGCGGTGGTCTGAAGCCTTTGGCTGGGCACCCATCGAGCAGCCAGGGACCCGGGGACCCAGAACTCTGCTCTCCAATCGGCGCAGACACGCAGCGGAACCAGAGATCCACAGAGCACACGGACAGTGCCTTGTATGCTGTACCTGGTCGTGTTGTAGTTTGTGCCTTTCAATCAACATAGGAGAGAGAACTACATAACCAGACACCCAGAGAAGAAAGACCATGGGCAGAAAAAGAAACAGCCCACAAAAGACAGAAAGGCAGGTTTCACCAGAAAAGAAAGTAAACGAAATAGAACCACAAATAAGCCTATCAGAGAAAGAGTTCAGAGAAATTATCGTAATGTGGTTGAAAAGAATGGAAGACAAATTTGACAATATGAGTAAGAGCCAAGAGGAAATAAAGAAGACGCAAGAAGAAATGCAGAAGAACCTAGAGGAGGTGCAGAATAAACAAGAAGAAATGAATAATGACATCACTGCTATAAAGAACTCAATAGAAAGCATCAAAAGTAGACGAGAAGAAGCAGAGAACCGCATCAGTGAGCTAGAAGACACGGTAGGAAAAAATACCCAAGTACAGCAGCTTCTAGAAAAAAAAGTTAAAAAGCAAGAGGAGAGTCTAAGGGAACTTTGGGATAACATGAAACAAAATAACATCCGCATAATTGGGGTTCCAGAAAGAGTGGAAACTGATCAAGGATTAGAGAACGTGTTTGAAGAAATAATGACAGAAAATTTCCCCAATATAGAAAAGAAAAAACCCGCACAAATCCAAGAAGCTCACAGAGTCCCAAGCAAAATAAACCCCAACAAACCGACACCGAGGCACATTATAATTAAATTGGCAAACACGGACGACAAAGTAAGAATCTTAAAAGCAGCCAGAGAGAAACAGAAAGTTACCTACAAAGGAACCCCCATAAGACTAGCTACTGACTTCTCAACAGAAACTAGTCAGGCCAGAAGGCAATCGAATGAAATATACAAAGTCATGCAAAGGAAGGGTCTAAATCCAAGAATACTGTACCCTGCAAGACTCTCAATCAAAATTGAAGGTGAAATCAAAAGCTTCACAGACAAAAAAGGACTAAGGGAATATATTACCACCAAACCAGCAATGCAAGAAATGTTAAAAGGTCTGCTGTAATAAAAAGAAAGAGGAAACGAAGAAGGAACTTGGGGGTAAGGACTAAAAATGGCAACAGATAAGTACTTATCAATAATAACTTTAAATGTAAATAGATTAAATGCTCCAATCAAAAGACATAGGGTAACCGATTGGATAAGAAAACATGATCCATATATCTGCTGTCTGCAAGAAACCCACCGTAGGAAAAGAGATGCACACAGTTTGAGGGTGAAGGGATGGAACATGGTATTTCAGGCAAATGGAAATGAAAAAAAAGCTGGGGTTGCAATACTTATATCTGACAAATTAGATCTCAAAGTGAAGGACATAACAAGAGATAAAGAAGGCCACTTCATAATACTAAAGGGAACAATCCAACAAGAAGAAATAACTCTGGTAAACATATATGCACCCAATATAGGAGCACCTAAATACATAAAAAAACTCTTGGAGGACATTAAGGGAGAGATTGACAGCAATACAATCATAGTAGGAGACTTGAATACCCCACTGTCACCATTGGACAAATCCTCTAAACAAAAAATCAGCAAAGAAACATAAATCCTAAATGACTCACTAGACCAGATGGAATTAATTGACATCTTCAGAACATTTCACCCCAAAGCCACAGAATATACATTCTTCTCCAGTGCACATGGGTCATTTTCAAAGATAGATCATATGTTGGGTCATAAGAAAAGTCTCTTCAAATTCAAGAAGATAGAAATCATATCAAGCATTTTCTCAGACCACAGTGGCATAAAACTGGAAATCAACTATAATAAAAACAATAGAAAGAAATCAAACACATGGAGACTAAACAGCATGCTATTAAACAATGACTGGGTAACCAGAGAGATCAAGGAAGAAATAAAAAACATCATGGCAACAAATGACAATGACAACACAGCAATACAAAATTTATGGGACACAGTGAAAGCAGTCTTGAGAGGGAAGTTCATAGCCCTACAAGCCTACTGCAAAAAACAGGAAACAATGGTAATAAATTACCTAAACCTACAACTCAAAGAGCTAGAACAAGAGCAACAAGAAAAGCCCAGTGTACTCAGAAGGAAGGAAATAGTGAAGATCAGAGCGGAGATAAACAACTTGGAGACCAAAGAAACAATTCAAAAGATCAACAAAACAAAGAGCTGGTTCTTTGCAAGGATAAACAAGATTGATGGACCTCTAGCTAGGCTCACCAAGAAGCAAAGAGAGAAGACCCAAATAAACAAAATCAGAAATGAAAGAGATGAAATAACAACAGACACCACCGAAATACAAAGGGTTGTTTCTATCTTCTGGCTATTCTGAACAGTGCTGTTATGAACATTGATGTCAAGTATCTAAGTCCCTACTTTCAATTTTTTAGGATATATACCCAGAAGTGGAATTATTGGATCATTTCCATAAACATATTCTATGTTTAACTTTTTGAGGACCCACCACACTGTTCCCCAGAGCAGCTGCACCAATTTTACATTCCCATAAAGTTCCCCCTTTTAATACCTTTGAAAAGATATAACCTGAATCACTTTCCCAAATTTCATGGTGCTGGGGGAAGATTGTCAATAGAACCAATCCTATGAGTCAGTATTGGTACATTTTCCTGTTGTCACACTGAAATCCTGATAACTAAAAACCAGTAAATGTGTTGAATGCCTACTATGAGCTAGAAACAGGTAAAAGATATACAAAGAGGGCATAATTCAGGAAGCTAGACATTTAAATGAAAAAAAAATGTAGTGAGATGAATCCACAAATAGAAGGATATGCAAGGCAATAAAAACAGAAAAAGTTTTGCAGAAGGGATGACTGAATAATGAATAATGAATTCATTTTGAATAATGAATTGTTTTCAAGGAGGAGGAAGGAGAATAGCCTACATAGGAAATCAGTTCAAAGAAGTTCCAAGAAAGAACAAGGCAATGTTTACTTGCTTCTATAAAGCCAGTAGGAGAGCAAGAGCAAGAGTTAACCACAAGCCGTCCACCTAATGTAATGTAACATAATCGTGGGTGTGACATTTCATCACCCTTGCCATATTCTACAGGCCACAGGTCTCACTCACCCTCTAAGGGAGAGGACTTTACAGGCATGGACACCAGAAAACAGAGACCATTGCAGAACACTTTAGGGGCTGTCCGCCACCTGGGTACACACATTCTGTATTGCCATATCCCAGAAATATCCACCAAGAGGTTCCTAACCAATTTACCTTGTCACCTTTGGCATGTTGGTGACATGGTTTTTCCCACATAAGTGCTGAAGAATCCAAGATGTATTAGTTTTTGATTTTTATGTTTCATGAAAGCTCTACATCATTATGGAAACACTAGAGGCCTGGTGCACAAAATTCATGCACAGGGGAGGGGAGTGTCTTTCAGCCCAGCTTGCTCCCTCTCCAATCTCGAACCCCTAGAGGGATGTCCGACTGCCTGTTTAGGCCCGATCCAGGTAGGGGATCCCTAAACAGGCAGTCGGATATCCCTCTCACAATCCAGGACTGCTGGTTCCCAACTGCTCACCTGCCTGCCTTCCTGATTGCCCTAACCACTTCTGCCTTCCAGCCTGATCACCCCCTAACCACTCTCCTGCCAGCCTGATTGATGCCTAACTGTACCCCTGCCAGCCTGTTTGCCCCTAACTGCCCTACCCTGTAGGCCTGGTCATCCCCAACTGCCCTCCCCTGCTGGCTTGATCACCCCCAACTGCCCTCCCTTGAAGGCCTGGTCCCTGCCAACTGCCCTCCCCTATTGGCCATCTTGTGGTGCCCATCTTGTGTCCACATGGGGGCAGGATCTTGTGATCACATGGGAGTAGTCATCTTGTGTGTGGAGTGATGGTCAATCTGCATATTACTCTTATTAGATAGGATAGAGGCCTGGTACATGGGTGGGTGTCAGCTGGTTTGCTCTGAAGGGTGTCCTGGATCAGGATGGGTATTCCCTTTCGGTGTGGGGTGGCCTGGGCGAGGGGCCTGTGGTGGTTTGCAGGCTGGCCAAGCCCCCCATTGACCCAAGCAGAGGCCCTGGTATCTGGGATTTATTTATCTTTTACAATTGAAACTTTGTAGCCTGGAGCAGAGCCAAGCCTTCTGCTGGCACAGCCACTGAAACTTTCTTGCCTGAAGCAGAGGCCTCTGTGGGCCAGGCTTTGTGGAAAACTTAGCTTCCTCCATTGCCAAGAGGCAACCTAAGCCTCCTTCCTGCTCTCTCTGTGGCCATAGCCATCTTGGTTGGGTTAATTTGCATACCCACTCCGATTGGCTGGTGGGAGTGGTTTGTCACTGTAGTGGAGATATGGTCAATTTGCATATTACTCTTTATTAGATAGGATTCCAAATAGTATTGATAAGTAAAAGTACACAGGACAGGTTCTCTATCTCCTTTCCCATTCACAAACCCCCAGAACTGATGCTCAGAAGTAATTTTTGGAAATAGTTTGTGGATAGTGCAAACTATCAAGACTAACACTGTTTCAGGAAATAAAAGCACCATCTGTCAAAGAGAAAATAGAAGTTGTTCTGGGCAAGGTCAGCTATTGAGTGTCCTGAGGTACCCACAGTGAAGATCAAAGGGTAAGAGATTCATTAAGGAGGCAAGAGGGGAGGCAGGGCAGCTGCACAGGCAGCCTCCATTCTGCCATGTCACTTAGAGCATGAATGTTCAGTGGTAGATTAGGGAGAGGTTAAAACCGAAAGGTTAACTATAAAATAAGAGAATTAAAAATTAAAATGAATGAAATAAAAAAATTATATAGAAGTAAAACCAAGAGATAATTGGGAGTAAAGAAGAAAAATATTAACATGAAAAGAGTGTAAAGTATTAAAGTAAACAGAGGTCAAAAGTTAAAAGAAACATTGAAAATTAAAGTCAAGACAAAGAATTATAAAAGTTAGGCTTTTTTTTTTTAATGGGTGAAGAGATGAACTGACAGTTTATAAGAAACACAGATGGTCTATATATATGGAAAACATTATAGCTTAGTCTCCCTTTTAACCAAAAACATAATAATAAAAATCACAAGATACTGTTTCTCACATAGATTACAAAAGAATTAAAAATTTGATAACATGAGGGAAACAGTCTCATATACTGCTAGTGGGAATATACATTTCTGTGGCCTGTTAGATGGCAATCTGACAATATCTATAATAATTTATAAAGCTACTTGAATTAATTCCATTTTTAATAATGTATCATAAGTATATTTGCTTGGTTTATATGAATAAATGTACCATTTACCCTTATAAACAAGATAGATAGATAGGGAGATTCATAGATAGATCATCACTGATGGAGACAGAAATGATATAACAACCTACATGTCTATCAGTTGGGAACTGGTAACATAAATGATTATATCTCTATTAAATACAGCTTATTCCCACAAAATAGCTTTCTCCCACCTGAAATGAGCTTCCCTCCATTCTCCTCCTACTGGAAAACTACTCAGGTTATTCCATATCTTAATGATGACTTAGTAGATGCTAAGCCATAACCCACTATATCAATTTTCATTCACTTTAACTTCAGGGTAGCTAAAGTCCCAATCAGTGGCTTTCTTGGTCATTGCATTAATGGTCCCAATCAATGTCCTTTGTATGTGTGCTCTCTGCCTTGTAACTCTGTAGTTCTGGCCCAATTTGATTCTGGGCTTGGCCATATGACCTGTTTAGACCAGTAGGAAAATAGCAAACTTGACATATAAACACACAGAAGCTTGAAAAAGAATTGCTGCTGGGCTCCTCTTGTTGCAAAAACAACCACAAACCAACAAGACTAGGCTAACCTGTGGAGGATGAGATCTGGGAGTGAAGTCCAGTCATCCCAGATGAAGCTATCAGACCAGCTAACCGCCACCTAATTGTCAAGCCCCAGCTAAAATGAAAGCATCAGCCAAACCAAGTGAAGATCAGCAAACCACCAATCAACACGTAGATTCATGAGAAATTATAAGTGGTGGTTGTTTTAAACTACTCTATTTTGGAGTTGTTTGTTATAGAGGAATAGCTAACTGATACGTCTGCCAACTTGTCTTTTCCAAAAATATGTACATATTCCCAAACTACTTGGGTGTATTAATTAGCACTCACTGAAAGGAAATGAACTCCCCTCCATCTTGTCCTATAGGACTGGGACCCCTGCCTAAACACCCTCCCTTTTCTGGGAGTGGCCACAGGTGTGCCAGCAATGTCTTAACTTCCCCAACCCCCACCCAAATGGACCAATGAAGCTCCAGGAACACAGCGAGGGTCCTAATAAGGCTAAACCACAGAAAGACCCTAATTCAAGTGACTAATCTCTGTAACCCTAATCACTTTCCTAAGCCCTCCCAATTATCCTACCCCATAAAACTCATTGTTCCCGCTTGGCTCACCCTCTCGCCTCCCTGCTGTGCCAGAAAGAGGCTGAGAGCCAAACCCGGGTTTGAATAAAGACTCTTTGCTTTTGAATCGGAAAAGGCTCCTTAGTGGTGGATTATTGGGGACCCCGAACTCTGGGCATAACACTCACCATCTTTAAAAGAAATATTTTTAAATGCAATCTATCCATTAAGTTCAGGATACTCTATCATCCTTATGATGATTCAATAAACGTAGATTTTTTTTTTTTTTAGAATTTAGTTGTTTCTTTTATTCTTCTTTAATCAATCTCCATTAACTTTTTTTTTTTAAACCAAGCTACATTATCTTCAATGATGTGGCAATTGAAAGGATGGTGATTCTCAGCAAAGGAAAGAAAAATTTTTGGAAAGGATTTCCTAAAGTCACCATTTTAGACGTTTCTTTTTTCTCTTATCCTAGTTCAGTTTCATCAGTGGCTCACGGCCTCAGTTAACACAGGACTGATTTCAAATACAGGAGAAAGATGTGTATGCACAATCACTCATGGTAAGGGAAAAAATCAGGAGCCTTCCAGATCAAGATGAAATTTTATCTTGAAAAAACATAAAGCATTTATTACAATGATATATAGCACCAACTGATTTAACATGCTATCCTTATTTTTATACTTTTAAAAGCTATGGAAAATATTACAAAAAAATATGTAAATATTAACATTTTAAATCCTTAACTTTTAAATTGTCAGCTTTTCTGTCCTTTCCTTGCATCCTATTTTTTTTTTAAAAAACAGTCTTCAATTTTCTGTAACAAAGAAGGATTGATTAGGACCCCCATTACTGCTTCAGGTGCCCATTCTGGGAAGATGCAGTACCTTCTTCAAAAATCCTTTCCAAACAAGCTCTCAAGTGAATTACTCTCCCTTTTGTAATGTAAAACAAATTGTACCATTACTCATTTAACACAACAAAAAATGGCTTTGTGAAAACCACAGAGCCATTTGGGTTAAAAAAATACAACTAAAGGATAAATCACATTTACCTAATGGATGGAACTTGATCATTTCTCCATATGTTATTCGTAAAATTGATATGGCACAAGTTGCCAAGAGGGAGCGATAAACAGTGTCTCCAAAGAAAGAAAAATGGTTCTTGAATTCTCATTAAACATATTCTTGTTTTAAAGTGTGATTCTGTTTCCACCAAGAAACTGAAATTTTCACTTAGACCTTTGTCTACAATTAAACAGCTTTAAGAGATCTGTTCTCAAAATAACTATTCCCAAAGCCACCTTATGGAAAAGCAACATCCCCAAGTTACATTTTATGTTTCTTAGGTTAACAATGAATGGCTGTATGTTCTTTTTGTATCCAACAAAGCAACTGAAAGATGCCCACATCTTCATCAATTCTTTTCTAAGATAGTAGACCTTGGCACTGAGTGTCATTGGTTAAACAGGAAACTGGAATCCTCCTGAGCAAAATGACCCAAGTTCAAACTACTTTCTCCAAGTGTGGTCTGGGTCTCCTGAGGTCAGTGCCCATATTCAAAGTGTACTCTCATTTCTCCTGGCAAGTATTCTGTATAGCAATGGAGAGTCCCTCTAAGAAGCTGAAAAGTCTATTCATTTGATTCAATCTCTTGCTATTTGGCAATGGTTTTCCCCAAAATTAATTTAAAAGGCTATAATGGCAGCCAAAAATAACTCTTATTCAATGCAAGATGCCACTTCTAAATAAATAAATATATATGTATATGTTGTCTCACTAAGCCTCTTTTGTTTTAAATTTAAAGTAGTTTATTTTTACCTGTCTGTACAGGTCATGAAAGACTATTGTTTTTGTCATAATAAAATCAGATTCATGCGGTGTGTTTTTTGGAAAATGTCGCCTCCTAGGTCCACTAAAGAGAGATATGATTCAAAGAGAGGGAAATATAAACTAATTTAGAAGTAATCATAAGCCAAGTGCTTTATTTGTTATTTTATTTAGTCTTTATAGCCACAATATAACTTGTGTTTTATCTGTTTTGTAGTTAAGGAAATTAAGACTCTTTAATAGATGAGATAACTTTTCCAAGACCACATATGGAATCAGAACTTGATTCCATAGGCATCTGACTCCAAAAGCTAGAGATCTATGTATTTCTTATTACCCAATCAGATTTTAATAAAACCTATTTGAATGACATTTGTAAGAAGCCATAAGGATTAGTCTAATTTAATTTCTGGATCTAGAATGATTTTCTCCTCTGTTTTTGTGTTAATCCTCACCTAAGAATATTTTTACATTGATTTTTAGAGAAAGTGCGGTGAGGGTGGAAATGGGGGTGGGAGTAGAGAAACATTGATATGAGAGAGACACACTGATTGGTTACCTCCTGCACAAGCCCTGACTAGGGCCAGGGATGGAGCCTGCAATGGAGGTAAATGCCCTGGACCAGAATTGAACATGAGACCCTTTGATCCATGGGCCAATGCTCTATCCACTGAGCAAACCGGCTAGAGCTTCTCCTTTTTATTTTTATTTTTTATTTTTATTAAATCTATGAGTCGCTTATATTTGACCCTTCTTGGTTGTTCAAAACCTAAGCAATATAATTAAACTATAGTACCCTATTATAAAAACCAAGAGAGAGGCAAGCTCTTTGTAAGCATCATGGTTTAGATTCCTAAGCTGAGCTTATTCCCGCCCCCATTAGACAGGCTTTGGAAGAGGAGAAAGGTAATAAAAAGTGAAGGTAGAGGATAAGAGAAATGGCAAAGGGCCTTAGGGCCATGGACCAAAAGCAGCTGAGCACCCAGAGACCAAACCTCCCACTTTACAAAGTCAAGGGCTGTGGCTTTTAATTAAATCTGGGACTTGATAAAGCTTTCTTCTCCTGTTAAAGAAACTTGGATTCCCACTTGAGAGGGAAACAATCAAGCCTGGCAGATAACAAGCAGCTCTGTGATGACAACAATACTCAGGCATCAAGCCTGTTGACAGAACGAGCTGACAAGTTCGTGCCCTCTGTGTACGATGGAAAATTCCCAAACGTGTTTTGCCACCTTCAAGTGTGGATAGATGTATGTGGAAGAAAATGACTTTACTGTAAATTAGATTTTTTGTGTGTTGCTCAGCAGCCCCTGCAGTTTTGACAGGTGCAAGAGAGGCATTGGAGGCAGGTTTGCAAAGCTAGCCCCGATGCCTCCCCAAGCTGTGCGAGGTGGATGATCGGCAGGACGGGCCATTTCAGCTCTTGCCCGCATGTGTGCCATCAGGATGTAAGTGACAAGTGCTTCTGGGAAGAAGGCTTCCTAGCAAAACTCACCCCACCTCCATCTCTCATCTGAATACTCTTCTGAATGCCATATCTGTAATAAATTATTTACCTTCACATTAGCCTCTGAGGTGGGCACTAAATCATCCATATTTTACAAGTGGGGAGACAGGGACACAGAGCAGTTACGTAACTTGGCCATGGTCACACTTGTTATGGCTGGGCCATGTTTTGAACCTAAGGAGGAAGATTCTGGAACCCACATTATATAAGGAGCCTTGTACTGAAGAGGCTAGCAATACCAGGATTCAATCCTGGCTCACCATCACAGCACAGCAAAGGCTACATTCATGAAGTGCTTTTAGGAGTCCCAGCCCTAGGCTAAGCACCATCAATATAGTTCTCATTTAATACCACACCTGCAGAAAGTGAATACTATTGTTATCCTTACTAATGAGTTAACTCAGGCTTGGAGTTGGGTAGAAACTCGCCAAAGTTTACAAAACTATAAGACAAAATTGAAAAAGCAATCTATCTGACCCCAGAGCCCATGGTCTTAACTACTATGGTGTCCTGCATCTTATCCTGACTAGTTATCTTAAATATTTGACCTCTCTAAGCCTCGGTCTGAGAAATGAGGATAATATTGATAACTAACAAAAGACCAATGAGAGGGTGAAACAAAGAAAGGTATATGAAGATGATCCTCAAACTATGATGTACTAAATAATCTTAGTTATCATTTCTTTCTCATTTGTTCTCGATTTGCTCCTTCGCTCTTTCAAATACTTATAAAAAACATTCCTCAACTAAATGCAAGTTTCTCAAGGGTACAAATAACGACTTCTCTGTTTTTAATTTCACCTCTTACAGAATTTGGGTATAAAGTTAGGTACATAGTTAGGGCCTGATAAATAAACATAGGCACGTGGGACGGCAATACCAGAGGTTCTGTCTGGGGAAGAAGTTTGGCTAAGCCATTTTGCGAAGGCTAATTCAGGCTTTTAGTCAATAGTCCTATATATAATGATCATTAAATACAAATACATCTTCTACTTTAAAGCAATACATAAACTAAGTAAATCAACTTCAAATCAATGCCGGAAAAGACTAAAAACTTCATAGCTCTTCCAAAAGATCATGTGTCTGGAACAAACAGGAAATATGTGATTAATGTATCAGGACTAGTGGAAATAACTCCCCCTTCACTTGAACTTTCTAACTGTATTCTCTACTTTACAAAGACAAACTCTCTAAATAGTGTTAATAAAGATATCCTCTTTACTACTAGTTTGATCAAGGTGTGACCATGATGTTATCAATGCACACTTTCCAAAAGGCATGCTGTATGAAGGTTTGGGGTGGGTGGCAGGGGCGGGCTAGAAGAGGTCAATGGGGCGATATGAGGGACATATGTAATACTTTCAACAATAAATACTTATTTAATAAAATAAATAAAAGATATGCTGTAATTCATACTCTTCTCCAAGCAAATTAATTCAATCCTTCCAAAGCTGGAGATTTTGATAT
Organism: Lasiurus cinereus; assembly: GCA_011751065.1. Taxonomy (NCBI): domain Eukaryota; kingdom Metazoa; phylum Chordata; class Mammalia; order Chiroptera; family Vespertilionidae; genus Lasiurus; species Lasiurus cinereus. The sequence goes on from JAAGEH010000076.1 coordinate 31,720,197, forward strand.
GTGTGATCCCTTTGCTGATTTATCAACATAGCACATTTGGAGAGTAGAAGGGAGAAAAGAGAAGAAAAGGGGCAAATCACTTGCCTCTATCTCCCCACCATGTGGTTTTGTGCCGGAGAAGCCCAGACAATCCCTGCAGCAGGGCCATGTCTTCACTCTTGAACAATTTAATGGCGAATGAGCCTTTTCCCTTCCAACATGACAAGTTCCCTATTGGGCAAGGTCCTTGCATTTGCTGCTCGCCCTGTCCCTAGATTTCCTCATGGCTGCTTCTTTTCCATCTTTCAGTGTTTTTCTGTTTTTTGTTTTTTGCATCCCTGATTATTATCCCCACCCCACTCAGTCCCACTGGTAACCATATTTAAATATCTCCACAGCATTTATCTGGGCTTGAAATTATGTGTTTATTGTCTATGTCCCTTGAGCTCCTTGAGGGCTGGGAACTCTGCTACATCCTCAAATGCTTAGCACAGAGCAGGTGTTTCTACCTCCCCTACTCCCTATCTCCAAGCCAGAAAGGTGGTACCCTGCAGCCTCATGGTGAGTGGAGTATCTCAGCTCTGCCTCTGGCAGTCTCAGGTCAAATCTTAATCCACGCACTTGGTATATTGTTGCAAGTAGTCTACATCACGACTGCCAGGGTTCAAATTGCTTCTCTGACTCTTCCTGGCTGAGTGATCTTGTGCGAGTTATTTAACTCTACTATGCCTGTCTCTTTAGTCTTACAATGGGGATCTGTAGCACCTAGCCTGCAGAGTTGTGAAGATTCACTGACATAATGGAAGTACCAGGCTGAGCCCAGTGCCTGGCACAAGGTCTGATCTCAATAAATTGTAGTTCTGCATTTATTAATGGTGCAAGAAATATGCACATGTGCCACTAGTCCCTCTCCCATGGTAGACCTCACTAACTGATACCATTCTTTAAAAAAAAAAACAACAAAAAAAACGGCCTCACAACCTTCACACCACCCACACCTAGACAGTCACTACCAATAAATCATTTGGAATCAAGCAAATGAAAATCTATTAGCTCTTCCTAATTCAGGAAGCTCTCAATAGGCTGCCAAGCAGGATTATTAACATTGAGCTTGGTGTCCAAGAGTAAATTGGTAGTTAATTTTGCCTCTAGATAAGTGGCAAATTCAGCAGTAGATATCCATGGACAAACTCACTACCATGGGAGAAGAGGAGGTGTTGGGAAAAGATGCTCTTGATAGATCAGAGTAGAGAGGAAGTGTTATGCCCAGATTTCAAGATCCCCAAAGACCACCAGGGAGTAGAGTCCAATGCAAAAGCAAAGAGTCTTTATTCAAGCCCTGGGCTTGGCTCTCTGCGTCCACCATCGCAGTGGCTGGATGCAGGAAGAGAGCGAGTCTTTAGGGCATAAAGGTTTTATAGGGGGAGATGGGGCCTCCTCGGACTGCTGAGTTGGCCGATCCTGATTGGTTGGGTGAGGTGACGCAAAGGCAGGGTGGTTAGGGTCTGGTTACACAAAGACAGGATTTGGTCAGCATACTTTTGGAGCTCCCCTTGCATCCCCATTGGCTGATTTAAGGGTGAGCTGGGTAACTGACACATTCTGCAGCCTTTCTCGGAAGAGGGGTCAGGTCAGAGACACAGCTACACAAGATGGAGGACACAGTATGAAATGGAGTCAGTCCTGCCCTTTCATTCCCCCCTTGTCTTGGAGCTTAAGGCTCAATCATGAGACTGACTGCATTTCTACCTCACCTTCCATTAGAGGCTTCTACTGAGCGCACAGAACCATCAACTGATCCGCCCCTTTGTAAGTTCTTAAAGGACCCCTATGTGCTGAGGCCTTGAGACCTCAACCAAAGACCTGGCCTGGTGCCAGCACTGATAATTTTGTCCAGGAAAGGTTTAATGGCCTCTCTGAAGTGAGAATAGTCTCATTTTCCTTATTATTTAAGCAAGCAAACTTTTACAGAAGCCAATAGCAAGGTTAAAATTTCCAACAGCAGTTTTTCAATAAGATGGATGCTTCAGAAGGCCCTTCCTTCTCCCCTTAGATTGGCTCCCAAGAGATTATAAAAATCAAGACTATTAGTGTTATGCCCTGAGTTCGGGGTCCCCAATAATCAACCACCAGGGAGCCTTTTCCAATGCAAAAGCAAAGAGTCTTTATTCAAACCCGGGTTTGTCTCCCAACCTCTTTCTGGCGCAGCAGTGCCCCAGAAGAACAATCGGCTATATGGGGTTAGGATATTGGGCAGGCTTAGGGAAGTAACGAGGGTTACAGAGATTGGTCACTGTGTTCCTGGAGCTTCATTGTTCCATTCAGGTGGTGGTGGGGAAAGTTAGGACATTGCTGGCACACCTGTGGCCACTCCCAGAAAAGGGAGGCGGTTTAGGCAGAGGACCCAGCCCTATAGGACAAGATGGAGGAGAGTTCGTTTCTGCTTTGTCCTTTCAATTAGAAGGCAGGTGATTTATTCTCTTTAGATGGATCAGCTCTGATGGAAATTGGGAGTTCACCAGGAAAAATCATCCCTCATAATTCATTTGAATTATTATTAAACATTCCAAACACCTTCCAACAACTTCTGAATTCCAGTCAATATCATCATGGGTCTAAAATTTTAATAACATTTTTAAATGACAGAGAATCCAGCATACTATTACTATTTGGTAGGGGGAAGGGACTGTTTTAGAAATGCTAACAGGATTAGTTAAGGAACTTTCCCAAGAGCTCAGGAGTCTGCCAGGTTGGATGGATACAAGGAAATTTTCAGAACAAAAATGTAAAGTTAAATGAAGTAATTGAGGTGGGCCTTAGTCAATATTATTGATATTCATATAAGAGGTGACTGGAACCAAGATAGGCACAGTGGAAGCACCAGGTAAAGGTTGCAGCAGAAGATGGTTATCTACAAACTAAGCAGAGAGGCTTCAGAAGGAACCAACTCTACTGGCATTGATCTTTGACTTCAAGCCTCCAGAACTGCCAGAAACTGATCATTGTCTCACTAATAGAAAGATGTGGACAGGAAACCCAGAAGGCTGGTCAACAACCTTAATTGCTCTGAAAGGTCAGAGCTAATCACTCATTGTTTAGTTGAGACATTGGTAGGTGAAGCAGCCTCCACCTGTTTGTCTTATGTAAATTTCTGCAGATTGACTACTATTGGAATTTTCTGCCTAAAGGCTATGGGTGTATCCCATCGACTTAATAAAAGGATAGCAAGGCCAGAGCAGGGTGTAGTCCTCTCCCTAGAGATGGGCTCCCAGCTGGCCCCCCCATATTCTCAAGTTAATACTTTTCTAGTCCCTTTCATTTGTGTTTGAACCCTGAACCATGCGGGACTTGAAAGGAGTTCCCACACAGAGCTATAAGGAAATAAATTGCTCCTAAACTACCCAGTCTGTGGTATTTTGTTAAGGAAACCAGAGCAGATTAATACAAGCAGCTTTGGAATCAATCAAATTTATGTTAAAATCTCAACTCTTCCATTCAGTAACTGAAGCTCCTGATTATTAACTCACTGAGCTTTTTTTTTCCCCCCCAACAGTAAACAGAGATGACATAATGCTCTCAATTACCAAACATTTTCATCAGGTGTGATCATGGTCTCCAAAATGCAGACAAGACTTGTAGAAAAATATAAGTCCATATTGCAATAAAAGAGGCAGAGAAGAGTCAGCACCAACAAATGAAATAAGTTTTAAACTTAAGAACTATGATTGATTATGGTTAAATAGTTTATTAAACCATTAGTACTAATAAGGAAGCAGCTTGTTTCTAATTAATTTTCGGAGAGCCTCTTAAATGTAGGTTCTCAAGTAAATGTCTTCACTTGGGGAACAGATATCTAATAATTATGGTTTCTGGTCAGGCACATTAAGATTTAAGTTAACACTCTGAATTTTGACATTTAAATTATTTTTAGTATATCATGCATCGGGCCTCTAGTTTTTATTATAATTGGTTTCTCTAGCAATCAAAATTCCAACTGGTACCATTTCTCCTACCTCACAATTTTACACAATGGGTATGAAACATCACAAACCTGTTTACCCACAGGAATCTACATAGTCCATATAAATATGTCATGTTGCCTTGCATCCCAACAGGAAGCAAGAACAGAGCTACTTTGAACCTCTGAGTTCTGGGATTTTAGAAGTGAGCACATTATTGCTGCTTTTCTAAATTGGTTGAAGAGCTCATCTGAGGATTTCTGATGAGCTCTTCAACCAATTTAGAAAAGCAGCAATAGAAAAGGAAGAAAAGTGAGAACACAGGAAGTAATACAGAAACATCTGGAACAAAATACAAAGAAACCAAAAGTATTTCAAGAAAATCAGAGGCACCCTGGCTTCACTTTAGAATCTTTCCCAAATAAGATTCAAAACAAGTGCGTTGGAGAAGAACATCAGCAGTCACTGGAAGCTCAAGAGAACAGTAAACTCTGGCTTTTCAAAGACCATAATTAGCAAGGAAGAGAGAGCAAGAATGGAAAGGAGATAAGCCATGGCTGATACCATTGATACAAATCTTAAATGTGACATTATAACAATGTCTGAAAACAACTTTGATTAAAATTCAGTTTTTGAATTAATGACATAAAAGATTAAGATGCATATGGCAAAATGATTGCTTTTAGACACCAAGACACCTTAATGTTGTGTTTTGACTGCTCTAAAATGATTAAACAATTTTCACTAGATTTCTAGGTATAGGTGCATTACTAACGATGTAATTACAGGAAATTTTGTAATACTGGGTTCCTAAAAACTGAATAAATTTCCAGATGTTATCTTCCATAATAAAGAGGTAATATGCAAATTGATCATCACTCCAACATACAAGATAGCCGCCCCCATATGGTCAAAGATGGCCATCTCCACGTGGACACAAGATGGCCACCACTAGATGGCCAGCAGGGGAGGGCAGTTAGGAGTGACCAGACCAGCAGGGGAGGGCAGTTGGGGGCAACCAGACCAGCAGGGGAGGACAGTTGGGGGGACCACACCTGAAGGGTTGAAGAGTTAGAGTCCACCAGGCAGGCAGGGGAGGAGAGTTAGGGGCGACCAGGCAGGCAGAGGAGGGCAGTTAGGGGTGACCAGGCCAGGAGGGGAGGAAAGTTAGGGACAATTGGGCCACCAATCCTAGATTGTGAGAGGGGTGTCCGACTGCCTGTTAGGCATTAATCAGGTTGGCAGAGAAGTGGTTAGGGGGTGATCAAGCTGGCAGGCAGAAGCGGTTAGGGGCAATCAGGCAGGCAGGCCGGCAGGCGAGCAGTTGGGAGCCAGCAGTCCTGGATTGTGAGGAGGATGTTGACTACCACTGGGCAGTCGGACATCCCTCAAGGAGTCCCAGATTGCAGAGGGTGCAGGCTTGGCTGAGGGACACATTCCCCACCCTATCCCCCCAACCCCACACACACGGATTTTGTGCAATGGGCCTCCAGTTTATTTTATAATTAATTATCTGCTATGTGTTATAGGCCTTCTTTTAGCAATGAAATTCCAAAAGAGATAGTCCCTGCTTGTTTAAAAAGGAAGATTATATAAAGGTGTATCAAAAACATAGTTCCTGTTGAGTTTTTAGCTTTTAAAACAAATATTTGTCTGTCTTCAAAAATATTTAGAATCTCTAACAAATAATAGTTGGTTTCTTTGAGTGTCAGGTTATATAAGATTTTCTATTGATTACATATTCAAAATATATATTGAAATTAGTTTAAAGAAAATATTATCTATGGTTTGAAAGATGTTAAACGGAAGACAAAATAACTAATAGTAAGTATTAATTATGTATGTCTGTATAGGAACTTATGCAGCATTTCTTTACATGCATATGTGATAACAATAGATGTTTAAATCTTAATTATAGTAAGATCTTTATTTAAATCTGTGAAATATTTTTCTTTCATTATTCTCAAGTTGTTATGTACAAATCATGTGTATCGGCTCTATTTATTTTAAAATTTTGGACACTTGAAGTGTAACGCGATTTAGGTACTATTCTGATACCACCTAAAGTAAAACATTAAAAATGTGTATGTATTAAAGAGAGAAAGAAAAAATAAAGAAGCGAGCACATTAGCATTCAATGAATATTTTAAGGGTTTTCTCATGTTTGGTTTCCCATGTTTGGTAAAGCTGAGGTTGAATCAGCCAGGCACATAACACCAAGATATAAAACTAGATGTAGCATTCCTTCTGAGTCTTGCCCCATATGTGCACAATCTACCCCAGTCATGGTCATTCCTTCCCAATAAGAGAGCTGTCCGCTGTTTGCTTCTCCATCCCAATCTGGCACAAACTGTCCCCATTCCTTAATCTTGAGTCTGAAATGTTACCCATCCTGCAGCTGTATGTTCTAATCTTTCCCCCTTGTCAGCTCCTCTCCTCCAAAGCCCACTACACTTCCCCTTCTCAATTATTTACATCTTATCTACTTCCCTGTGCAATACAGCTGACCCCATTGTGCAACAGATTCAAGAAATCCTGAGCAGAGAGGCTCAGAGGAGGAGAGAACTGGTCCTAATCTCCAGGCGTCTGGGAGTTCCTGGAGCATGGCTGTTAAAAATGTATCATTAGCCTGATAATTCAACACCTCTCCAAATCTAGAATTGACCCACAATGAATAAATATTAAAACCTTTGGAGAAGCCACCTAACAAGAGAAAAACAGACAAAGGTTTGATTTTCTAGGCTACTTTTATAGTTGGTTTCCTTTTCAAGAAGAATGTAAGCAAGATTACTTGCTTTGAATTGCAGTAAGATTCTTTATTGTGAATGGTTATTTATATGAGCTTTGCAGAAAACTACTTCCCAACATCTTATCAGAACAGATATTTCCACAAGGTATGTTCACTTAGCTCCTGTTAGCCTATCAGCTCTTCCAGCAGAAGAGAGAAGAGACACCTCACTTGTGGTTATTATAAATTATATAAATTTCCAGCTTGCCCCATGTCTTGGCTGAGCATGCTCCCTCAGGTGGAAAAAATCCTTCAAAAATTTACAGTCTTTTGCACTAAGTGAAGAGGTGCATGCTGAGGAAAAAGGGACAGAATACCAATAGCACCTACCAGAATGGAGATTTCAATATGTAAGTGATTAAAATGTGACTGAATGATTTGATTTTGGATTTTTGATAGCAAGGAAAGAAGGCACACATAAGCTAACTGAGAAAAATTAAATTTATTGTAAGGATACCAATATGTCCCCGGGCTTACAAGTAGATAAATCAAAGTAACACCAGGTCTAATGGGAACTGTAACAAGACATTAAGAAGTGATACAGCTACTGTGTCCCTTTCAAGGGCCATGCTCATGACCAATCTTTTCCACTTATCTCTCCTACTGTATTGGTGAGGTTATAGTATGCTATGTTACTGTAACACAAAACCCCCAGATCTCTGGCTTAACACAACAAAAGTTGATTTCTCCTTGGTTGTTCGCCAGGCAATGAATCAACAATTCTGATAGCTGTTTTCCATGTGGAGATTTAGGGATTCAGGCATCTTTGATCTTATGGTTTAACCAAATCTCAAAACATTTTTCTGTAACATTGTGCGGGAGGTTTTTACTAACTCAGTCTGGAAGTAACATATATCACTTCTACACACATTTCTTTGACCAGAACTGGTAGCAAAGTCTAGCTTAAAAACAAAAGGTTGGATGCATAGTCTCCCATATGACCAGGAAAGAAAAGAAACCTAGATATTGGTAAGCATTCGCAAGCATGCTCCTTGAAACTTTAGTTTCCCATAAGTATATTGGCTAATTGGCTTACGTTACACTTCATGACTTTTCTGCTTAGTCCCCACCTTCAACTAACATTCTGTCTTCCAGGTTTCCAATTTCAATTCCTTTCCTCATTGTCTTCTAACTCAACAAAAGTGGCAACCACAAAATTTAAAAGAAATTATGGTGTGCATGACTTCTGACTTTGAGTCATCAACATTAGAGAAGTGTTCAGGGCCGTGTCTACTAAACACCTAAAGAAAAAGGATTCTGCAAGCAAGCTTATTTTTCTAGCAAACTATTTTCCTCTTAAAAACAGGAAAAAAATATTTGCAGACTAACAAAATGTAGAGAAATTCACCAGGAAGACAGCTCTAGAGAACATTATAAGGAACAATGGCATTGGGGCTGTATCAAGAAGCTTAAGGAGAAAGTAGCTATGATTTCTAATAGGGACAGAGGAAGTGATACAGAGTCAGATTGACACTAAAGTATAAAGTAGCATTCCAAAATACAAAATCAGAAACATGGTATTCTGACACCCTTTCTTCTTGTTCACACATATAAATTCAAGTGAATATATTTATATCGAGGATTGTGTGTATTGTTTGGTTGCTATTTAACAAAAAAGAGAATCATCATATACACATTAGCCTGCAACTTTCTTTTTTTCATTTGACAGGATATTAGGCTAATCATATATATCTAGGTGTTTTAAAAAACACACGTGTGTGTGTGTGTGTGTGTGTGTGTGTGTGTAAAACACATAAATACTCATAAACTTAGTTTACATAAATGGGATATCCCATATGCTGGAAAAGTAGAATTGGTGCTTTTTAAAAATATATATTTTTATTGATTTCAGATAAGAAGAGGGAGAAAGAGATAGAAACATCAATGATGAGAGAGAATCATTGATTGGCTGCCTCCTGCACACTCCACACTGGGGATTGAGCTGGCAACCAGGGCATGTGCCCTAATGGGGAATCCAACTGTGACCTCCTGGTTCATAGATTGATATTCAACCAGGAGCCACAGTGGCCGGCCAGCGGCTGGGCGACTTCCACACTCCCCCTCCTTCTCCACCTATAATCCATTTCTTCAAATCCCCAAGTAACCACGGTTTACAAGTTGGTGTGTATGCTAAATAAGTTTCTACGTGTTCATATAATTATATGCACATTTATGTAGAGGTGCTTTGAGCAGGGGTCATTTTTAACCTACCAAAAACAAAATCCTCTTGTATACAATCCTGTGTATCTTTGTTTCCTAAATCAGTAATACCTGATGGAAATCTCTCTAAATCAGATGCCAACCAACTCGTTCTTTTGTAATGGCTTAATCATATCCTACGGTACAGATGCAATATAATTTATTCAACCATACACCGTCAATAAACATTTTGGAGACAATATGAGCCTCTCTTTATAAGTATTTTTATATGTGAGTGCTTTTTAGCATATAGCTTCCTAGTAATGGAATTGATAAGCTGAAGTTTTTAATTTCATTAAATATTTATTAACTTTAATAGACATTTCCATACAGCTTACTTAAGAATCTTTACTTACAATTAATTGACCACAGATATATGTCTATTTCTAGACTCTATTCTAGAAATAGGTATGTATGTCTATGATATATATGTCTATCCTTAAGCCACTAACAAAACATGCTAATTGCTATAGCTTTATACTAAGTATTAAAAACAGTATAAATTTTTCAAGTTGAATCCTTTTCAAAATACTTTTGGCTATTCTAGCTTCTTTGCATTTTCAAGAAGATTTTTAGAATCTGCTTGTCAATTTTACACTGCAACTCCCACCGCCACCCTCCCTTCCCCCCCAAAAAAAAGAAGCCTTCTGAAATTTTTGACTGGAATTGTTTTGAATCTATAAATCAACATTGGGGAAATTTCCATCTTAACCATTGAACCTGCCAATCTATGAACATGCACATCTCACCATTTTTTAAATCTGCCTTCAATTTCTCTGCAATTGTCAGTGCTTAGATCTTATATATATTTTAATTCAATTTCATGTTCATTGATGCTGTTGTGAATGGTACAGTTTTTAATATCAATTGCTAAGTTGTGCATTGCTTGTATAAAGAGATAAAATGGATTTTTGCATATTCCACAAGTTTTCTTCGCTCTGGCTGAAGGGATTCCAATGATCCTGGTCCTATGTGTATAGAACTGTAATTCCTGAGAGAAAGCAAACAAAGAGGTGAGCCCTACCTTCAGTCAGGCTTTCTACCCGATGGCCATTTCCAGACTGTGACGTGGGAAAGAGGAACCAAGCCAAGCCCACCAATCTGCCTGACTTGAGGACTCAGATATGGGATTTAGGGAAGGCCAAGGAAGCCAGAATTTGCAGAGAGGACAGAACTAGACAACGTTTCAGATGTCTTGGGGATTTGCTTGGGTGTTTAACTGAACACAATATGTGCATGTGTGGGATGAACCTCTCCCAGGTCAGGCACTAACTTCTGAGGAAAGAGTAATTACTGGAATTGCAATACAAACAATTCTTCCTCCCCATCTTGAGAATGTTCTTTTTCCCCCCCCTCAGAGTTCAAGAATTGTATGTATAGATGCGGACGTCTTTTTCCATCAAAGTCATCTGTAATTCTAAAATCTTTTCAATCTGTAATCTTACCTCTCTCTTGGATTCAGGAAAATTATAGTTTCAATTACGGTTTTTCTTTCATCTGTGCCTTTTTCTCCTTCTGGGATTCCTATTATTTACAAGTTGGAGCTCCTGGATTTATCCTCCAACTCTCTTACCTTAATACAAGACTCATTAAACCTCCATCTTCCCAGATTTTCCAGTCTACCTTTTCTAAAAAGTATTAATAATATGTTACTTATAGTTGGGAATACTACACAATTTGAATAAGGCCATCTTCCAGTAGTACTAAATAAGCAAAACACTCTTAATTTACTATGGTAATTGCATAATTTAAAAGACAGAGGAATACCAACAATAAATAAATATGAAATTATTAAAGAATGGCACAAATATATCAAGTATAAAATCAAATATTGATGGACTAACTAACCCCATAAAAAAGAAATTTCCTCTCAATCTCTTGGAATAGAGCATCATCCCCATTACTTTCCAAATAATGCAAAATTGCACAAAACACACTCAGCAATATTATTGACCCCAAAGTAAATAGAGCATATTTTATCTTTATGTCAGAAAATCTTAAAGTGCCAGAGTCTAGAATCAGCTCTTTTCATTGATTTTTCTCCCCATACAACTAAAGATTGGTAACTCCAGGAGAGAATGAGGGGATAAGCTTTTTTCTCTGAGTGTCATTCTTTAGAATTTAAAGAGACTGTTGTGTTAATAATTAAACATTGTAGTCAAAAGCAAATAGGAAACCACCTAAAATTTTCATTGGTAAACTTTTGCCCTTTTAAAAATTAGAAAGTCTGCTAGGACATTTTAAATTTGTTCAACTCATTGCAAAAGAACCTCATGGGGGTGAATAAAAAATAATCAGGCACTTTACACAAATAGTTACATCTACACTCACCCCCGGAGTGATGAAATAAAAGAACATGGCTGATCACCAGCTGGAAGAAAGAAGATATTCCCTATAGTATTTCTATAATATCATCAATTATATTCAGATGTTTATTTCCCTTTAGACTCATTGGGGGATTTTAAAGTCCATTATGGCCAAATAACGCAACAGGAAAGTAAAATCTTCAAAGATTTACAAAAATATTTTCAAGAAATTGACTCAAGAAAAATAATAAACCCTCAGGGAAGGTAAGCAGAATAGCATGGAAGTGAACAAAGATCATTTTGGGGTATTTTATCACACCCAGAGCATGGCACAGAGTAGAACTCAGAATTTGTTGAACAAATGGATGAATAAACAAACTTAACATGTGCCTGGGTTCAAATCCTAGTTTCACTGATATTAACATTAAGTATTTTGCTTATCCTCAGTTTACTCATCTTAAAAATGGGGATAAATGTGCTCATTCTTCTTTATAGGATTGAAGTAGATAATGTGTGTAAATGAATAAATCCAGTGCCTAGTGCAGTGTAAACAATCAAAAAATAGCAGTCATTTTAAGAGCTATTCTGGAACTGATTTAGCTAGTTCTTCACCAAGTAGATCTTACAATTAAATCATCTCAATATCCTATCTAATAAAAGAGTATTATGCAAATTGTACTTCCACTACACTCACAAGCCATGCCCACCAGCCAATCAGAGCAAGTATGCAAATTAACCCAACCAATATGGCTATGGCCAAGAGAGAGCAGGAGTGAGGCTTGGGTTGCTCCTGGCGATGGAGGAAGCCAAGCTTTCCACACACCCTGATGGGCCCAGGCTTCTGCTTAAGGCAACAAAGTTTCAAAAACTGTGCAAGCAGAAGGCTTGACTCTGCCCAGGCCACAAAGTTTCAATTGCAAAAGATACATAAATCCCAGATACCAGAGCCTCCACTTGGATGGCTGGGGGGGCGTGGCAGTCTGCAAACCACCACAGACCTTTTGCCCAGGCTACCCCAAGCCCCAAGGGAACACTCACCCTAATCTGAGACACCCTTCAAGGCAAACCAGCTGGCCCCCATGCATGTACCAGGCCTCTATCCTATCTAATAAAAGAGCAATATGCAGATTGTCCATCACTCCAACACACAAGATGTCTGCCCCCATGTGATCAAAAGATCCTTCTCCCTTGTGGATACAAGATGACCACCACAAGATGGCCAGCAGGGGAGGGCAGTTGGCAGGGACCAGGCTTGCAAGGGAGGGCAGTTGGTGGTGATCAAGCCTGCAGGGGAGGGCAGTCAGGGGTGATCAGATGGGCAGAAGAGGGAAGCTGAGGGTGACCTGGCCTGCAGGGAAGGGCAGTTGGGGGAGCCCAGCCCTGCAGGGGAGGGCAAGTTAGGGGGGACCAGGCCCACAGGGTAGGGCAGTTAGGGGCAAACAGGTTGGCAGGGGAGCAGTTAAGCATCAATCAGGCTGTCAGGGGAGTGGTTAGGGGGCGATCAGGCTGGTAGGCAGAAGCAGTTAGGGGCAATCAGGAAGGCAGGCAGGTGAGCAGTTGGGAGCCAGCAGTCCTGGATTGTGAGAGGGATGTCCCAGATTGGAGAGGGAGCAGGCTGGGCTGAAGTACACCCTCCCCCCACACCCCTATGCAGGAACTTTGTGCACCGGGCCTCTAGTATTTCATAATAGATCTAATATATTTACATTGCCTTTATTATAAATCTATATTCTATTGAGTCTTTGTGAAACCAATAGCATATTACACTACAGACATTCCCTACAACTGGTATCCTTTATTTTGAACTAAGCATACATTTTCTGCTAATACAAAGACCTCTTAGATGGTGCCTTCATTTGGGCTGAGATAACAAAATATCACAGACTGAGGAGCTTATAAGCAACATCATTTTATTTCTCTCAGTTCTGGAAGCTGGAAAATACAAAATCAAGTTACTGGCAGTTTTGATATCTGGTGAGGGCCCGCTTCCTCATATGGTAGAAGGGAGCTTTCTTGTGCCACTTTTATAAGAACACTAATCCCATTCACGAAGGCTCTGCCCTCCTGACCTAATCACCTCCCAAAGGCTCCCTCCTCCTAATACCATCATCTATGGAGTTAGGATTTGAAGATATGAATTTTGGAGAGACATAAACATTTGATCTATAGCAGATGACATCCTGTGGTAAGTAAAGTTCAAATTCATAAAAAGAGTAACAGCTGCTCACTTTGAAATGTCCAAAGCCCTGGTTCAAGGCTATTATGATTTTTGGGCAAATGCATACAAAAGTCATGGAAAGGATTGGAAATGATACTAACACTTCTAAGGGCTTTTTAATAATTAACCTTCTTGTTTTTAGCAATTCTCTTGGGACCCCTAAATTAGATGTATCCCATAGATATTAATGTTCCAAACCTACATGAAGAAAATATATGCAAACAGAATACATAAGTTTTTGGATGCTTTGAAAGTCAGATTAAAAATAAATCATATAGCATTTGTGGTCAGTGTAACTTTTTGTTGTTTATTTGTTTTATTTTGTTATTGTTAACCCTGACCTGAGTATATTTTTTCCATTGCTTTTTCAGAGAGAGTGGAAGGGAGGGGAGAGAGTGAGAAAGAGATAGAAAATTTCAATATGAGACACAAAGATGGGTTGCCTCCCACGGATGCCTCCATGGGGTCAGGAAGGAACCCGCAACCTAGCTATGTGCCTTTGACCAGGAATCAAACCCTCGACCCTTTGGTGTGCAGACCGAGGTTCTAACCACTGAGAACACTAGTCAGGGCAGTGTAACTTTAAATAACAATAAGGACATTTTCCCCAAACAGTGGTCAAGTGCTGTTTTCATTGAAAAAAGTGTGAAAAGATAACCTAGTTTATTGGACTATTTCTCCAAGGGCAGGGTTATAAAAATTCCTTTTTTTTTTTTCCCTTCTGGATAGTAAAGTGGTTTTAAACGTAGCTTCATGTAATCAAATTATCTCTTTTTTGGAAGGAAGAAAATTGGAACATTTCTTAGAACTTAAGAGTTTTTGTTATTTCATGAAGCATTTGCAAAAGGCAGCCATGTCACTGTCATTTTACTCAAAGATTTTTCTTCCTTTTCTTAAAAAAAAAACAAATTTTTATTAATTTCAGAGAGGGAGAGGGAGAGAGATAGAAACATCAATGATGAGATTCACTGATCAGCTGCCTCCTGCATGCCCCCTAGTGGGGATCGAGCCTGCAACCTGGGCATGTGCCCTGGACCAGAATAGAACCCGGGATCCTTCAGTCTGCAGGCAGAAGCTCTAACCACTGAGCAAAACCTGCTAGGGCTGTTTTTCTTTCTTTCTTCTTTTCTTTCTTTCTTTGTTCTCTATTCATCAACTCAACTGTTGTGCAGGCAAGGGGCAGGACCAGATTATCTCCAGCAATGTTAGGGGAGAGGAAGAACAGTGCTTAATATATGAGGGCTAATACTAGAGCCCGCTTCATCTTCTTCCTTGCTTCACCAGCACTTAAGGAAACAGGAAGAACTCACCATTTCTGAAGCTGTGGTAAATGCTCAGGCCACGTGACACTGAATAATGTTGATGGGAGCCCAATAGAGAGACTCCACAGCGACGCGGTGATTTATCCGGAGCTGCTGCTCCACTGTGGGAGCTCGAGAACAGGCAACCCACCCATTCCTGCCTCGACTGAACCAAAGGTCCTTCCGGCTCAGTGCAGAGAGCGGGGCCAGAACTCAGCTTTGGGGGGCAGGGAGCGTGAACGGGGGACAGAGGCAAGTTTCACGCCACACCTTCAGAAGGCTCTGTGCGCTGCCCGAATTTAAAGCGAGAAATGAAGGGGCACAGACTTGGATTAATACCTCGAGCCTGTGCCTCGGTCACCGGGTTTAACTCTCTAGGAAGTCGGTACTATTAAGACGCCAGGGACTGGGGAGGGGGAGACGGGAAGAGGCTCTTGACCTGGCTCCCGCCAGGCGCCGTCAGACTCCCGGGATGCGGGAGCGCCCGGGCAGGCTCCGGCGGGTTCACGAGGGGGACAAAAGCCCGGCTGCCAGGCAGAAACCGGGGCCTCAGGGAGGGAGGGAGGGCCGGCCGCGGCTGCCTGCCAGCAGCGGAAGAAGAAGGGGGCGTCTGCTCCCAGCCCAACACAGACTGTGGGCGAGAAGCGCCAGCCCCCTCCGCCAGCCTCCCCGCTGCGGGGAGGGGCTCTCACGCCCCCAGCTCCTGGGTGACGGCACCGGAGGTCGGAAGAAAGCGGGGCGAGGGATGAGTCATGCCGCCCAATTCCTCCTTCCGAGTCCCCTCGCCAGCCCACGCCAGCCCCCTCCTGAGATCCTGCAGCGGGGAGCGCAGGCTTTCCCCGTCCTCAGATCCTCCGCCAAATCCACTCAGGCCTGCGGAGGAGAGGAGAGGGACGGGGCGTTTGGCCAATCATAGCGGCGCTCTCTTGCCTGTCGCCCAATAGGCCGCTGTTTACAGGCAGGGGCGGGGCTAGGAGGGCAGAAGTGGGCGGTCCCCGGATGGCCCGGCGCCGCGGTGCGGTAGCTCGCAAGGGAGAGCGAGCGTCTCACAGGTAGCGCGCGTCTAAGCGACGCGGGGAGCGCTGCTGCCGCTGGCCAAGGTGCTGGACGCTCCGGACCCGAAGGCCCCCTCGCCCGCTCCGTTGCCGGTTGCAGCCGCGGCTGCCTCGCTCCCACCCGGGTCCCCATGGAAGAGATGGAAGAAGAGTTAAAATGCCCGGTGTGCGGGTCCTTCTACCGGGAGCCCATCATCCTGCCCTGCTCCCACAATTTATGTCAGGCGTGCGCTCGCAACATCCTGGTGCAAACCCCGGAGTCTGAGTCCCCCCAGAGCCGTCGGGCCTCGGGCTCCGGGGTCTCCGACTATGACTACCTGGACCTAGACAAGATGAGCCTGTACAGCGAAGCGGACAGCGGCTATGGCTCCTACGGGGGTTTTGCCAGCGCCCCCACTACTCCGTGCCAGAAGTCCCCCAACGGAGTGCGCGTGTTCCCCCCGGCTATGCCGCCACCGGCCACCCACCTGTCACCGGCCTTGGCCCCGGTGCCCCGCAACTCCTGTATCACCTGCCCCCAGTGCCACCGCAGTCTCATCCTGGATGACCGGGGTCTCCGTGGCTTCCCCAAGAACCGCGTCCTGGAAGGGGTCATTGACCGCTACCAGCAGAGCAAAGCCGCGGCCCTCAAGTGCCAGCTCTGCGAGAAGGCGCCCAAGGAGGCCACGGTCATGTGCGAACAGTGCGACGTCTTCTACTGCGACCCGTGCCGCCTTCGCTGCCATCCGCCCCGGGGCCCCCTCGCCAAGCACCGCCTGGTGCCTCCGGCCCAGGGCCGCGTGAGCCGGCGGCTGAGCCCGCGCAAGGTCTCCACCTGCACAGACCACGAGCTGGAGAACCACAGCATGTACTGCGTGCAGTGCAAGATGCCCGTGTGCTATCAGTGCTTGGAGGAGGGCAAACACTCCAGCCACGAGGTCAAGGCTCTGGGGGCCATGTGGAAACTGCACAAGGTGAGTCCTAAGAAACCCGCCCCTCGCTCCCCGGCGCCTCCGACCCTTCGGTTTTTCGCAGACGGTCCTCTTCTTTGGCGCACAGTGCATCCCAGCGGGGGCGCAATGCAGGTGCCTACAGGATTTGCCTCCCCCGTCTGGTGCATTGCAGGAAGCGCAGGCGGATCTTCAAGCCCAGCACTCTGGAGTTGACTCTCCCCAGAGAGTTGTTGCGGGGATGCCTTAGAGCGGGTCTCCCGGGGGCGTTGCCGGCGATCCAGGCGCAGGGCGCCCCCTCGCCGCTGCAGACGTGCCGCTGGCGGTGGAGGCCGGCATGCAGGAAAGCGCTGCGTGTCTGGGCAGAGCAGCACCAGTGCCCACTGCCGCCAGGGCCGCTCCAGGGCAGAGCAGGCTGCTGGGCTCTAGCGATGGTCATTGGGGAGTAGGTGGGGGCGGTTGGGTGGTGAGGACCTCAGTGGGCTGGAGCTGTGGGATTGGCAGGCGCCACGAGTCTCCGTGGGGGCGAGAGAAAGCCACGGGTGGAATACTGATGAGTCCGCGCTTGCCCAGACGTCGCGAACCTGCTGGGGAGGCTGCCTTGGGGGCCGTACTTTGCGGTCCTTGGTTGGTGGGGAGGCAGAGGAGTGAGGAGTGGCGTGGGGAAATCCTATGGTCGGTTGGCACCTGGGCCAGCAGGCTTAGATTTCCACCCTCCCCAGGGGACCTGCGGCTGGAGTAGCCAGACCTGAGGTTAGGTGCAATCAAGGCCTGAGGGCTGGGCAAGCGTCTCTCCCAGGGTAAGCCCGTCCCTGCCAACCTCCCACACACCCATTTGTCCAAGATTCTATCCCTTTCCTCTGTGTAAACTTTGAGACACCTGTTACCAGATTTATCTTTCTGGTCTTTTTGGATGGCCCTTCCACCAAGACCTACATGACTTGTTCCCCTTTGACCTGCCTCATCAATCTCTTTTCCTCCTCCTCATTCCCTCTGCTCCAGCCACCATGCCCCCCTTGCTGAACCTCAACCAACACCAGGCACCTTCTGGCCCCAGAGCCTTTGCATTTGATGCTCCCTCATCCTAGGGTGCTCTTCCCCAAAATTCTATATGGTATAAAGTATTGTTACACACACAAATCCCATATCTGAGTGGCTCACTCTCTTGCCTCCTTCAGATCTTTGCTCAGATGTCACCTTTGCTGGAAGATCTTCCTGACCACAATTACTGCCAGCCATCTCAGACATCCTTTAGTTTCCTTCCTGCTTTATTTTTCTCAGTAGACATTATCACTATCTGGCATACTATATGTTTTAATTATGTTCTTTTTGTATATCTATTGCTTCCCTCCACTTCCTCCATCTCCATACACTAAAAAATAAGCTTTGAGAGGAAAGAGATCTGCACTAGCCAGTTTGGCTCAGTGGATAGAGCCTCGACCTGCAGACTGAAGGGTCCCAGTTTCCTTTCCAATCAAGGTCACATGCCCAGGTTGTGGACTCAATCCCAGTGAAGGGTATACAGGAGGCAGCCGATCAATGATTCTCTCTATTGATGTTTCTATCTCTCTCTCCCTCTCCCTTCCTCTCTGAAATCAATAAAAATAATTTTTTTAAAGAGGAGAGAGATCTTTATAATGTTATGTCCACAGAGCTTGGAAGGAAGGGAACCATTCTTGAGATGTATATAAATTTGACTTCTATTTTTTAAGTAATTCATTCAGTTGGGGTGTGAAGGGTAGGGCAGGGGATCCAGACTGTTATAGGAGGGTTTCTTCGCGTCACTTGATTGCAAGCCCAGGGATAAGGCAGGCCCTGAAATGTTCAGTCCCCTCAGCTATGCCCCCACTCAGGATTTCTCAGCATTCCTTTTATTCCAGGTAGGGTGATTAATTTCTTAGTTCCAAGGATAGAAAGGCAATTCTAGTAATCACCTGACCTTTGAGATAGGCCATTGATATTTTATTTACAGAATGAAAACACACACACACACACACACACACACACACATACACACCACTTTCAGCAATCAGGGAGGGTTTCTCAACTCAATATTAATTGCATGCAATCCACATTTACAGTCATTTGTGTTCTCACATATAACTATTAAACCATATTAGTCTTGCTGGAGATCTGATTCAGCACAAATTTGAGCTCCATTAAGCACATGTCATTATTTTGAAAATGCTCCAATTTAACTGTTTTTAAATGACAATTTTGAATGTTTTCAAAAATTTAGTTCACAGTCAGTTTTTATTTAATTTTGTACATTCACTCTTAAACTGCTATGTTGAATTGCCTTTCTATCCTTGGAACGAAGAAATTAATCACCCTATCTGGAAAAAAAGAACTTTGAGCCACACACTAATAGGATGGTCAACCAATAACATTATTTTTCTGTGAACAAAAGCCTAAAGTGCTTTATCCATTAAGACTTAAAAAAACACACACAGAGAAAACTGTTAAATATGTCTAGCCCCATGCAGATTTGAAATGTTAAACTATTTGTTTTATCAGTAATGGGAAGCTGTGAATAGACTCTGTGATATGGACTGGATTGAAATTTAGATGCCTGCTAAAAAAGAATAATGATAAAGCCTTTGAGATTTAAATAGACTAAAAAGGGAAGGTTTGTTTGTTTGTTTTTAAAGATAATTTCTTCTCTAATCTTATTCAGATTTTATCCAAAATAGTAAATAGGTATAAATTTGGTCAATTAATATCAGGATTATTAAACTGCCAAGAAAAAATAAGAAAGAAGGATGACAGATTTTAACTTTCACTTACCATCTGTTGATGAACAACAAACATTACTCCCCCATGTTATCTGTTTAACAGGGTAGTTAATGTGTTAATGCTAGATCTTTCTCATATAATGATACTTCTATTCTTACAAAAAGCTCATGGGCTAGAATTTTTATGCTCTTTAAGACATAAAAGAGCAAAAATTTACACTAACTAATTCTCCCAAATTTGGACAATTAGTTCTCTACACAGGTGATTGCTAGGCCCGAAAGTTTTCATTAACAGTCTACCATGTTAATTAGCCATTTCTAATAATAAAATAAATTTTATATACCATAATAAAAGCATAATATGCTCATTAGACTGGACAGCCAAACAACCTTCCAGACATCCTTCAGATGACCTTCCAGGTGAAGCCAGGGTTGCAAGGGCTGAGGCAAGCCACCCTGGCTGCGAGGGCCAAGCCCCTTGCACGAATTTTGTGCATCAGGCCTCTAGTGAATAAATATTTTCCTTGGGCACTAAGACATTATCTAAAAACAACTGAAGTTATTTTTAAGTAGTTTTAAAAACTAGTTAAAATATATTAGTTGTCAATTGACCAAATTAAAATACTTTTCAGATATATATGACCTTCAAAATCCATGAAAACTTGCAATGCAAAAAGAGATATTGTAAGATAAATATCTGCTATTCATTTTTATTTAGTATCAGCATTTATTATGTTCCTTTATCCAACTTAGGTTGGTATAAAGTATTGCTACACACACAGAACAAATCATTTTGTAGATACTTTCAAATAGATCATGTGATCATTATTATTACTTTGTAATTTTTAGCAATTCACATTCTTAAATCTAACATTATTCTTGAATTCCTGATGTATTTTATCAATTATTGAATCAGTAATATATTTGTGACCAGTTTTGTGTTTATGCTGTTGAGCAAGGATATACTTTTTCTTTGCATCCTAAACACTGATAATTCATTTATTCTGAATCTTGTCTCAAATGTTATTTCTATCTTCTTTTTTGTTGTTGCTGATGATTTTTCAGTTTACAACATTTTAAAATAAACTGTCTGTTGTTATGCTTTGCTTTTCAAAGTATTGGGGGGGGGATACCTGCTTTGCAGTATGGTGACATGTCGTCAAGTATTTCTGTAGGAAAATGTGTTACTTAATGTAATTAAAATGATATTCAGTTAACTATATATCAGCAGTAAACACACTGTAATCTAAGACATTACTGTGGTAAATGTAACAGGTAGCGTATGTTCATGTTCTTTAATTTTTAATAAGTTTACTTCTAGTCCAATCAGAACATTCTGTGTGCAATGTCAACGTTCTTAGGGGCATTAAGGAGACTGTTACAGACAATCAAAATTTTCCTCCTTGTACTGAGATATAATGGAAAGAACTAGAAGACAGGAGATCTGGGTTCCAGATCTGATATTCCCACTTACTTGCTGGTAACGTAAAGCAAGTCTCATAACCTCTCTTGACTTCCTACTCACAAGGATGCAAAGGAGCTAAAACTATATTGTGGATGTATTTTGAAAAAAAAAATGCAGCCCTAACCGGTTTGGCTCAGTGGGTAGAGTGTCGGCCTGAGGACTGAAAGGTCCCAGGTTCTATTCCAGTCAAAGGCATGTACCTTGGTTGTGGGCACATACCCAGTAGGGAGTATGCAGAAGGCAGCTGATCGATGTTTCTAACTCTCTATTTCTTTTCCTTCCTCTCTGTAAAAAATCAATAAAAAATATTTTTTAAAAATGTAAATGTTTATAACTTACTAATTTCAGTTTGACCCAGAAGGATTTTTAATAAAACAGAAGTTATTGTCTCACCAGTCAACAATTACTACATAAAAATCTCACCCCCCAGCTTAGAATACTTCGCTTACTCCTTCCAGAACACAGTGTAGTACAAAGTCTGGATGATGGCATAAAAGAGTGAACTACATCATTATAGGTCCAGAGACAAAACTCAGTTGAGTTAAGCTCAGGTAATAAGAATGCTACATAAAAGTTTATTTATATATTAAACGGAGGTATCTTGTATTTCAATAATGAAGCTAAAAATGATAACTGATATGACTTAAGGTTTTTTTCAGATTCTCCAGTGAAGGAATTATTGTTAAATTGAAGTATTATAAATTATTCTTCCTATATATGCCACAAAAAGATGCTATTAATTGGAATTCAGGGTCACATCACAGTTTGCATAAAATAAGAGAAAATGATCACAGCTTTCTGTTATCTATAATAATAAAATAGTAATATGCTAATTAGAACGTACGTCTTCAGATATCATTTTGAACATCCTTCCTGATGAAGCGGGGTGAAGGGAAGCCAGCCTGGGTCCCCGGTGCCGGAGGGAAACCAGTGCTGGCAGCCTGAGGGAGGGGCGGAGCGGGGGAAGAAGGCCTACTCTTGCATGAATTTTCATGCATCAGGCCTCTAGTTAGGTAAGAAGATAATGCACAGACAAAATTTACCTTTACCATGAGTATAATAAATTGCACTTCTCTCTTCTACACACTTCTCAAAGTGTGTGTTTGCATATAACTGAAACTTGGCACACAGGATAAGATTCATTGCAAGACAAATGTTTTTAAGAATGAAACAGTTCTAAATAATATCATTTTTGTCAGTTTCATGAGGGGATTGTTGGTTATAAACCCACTTAGGTGATCTCAGAGGAATTCATGGGAAATGAAACAAAATCAACTCACAGAGAGAATGGAACTAGAAAGCTGGAAACTAAGTTCACTCTCCATATTCATCCATTTGGACTAAGTTATGCTGCAGTCACAAACAATTTTCAAATCTAAATGAGTTACAACAGCATGTAATTTCTTACTCAGTCACTGAGGCTCAGGTGTGGCCTCCTCCTCACCCTCCTTATTCTTGGACTTAGACTGAAAAAGTGTATTTGAGATATGCCAAACTTATGGCAGAGGAAAGAGAATAAAGCAGAACCATCAATGGCACTTAAAGATCCTACTCTCCTACTCAGATGTGACATGGCACTTTCCTTACAGTCCATTGGCTCAAACAGGTCATGTGGCCCAACCTGATTTTCTGGTGCAGGAAATACTCTTCCAGCAGAGAGAGGCACAAGAGAAGAGTTCTGTAGAAGTGGACAGAGAATATTTTTAATAAATAATATCATCTCTCCCTTTTCTCCCCCTTTCTCTCTCCCTCTCTCTCTCTCTCTCTCTCTCTCTCTCTCTCTCTCTCTCTCTCTCTCTCAGCCTTCTTAGCTTGCATGAGGTCCTACATGACTCCTCCAGTCCCGATTCAGCACAACATTTCACTTCAAGTTTGCACTGACTAGTGTCTCTTAGTTTATATTTTCAAGTTTAGAGAAAGAATCCAATTGGCTCAACTTGAGTCAGGTGTTTACTGATGATATCTGGGTCCTGGCTCCACCCCTTTGGTTAGGTGGGTGCAGAAGATAAGTTCAAGACTTAAAAGGGCACCAAAAATTATAGGTTTGTTGTTTTTTCTTAGACAGAAATTACAAAAGAATAAATAGAGGATAGTTTTTTGTGTGTTGTGTCTGGTTGTTTTTTTTTTTTTTTTTTGGCATTTTAAGTATCTTTATCTCTGCAGACCAAAAACATTTGTAAGTTTATCTGCAAAAACATAAAAAGATGTTTAAACCTGTAAGCAGGTATCTGCTTTATACTTACTTTCAGTTTTTTTTTATTTTTATTTTTTAATATATTTTATTGATTTATTACAGAGAGGAAAAGAGAGGGATAGAGAGTTAGAAACATCGATGAGAGAGAGAGACATCGATCAGCCACCTCCTGCATGCCCCCACTGGGGATGTGCCCACAACCAAGGTACATGCCCTTGACCAGAATCGAACCTGGGGCTTTTCAGTCCGCAGGCCAACGCTCTATCCACTGAGCCAAACCGGTTTCAGCAACTTTCAGCTTTTTTCTTGTACCTTTTGCAAAGGTGGTTGAAAGAAAATACATGTATTCCTCTTCAAGAATACATGCCTGACCCTCCTTTTACCATAATATTTAAAGGAATCTATGAACTAGAAAAGCTATTGTGTAAAAATAAACTTAAGCACTGCCAGATAACATTGATCCTCATAAACCTTGCACGTTTCGTACTATTAGTTCTGATCAAAGAAGAAACTATTTCTTAAAGAATTAGCATGGGAAGTAGAATGCTCAACATGGTTGTGTAGTGTGGGAACAGCCACCTCTGTCATTAGCCAGTTAATTCTCTTCGGCTGATTTACACATGTGAAGCTGATTTTTCCAGCCAAAGAGCATCACTTTCACTTTTTTTGAGATATTTGTTTACCCTCTTTATACCCTTACTTTGCTTGCAGCTTGCATTTTTAGAAGCAACTGTGGGACACTAAATACTTACCACTCTCTCCCATGTTCTAGTACCAGCTTGTGGGAGGGCCATACTCCTCTGACCTGTGGTGTCATCAGTCTAAACCATTACTTAGTCTATCAACAAGGCAGGTTGCCAAGAGAAACATATGTGAATATCAGAAGTTAAACAGTTTCTACCCAATAAGGCTTTTTTATTTTGTAGAGAGCAAATGCTTGGCAAGTTAAATATGCACAGGTTCAGTTGTAATTACAACTCATCAAAAGCCAAAGGGAAATGACTCTATAACATACTCTACCACTTTTGATCATTAGTACTTCAGTTTCTTTCCATCAGTAGAAATCACCAAGTGATTTTACTACAGATGTGTGTAGTCCACTGTGTAGTAGTTTTTGCATAGAGATATTCTTGTCATCACCTAGGTACATCAATTGATGAAATAGTGTAACGTATGCCAAATCCATCCCAGCATGTTATCCTAAGAACATTAGTAACATAAAATCAAGTGTAAAATTGGACTTCCATCCAATCTAATAAATCTTACACGGCACAGAGAAATATGTGGTGCTTTTAACAAGCAGTTATATTGATTTTATTGACCATCAATCATGTGGCCAAGACTTAGAAAAGAAATATGATAAACACCTTTCAGCACACAATCAGTGCAGTATGAAGAAGCTTAATGTTTACATTCAACTTGTGCTATATTGCTATCTTCTCCCCTTATGGAAGCAAATCTGACATTGGTGGAATTTAAAACATTATTCAGTATTAAATACAATTTTCTCTACTTTCCCCTTTGAGAACCAAGAAATGTAGTATATGGAGACTTATATAAGCACTGATTTCCAAGCTGGCTTCAACCAGTACAATAAGGATATAGAATGTAACTACCATTTCCTTACGGTTCAAAAGTCAACCTTTACTCCTGGCCTGGGACATGGATTTCTGATTCTTCTGGTCACCGCATATAATAATTTTGTGGGGAAACATATTACTAAAACTTTTGGTATTAATTAGGATATCAGCACATAAATATTTTACATGAATTTTTAAAAACATAAAGCCAAGATAATTTTAATGCTTCTAACATTGAGAACATCTTTGATTCTCATTATCCAAAAGGTTGTACAATCTTATGTTTGTGCCAGCAATGTATGAGTGTTCCAGTTTCCCCATATCCTCCCCAATACTTATTATTGTCAGTCTTTTTGATTAGAGTCACCCTAATGGATGTGAAGTGGTATCTCATTGTGGCTTTGATTTGCAGTGACTAGTGATATGGAGCATCTTTTCATGTGCTTGTTGGTATGATATAGATGTAGATATAGATATAAATTGGAGAAATGTCTGTTCAAATCCTTTGCCCATTTTAAATTGGGTTACTTCTCTTTTATTGTGAGTTGTAAGAGTTCTTTTTATATTCTAGGCACTATTCATTTATAAAATTTAAAGGACAGAGATGTGAGCCTCTTATTCCTTAGAGATACTTACAGGAAATAAAAAACAGACATAGAGTTGAGCATAAGGGAAAACTTGTCAAGACTGGCCCATTAGCACCTACTGCTAATTCCTTGCCCACAAACCTTTATTAACCAGTTCTGGAGCAGAACTTGCATAAGCCCTACCAGGATTGGCTCCTGACAAATAGAAAACATGGGAAAGTCCAAAAGCAGGAGGGGGAAATAATTTAGTTATCAAGGTCGTGGTTATGGCTTCCTCCTTACTTCTAGTTCTACTTCTCCTGATTTTGATAATGAAGAACAATATTATCAAGTCCCAGCGGGGCTATGATTTCTGTTACTACCAATATGTATCCAAATAAGTCACTGTAGGATGTCAAGATGGTGGTTTCTCTGTTACATTTAAGAGTTATGAATGGATAGAAGGGACATTGGATCTTTGAGATCATTTGCCCAACCTCCTCTAAAGTCAGAAATATAAATCCCAGAACACTTCAGTAAATCACCAAAGACACACAGTACATATTATAAAAAAAACACCTTTGATTTCTTAGAACTTGTATTAGGAATTAAGAAGATCGAAGTGCCTATTTTCAGTTGCATGCGTGTGCGTGTGTGTGTATGTGTGTGTGTGTGTTCAGTGAAGCTCAACTGAAACACTAATTCTCTCTTTTGGAGATTCTCCTATGCTCCCAGACAACAATAATCACAGGTTTTGTTCTGTAGTCCTGACCACTACTGTCAAAGTTTACCTTTCTCTTGTTATTCTCTCTTTAATAGCATAGTATATATGTCTATACTATTGAGTTAATCATGTTCCTCATTGTAAGTAAGGTCTTATTTTTTAACATTAGCTTTTAATAGACCGTGTCTTTGCTCAAAGGGTCTCTTTAATGGTAGGAGTTTTAGCATGAGGATGGACAAGGAGAAATCCATAGAGGTGAGGTTTTGCTTTGTTCCTTACACGGAGGACCTGAAGCAATGCAGCACAGGTATCCTCTTGCATTGGCTGACTGACTGGCTCCCGCTCAAGCCAAAAGTACAAAGGAAGTTTATGGATGAAGCGAAAGGGAGCGTCCTGCTACTCCTCTGCCCTCCTGGGGCACTACTTGCCAGCTTTGTTGGGTCCTTACTGACCACTGTTACTCCTTTCTTCCATCCTGGCCTGCGGTCTCCTGTGAATCTTCTGTCTTTGAGCTCAGATTTGGTTCCAATGTATGAGCCTTCGTTCCTGATCATCTCCATGCCTTGTTCTGATCAGTGTTTGTCTAGTCTTCTCATCCAGCTCTAGAACCTTGACCTGCAACTTCTGGGGAGTGTCACTGCCCAGTCCACCTGGCTTGTGCACCTTCTGCCTCCAGCCTAACACTGGTTTTCCCAGCCCTGACTTCCCTCCTAGGGAAGATCCTAGGGCTGCCAGCTCCTCCAATCATATCTTATGGGCAGCAACTTCAGGGTGGGCACTGATCCCAACAGTAGATTAATATAATGTACTTGGCTGGTCACCTGTAATGTTAAAATAAGATGATATGCATATCTGGGTTGCATAAAAAGGCACTCACGTAACTCTTTTCTTTTGAAACATGCCATAAAATGATTTAACTAAATACAAACACAGAATCCATTGACAAAAAGCCACCACTGAAATTAAAGATGATGGATATATAGTAGAACTTGGAAGCTCTGCTTACGGTGAGAGCAGGAAGTACAGGATAATTTATAAATTTAATCTATAGAACAGGGAAGGATTGATTTAGTAGGCAGAAGATTATTACCCAATTTGGAGGCTAGCCAAAGACTGGTCAATTACTCTCTTCTGAGTGGAGCCAAATAGTTCAATTATATTATAGTTTTAGTCCCTCAAGCTTCTATTTACTTTTATGAGGACAAAATCATCAATTCACCATTTATATTATTAAATTGCATGTTGTTACAGCTTTTGGTTATGGTCAATTATTAAGTTTTCTAAAATTTTATGTGTAACAGGTTATTATTGTGAGATATAGCCATAAAAAATAGCCCAGTGTTTTTAGAGATATTTTCCAAACTGGTATATCTGAAGGGATTGGTATAAAATTTGCATAAATATTAGACTTGAAAATTAAGTTCATTTAGTATTTGTTTATATCATCTAATTTTCTTCAGAGATTAAATCATATTTATCATTGGTATATTAAACCCACTGCATTCTTTCCTGTCATAGTGTTCTTTAATCTTCCCAGGCATTTATATGATCTATATTCAAAGCTCCAATTCATTGTAACTACCTCAAGGCCCAGTGTGGGCTGGGTGATTCAGATCCAGGATACAGATGGTGTAGCATGAGGCCATTGGCTGTTTAGCTGGTACTAACCTTTGATTTTATCCACCTGCTCAATTGGGGAAATCCACACAGTAAGGGAGATTTCCAGTTTGATCACATAAACAAAGCACTTTTATATGCCCCAAAAGAGGACTAAATAATGGTTACACGTATAATGATGTGTGACTACTTTAATTCCCAAGTGCCTCTGAGAAGAACTGGTTCTTGTAACATTAAAACCAAGGTCATGGAACAACTGTTGCTGGAACAAGATTTGCTGTGTCAACTGTGCTATGAGATGTGACTTCATATCAGTGTCTTGTCCACCATGAACTCTTTCTTTGACTTAACAGTGGGGATCATTAGAAGTGAGTTAGAAGCACATTGTCCATGGTGAAGCTGAGACTGAGGGCCAGGACTTAAGTCTGATAGCTCATGATCATCTTCCCACAAACTTTAAAATACCAACAAGGTAAACATGACACTTACAGGGAATGAGACTTCTTCCTCCCTGCTTCTAAAAGAAGCTAGTCATGTATGCCATTGTGAAGTTGCCACATCAATGCTTTGTTGGCTGGAGCAAATGATGACAGTATTTTGACACATATATAAGCTAGGACAATCTTGAGATGTATAGCAGGGATTCAAGGAACAGACTAAAACAGGAGAAATAGGAAATAGAATGAACATGGCAGAAATGCAAAAAAACAAAAACAAAAAAAACTAGTCTCTGGTTAAGCCATTTTATAGCAAGCACTAAAATGAGACTGAGAGCCAAAGGACTAGAGCCCAGTGGAAGGGGTCTTTTCTTGGTGAAGCTTTGGTGGGAATTGCCGGCATGGTGTTGTGTAGCTTACTGGTATAGGGTCAGAAAGGCTGGGTTCTCTTCCTGGGTCTACTATAATTCAGGCATCACAGTGGAAGGTTCAAGACATGGGCCTTGAGGCAGATGCCTCGGTTTGATCCCTGACATTTTCATCACTTAGTTATGTGAACTTGGGTGAAACCTTTGACCTCTCTGTGTCTTGGTTTTCTCATCTGTAAAATGAACATAATAATCAGACCAACCTCCAAGGATTGTTGTGAGGGTGAAAGGAATGGTGGACACAAAGCCCTTGGAACAGAGCCTGGCCAGAATAAGTGCCTCATTCATGTGTGCTAGTGTTATCTGTTAAATGGGATTGGTAAATTCTGCCTAGACCTGGGGTGGATTTATTATATATGGTTTATTATAAGGAATTGACTCATACACTCGGGATCTGAGAAGTCCCATGATCTGCCATCTATAAGCTGGAGACTCAAGCAGGCATCAGCAGAGCCAATGGTGTAATTCCAAGTCTGAGGGCAGGCGAAGACCAATGTCCCAGCTCACGCAGGCAGGCATAGAGAACGAATTCTACCTTCCTCCACCTTTGTGTTCTGTTCAGGCCTTCTGTTTAGGATGATGCCTGCCCACTCTGGGGAGGGCAATCTGCTTTACTCAGTCTATCAATTCAAATACCCATTTCAACTAGAAACACCCTCTCAGACATATCCAGAAGTAATATTTAGTTAAATATCTGAGCACTCAGTCAGGTTGACACATAAAATTAACTACCACATTGGGTGAGTTAGAAGTTGGCCAAGAGAAATAAGAAATTCAGCTACATCAGACCCCTCCCCCCACAGTCTTGAGAGTTAGGACAGCTCAGCCATCTGGGGTGCCATTTGTTTCTCATTAGAGACTGATTCCAGGCTTCCTGACTCTCACTCGCCTCTGGGTCTTTGCAAGGAATTCAGGCCATGACTTAAAGGAGGGCAGCAAAAATGGGGGGGAAAATGTGACAGGCAACAAACTGCTAAGAAATATTTCCAAAATGCAGCCCCACGTGGGCATGTGTTCCTGAAAACGTTGCATAAACCAATTGTATTTTACATGTACTAGAGACATTTTCAATATATAAGAAAACTGGTATGTATTTCCAAATGTAAAAATCTGTTGTAAATCCATACTGCCCAACAAGTTAATAACATGGAAAATAAGTTTTTAAAAGTATTGTAAGGTACTTTCCAATTTCAGAAACATTAACATGGAGTGTGTGTGTGGGTGGGGCGTCCATCAAGGAATTTAGAATACTGGTGGCCAAGTAAAATAGAAAAAGACCACTGCATCTTCTCTTAAGAAAAAGAAGGAGATGCAGAGTTAGAGGCCCCTGTTGTGATTGTCTATCTCTTGGGCAACCTACTTGACTCCTCGGGACCTCCACCTTCTCGTGTGTAGAATAAAGATGTAGAATTAGATGAGAACTAAGGTCCCTGTTGGTGGCAGGTTTAATTGGGACCAAGATTTATTGATGTTTCTCTGGACCAGTTCCTGACAAGAGTTTCTTGGATAAAACTGTCTGCTACCTGCTGCTTGTGCCTTTGTAAGAAACACTTTAATTTTCCTCCTGGTTCAAGTTTCAGTTGGAGCTTTCACAGTTTGTGATGAAAGGAAGATAGACCAGGTAGCTGCAGCATCTTTCATTCCCCTCATTTGACCCTGACCTTGAAAGTGCCCCAGGGGCTCCAGAGCCATGTAGGAGGGAGGCTGACAGCTCAGGAGGCCGCTAATGGGGGAGAGAAGAGTATAGGCTCCCCAGCTTTGAGCTCTGCTTCCAAACCCCCGGTGGAACAACCCATTGGCGGATCTGTAATGACCTTGTCTATAGCCGACACTCCTTGTCTTTTACTTGCAGAGAAAGAAAAGGGTGGGGTAGAGGAGGATCAAGAAGGAATTAAAAAGCTGTTTTTGACATTTACTTTCTAAAATAAAAAATGACATTTGATTGAGAGAGATAAAAGGTGAAAACTAAAGGTAAGTATCTCATGCCTTCTCACTCCCTCATCCTGGGGATTCTGAAGCTTGAGTCGAGCTGTGAATCTGGCCTGGAGTTCCTTATTTCAGGGCAGGAGCCCAGTTCAGTGCTGAGCTTCTAAGAGGAGTACTGTATTGTTAATGTTGAAGATAAATTCCTTCAATTTCGAGTGATTATTATTTATGCAGAAGAAATGGATATGTGGGGTTTTGTTGTTGTTACTGCTGTTATTCATTGGTGTGCTGGGAAATACGGAAAGCTCTGATTTTTAGCATTTGCCATGGCTGATTTCCAGTGACCCAATGTGAGGGTACTGTCCTTGGGATTGGGAAGAGAGTAAAAACAAGCCAGCTCAAGCACCCCACAGCTTATTTCTCTCTGTTGCTTTATGTCAGACAGGAGGGACTGCCAGATTGTAAGTTTTTTTTAAATAATTTCTAAAATTCTTTAAGGCTACAGCTGCAAAAAAATGACATTACAGAAATTTTTAGTGTAGACACTATGAATGTATAGCGCAATGAATTTTCACAAACTGATCACACCCATGTAATTAGCACTAAATCAAGAAACAGAATATTATCAGCCCCTGGAAGCCCTCCTCATGCTCCCTTCCAATCAACAGTCTCCACCTACAGCCAAAGGGAAACCAGCAGCATCCTGCCTTGTAACAGCAAAATAATCTTGCCTGCCTTTGCACTTCACATGAATGCAGTCATACACTGTGCACTCTTATGCATGGTTTCTTTTGCTCATTTTTATGTTTGTTGGACTAATTCATGTTACTGCATATAGTGTAGGTCATTCTCATTACTTGATAGTATTTCATTTTAGGAATATTCCACAATTGATCCATTTTACCATGGGTGGAATTTGGGCAGTTTTCAGGTTTTGGCTATTGTGAGCAATTCAACTACAAACACAGTACTTGTCCTTTGGAGCAAGTTCTGTTGGGTGTATCCCCAAGGAGGGGAATTCCTGGGTGATCAGATATGCATTAGCTCAGCATTAGTACATGCTGCCAAACAGTGTCACTGAATCTTGGTACCATAGTACATTCCCACCAGCAGTACTTCTCATTCTCACCAACACTTGCTAATATGTGTTTTCGGTTTTTCATTTCAGCTATTGTAGTGTGTAGAATACCAGCTACTCTAGTGTTATCATAGTGCTGTGATAACCACATGTATTAAGTAAGTATCCTATATAATAAAAGGCTAATATGCTAAGTATCCAATTGTCTGGTCAGCCATTCAACCAATCAAAGTGTAATATGCTAATGATATGCTAAGGTCACTCACTGCTCACTATGATGCACTGACCACCAGGGAGAAGATGCTCTGACTAGTAGGTTAGCTTGCTGCTGGGGTCCAGTTCATTGGAACTGAGCAAGATGGGCCGAACATGCCCTGGAGCCCTCCTACAATCCCTCCGTGGTTGGCCAACCTTCTTCATGCCTCCCCGGCCCCGATTGTGCACCAGTGGGATCCCTCAGTCTGGCCTGCACCCTCTTGAAATCCAGGCAGAGGGACTCCCCCACCAAGTATACAAATTTTGTGCACTGGGCTTCTAGTGTTTTCATAATTTGGTCATTTTGTGTGATCTGATAAGGGATTTGCCCACTTTTCCATTGGGTTGTTTGTTTGTTTTCTTACTCGCTTGTCTTTTAAATTTCTTTTTTTATCCACAAATGCTAACAACAAACAAACAAACAAAATTAATTCTAAAATAAGCTGCTTTTTTCTCGTGGGCCAGAGGTACTAATTAGAACAGATTTGTTCTCCCCACTTTCTCTTGTAATTTTTCTCATTGCAGATCTTCTGCTATGCCGTGCATTGCTCTCCATCAAGTGTTGATCATATTTTGTGAATATTTCATAGCTTCACTTTGAAATATAAAGCAATTTAGAGAGAATGGTTTTATAAGAGCAAATTGTGCAAAGGCAAATACATTTTCAAAAGAGAACAACTCCTTTTAAAATTAAAGTAAGAAAGAGCTATTCAATTCTTTCTAAATGAAAGTAAGAAAGAGTAGTTTGCAAGGAAAAAAAATGACTTGCAACCTCAATAACCTCAAAAAGTAATCCTGCTTTCACATGAAATATGAATTTCAAAAAGTTTCCAGGGGTAAGGCTTCTTTTCCTTCCCATTATTTCAGTAGAAAGACCTCCTTCCTTATCTACCAGTCTTTTATTTAAACCTTGCCCACTAAAAATTGAATGCCTTCTATGTATTGTGTGAGCTGTTTAATTTTTAAAAATCCTCATTTAGATATGGGAGTGCAATTTAATCCATACTGATTCTAAGGCAAGAAAATACTACAACTTAAAGAATGGCTTATTATTTCAGAGGTTAATGGTGGGTCAAATATACCAAACAGGCCTTTCATAGATGCCTAATTGCTTTACTCTTCTTCAGTATTTTTTCTCATATACTAAAATAAAATAACGTATGAAGACTGCTATTTCAGGAGCAAGAGTTAAGTTTCCCCCAAAAGGAAGAAATTTCCTGAAACATCCCAGACGAATTGGGGCATTCCCAGGACCTCCTGAAGGTCCAGGCGAATTTTCCCCAAAGCCCAGGCTGGCTCTGTCCTGCCCTGTATACCTTTTCATTGCGCACAGCATGGGAAGCCCAGAGCAAAACGGGGAAGAAGGGGAAGTTCCCCTTCCATGCATTCTGCTCCCCTTGTCTCTGTGCTGTCCCTTCAGGGTGCTCCCTCACGTTACTGAGGCCGAGACTGGCAGATAGACAGCATGACAGCCATCACTTTTCCCCCAGTGAGCCCAGATGTAACCCAAATGCAGCTCAGAATTCTGAACATGTCACCTTGAGAAACCAATACCAGCTTCAGATTTGGCTTTTAAGATGGTGTTTACTTGCCATCATTTTCTTAACTGATATGATTCTTATTCTATATTTCCCATTAGCCCCAAACTGTAAAGTATTACTTTCCCCAAGTTTATGAACATTATCTTCTATGGCAGTCCCCCTTGTTTGAATCTCTGATTTGTTTTCTATCACAATTCTGGCCACTTTCCAGCTCCAGACACACAAAAGAGCATGATTATATATGATTGCTTGAGAAATGCCTTCAGGGACCAAATGCTACTAACAAGGTAGCAGGTTTTGCACATTTAATATTTAGTCTGTAGAACAGGAATAATAGCAATAGTTTTCACCTTTAGACAGAAATATACTGTCCATTTTTCATATAACATGCAACCCTGGGTCTATCTTTGATTTGTCCAATTTTGAAAAAGGCATATAGCTGATTCTTATTATCCAATGTAGTTATGTTCTATAAACTACAACCACTGGATGAGCAAATACTCAACCATTGATCCTAGGGAGAAATACAGAATTTAGGTTCCTGTAATCCTCTGGTCACAACATTTTATCAACTAATCAATATATAACCTTGTTTTATGTGTGTTTCTGTCTATAGATACCTTATTTTATATATGTTGCCATTTCATTATCATCAAACTTACCACCAACAGCACTGTAACTCACGCCTAAATGAAGCTTATCTAACCCATAAGCTGCTTTGATCCATTTTACCATGGACCAGATAGGTAAATGGATCCTTGTGAATCCATTGTCATAAAGCTATTCATATTATTTATTTATTATCCTTTTCTCTTTTTCCTTCAGATTGAACAATTGCTATTAATCTCTTTTCAGAACCTGTTATTCTGCATACTTCAATATAACATTAAGCCTGTAAATTATATTTATTACAGATATTGTACTTTTCTGTTCTGGTATCTCCGTTTGGTTCATTTTTTTACAGCTTTCATTTCTTTGTTTAGATTCACCATCTGTTTATATAATGACTATATTTTCATTTAAGGAACCAAACATATTTATAATAGTTGTTTTTGAAGTTTTTTTCTGCTAATTCCAACATCTGGTTTGTCTCCGGTTTTGTTTCTACTGACAGATTTTTATTCCTTTTTTCTTTTCAACAATGGGTCTCATTTCTTATTTATCTACATGTCTCATAATGTTTTATTATGTACTGGACATTGTACATAATATATTTTTTAAATTATGCTTTCTGTTATTTCTCTAAAGAGTGTTTTTCTTGGTACACATATAAATTACTGGGTGATCACTCTGATGTTGTAGAAGCTTAATGTGTTTACCAACTACTCCATAGAACAGGATTCAGACAGATTTCTCCTAGATCCTCTTCGTTACTCAAATATCTCTGCTCATTTATTTCACTCTTTTAGCCATTACTAGGTTTCCCTAGACTCCCCAGAGTTTCTCCCATATATTTACAGTTAGCCAAGCATTTCAGGAGGAGGAGAGATTTAAATGCAGATTTTAGAGATCTGCTAAGGGAGCACTCTCCTTTATAATATCATCCTTTCAATTTCCAGCCACTCTGTCACAGATGAACTCTGTCTTCCCTAAGCACAGGCCAGTAACACTTCAGTTACTTATTTTAGTTGCCCTTGTCCTAAAGAAAAATCACTGTAACACAGGTCTGCATGTAATCCCTTCCAGTTTATGTCTCCTTTTTTATTTGTTGTTCCTTAATTCCTTTACTTATCAAATATATATTTTGCCTAAGGTTTCTAATTGATACTAGTATGAGGGTTATTTCAATAAAATCTACTCCACCATTAGCAAAACTGGCACTTTAATTATTTTTTTCAATGTGATATGACATAAATTAAAAATTTGTGAAAACTATGAAGAGTCCAGAAAATATGACCCATGGTCAAGAGCAGAAGCCGACACTATAGCAGGAACTGATATTCTAATGAAGCTACACTGATAACTAGATGTCCAAAGCCATAGTAGAGGAATATTTAATTATCTAGTAGGGCTGTATTTTTTTTCCTGTTCTCTTCATTATGCCCCCAATTCTGTTCCTCCAATTTGAATATTGATGAACAATTAAAAGTAAATGTTGAAAGAAAAGACTACCCATCATTGTATTTTTAGATTACATGTAGGATTTCTTATTATTAATGAAGTCATCTGGTTGAATGCTATGCTCGGCTTCCAAGATTGCTGTTTCCGCAGAAATTAATTTATAAGTCTTGTGGTAACCATGGTAACCAGAGGCAAAGTTGTGGAAGTGGTGTTTAGTGGAAATGAAAAATCTCTGCCCTTCCTCTGCTCTGTGATTTTCTGAGGAAAGAGTTGATTTCCTAAGAACTATTATGAGGAGGACTGGGGCGGGAGGCGTGGGAGTGGGGAGGTGGGTGGGGAGTGCTGATATTGGGTCGGTCCTAGGCCTGGCTGACTAAGCCTCCATTTTGTCAGCTCTTCTTTATAAACATATTCTGACTTGCTCTGGGAGAACCTGGAGAACTGGGTACTCAGCCCACGGGTTCTAAAATTTTGTTTCCTACTACAGTTGCTGAAGAAAAATGCAAACCATCACATAAGAATTCTTACTTCTGTGTGAAGAGCTAAGGATATAATTCTTAAGCTTAAGAATCAGCTATATTTTTCTTATTTTTCAATCATCTCATAACAAATCTTATTCTGAATTTTCATGGCATTTGTCAGTCTGAATTTGTGATAGAAACACACTGTATGCAGCTGAACTGAAAGGGCTGAAACAAAATAGAAATTTATTTCACATGAAAGTCTGAGCTGAGCTTATTTATTCTGCTGAAGCAGTCCCAGGAATCTAAGCATCTTGGGTCTTGTTGCCATCCTCTTCCTGGCCCAGGATGGCTTCCCACCACACCTGCATTCTTACCACCACGATGGGAAAGGCAAAGGGAAGGCATGTCCTGTAGGATACATATATGATTTCTCCTCACATCCCAATGGCCAGAAATTAGTTCTAGGTCCACACCCAGCTGTAAGAGAGGCTAAGAAATGTAGTCTTTATTCTAGTGGAGAGAATTCAAATTCACTTGCAGCTGTCATTTGCCTAACATACATACATGATCTCATTTGGTCTTCCCAACCAATAATGTTGATAGAATAGGCAAAGCAGATTACCTCTCCCCATTCTGTGGATGAGATTCGCACATAGCTACTGAGTAGTTCAAAGGTCCTTAGATAAGAGCTTATGTCTGGACTAGATTCTAGTTTCAGCTCTGGGTTCCAGTGCATGGTTGTGTTGTGCTGTAATGCAAGGACCCCCTCCACCTTACTTTAGGAGGTTGAAATGTGTTAGTTCGGGCTCCTAGATTACCATGGGACTTTTTTTCATTTTCTCTTGTTTTTCAGTCTCTTCACTGATAGGCTACCAGCTGTCACCTCCAGCTGCAATCTGTTGATATAAGTATTACTTTCCATGAGTTATATACTTAGAAACTAAATAAATAATCAAGGTTGTTAAAATTTAGTTTAAAATTTGAATAAATTGGCTTGAAATCAGACCAGAAAGTTCTCTTCTTTGAGTAAATTATATTTAATTTGTTTTTAAATTGGTGTATCAACTTCTTTCATACTTGAATTCAAGAAAGATGGTTTAGTATTATACAGATGTTTTAATCTCAAAAGAATCTTTTTGATTTGTGGATTTAAAAGTTTGGCCTATTTTTTACCAATAGACCATTCTACTAAAATAAGAGAAAATTCAGATTAAAAGACCACAATTTTATAACAAAAATAAAAACATGATTTTTATACCTTCTGAAAATTGCTAATATAAATGCTATTCTGCCTATGTATGTCATATTTTTATGAACAGTTGACAAGCAGATTTTAAAGATGAGAAAATCTAAGAAAAAATTTCAATGTGATAAAGCAATATATTAAACTTAATGTATTTTATTTTAGAAGATAGAATATGACTATAAAATATAGGGAACTCAAGTTTTAATAATATTAATTATGATGATTTTAAAAAAACAAATTTCTTGATCTATAGGAGAAAATAATAAGACTTCCATTATAACTTTCTTGAATATAACTACAGGAATATCTATAAATTTAGAAAATAAAAACATTCAATTCTGTCAAAAGAGCAGCACTCCTAATAATAATCAGGCTAATAACAGTGATAGAATAATTCATTAGCTCAGTAATTTGCTGTCAAGGCTACCCAAGTAATTTGCTTCCCTTTAAAGTGTGAATAGCAATTCCTGTCAAAGGACAATCAGGTTTTAGGGTGATAAAATAACAATCAGGATATTTAGAGCAAGAAGATATAATGTTGAAATCTCATGCTGGCTACGCCAAGAGACTTCTCTATAAATATTTCAAAAAATATAAGGTTCCAGAATGATTCTGTTAATGAATGGGAAATGGGTTTGTTTATCTGATGGGCAGAAGCTAAGCCAAGCCAGATGAATATTAACAGGTACAAGATATTGCCTTAAATGTCTATTTCACCTTAATAAATATTTTCTTCTTGATCCCAGAAGCTGAAAATACTGACCTTTGATATGTCTTGCATTATGTATGACAAGACAGCAATGATAATGGAACAAAGAAATAAAAACTGCTTGCCAGAAAAATCAAGAACTTGGACCAGCTAAAATTGAGATCCTGGAATTGTGATACTGGAAGGAAAGATAATGACCTAAGAATAACAAAATAATAATTTTCTTTAATGGTCTGCTAAGCTCTTGATCCAAATCAACTGCCTGGGTCACTTATTATATATTCAGAGTACTGTGCCCTCTTGATGAATAGTTTGTTGTGCACATGTGAGATGACATTTTCAAAATGCCTGAAAAAAATGCTGAACTCATTTGTTTTATATCAAGGTTTTATATGTGAGATTATGAAATCTGGGATCTAGAGTGTAGCATATCTGGCATTAAGAATTATTTCACAATGAGTTCATTTATTTTGTTTTGTTATTAGAAGTTCACCTTTGGATTTAGATAATACAGTTGCAAACTCTGCATTTGTGTAGAATTTATGTATTTATGTGCTGGATTTAGGGCTAAAACAAAAAGAATTTTTTTAAACTTTTTAAATAAAATAAATATTAATGTTTTTCATTTCATTGCATGATAAAGACTCACTGACTGTAAACTAATTTCTGGTCTAGTATTAATACTTCTGAAATACTACAGTTTTTTTAGCTGGATCAAGGATGATGAATGTATAGGCATAATTTTTGTCCCATTGTAAAGGTTGGCTTTTCCACATCCTATTTAAAAAAAAGAGTAATATGCAAATTGACCATCACTCTAACAAACAAGATGGCTGCCCCCATGTAGACACAAGATGGCCACCACAAGATGGCCAGCAGGGGAGGGCAGTTGGGAGGGACCAAGTCTGCAAAAGAGGGCAGTTGTGGGTGATCAGGCCAGCAGGGGAGGGCAGTTGGGAGGGACCAGGCCTGTAAGGGAGGACAGTTGGAGGTGATCAAGCCTATAGGGGAGGGCAGTTAGGGGTGACCAGGCCGGCAGAAGAGGGAAATTGATGGTGACTGAGCCTACAGGGAAGGGCAGTTGTGGGGGGTGGTCCAAGCCTGAAGGGGAGGGCAGTTGACCATATATCTTTGGAGATGGTAGCTGATTAAACTGACAACTCTCTTTATTAAAGATTTTAAGAAAGCAGCCCCTTGTAGACTCATCCTTGCCCATAAATTTTTCCTTTGTAGTCTTTATCTTTGGGTGACACTTTGTAACTCTTTCCATCCAGGCCTTCAGGGAGGGCAGTTAGGCATCAATCAAGTTGTCAGGGGAGGGGTTTGGGGTGATCAGGCTGGCAGGCAGAAGCGGTTAGGGCAATCAGGAAGGCAGGCAGGGAGCTAGCAGTCTTGGATTGTGAGAGGGATGTCTGACTGCCTATTTAGGCCCGATCCTACTGGAATTGGGCCTACATGGGCAGTCGGACATCCCTTGAGGGGTTGCAGATTGGAGAGGGTGCAGGCTGGGCTGAGGGAACCCCTCCTCCCCTGTGCACAAATTTCATGCACCTGGCCTCTAGTCTATAATAAATAGAAGTGGATAAAACATCAGAGACATGAGTGGAGTGTTGAGTAGTTAGGTTAGCTTTGGACATACTTTTCTGAATTTATATGTCCTAATGAAGGTTGTTTCCTATGATAGAAGAGTGTATAATTAATCATTTCATGATTGTTTAAAATTGTTTTTTTATAGTTGACTGATTCTCATGAATTTTTATGCCTAGTAAAATATACACATTATAATTTCAATCTGTACAAGTGATATTGCCTTTATGGATTCTAAGATGTATATATCATGAGTTTCCTATCCCTGCAGTAACAAGTTCTACAAAATTAGTGGCTTGAACCCACACAAATTTATTATTATCTTTATAATTCTATAGATTAGAAGTCTTGATCAAGTCTCTCTAGGCTAAAATCAAGATGTCAGCAGGGCAGCATTTCTCTCTGGAGGCTCTAGATGAGAATTCATGTCCTTATCTTTTCTGGAGGCTGTCCACATTTCTTGACTTATATCCCCTTTCTCCATCTTCAAAGCCAGCAACCTTGCTTTTCTCTGACCATTCTTCTGTAATCATATCCTCATCTGACTTCTGCCTGTATCTTCCACTTTAAGGACGCTATGATTACATTGTGATTATAACCCATCTAGTGATTAACAACCTTAATTCTCATTTGTTATATAACTTAACAGATTTATAGGTTCCAGGGATCAGAATGTGGTCATGTTTGGGGACCATTATTCTGCCTACCACACACATTTTTTTCTCACTTTATGATCTTTGCCATCAGGACATGTCTTACAATCAATGTGATATGAACACATTGTTTTATAGTTTAATTGGCAATGCTTTTCTTCCTTATTGGAACACAAAGTAATGGTGCTTACAATTGATAGCATTGAGACTTTTAATGTAACTTCAAAGTAATAAGCCAAATGAGTATAAGATCCAATCCTTTTTCTTCTATGTGAGTCATAAATCATACTTCAAAATGATGTCAAAATGGTTTCTAGAGAAAGATTAGTTAATTCTGTGATAGTCCCTGGAATTAATAATTACATTTTAAGATCATGAATTTTTAAAATTCAAGTTGACCATCTATCTTTGGAGATGGTAGCTGATTAAACTGACAACTCTCTTTATTAAAGATTTTAAGACAGCAGACCCTTGTAGACTCATCCTTGCCCATAAATTTTTCCTTTGTAGTCTTTATCTTTGGGTGACACTTTGTAACCCTTTCCATCCAGAACAATGCCTGTTTTGATCAATTTTACAGTTGAGCCTGTGTCACTCCCAAAGTGTATGAACCTTGAACTTCACACTGATTGTTGAATGACCTTTTCTGTATTTGAATTGAGGCACCCCTACTGTCAGTCTGTGCTGTGCATCATTTCCCCATCAACCAGAGATACCCTTCCATAAAGACTCAGCTCTTTAAAAGAAAGTGCTAGAAGAAGCACAGGATTTCCTTGAGGACCATGGAAGGAAGTAGACAATTGAAATTTGACTCCTCTTAGGGCTCTCTGATAAATGTGAGAGCACGTAAAATAAAGCTTAATCTGATTATCATTAATAAAACATTTCATAAATATAAATGTTTTGCACAAATCATTTTTTGAGATTCCTTTTTATTCTGAGTTTTGTTTGTTTTGTTTTGACACTAAAGAGTAAAATGACAACTTATCTCCATCAATGTCAGGAGTGAGGTATGGGGCTTATACTTACAGGGCACCAATAAAGTGATGTGACCTTCTGTATCCTAACTCTCAACAACTAGAGATTTATAGGCATGATGTCTGCTTCTGGAGTCTAAATAAATGGCTGAAGAAGAATCTGCTTCAGTAATAAAGTCTGAGTACCTAGTGGCAGCAGCTTATCCAAATGTTATAGAATCTTGGCAACCTCTATGCCTACATTAAACCTCCAACTTTGAAATCGAGGGTTCATACCATTGAAGAGTGATGGATGGTATATCAGATCGACTGTGCTGCTTCCAGCAACCAAAATTATCTTCTTTGCATTTAAAATTAAATCCATAGAATTTATTTATTTATTTTAAATCCATAGAATTTAAATACAAATTAGGTGTTTCTAATAGCAATGGTAGATAGCCAGAAATAAATAGTGCTAAGAGATAAGACTGGTAATGATCAAATATAATTCACAAGAAAAGAGGGATTCCAGCAGACATAATGGGGATAAAAAGATGTTGAAGAGTCATTATTAACCAATAAATAATTCCTAATCTTGTTGGCGAACATGTCTCTTTTGTCATTTTTAAAGGGGTTCATTAAATGGTAGGGAGTTGGTAGTTTGCTTACAACACTTATAGGACTTTTTTCCACCATTGGAAAATGTGTGTTGAGAGAATT
Organism: Lasiurus cinereus; assembly: GCA_011751065.1. Lineage (NCBI taxonomy): Eukaryota > Metazoa > Chordata > Mammalia > Chiroptera > Vespertilionidae > Lasiurus > Lasiurus cinereus. The sequence continues at coordinate 31,761,873 of JAAGEH010000076.1, forward strand.
AATTTAGTGACAAGCCAGATAAGGACATTAATAAAACTACTTGTAGCTGGATCATTATGCCTGTCATATAAAAGACCGTAAGTATGGTTTGCTAGACTATTGTATCTTTTTCTTCAGGGGACCACATTTATACCTCACTAACAATTCAAGTTTAGGATCATTTAGCTATTTGTGTTATACATCTCTGATAATTACACCCACACTAGCAAGTTACATGAATGCATCCCTAGGTATTTTGTATAAAAATTTCCCATCTCTCAACCTCAGTGCAGCAGAGGCTTTCCAGACCTGCCTGCCTTCATCCCACCTACTCCGAATTCTCTTCAATCCTTCCTTCACAGTGATGGGTTGGCTAACAGAATCAAAGTTCCTCTGAATGGCCTTGAACAGGCCAAGGATGGAAGAAATGAAAACTGAGAGGAAGGAAAAAAGCAATAGGACTGGGGGGAAAGAAGGAGAGCTAGAGAGAGACATTAGAGAGGGAACAATAATGGAAGATAGAAGGAAAAAAGATAGATTAAAATTTTAGGGACAAGGGGGGTTTCCTGTGGTTACCTGGTTATGAAAATATTTTTTTGTAACTGGTAAATCACAGCATATCAATTTCTTGTTAAAACTCTCCAATGACTTGCCACCACACTTAGAATTAAATCCAAGATCCTTACTATGACCTACAAAACTTGACATGTTCTAGCTCTTAGATACCACATAGAGACTAAAAACAATTCATCATTGCGCAGTGTCTGTGGGTCAGGAATCAGTCTCTGTGGCTTGGCTTGGTGGTTTGTGAGGTTTCAGTCAGATGTTAGCTGGTGCCAAAGTCAGGGAGGAAAGCTTGTTTGTAGAATCCATTTCCAAGGAGCCTCACTCAGTCAGCTGGCAGGTTGATGCTGGCCATCTGCAGGAAGCCTCAGTTCCTCTGTATGTCAATTTTTCCAAGTAGTCTGGGCTTCCTCACAACCTAGCAGCTGCCTTCCAATTGTGAGCATCATTGGAAAACAAGAGGAAAGGAGGAAGGGATGGCAGGAAAGAAAGAGTGGAGGGAGGGAAGAAGACAGAGAGAGATTTAAAACCAAACAGAAACTATTGTTTTTACTACGTAGCCTTGGAAGGCACATACATTCACTTCTAACATACTCCACTGGTTGGGACAATCCCAAGCTTCTCCCCTGATTCAAGTAGAGGGAACATAGAGCCCTTCTCTTAATGGGTCACATTGTTAGAAGTACATGTAGGAAGAGAAGTATAGATATGGTCATTTTGGAAGAATATAATCCTCTGTGGTTGCATAGTTATAATAACTTTTATGTAACTGCTCAATCAGATCATATCAACCTGTCCAATACCTTCCCATCAAATCCAAAATTTCTTACCTACAAAGCCTAGATAAAAATTTGGTCCTGCACTCTGAACCTCTTTTTTACCACTCTTGCCCCACCCCATCCCTCTTCAGGCATGCTCATCTTTTTGCCACTTCTCACACATACCTATCTCAGTGGTCAACAAACTCATTAGTCAATGGAGCCAAATATCAACAGTACAATGATTGAAATTTCTTTTGCGAGCCATATTTTTTAAACTTAAACTTCTTCTAACACTACTTCTTCAAAATAGACTCGCCCAGGCCGTGGTATTTTGTGGAAGAGCCACATTCAAGGGGCCAAAGAGTCGCATGTGGCTCGCGAGCTGCAGTTTGCCGACCACAGACCTATCTTATTCCCTCTGCCTGGATTGGTGTTCTCCCAGATATTGACATGGTTTTGCTTCCTTGCTTCATTCGGGCCCCTGTTCAAAAGGTACCCACTGAGAAAGGTCTTCCCTGAGACCCCATACTAGGGTGCCCTTGCACATACTCGCTTTCTCTCTCTCCCTCTTCCTTTACCCCATTCTATTTTTGTCCAAGGTAACTCTCACTATCTGACATTATAATGAGATTATATATAATTATTCAACTATTATCATAAATAAACAATTTATAAATAAATAATCATAAATAAATATTATATATCATAATTTTATATATATAAAATTATTAGGAGTGCTAAAATTGTTTACTTATGATAATAGTTGAATAACTCTCATGAATTGTGTAACTAGTAAAATATACATATATACACGTATATATGTATGTATATGTATATATCAGTATGTCATATTTATATAGTCTTACATTATATATTTATATATCTATCTTCTTTTGCCTTCCATCAGAATTGTGAGCTCTATGAGGAATTCATTTTGTTTACCATTCTATCTCCAATTCACAGAACAGTGTCTACCCTAGAGTGTGAATCTGTGTGTGTGTGCGTGTGTTGTTGGATGAGAGAACACACACACACACACACACACACACACACACACACACACACGAATGGTAACTCTTTGTGAAGATCATTTCTAAGTTGCTCTGATCAGTGGTGGCAACACTGTAATGAATGTGTCCGGGAAGAACACATTCTAATAGACAAAAGTGCACAGCATACGCAGATTCTTGGTGCTAAGAAGCATTCACATGACTGCATTCACAATGAGACCCAGTGTAATCTCTTCAGTCCTGAAGAAAGAATAAAAGCCCAAATGGTGTCTATACTGAACTATGTTAATGTAAATGATGAGACTGAGGTGTAATGACTTATCATTTGTGCATTCAAAATCTAATCCAGCCATTTGCTTTTGAATTTGCTGATTGTTCTTGCCAAATCAATCATCTTTGAGGTTTCTGAAACAACCTAGCACTATTTTAATGATGACATATCAAAGGATTAAAAACTTCAAGACAGATAGACTCTATAATGGATTTCAAAGGCATGCCACTATGTACAAGGTAAATTATACTGCTAATGAGATGATAGTTCAGACCTTTTCTGAAGGCCACCAAATAAATCTAAGCATAATGCCTATGCCTGGTAATTTAAGAGTTAGGAACAGCTTGATTAGTGATGGCTGTGTTTACTACTGGAAACAGAGAGAGCATCAAGAAACCTCTGGACCATGTCTTCTCACTGCCCTATTGTAGCCATGCTAAGCAGCTCACCCTTCCAACCAGGGCAGGCCATCTTACACCTGCATGACTATGCTAGCTATGTTCTTTCTTATGGGACCAACTCTTCCCTACAGCTCTTGAGCTTCACCTCCTCTCAGAGGCCTGTCAACCCATACTCACCCCAAAATAGAACTTTGGGTGCTTCTTCTCTTAACTCCATGATATCCTATGCACACACCTCCTTGTGTGCTTATTCGACAGTTTGCATGTGTGCCTTCTTGAGAGCAGAGTCTGGGTCATGTTGGTCTTTGTAGCCCAACATGTAGCCCTATTAACAAGCCAATAGCTTTTACATGGGACATACTCAACAGGAGGATGTGAGGGATGGGCAAGCAGACAGACACATGCATGGACTTTCATAATAGGGCTCTTAAAAGTCTAAAGGAAGATGCTGAGTCATCAGCATCCTGACACGATACTCACTGGGGAAAGGGCTGGTGGCTCTCTTCCTAGACTGTCACATTGAATATGGCTCCTGTCTATAAGTTCTGTGAAATAAGAATTCTCAAAACAAACCCTTCAGGGACAGAGCTGCATGACATGGGGTCTGGCCAGCCCAGCATGTACAAGGCAGAGATTGCCCATGCAATGATTTTTCCCTAAACTGTTATATAACCATTTAAACCCTGAAAACCTCTGCACTGCAAAACAATGGGGCAATTTAATCTGGTTTAGTTGGATAGTAATCATTCAGACATTAACAACAGAGTCTTAGGTGAGTAAACTTTAGGAAATGGCATCTGAAAGCAAGCTATTATCAGGAAGAAAAATGTTACTCTTCAGTGCTTGAGTGAAAGCATGTACTGTGTACTTATAAGATTTGCTAAGGGGATTTCTAAAGAATAAATTATATAAGAATATATATACTTAAGGTAAATTGTTCTTTTAGATTTTTTAAAGTTAGAATTACATATACATTTTTATTAAAAGCTCTATTTTTCCATTGAAAATATCTATAATAATAAAAGATTAATATGCTAACTAGACCAGACAGCTGAACAACGTTCTGGATGAACCTGGGGCTAAAGGGCCAAGCCCTTTGCACAAATTTTGTGCATCAGGCCTCTAGTTTTTATATAAAATATTATTTAAAAGCTATCTATTTCAATGGAAAGTTTTGTTATTGTTCTCCAAGATGTGTTGCATTATTCTTACTTGGGAAAAAAATGGAATCTCTCATATTCACCCATAGCATTTGGTTGGTACCCTTCCTTAGCTATCTTTTTTTACCAGGTACAGAATATAAATGTGAGTCTTTTCTATATTAGGCCATATGTCCCTGCTCCTATTTGTTTGTTTTTACAGCAAAGCCTAGACAGGACTCTGCACATGTTAGGTGCATCATAAACATTTCAATGAATTACCAACCAAATAACTTGATGCAGAGGGTTAATTGTCCTCTCCTGCTTCCTAACTTGGCACAACCTCTGGAAACAAATCGGTCTCGCGATTCCATCATCCTACAGAATGGTTTTCTGAGCATTATCTTCATTCCTCAATAGTCAGCCATTGCTCAATGCATTGGCCTTGCCATCAAAGAGCTCCAGTAGGAAGAATGGGTGCTACAGAAGTAAATAAAGGTGCTGTCTGGGTGCGGACAGAGAGCCCTACTAGAGGTGGGATTGTCAAGGAAGCATCTTTGAAGAGGTGATGTTTGAAGCATAGGACTTGAGAAATAACACACAGTGCAGACAAATGGGGTCCCTTGTGTCTCTCCCCAGACCCTTTCTCATTATCAAAGGTAATTCTGTCCTGAATTTGTATTTGTCACTTTCATGCATTTGTTTTTAGTTTTATTCCAAAATATGGATACCTATTCCAGTATCTCCTATTTTCAAAGTTTATGTCAGTGGTATCATCATCTTTATGTAATAAGAACCAACAATTTACTGGGCACTTAAGTTATGCCACTGTTATAAACATTATGCTTATATCAAGCTAGTTCATCCTCACAACAACTCGATGATGTGGGTACAATTGTTACCCCATTTTATTAAGAAAGAAACTAAGGCTTGAGTTTTCAGTTTGTCCAAAGTTTCACAGGTAAGTGGGAGGGCTCAATCTCAGGCAGTCTGGTTCCAAAGTCTGAATTTTTTCCTTGGCTTTCCTCATTAATTTTATTAATGAGAAACACTTTGTTTGTTTTTTCTGTGAGAGTGAAAAAACAAAGAAACAAACAAAACCCTACATTTCTATCATAGGACAGAAGACCGAGAATATTTTCTAGATATTTCACATTTGAAGTGGTTTTCCTTCCTCCTTCTTTAACTGATGACTGTAGATTCACATGTAGTTGTAAGAAATAATATAGATAATTTCTTCTACCTTCTTTCCAGTTTCCCCATTGGTAACATTGTGCACAGACTATAGTACAATATCACAATATTATATGACATTGATACAGTCCACTGATTTTATTCAGAGTTCCTAATTTTACTTTTCTCAACATTACCAAAAATGTTCTTAGCTAAAGACAAAGTCTTTCATTCGACAACTAGAAATAAAAGATTTAAAAGGGAAATCTTTGGTTTAGATAAAAATTTAATGTAGATGAATTTCAATGAAAGGATAATGGATGGGGTATTTGTCAGATCATTCTTTAGTGACTGGTATCAGATCATTTGAGAGAAGGAAGGAGAGTTGGCACAGGGAGAGGGAGGCAGACTAAGGGGACAAGACGGTGAACACATAGATGAACACGTTACCATATTGGGCCATAATTGTCTTCTGCTGGATGGGGACAGTGACAGGAAGTGTACTGAGAGACTGCTGTTGAATACTTGCAGTGGCTTTTAAAACCAGCTCCTTTAGCATAATGCAGCACAAGGCGGGGTGGAAGGGAATTGATTTAGCTATCAGGTTTGCACTTGGCAGAGGGTCCTCATCACATCTGGAGTATTTGCATCCTTATTCAGAGCTGCACACTCATTCCCTCCTCTAATGTCTGCTGAGAACACAACCTTACTCCATTTCTGTTCCAGCAGTGAGTCCCACTTCTCAGAAGAAAACGTGGCTTAATGGATTCAGGACTGGAGTTTATGAAATTCGCTTTAAGTATCTACCATTACATTGATAGCATTCCTTTTCTTACAGATTCTAATTAACCATTATGATCTGTATAGTAAATGTGGTGGGCAAAATACATTTGTAAACCATTATTTGAAACAACATTGTGTTAGGCTATTACATGAAAATGAAAAACCTGAAAATGTTTCCATACAATTTTTAATTAATAAAATGAGGTAGGTCACTAAGAAGGGAAAATGGTGGCAAAGAGGTACAACAGCAGCACCTAGTTTTAACAGAGAAATATATAATAAGCAATTAAATCCATACCATACCAGATGCCTTAACAGCAGTTCTGGGAATCCCATCTTTTCAAGGAACTAATCGTGTTTGGAAATAAAAGGAAAGAATTTGGAGGTGAACAGTTGTCATTTGCTATGAGATGCACTAAAATTTATCCCCTCCACCTCAGATTAAAACATCATTGACATTCACAGGAGGTCCAGGCTGTGCAGCCCACACTTGGCGGGTGCAGAACAGAGCAAGCACAGCAGCTCAAAACAGGCATTTCCCGCACGTTGCTGTCTGTGATGTTAGGGGCAGATTCACCAGTCACCTCCCATAACCTACCTTTGCTCCTGCAAGCTTTCAACAGGCTTTTCTTTGGAAATGATTGCACAGTTATTGTTTACAAAACCAACCCACTCCCATGGTGAGATTTATTTGTGCAGGAGTCAAATCTTACATTCTAACTAGCAGAGCAAAGACCTGTTGTCATGGCAACCACTCCCATTTCACTGGGCTGGCTCTGCAGTTCACTTGCATGGAGACGGGGCTTGACAAAGATGCAGAGGGAAAGGGTAAAAGGAAATCAGACATGGCTGAAATCCATTTTTCTGAGCAATATTGATGATCACTGTTAATTATATGTTGGATGGAAATTGACCTATAAATACTGGACCCTAATAAAACCTTCCCATACAGGGAATGGAGGGGGGATTCCTAAATGTGTTTCAGAAGCCATTGAAGATATCCCAAAGGGTTTCCATTTTGCCAATAAAGAGGATCATTTATTAGAATAATAAGATTGTGTTCGCTTTGTTCTCAGAGTAATTAAAGCCATGATAGTGAGGGGGAGAGTTATGTTAAGGATAACTTAATTACACTGTATTCAGCCTTTATAATTAAATGTTAGGACTGTCAGAGGCAGAATATGTGAGTTTATTATCAACTAGAGACCCAGTTCACAAAATTCATGCACTGAGGCGGGTGGGAGGATTCGCAGACTGGCCTGTGCCCTCTTGCAGTCTGGGAGCCCTTGGAGGATGTCTGACTGATGGCTTAAGAAGCAGGTCTAAGCTGGCAAACAGACATCTTTAGCACTGCTGTGGAGGTGGGAGAGGCTTCCACCACCGCCACTGTGCTCACCAGCCATGAGCCCAGCTTCTGGCTGAATGGTGCTGCCCCTGTGGGAGCAACCAGTCATTCTACCGTTCCATTGACTTGCATATTAGCCTTTTATTATATAGGATATAAAAGGAGCACATGCTTTTCACACTCATAGCCAAAGTAAAAGAACCCAGCACATCTGCCCACAAGTTCTTCCTACAAACTTACAGCATCATGAGTTGATCAGGAAGAGCACATACGTATTACAAGCCTTATGGTATTTGTGCCTTTCTAAAGGATGGGGCATTTTTGAGGGTGGGCAGAGGTACTGGTGAGGTGAGTGTGTGTCATCTAATTTCTTACTCTTTGGCTCCAATCATTTCTACTCCCTCTGAGGAACCACCACTTTTCAAATAAGATATACGTTTCCTCTTGAAGGACCATCAGACAGACACATCTTTATATTTAAAACTAGAAGCCTGGTGCATGAATTCATGCATGGGTGGAGTTCAGCTGGCCTGCCCTGATCAGGCCAACTGGGCCAGCCAGGGGTGGGTGGGGGGGATAAGGGAGATTGGTGGGCCATCGGGGGTTGGAGAAGAATGTGGGGTGGGCAGTTGGCAGGCCAGCCCTGCCCCTGGTCAGATTCCAGTGGAACTCCCAGTCAAGGGGACAATTTGCATATTACCCTTTTATTATATAAGATGATGTTATTGTGAGAGGGCACAGAGCCGAGTTGGCAGTTGCCAGTTGCTATGTGACTAGATTTCAGGTGCTGATGGGTGTCTGCAACAGAAGAGAAATGACAGCAGGATCAGGGGAAGGGCATGAGAGAAACAGCCTCTGAGTGAAGGGCTCCCAATATTGAGAGGCATGAGGGTTTTGTAGGTATTTATTTAAATTCTATTGGAAAAAAAGAAAATCATCTGAAAATAAAACTTTTTCCTACACAGCATGGAATTCTCAGTAAATAGAAATTAAATTATATTAGGAGTATTTATGCTTAGGGGAAAGGTCCATTTTTCAAAAGAATAAATTATCTATAGCAAAATAAGCAAACCTTATATTTACAGCTCAATAAACTTTTACATATATATGTCTGTATATGTATAGATAGATATGTAATTATCACCCAGATCAAGATAAAGAACCTCTCTACCTTAGAGAATTTCCTCACACACTTTCTAATCTCTCCACCTCCTAAAGTCACCATTTTTCTGACTTCTATCATCATGGGTTACTTCTGCCTATTCTTGAACTTTACATAAATACAATATGTACTGTTTTTGTTTGTGGCTTCTTTTGCTTAGCATCATATTTTTGAAATCACTTGTTTTGCATATATCATTCACTTGTACTTTCTTACTACTAAGCAATATTCCATTGTATGAATATAAATGATTTATTTACCCCTGTTATTATTGATAGATATTTGGGCTGTTTCAACTTGGGGCTATTATAAGTGAAGCTGCTATGAACATTTTATCAAGTCTTTTGTGGACATATGCTGTAATGTAGGATAGACGTATATTTCATTTTATTAGAAAGCTCCAGTTTTCCCAAGTGGGACATGGTTGTATCATTTTTAACTCCCAGTAGCAATGTGTGATTCTCCCCATTCTCACCAGCACCCAGTGTTGTCAGTCTAGTGGGTATGTAGCATTTTCTCCTTGTGTGTCCTTTGTTTTTAGAATATTTCTTTATTGATTTCAGAGAGGAAAGGAGAGAGAGAGAGATAGGAAAATCAATGATGAGAGAGAATCATCGATCAGCTGCCTTCCACATGGCCCCTATTGGGGACTGAGCCCGCAACCTAGGCATGTGCCCTTGGCCAGAATCGAACCTGGGACCCTTCAGTCCGCAGACAGTGTCCTTTGTTTTTAAAGAAACTATACTGATGTCTGCGTCAATGTTGTAGTGGGGTCTAGAAGTCAGAATTAAAATTCAGATATGATTAACATTTGCCAGCATCTTAATGACCCCACACCCTTGAAAAAATATATAGCTTTTTAAAGATAAATACAAGTTCAACTAAGCTGAAATTTTGGGGTAACCATAAGCTGATGACCAGAATAGCTTTAAGTTGAAAAGGGATACTTTCATATTCAAAACACACATCAGTTCAGGCTTCTTAAATGAACAATAGCCACTTGCTCTGAAGAGACCAAAAGTCTATTTCTGTTCCTACTTTTAAGAAGTCAGTGAAATTCAATAGTTGACTCCAGCCTGATGGGGAAGCTTCACTTTTAATGATTAGCTACAGGACTGATGAGCCAGCTCATTCTCACAGAATTCTAGTTTATTAGGAGCTCACGTGCCTCAAATACTTCACAGGTGTATGAAAAGAGCTGAAGACCCAATTCTTGGTCCTTCACTCCATCTTGAAATGTGTCCACAGATTGTGATGGGTCAGATTCTTTTTATTCTTTGTGGTCATATTGCTTTCCCTATAAAGCTTCTGAACTCCAAAGGGAAAGCAAAAGATGCATATTCTAAACAAATTTATAAAATGTGAAGTGAAGCAATTTTGCCATTGCCAAAGGGAATAAGCATCCAGCTCAACTGACTGCCTTCTCAGGTGCATCAGGTTTCTCTTACCAAAAATTTTGGGACTTAAAACAGCATATATATATATATATATATATATATATATATATATATATATATTTTAATCTTATAGTTTTGTAGGTGGTGAGTCCAACACACAGAGCTGAGTCCTTTCTATCGAGGGGGGTGGGGGGTGCGGGGAATTCCTTTATTTGCCTTTTCCATTTAGAGGCTGCCTCCATTCATCAACTTGTGGCCAACTTCAGAGCCAGCCATGTGACTGCTCTCTGCTCCTTCTCTTGAAGTCACATCTCTCTCTCATTGACAGAGCCCAGACAGCCCTCTACTTTTAAGAACTTGGGTGAGTAGAATGGTCTCATCCAGACAATCCAGGATAATCTTCCCATCTCAACATCCATAACCTTAATCACACCTGCAAAATTCCTTTGACTGTAAGACAACATATTCACAGGTGCAAGGATTAGGGTGTGGACATCGTTGGGGGCCATTATTTTGCCTACTCTATCAAGAAACAGAATCAATACCCAGTCACTCCAATTTTGTTGGCTGGATCCTGTTGCAGTGATGCTACTGAGGCACCGGTACTCCCTTGAAGTGAACAGTAATTAATGTAGCTTAATGACGTAGGGCCACAAGTGTGGCTTTTATCCCTCCCAATGTATCTCAAAGGCTGAGGAATGGATGGTAATGCCACCAATTGTAATTGTCTCCAAGTAAAGTTTAAAGGCAACTTGTTATGTCAATTCCAGATACAGGGTTGCTTAGCTATGATCTATTCTTTGGTGTTATGAAAAAGTATATCATAAAGAGAGAGAAGCTACAAATGGTAGAGGGTACATCTCAACAATTTTTAAAAGAAAGAGTGGGGGAAGCCATTGTATCGGGCAATGAAAATCATACCTCAATACTGGAAGAAAATATCCTCTGAAATTATTGGATGTTCAGAACATAAGAACAGTCTGCAGGAGCCATTCTAGATGTAAGCACTTAAGGGCAGAAAAGCTACCTCTTTCTGTTCTGATCTGCTCACCATTGTGATTTAGCTTTCAAAGTATAGGACAGGTGGGAAGGAATCTATTTTGGGTCTAGGAGGTGCAGGATAGGGAAAAGGGGAAAACTGTTCCTGTATTTTTAGTTTCATCTAAGAACAGTGGGAACAATGTTATAAAGAGCATTTGGGTTTCCTAGCTAGTCTAAATATCATGTTTTAAAAAGCAATATATTTTTGTAAACTATTCCTTCTCAATATCTAGATAATTTATAGTCAGTTTTAATATCTAGTTGATCCAGGGGTTACTTAGAATGTTAATTATTAACTTACAAGAGATTCTAAACATTAAGTGAAGCATTTTGGGCAATGTGGTAGAGCAGGAGGATCGAAGTTACTAGTTAATTTTGACTTAGTGATGGACAAGTGTAGGTTTACATGTGATGAAAGATGAGAAGATAACAGCCTGCAACATGAAAAAGCATAGCAAAACATCCAAATTTATTGTTGAGTGGGATTAAGATATTAAAAGAAATGTAATAAAGCCACTGAAATTTATAAAAGGAAAAATGGGTTATAACTAGTAGTTATACTATAAACAATATTGATGGATAAACCAACTATGTCAATTAATACAATAAATGTAAATAGCCCAAATTTCCCTATAATAAAGAAAATAAACATCAGATTGAATATAAAACAAATGTAGTTTTAAAATAAAAGGTAAACAAAGTTATTATACCAGAGAGATAGAAAGAGCAAAGAGGATATATATATATATAATAGCATCAAGTGAAACGGAATTTAAGACCAAAAGAACTAAGATCTGATCTAATGTTAAAGGTATAATGAATGCACAAAGAAGATGTAACAAACAAAGCCACAGATTACATAAAACAAAAACTAGATACAAAGGAGTACATGATCAAAGCACAATCCTTGTGAGAAATGTGATCACCTGTTTATTTAAAATACTATAAGTCATAGAGACAAATAATGAACAAAAATACAAGAATTCTGATTAACCCAATTAATAAGTTCAGTTATTACACAAATGTATTTCAAAGTTTTATATTATGAATATTATCTTATACATCTATCTTCCTCTCATATAAGACGAGAATATATTCTTCTCTTACACCCATATCATATTTACCAGAAGCTACCATATACGTGCATTTATCCACAAAATAATGATTATAATATAAATTCTAAAGAGTAATCCATGACTTTACACTTCCTCTTCAACAGACTACCTAAAATTTTCAGATCATTTTTTAATTTAGGGTCCTCAAGGCTTTCTTGGTAAACAAACACATGATGAGGCCAGCCTTGTTCACTGCTGGTCATCAACAGTGCAAAGACACTAATTTAACAAACACTGGGGACTAATACCTCTTCCAATTGCTTTACAAATAATACCAATGAAAATTTATACCTTATCTACAAAGAAAAGATCCGTAAGAAGCTTAAAAACACACACCACCCTAGTAATTGTTAAATGCAAATTTAATAAATGAGATTCCATTCTTTACCTATCAGGTAACAAAAAATCCTATATAATAATGAGCTAATATGCAAATGATCACCACACCCTCGCACCCTTGCACCAGGGCTAGGGGACCTGAGGCCATGCCATCTACCCTGGCACCAGGGCCAGGTGACCTGGGCTACATCCCCCACCTGGTGGGGCTTGACAGGGGACTAGGAACTGTGCCCTCTGCCCAGTGGGGCTTGATGGGGGACCTGAGGCCACAGCCCTCCACTCAGCAAGGTTTAATGGGGAACCTGAGGCTGCACCCCACTCCCTCATGGGGTTTGATGGGGTGGGGCAGCCGGGTCTGGATCTAGTATGATTTCAAGGCACCTGCAAGTGGGTGGGGACTTGACTCTGGGTCCTGAGGTGCACCCCAGACTCTGAGAGGATGAAGGCTTTCATATATATTTTACTAATTTTCTTTCATCTCTGACACTTCTATTACGAGAAAAGGCAAATAGCAATATTAAAATATTTACTCTAATTAATTCCCTTTTAATGTGTACGAATTTCATGCACTAGGCCACTAGTATAAATTATAATTGTAGTAAGATATACAGGCAAGTATTACTCTTATCACTCATCACAGCAGGAGTGTAAATTGAACTCCCACTCGGAGAGACATTTTGATAACATGATTTTTAAAAGCCTCTAAATTTTGAAAGTTTGTTGATCAAGCAATTTCATTTCTGGAAATGGGAATAATAAAAAAATGTGTTTAAATATTTACTGTGTGAATTTCATTTCAGCTCTTTGCAACAAGATGGGAACAAACTAAATGTCCCAAAATAGGAGATTGGTTAAATAAATCATGAGGCATCCACACAGTCATTACCCTACAGAGTAGCAAGCAGTTAATAGAATAGATTCTGGCCACAAACTTTCTGGACTTGAATCCCTGCTTTGCTTTTTAATGCTTATGACTTTGGACTACATGACCTTCCTTGCCTTAATTCTGTCACTATAAAAAAAATTGAGTAATGATAGTACTCATCTTTGCTGACTTGTTTTAAAGATGAGTTAATATATGTGTAAAACATTGCCAAGCAGTGCTTACCACTTAGCAAATTTTATCAGTGTCATATAGCTATTAAAAAGGTTATAGTCATATATTTAGTCAGATGCAAAAATATTTACAGAATATTAGGGAAAAGAGGGGATTTTAAGAGAGCAATGGCCATATGACATGATCTCATTTTTGTTGATTTAACTTATATAGAGACATACATATCTGCCTATAAATGTATACAAGATTTCAAAGGATAAACATAAAGAGTCATTATCGAGGCTGTGTGCCTCTGGAGATATTGATAGTTTTATTTTTTTTCTTCTAAGCCTTTTTATTTTCTGACTTTTCTGAAATGAACATGTTCTGCTTTTGAAATAAGGGGTAAAAAATTATTTCTTAAAACAAATAAAAAGTCTTGCTCCCACCAACTGTTTTGTTCTCCTCCCTGGAAATTGGAAGGGAATGAATAAGAAGTCATTTTTGCTTTAGCATTTAACACTTGATTCTCCAAAAGAGCACAGGAAAAGTATTTCTATAAAAAATAGCTCAGTGATTTTTCACTTTATCAACTATATTTCTAAAAGCATGTTTTGGCCTCATCATGTGTTTATTTACCAAGAAAGCCTTGGGGACCCCAACTAACACCTACCGTGGGCTAGAATATCCGTGGAAAGGCATGCTCTCTGACAGACGGAGCCTTGGGCAGAGTGGCATTGACCTTGCAGCCTGTATGCCTCCCGCTTTATTAAAGTTTTATGCCGTCAATCACAGTTGCTGCATGAATTCTTTTACAGCTGCCAGCACACTCCCAAAAGCCATAGAGACACGGCAAATCCATTTTCTCCTAAGAAACTGTGAACATTGGGTGAGGCCACCATTTTATTTACTGTGCTGTTCACACAAAAAAACCACCTTTACTTGTAGAACTGAGAGTTTCTACCTGGGACATTTAAATAAATACTAGAGAACTGGACATTTACAGATCTCAAATCTGTGTTCCTTCTTCCCACTGTTGCCTGGTGGTAGACCAAGCAGGGCTCCTGGAAGAAGGTGGTGGACCAAAAGGAGTGGACGTGAAGGCAGCCAGAGGGGTCATAGAGGAAACACCTTTCTTGAAAGGGATGCAGAGCCTGCTGGTTGTGGCCTACAATTCTCCAGAGGAAAGGCAGCATTTGCACAAAGGAGATCTGTCCTGTAGCCCATCTCCAGGATGTGAAATCCAATATTGACACAAAGCCTTAGCCCAAGGAAGGCATATTTTTGATCCTTGGCTGTAAATACTTAGTAACTGCCTAACAACACACATACTATGGGTTAGAATATCTGTGGAAAGGCATGCTTTCTGATGGAGCCTTGGGCAGAGTGGCATTGACCTTGCAGCCTGTATGCCTCCCGCTTTATTAAAGTTTCATGCCTTCATTCACAGTTGCTGCATGAATTCGTTTACAGCTGCCAGCACACTAGCAAAAACCATAGAGACACGGCAAATCCATTTTCTCCTAAGAAACTCTGAGCATTGGGTGAGGCACAGTTATACTAGGTATTTGCTGTGCTGCAAGGGGGAAAGTGGCTCCTGGGTCTCATTGCTGAAGAAGCCTGCATGGTGACCCGCATTCTCAGGTTAAGAGTTTCCTGTCTTAGGCAGAGAAACATTTTCCGTTTGATGCATTTAAAGCTGTTCGAAGTATCTCTGGAATTCAAACTGTGGCCCGAACTGACATGTCCTGCTAGGAAAGCAGATGCTTGGCATTTTCCTCTGAGGGTAGAGAAGCTACATTTCTGTTGGTTGTTAGAATCTTCTTGTCTTCTGCTTCATTAGAGAGCCTGTGGGAGAAGGCTTTTTACATGGGCATTGCGAAGCTCAAAATAGTGGTCATTTCAGGGCAGATGGTTCCTTGAGGGAAGGAATTGTGTTTACTTTCTTTATCATTATTTTCCTAGCATGAAGCACTGTGCCTGGCCCATGGTGAAACCCTATGAAGAGGGATTAAATTAATAAATTGTAAAGGGAAAAATTACCCTTATTATCTATATTAGTCATAACAACTGCCAAGATCTCAGTTGACTGTTAGAACAAAGGTTTAATTCTCATTCATAGGAGTTTCCTAGGCGGTAGTGCAAGTTCCGTTCTGCTTGCCTTCTTTCTGAGGCCCACAGCCCCTGTTTGGGGCATGCCCAGTGCTATGCCGGCCTGGCTCCTTCCAGTTCACAACTCAAGAGTTGATGGTGCGCATCTCTTCCCAACTCCATGTTCAGTGATATCATTTGGATAGCCTAAAATAAACTTTGCATTTACACCGTGGAAACTGGCAAACAATTTGAATCAGAATTTGTTTTTGTTTTTTGAGAACCTGTTTATCAACACACTATCAGCTTCATGTGACGAAGAAGAAGAACAAAGGAGCTAGTGGAAAATCCCAATGCCTCTTCAGACCAAAGCAAATCATATGGCCATGGATGACGATGGGGCAGGGGCACCATTTACAGGAGGCCCTGCAAGTCATGTAGCAAAAATGGGGGGAGAAGGGACAAAAGGTTGTGAACAATACTACAATCTCCCCCACTCTCTGAATAATTGTAACTGACCAAACCCCAAAGTAGGACATGTGGAATGACAGAGTCTTTTAATGATATAGATATATATTTTAATGTACTTTTTATTATAAAAACAATACTACCTATTAAATAAATGCTTATAATATGCCAGGTGTTGTACAGAAGAACTTCCTAGCCATGATTTCATATAATTCTCACCACACCCTATGATGTAGGCACTGTTATTATCCCCATAGTGCCGATGAGGAAACTAAGCCTACAAAACAGTGTTCTAGGTCAGATTCCCTGGAAACAGACTCAGAGTTGCGTAGGAATGTTTAGCTGAAGGTTCCCCAGTAGATCCACCTGAAAGGAAGCAAGAAGTGAGAAGGTAGAGGGAGAAGCAGTGGCCTCAGCCAGTCCTGCAGGGAGTCGTGGGACTGAGAGGGCCTGTCAGGTTGTTCTCAAATTGAGTCAAAGGGGTCTCAGTAGCTACGCATGGGCCACCCCAGAAGGGAGCCCCTTAAGCAATGCAGTTGCCTATTGGCAGGAGCAGTGTAATCTATCAACAGGTGATACCCCAACAGCTGGAAAAAGGAGGTATCAGCCTTTCAAAGGGGATCTGGGCAGAGACCACAGTATGCACTACAATTAGGTGATAGGTCCATGTTAACACCGCTAGAGAAAGGCTAGAACTTAACCCTAAATCCATCTGACCTTCGAGTCCATCCTCTTAATCCCAGTGCTATACTGGCTCCTTTGTCCTACCTATTTCAGTTGCTACCATCTGATGAAATAATGGCATTTCTGGTACATGTTTATGGTTTAAAGAGTTTGGAACAGAATGTTTGGATTTAATTTGTTATTAAACAGGCGATAAATAGCATTTGTCATAAGCTTTGGGTGTGAATGTTTGTGTGTGCGTGCACAAAGTCTAGCACTGAGGGGTGGGAAAGGGGTAACTGTATTAGATTAAAAGTCTATAATGTCTTCCTTCTTTCTGTCTTCCACACACTTATAGGGTCAGGTTCACGATAAAAGGTGTGAGTGAGGTTTGTTTCATGTGTGGGATGTGCCAGTTCAGGCAGAGGAATGCGGACCTGCTGGGGACCTGCTTCCCTACTTATCCTTAAAGCTAGCCTGGGCCTTTGAAGGGTCAGCTCTTTGGGTTGTCCCAGCTCTGACGGAGGGAGAGGTTGGCCACTGTGAAAGGTAACAAAGCCGAACACCAGGTGAAGTGGTAAGGCCAGATTTTAGTCATAATATACTATGGCAATAGGGAAAAGAATCCAGCATTAACTGACCACAACTTTAATTTGTACAGAGGTGATTGGGCATTTTAAGGGGAAAGTGAAGGGAGAGAGGGAGGGAGTGACGGGGACTATAAGGAAACAGTTACAGAAGGTGGGAAGGAGGGATTGGCTCATGTGACACTCTTGTGGGTTTGCTAAGTGGGGTTAGGCTCCTACTCTCACCCAGAGCCTGGGAGACTGGGGAGAGAGGGAGGGGGAAACGACGACTGTCTTTAGCTGGTGCCTGGAACAAACAGTGCATTCTTCTGGTGGTCTTTCTCAGACAGATGCTCTATGTGGGGAGAGTGTCATCCTAGGGATGTGGCCTTGAGCAGTTGGAGACTGTGTTAGTATTTTGTTCAAGTCTTTTTAGGCGAAGTTGAGGCCTAGTTGACAAGCACAGCTCTGAGATGCTTGGCTCAAGTTTGGCCACAGAGAGAATCTTTGTCACAGCCAATGAGAAATAAGCAGTTTCGTGGGCCAAATCCCTACCCATCAGACCCCTCTGCTACCAGTCTTATCCAAAGGCAGGAGCCTACTCTACTGATGGGAGCTTTCATACTCACACATTCACATACTCTCTCACATCCTTATGCACTCTACACTCACACCCACACATATATACACATATAATCACATACAGTTCACACACTCTTACACACACACATAGAGCCTCACCCATACTCAGATACACACACACACACACACACACACACACACACACACACGCACACTGGCCCCTGGGCTGAGTGTTTTGGTTCCCAGGCTCAGCTACTCTCTTGCAGAACGCAGCCTGTTCACAGCCCTAGCCCTGCTGCTGGGCTGAAAGACAGGTAGCACCTTCCACCAGGCCAGCCTCTGCAGCTGCCTTCTCATGGAACTGCAGTAAGCTGGGGCTGGGGTAGATTCAGGAACTTCTACCACCAGGGAATCCAGAGGAGAGATCCCCTGGGTTGTGGGGGAGGGGGAGGCAGGAGGGGCGCAGGCAGGAAGAAGAGAAGCTTTAGCTAGAAGGAAAACAGGCTCTTGGGTGGCTCTGTTTGAAGGTTCCTTCGATTAAAGCTTCACTGGGTAAATTCTCATGTGTTTACCTCATTCTATATTCAGCCTGGTTTTTGCCAAGGTTTCAGGTCGGTAGGTCAGAAAACCAGGACTGGACCGCAGTCCAAAGCTCTCTCCCATGAGACCCCTCTCTTTGCCAGGGATCCTTTTCAAATTCACCAAAAAACTTTCTGCAGGAAAAAAACGTTGAACATTTCATAGGTTAATTAGTCATGCTATGGTTTCCATACTGTCTGATGGTTAAGCATAATCAAATCCCCTTAGCAGCTCATCCGCTTTGGTTTTACACTCTCTTCCCATGGGTTGTTTTGGTGCCTTCCTGTGTGGGTGAAGGAAGAGTTCTCTGCTTTGGGAGGGTGGGGCAAAGAGTCAGATGAGGATTTGTGTTTTGGCTCCTCCATATGTGGGTGGTCAAACCTGAACTCAGCTGTACACTCCTGAGCCTCTGCCAGATGGCAGGGTAGTGACTGGGATTACATTGGGCATGTATTAAAGGCTCTCACCAGAGTTCCTGGCTTAAAGTAAATGGCCAATATATTATAACTATTAGAATTTCTTGCTTTGAAATCCAAGATGGCAGCATAGGTAAACACCTACACAGCTCCCTCCTACAACAATTTCTAAACTACAACTAAAAGACAGAACAGAGAGCATCCAAAACCACAGGAAAGCTGGCTGAGCGGAAATTCTACAACTAGAAGGAAAGAGAGGGTCTCATGGAGACCCAGAGGAGCTGCAAAAAGCTGAGGTATGGAGACACATGCATGGAGAGAGCAGGTTCCAGAATACCTAGCTGGCTTTCTCTGGCGGGAGGGAAACGGAGACTCCCAACGGCATTGAACCCCTTATCCTACATACTAAACCCCAGGTCCAGCCGAAACTCAAACGAGGAAGTTTGGACTGGGAGAAGTACACGGAAATTTAGGGGAGTCGCAAAAGGGCAGAAGTCGAGCGGCACGCACAGCACTAGGCGCAGAAGACTGACTGCTGATTGTGCCACTGGCTTTCACAAGTGGGCGGGAGACAGACCCTCCCAACTGCACCACTTCTAACTCCACTAACCCCAGTTTCAGGCAAAACCCTGGGGACCCAGATTCATATGGTCCCAGAACGCAGGGGAGCTGGAAAGGCAGCAGTCTAGAGGCACTGCGAGATGCACACACAGGGACTTCTCCAGTGATTACCCAGTCACATGAGACTCAGGGGCCATGGAGAGTGGGGCTGGGGCCAACTGGAAGGCAAGGCGGTCCATTAAGTCCTGAGACTCCAACCATCCCAAGCTCAACAGAGAGGCTTTTGCAGTTTTGCAAGTCTGGTATTATAAGGTTGAATCCAAAACAGAAGTTCTCCTGGCAGAGTGAAAATGCCAAGACAAAGGAAGAGATCACAAACAAAAGAAAGGGAGGAAAAAAAAACGACTGGATATAGAGTTCAAAACCACAGTTATAAGGTTTTTCAGGAATATCCTAGAAAAGATGGATAAAGTTAGCGAGACCCAAGAGGAGATGTAAAAGAACCAATTGGAGATGAAAAAGATCCAACTAGAGATGGAAAAGGACCAACTAGAGATGGAAAAGGACCAACTAGAAATTAAACATACACTGACTGAAATAAAAAATATTATACAGAGACCTAACAGCAGACTAGAGGAAGGCAAGAAACAAGTCAAAAATTTGAAATATAAAGAATCAGAAAACACTCAACTGAAAAAGCAAGAAGAGAAAAGAATCCAAAAATGTGAAGATAATGTAAGGAGCCTCTGGGACAGCTTCAAGTGTACCAACATCAGAATTGTGGGGGTGCCAGAAGAAGAGAGAGAGCAATATACTGAAAACCTATTTGAAGAAATAAGTACTGAAAACTTCCCACATCTGATAAAAGAAATAGACTTACAAGTCCAGGAAGCGCACAGAACCCCATATAAAAGGAATCCAAAGAGGACTACACCAAGACACATCATCATTAAAATGCCAAGAGCAAAAGACAAAGAGAGAATATTAAAAGCAGCAAGAGAAAAACAGTTCATTACCTACAATGGAGCACCCATACGACTGTCAGCTGATTTCTCAACAGAAACGATGCAGGCCAGACAGGAGTGGCAAGAAATATTCAACATGATGAATAGCAAGAACCTACAACCAAAAATACTCTATCCAGCAAAGCTATCATTCAGAATTGAAGGGCAGATAAAGAGCTTCACAGATAAGAAAAAGCTAAAGGAGTTCATCAAATCCAAACCAGTATTACATGAAATGCTGAAAGGTACTCTTTTAGAAGAGGAAGAAGAAAAAGGTAAAAGATAAAAAATTATGAACAACAAATACATATCTATCAACAAGTGAATCTAAAAATTAAGTGAATTAAAAATTTGATCAACAGAATAAACTGGTGAATATAATAAAATTAGGAGCATAAAAGAAAGGGAGTGGACTGATAATTCTCAGGGGGAAAGGGGTGAGGGGTGTACAGGGAGAGACTGATAATTCTCAGGGGGAAAGGGGTGAGGGGTGTACAGGGAGAGACTGGACAAAAATCATACACCTATGGATGAGATCAGCGGGAAGGAGGTAAGAGTAGAGGGAGGGGTGGGAGCCGGGCGAAGGGGAGCTATGGAGGGGAAAAAAGAGAAACAAATGTAATAATCTGAATAATAAAGATTTAATAAAAGGAAAAAATAAATAAAAAATAAAATAATTTCTTGCTTTTACTTTTTAATTATATAATGTCAGTATGTAGTGAGACTCAAAAGTCAGTATTTCTTCAAGAAAAATTGTTATTCTCCTAGGTGGGGTGTGGGGGAGAGGGGACGACTTCCTTCAGATCACATTGCCTGGATTGTCGATTTGCTCCTGGGTTTTGTGTTGGCCTAGGCCCCTGGGAAGGAGATGGATGGGGCTGCAGTCCTGAGCAGCGTGCATTGTGACAAAGCTTCCCTGGGGAGGCAGCCAGGGTTGCCTGTAACTTCAGATCCCAGGCGGCCAGGAAGTTTCCTTTCATTTGCCCCAATTTGTCTCCATCCAATAGTCCTAGTAAATTGGGGCAGGGAGGTGGAGGGGAGGAGATGACACAAGAGTAATGTTCACGGCCAGGAAAGGAGGGAAGACTCGTCTTCTGTGTGTGTGCTTGCTTAGCAGCTGGGCTGGGCTGGGCTGGGTGAATGCGCAGGCAAGTAAGGAGTTGGTCAGGATGCGTGGAATTTCCTTATCCTCTAGTTGAGCCTAAATAATAACAGGCTTTGAGATATCCTCCCTGTGCACTCCCACGTTGAGCCCCCACACTCCTGCAATGTTCTGTCCTTTGGGAGACCAGGGGAGCCAGGCCGGGCAGAGACCGGAGAGGAAATCAGGAGAAGAGGGAAGGGGGGAGGCAGAGTTCTTTGTTTCTCTCTTCAAGCTCCGGACAACCCACATCCTTTGGGGGGATCTTGGTTATTCAGAGCATGCTCTGAGCGCTTGACTGGAAATTTGTCAGTGCTTCTTTGGCTACATCATTTTTCCACTCTCATTCACTTTCTGATCATGACACTTTTTCAGTAAATTTGAAAACAAATATCCAAGCAATCAGGATGTCATTGCCAAGGCATTATAAACAGCTTCTAATGGTGTGTACCCGTAACGAAAACATACACTAAATATTTTCATCTTGAATGTGCGGGTATAAATTTACAGGGCTACTCTGTGGGCCTGAATACAGAACATCTCTGTTAGCACAGAGCAGGAATTTAATTGCTTCGGGGAAACCAAATCCATCAATAATAAAGTTATTCTGTAATGGGGCGACCCGAGACAGACGACCACCAGACAGCCAATTGGAAAATTTAGGAAGCCTTTATTACGAACTCGATTCGGGGCTCCCGGTTCCACTGACACTGCAGGGAAGCACGAGAGCCCCGAACCTCTGCAGCAAGTGCCTTTTATCCTCAGCGCAGGAGGACTTGGCGAATTTTAATTGGCTAAGCATTACTAAATTTCATATACTGACTCTTTGTCTAAGCTTTTTGGTTATGCGAGTAAGCAGTCTTAGATAGCGGTTGTCCTTGAAGGAGTTGTTTGTCAGACTTCATGGCTTCTCAAGGCCAGGGGTGCCTTCAAGCACCTGGTGTTCTCTGTTCTATGTCACAGGATGTTTAGCTGGGAACCCCCCCCCCCTGTTCCTTCTTTCCCCCAGGCTTGAGGTCACCCTGACCCTGAGTCATTCTTTGTGGGGAAACGCAGTCTGGTCCTTGCCCCTCCACAATTCTATATCAGATGGAGTTTATAAATGCGATCAAAAGACTATCCTGTAAAAACAACACACACATAAATCCTTACAATAAGAAGAGCATTTCCTAGTGATACACAGTTTCCAGTGTTTTTCATTGTCTCCTGCTCAATTTCTGCAAGTTAGCAAAGCTTCAGAGAGAGGTTTCTAGATCTTTATCTTATAATGCAGTTGTTTCTCAAATTCCAGAACACTCATTTGCCTGGTAGAAGGCATCCTTAGGACTTAACATAGACACAAAGAGAGAAAATCTGCAAGTAGATTTTGCAGTTTATTTGTTGCTTTGCCAGATAAAACCCTGAGAGTGGATGAGGCCAACATTCTTTGTCAACTACAGAATAATTTTACAGCAGCACTTGGTCAACAGTTCTTTAGGGGGAGAGGGAGGTTTGACCTACCTTATACAGACAATTAAAATTGCAAAGCTGGAAGACAGGAAATCGGTAGCTCCAGTTCTGTGTAACTGAGTGAATTTGGCTTCTGTACTCCAACCTCCAAATGTTAACTAAGGTGAAGGTTACAATCAAAACGAGGAGGAAACTGGGGTGGCCCAGCCAGCTTTTGCTCATTCAGAAAAAGAAGGGCTATGAGTTAGTTCCAAAGAACAGTGAAAAATGTCTCCTTTGGAATATGTCTCTCATTTTATTGCTTGCTCTTCCAAATGAGATCCTCTTTTCTCCCTTAATCCCTTGGGCTCTTGGAAAAACTTCTTGAGGAGAAAACTTTACCCCAAATTATAGTGCAGTTGGGGCCTCGTAATAAAGAATTGAGTACCCTTTTCAGCAAGTGTAGTCTTATTTTATGCTTTTTCTTATTCTGTTATGTTGTTGGTCTAGCCTCCCACGGTCTGAGTACATAAATCAAAGCACAAGTAATAAAATACATTCTTCTACAGGAGTCTCCCCTTCAAATGTCCCCAGTCCGTCAGCAGGCATTTGTGAGCAGGAGAGAAGAAGGTAAATATGAGTTGATAACAGTCAATGTTTATGAAGCATGCACCATGTACCAGCGTAGCTTTAGGGATCATGTACCATGCAATGCCCACAATCCCCAAGAGTAACAGTATTCTTCTCATTTATGGATGAGGTAAAACTATTGGTAAAAGTTTCAACAGCCAGTAACTGGCAGCATTTATTAATGCAGAATAGTTCCCTTAGCCACTACCCTTCACTAGCAGGAACTTTCACATTAGTGAATACACTAAACCCTCACAATGATCCAATTGCAAGGTATTATTATTATTATTATTATTATTATTATTATTCCCATTTTTCCCATTGGAATAATTCAACCATAAGTTAACTTTCTCAGGGTCACCCTTCATAAGGGACAGAGCCAGAATTTAAACCCTTCCAAAGGCTTTCTTTGTTCTTTCTACTACTCTACATTGCTTCCACCAAGCATTTGGCATACATATTCTCAAAGAGATTTGGTGCCCAACTTTGTATTTAATAAGGCCAGTACAAGTGAAAAACATACACAGGACCTAGAGATTCAACTTTAAGATTCTGTCTCTTTTCTGAGAGGAAAAAGTGGATGTGGCATTGTGTTGGCAAGGAGGAGAGTGGGCTTTCGTTTTCAAAAAAGAGATATGAGAAAGGGAGTTTGTCTCCGTAGTTTACAGGAGCGATGGAAGGACATGTCCAGGCTGTCAGGTGATGAAATTTTTAACAAGTGCAATGGTGATGGTTGCGAGTGATGGGAAACTCCAGTGCAGGGACTTAACCTGGAGTGAGTTTTAACAAGAAGCCTAGTGGTGGGAGACCTCAAGCATTGGCTCAGCTGTTCACAGATGCCACTGGAACTTAGGCTCTTTCTCTTTCTACCTCTGCTCCCTTATCAGGTTGGCCCTCTCCTCTTGAGAATCAAAGAAACCTGTCATAAAGTCAGGAACTAAAGGGAAGAAGAGCGCACCCACGACACTGGTGCCATGTTTGCGGGAATGAAGAGGCTTCCTCAGACTCTACCTGCCCCCATGACTTCCACTTAGTCTCATCCAGCAGCAGTGTGTCCTGTGGCCACGCCAGCAGACAGGGAGGCCGGGAAAGCCAGTGCTTGCCTGCACATGTGCCCCCAGCAGAACTGCTTCCCTGTATGGGCGGGGTGGGGTGAGATATCGCAGACAGCACGCCTTAGTTTAGGAGGTTAATGTGGAGACGGGTTAGGCAACAGGGCTGTACTTGGGAGAAGGAGGGTGTTAATGAGGAGAAATATCCTTGTGCCCTTTGTAGTTATCTTTCTACTTAAATGGCCACAGAGCATTACACCGTGATGCTTCCGTGATGCTTCCTTCCTTCCCTCATCCTGTTCTTGATTCTCTTTACTCCTTCTGCCCCAACCGCACACCAATAGGCCTTTGGGCTAACTAATCAGATCATCTGACTCTGTTTTTTTTAATTAATGCAAATAATATGCATTGAATAAATAAATTATTGCTGAATTAATACTTAATGAGATGAGGAAATTCCAGGCAAATATCAGCGGGCCAGGGCCTTTGACTGCGTGGCCAGAAGGTCTCATTTCATC
Source organism: Lasiurus cinereus (assembly GCA_011751065.1). Taxonomy (NCBI): domain Eukaryota; kingdom Metazoa; phylum Chordata; class Mammalia; order Chiroptera; family Vespertilionidae; genus Lasiurus; species Lasiurus cinereus. The sequence continues at coordinate 31,787,088 of JAAGEH010000076.1, forward strand.
AGAAGAGAAGCTACTCAAAGCCTATGGAAGGCATCTAAAGGCCCTTGATATCAGAATCCACATGTACAAATGTTGGCTAAGTGGCCTGACTCAGACAAGAGCAATCTGAGGGGGCCGAGAACTCTTGGATCTCGGGTCAACACAGCCCTGTTTGATCTTGTTGTTACTTCATGTGATTATAGCTCCATGTCTTCCTTCTTTGTCTTGCAGAGCCAGCTGTCCCAGGCGCTGAACGGGCTGTCGGACAGGGCCAAAGAAGCCAAGGAGTTTCTGGTGCAGCTCCGCAACATGGTCCAGCAGATCCAGGTACCTGAGGCGGCAGCACCTGAGACCGGCAGCAGCCCTCATAGGATAAGATGAAACTATGTGATGAGGGAGCTTGTTTCTTCTCTTTTATTTTTATGTGTTGTGGGGAAAATCCTATTTCTTTCCTTCTGTTCTGTCTCTTCCATTACATACAAGTACACATTCAGACCAGCTTCTGACATATTCCTTCTTGAGGTGTTACATTTGCCGGTAGCCAGAAAGAGCCTGGTTTTCCAAGTAGTTCCTATCCTCCACACAGAGGTCCTAATTCTCTACTGCTGTGTATTTAGAAAGAGGTCTACTTCTTTGTGAATTTAGAGTCATTGTTGTTGAGTTTTTTAAACTCTATAGGTTCCCAAAGCACCTTGCAATGATTATATCTTATCTAATAGTAACAAACAAATCACACTTGCTCTTTTTTTCTTCCTTCCTTCGTCACTTTCTTTTCTTCCTCTTTCCTTCTTTTCTGCCCCATAGTGATGCTTCTCCTCTACTTAGATACTTAAATATTTTTCAACCACAATCTCCTGGTGACTATAATTTCATATTGCTTTATCTGGACACAATGATCAACGGATCAGCCAGCATCTGGAAGCTGATGAATTCTTCCCTAGAACTAAAGGGAAGAAGCCATAAATTGCATAACATGCTAAAATAATGACTTTCTTCACGGTTGACCATTCTTGTACTTAGTTTTTTTTAATATATTTTATTGATTTTTTACAGAGAGGAAGGGAGAGAGATAGAAAGTCAGATGAGAGAGAGACATCGATCAGCCGCCTCCTGCACGCCCCACAGTGGAGATGTGCCCGCAAGCAAGGTACATGCCCCTGACCAGAATCAAACCTGGGACCTTTCAGTCCGCAGGCCAACACTCTATCCACTGAGCCAAACCAGTCTTGGCTCTTGTGTTTTGAAATTTACCTTAGAGAAGTAACCTGAGCTCTACCCTCCATTAAATTGTCTTTCTGAACTAATAATTAACCCATATCAAAGCAGAAATGGCTTTTTTAATGTAAGCCAGCCTTCTTTCTAAATCATCTCACACTGATTTCTTTGCCTATTTTTGGCATAGATGCCCATGTTAAAACTTCAAATTCCTTAACAATCTAATAGCTATACTAATAGCTATACATGTCCTTCTATTTCCCAAGCAATAGAGCCTCTTCTTTGCTTTTGCTGGCATAAAAGATGCAGCCCCAGGCTTGCCTCAGAACCCCATCTCTTCATCAGACAAAGCTTTCTTTCCGGTCTAATCAGAGTCTATCATAGAAAGCTCTCCTCTCCCTCCCAATATTGCCCTGCATGGGACAGAGAACTCTCTTAAATGATGTTTTCCAGGGGACTCCTCTGAGAACTCAAAGCAAGCGCCACGAAAACCAAAACTTAACATTGTTTATAATTTAGTGAAAGAATCGCTTAAAATTAATGTTGTAATGAATTAAAAACTGTAGATCCAGCATTCAACTTAAGCATCATGGGGAAGCTATCATTCATTTAGAATTAGGTTACCTTCCTCCACAAGCTGTTGGTTCATGTCTTACTTTAGCAAACTACCCATTTATGTTCACTTTGCTTTATTTAATGAAAGGAGCACTTTTGCCCATGATTATTCTTACAAACTTCTGAGGTCGTCTGATTATTGTTTACTATTGAAGACTGTTGCCTTTCTCTTTCTTGTTTCCCCAAATTCAGTGACTCTTTCATCTCTCATGCTTTAACAATACCCACTCCCTCAGGCAACCAGCCTTTCTGAATGTCACCTTCCACCAAACACAGCTGAACATATGCCAGCCTTCAAAAGGACTCATGTGCATCTCTACAAACAAAGCTTGATTTTATTTAATATAATTCAGACTTTGGAGACAACTCCCTTTTGCTAAAAATAAGTTGATCAAATGATATTCATCATTTTTAATCTAAATTTAAAGCAGGACACAGTTTTTTTGAGATGACAAATGTACATTGTGGACAGAACTCCTCATCCTTCCCTTCAATGAGGATCTCTACCCCACAGTAGATGGGCAAGCTCGGGGGAGCTGGGAGCTGGTGAACAGTGTAATTAGTGCCAGGTTCCCCGCAGGTTTTCCCTGGCAGCCCAAGGCACCCGGGCAGCTTGTGGCTGAGAGGTGTGCTCTCTCACACAGGAGAACAGTGTGGAGTTTGAGGCCTGCCTGGTGGCTCAGTGTGATGCCCTTATTGATGCCCTCAACAGGAGGAAAGCCCAGCTGCTTGCTCGCGTCAACAAGGAGCATGAGCACAAGCTGAAGGTGAGTCCTGGGCCATGGGGGGACCAGAAAGCCACGGAGCTGGGCTCCTAAGGCTGTGATAAACAGGCTTGATGGGAGCGGGAAGCAGGATGCCCACAGCCTTGGGTGGGCAGTGGCCTGGCTAGAAAGGAGTGGGCATAGCCCTTTATGCACCACTCTCTTCTTCATTTTGCTCAGCAATATTTGTTGAGTGACTCCTCTGGGTCAGAAATTGCTTTGGGTACAGGCATAATAAAATAAATAAAGATCCCTGCCCTCCTGGGGCTTATATTTACCAGGAAGGATAAATAATAAGATAAGTAAGATATCCGGTATATTAGTGAAAAGTGCTAAGAAAAAAAATAAGGCAATAGGGATGGGGATGGTGGTTCAAATTTTAGGCAGGGTGATTGGAGTGGCCAGAGACACCATGTGGTTTTGAATTGGGAAATGGAGTGTGTACTTCCCAGAAAGCAAACAGAGTTGTCTTAACTTTGAAGTGAATCAGGCATTTGGACAGCTGTACACACTTGTCATCACAAGGTGGAATCAATTGATTACAAGTATGGGTCCCCTATGGTCTCTGGCTCTACCGCAGCGACTCTCAACCTGTGATTTGTGACCCACAGGTTGAGAACTGCTAGCAGGGTCACCTAAGACCATCGGAAAACATAGATATTTACATTACGATTCATGAACAGTAACAAAATCACAATTATGAAGTAGCAACAAAAATAATTTTATGGTTGGAGGTCACCACATGAGGAACTGTATTAAAGGGTCGCGGCATTAGGAAGGTTGAGAACCACTGCCCTAGCAGTGGTCAGCAAACTCATTAGTCAACAGAGCCAAATATCAACAGTACAATGATTGAAATTTATTTTGAGAGCCAAATTTTTTAAACTTAAACTTCTTCTAATGCCACTTCTTCAAAATAGGTTCACCGAGGCCGTGGTATTTTGTGGAAGAGCCACACTCAAGGGGCCACAGAGCCACATGTGGCTTGCGAGCCCTAGTTTGCCAACACTGCCCTAGAGGATAAGAGAACTGCCCCACATCTAAAAGACTGGGTCCAGAAGGAGACCCAAGGAAAAGTTTGAAAACGAAGAAATAAGAGAGCACAACTGACAAGATTTTAGACTAAAGCTTGGTGGCAGGGAAGCTTCCAGTACCCAGTTCATGGTTATGAGAAAGAAGGCAGGAAACCAGGTGCCAACAGGGGCATAAAGCCTGGGCAAGGCCTCCGGCAAGACCACCATGCTGAGCCTGAACAGCAGTCACCAGTCCTTCCTATGTGTCTCACCCTGACCCCAGGACCCAGAGCTCAGGTGCACAGGGAACCAGGCAGCACCATAAAGAGCACCATTCCCCTGGGAAGCTGCCCACTTCTCCCCAGAGGTGAAGAAAACCCCCACTCCAGCTGCCTTCTCTCGGGCACCCTCCTCCACTGCCTACCTGCTGCTCCTCAAAACACATTAAGAGCCAGAAACACATACCTGCTTTTTCCTTCCCCAAAGCCAGGGCCATCACGTGGCTGGAATATAACCCTTTCTCCCTTGCCTCTGTGACTTGGCCAGCTGTCACTGAAGGGGCCGGTGGAATGGAGGCAAACAGAAGGCTGAGCTATGACCAAGGGGCCCAGCCCAGAAAGGGCTGCCAAGAGCTAGGCCCATGATGAAGGTGGCTAGTGAGATTGCCTCTAGCACCGGATCAGAACCATGCCTTTGAGTGTTCCTGATGACATAGCAAAAGCACAATTTGATCAAGGAGAGGCATGGCAGAGTCCTTGATAGAGAAATCTGCACATCTTGAAGCTGAATCTGAACCAGGAGTGTGGAAAGAAAGGTGTCCAAGGCTGGACACTTCCAAAGAGACCAATATTGTTTCCTGGTGGTGAATCTAACTGGAAGACCCTCCCAGGTTCACTTTACAACCAACTTGGGCCCCGCCCACCTGGTGGAGCCTGGGCCCAGGAGCTGAAGGTCATCAGGAAGGCTCTGGGTTTTCCAAGGAGGCACCTGTGTCATGCTTAATTCACAAAGGGTGGAATAATAGCTAGGTTTACCTACATAGCTTTCTCCAGCTCAGTGGTCGGCAAACTCATTAGTCAACAGAGAGGCAAACCACATGTGGTTCTCGAGCCGCAGTTTGCCGACCACTGCTCTAGCTCATCCTTTTCCAGACTCCAATCTCCTAAAGCCTGGGATCAAGTTAATTGCTTTTGAATTCCAATGGGCTATGTCTCATGGCAACGTATGTAGTGATCCCTAATATGTGGGGAGGAAAGTGGGAGCAGTATTAAAACTACTGTTTTTTTACCCAAAAAATTCCCTAAAAATTTTATTAGGTGGATATCAATCTTATCGAATTAGCTGCAACAATCTGGACAATATTTCTACTCCATAAACATTTTCCTCCAAGATAGTCACATTAGTCTGAGTGAAAAATTCAGGAGTCGCTATTTTTTTTTTAACTGAATTAAAATCCAGACATCCTCTGAAATGTGATTCTATAGTTGTCCAGGGAGCAACACAGAATGAGCATCCTTGGCAACCAAGCCCCAGCTTTCTTAATAGCGATCACTCACACTCGGAGACACCTGATTGAGGCAGCACTGTTCAAACTGGGGATCAGCTCCTCAGTTCTTCACAATACCTCTACAAGGTCATTCTCACTCTTACCCCCATTCTAGAAGTGAGAAGCCATGGGTCCATGATATTAGGAACTGGTCCAAGGATCCAGGATTCCAGTGCTGGTAACCTGGCTTCGGAGCCCAGAATCTGTGATATCTCTGGCTGATAGAAGTACAATGCACAGAGAAAGCTTGTCCCCACCCCCACCCTCTCATCCATCAGTCCACCAGCACCTACTGCACACCTACTAGGAGCTGAGTGCTGGGTGGTGGAGCAGGGGAGGAGAGAGAAGGTGACTCAGGATGAGACGTGCCCTTCCAGAGCCTACATTTCAGAGGATGAGATAAATCATACAGAAGACTTCAACACAGGTAGAAAGAGTGCTTTCAGAGGAGAGGTGGCCAGTGCCATGGAATTAGGAGGAGGGTAAAATTACTTGCAGCTGAAAGGGTCACAGAGGGGATCTTGGGAGAGCTGGCCCTGGAGTTGCCCAAACTTTGGGAAGTGTGTGTTAGTGGCAGCTTACATTCTCCCCTGTGGGATTCGGCAGAGCTTAGAGGGAGGAAGACAGTGGTTAGCACACTGCACCCTGGCCTTGCTCCATCCAGGTGGTCATGAGGACTGATGCACGTGTTCTGTTTCTGTCACTGCTCTGACATTATTAACAGATTGCCACTCTAGCCTTTCCTTTTAGCATGCTTCAGAAATCCAGATCTCTTGCTATAGCAGAACTTGGGATACCTTTTGAATCAATCACATAGAGGGATCTAAAATAAAAACAGTTATCTTTAGGAAATGAGCCGTACAGCTGGAGTTTTTCCTTAATAATGGGCCAATGGTTTTAGTATTTAGCCATAACAGTGTAATGTTTTCTCAATGAAAGTGTCTTTTCTAAAAAATTGTAGACACTTTCTTGGCATTACAAAACAGAACACAACGAATAGTTTGTGATTGATTATATGGATGGTAACTATCGTGGCAACTTCAAGTTTCCTATTTTGGACGATCTAAGGGCAGGAATCTGGATGGAAGAGGAAATCAGAGATTAAGAAAGCATAATTTATTTATATCAAAAGATGGCATGAAGCTCCCCAGTCCCCTGTTTAGTGCCGCCTCTGCAGATGGTAATGGATGAAAACACGCTACAGGCTGTGCTGTGCTGTGGATGCAGATGGAGACCACACAGGAGCGGTTTTAACGTATCACTGGGACTCTGCCCTACAGGGTGCGCTAAACTCTTGGGGGCTGCTGTGCAGAGGGGCCTGCCCTCATTTCACTCTGCCCGGGGCGGAGTTCCCTGCCCCAGATCCCAAAGGGCTATGGAAACCAGAGACAGGTGGCTGGGTGTCCCCCATGGCAGCAAAGCTGTTCTGTCTTCTGTCTCGAGCGATTTGTTTCTCTGCTGTTTCAGCTGATTGTATCTGTCACTGCTTCTAAAAACAGCCAGCGATGCCAGCGCTGTGACTACTGATGCCAGCCTCCCTGTCTCCCTCTCTGTTTTTCTCCTCCTGCCTTTTCCCTTTCTTGACACTTCTGTGGCTACTCGTGTTTGTGAGAAAAGACTGGCCTTTTAGGGACATCTCTTGCCAAGCACAGTTCTTTCTATCTTTGTTGGCTAACCCATCCCTCACAGTCCGGCAGGGATCATCTTATGGTCTTCCGCTTCCTTTGGTCGAGTTCTCTGGGGAAGCTTTTTGCTGACAAAGAAAAGAGTTGTGTGTGTGTGTGTGTGTGTGTGTGTGTGTGTGTGTGTGTTCTGGCAACTTTCTCTCCCTAAGCAAGTCAAAAGGCTCGGGATGCTGGAAAGTGAGTGTGTATAAAGACAGCCTTTACAGTCTGCTCAGGCCCTCTCTGAGAGCGCTGATGGCTTGAGCACATTGAGCAGTTCTGGTTCAGAGGCAAGATGGAGAGGAGTGGTGAAGAGGCCATTCTCCGTGTCAGAGGGGATGGGGTTTGAGGACACCCTTTATCATTTACGGGGTCTCTAACTGTGGGCAAGTGTTAAGCCTCCACTTCTTTTTCCTGTGTATAAAATAAGACTTGAAGTAGTCATCACTTCATCTGACATTGGAAAACATTGAACAAAGCACCCAATAAATATTCGCTATTATTATTGACTAATAACCTGGTGCACAAAATTCATGCACATTAAAAGGGGATTAGAGGAAATAATTTAATATTGCTGTTTGCCCTTTCTCTGTAATAGAAGTGTCAGAGATGAAAGAAAATTAGTAAAATGTATATGAAAGCCTTCCTCCTGTCAGAGTCTGGAGCTCACCATGGGACCCAGAGTCAAATCCACAGTCACCCATAAGCACCTCAAAATTGCATCAGACCCAGACCCAGACCCCCACCCAACTGAGCTAGATCCAGAGCTAGCCAGTCCCACTCTTGTCAAACCCTTCCAGGCGAGGGGTGCAGTCTGAGGTCCCCCAGCCTGGTGCTGGGACAGGAGGAGCAATTTGAGGTTCCTTAACCCAGACCAGAATGGGAAACTCACTTTGAGGTCCCCCGTCAAGCCCCGCAGGGTGAGGATGCACAGCAGCCTGAGGTCCCCTGTCAAGCCCGATGGGGGTAGGGGATGGTGTAGCCTCAGGTCCCTGCTGATTGCTTGTTAAGGCTCCTTTAGGGAACTTGGCCTCAGCTGTGGGTGCAGCCATCTTTGTGATGGAGTGATGGTCACTTAGCATATCCCTCTTTATTAGATAGGATGTTATTAAGGAGAGAGAATGACTGGAAATCTGGTTTCACTCAGCACACTGAAGAAGGGCTCCTAGAGGCTTACTCTTCATAAATCATATACATATATATATATAAGCCTAATCGACCGTCATGACCGGTTGACTGAATGACTGGTCGACCAGTTGCTGTGACATGCACAGACCATCAGGGTCAAACACTCAACACAGGAGCTTCCCCCTGGTGGTCAGTGAACTCCCACTGACAACCTTCTGCAGCCGGCCCCATCAGCCTCCATCGCCAGCCAGACTGAGAAACCCCACCCATGCCCGAGTTCATGCACCAGGTCTCTAGTAGTTTGTAGTATAGAATTAGCCTACACATGGGTGTGACTGTCTCTGAACCTCAGACATTCTTTAGTGGCCTGCGTTTATAATTGATCATCCTACAAAATAGTTCACAGAGTTGGGTGAGCTATTTTTAAAAAAAGGCTTTGAGACATATGCAGATGTGTCTGTATTTTAGGAAAACTGTTTGAAATGTAAATTATAGTTGATACTACTTTGTGGTTTGAAAAAAGCACTGGGAGCTAAATATCTATTTTCAGGATGTGGTGAACTAAAGCAAATGTCAGAAAGCTACTGGAGAGAAGAAAGGCTTTTGAGCTTTCAAGAAATATTACCAGGTCATATTTGGAACTCCTGGGCAATATCCTCATGACGAACAGATACACTGGATCCCAGGTTCCCTGTCCTGTCTTCATGTTTGCTAACATCCTTCCCAGGTCTGCCCTCAGTGAGCAAGGCCTTGAGATTGTTCTCTCTGTGAGTTTGTGACAACTTACAGTAAAATGTCTCATTAATGAGATCTATGCTTTTCTCAGGAACTTTACAAATGCTATTTTTCATTTGCTAAACCCAAGGAAATATCTGATAATTACTGTTATTTATGTAATATTCAGAATTTGAAATAATTATCTTAAGTGATTCTATTTCCAATATTTTTTAATGAATTCATATGTTGAATAGTGTGTGATAGGTCTCTTAGTTACCTTTCAACCCCAAGGTCCTCTGGAAAAAGAAACATAATTTTTCAAAAATATTCCGGAAAAGTATAATCTTTAATTTCCAGGTGTGGTTGGTAAACTCACATATCAACAAAATTACTCAGTGAGAATGCCAAGGGATATTGATAAAGCTTACTGTTTTATGGAGCTTTTCATATTCATAGAGGGTCCCCATACCCAATTGTAATTATCTATAGAATGCTTGATTTTGAATCCTACTGTATTGCTGGATTTTATTAGAATCATTATTATTATTGTCATCATTATCTTCGTTATTATTTACTATACTAGAGGTCTGGTGCACAAAATTTGTGATGGGGGAGGGGGTCCCCCTCAGCCCAGCCTGCACCCTCTCCAATCCAGGACCCCTCAGGATATGTCCAACTGCCGGGGTTTAGGCCTGATTGCCTAAACCGGCAGTTGGGCATTCTTCTCACAATCCAGGACCACTGGCTCCTAACTGCTCACTTGCCTGCCTGCCTGATCACCCCCAACTGCCCACACCCCATGCTGACCTGGTCATCTCCAACTGCCTCCCCTGTCAGCCTGGTTGCCCCCAACTGCCCCCCGCCCTTGCAGACCTGGTTGCTCTATGCAGCCTGCTGCTCAGTCATTTGGTTGTCCCTCACTAGCCCCCCTGCCAGCCTGTTCGGTTATCCATTCAATTGTGATGGTGGCTTAGGCTTTTATTATTATAGATATTGCCTGTTATGTTCCCATTATGTTTGTTAAAAATTAATTATATGGCCATATCACTGAGTACAAATTTATACTAAGGATATAAATTAGGGCTTGTCAAACTGCTTATTTCAGCTATTTTACAATTGATTTATAATAGGCAAGAGAGAGAGAGGAGAAATTGAGGAGGGAGGAAGGGAAGGAAGAAGAAAGAGGAAAAAAAGAAGAAAGGAAAGAAGGACTATCTGCTCAATTTCACAAAGAATTTTAAAATAAGTATATAGCATTTGACTGGCTACAGCCATTACTAGAAAGAAAAGGCAACAGACTTAAGCCAATAATCAGCTCAATCCCAATAAAACTACTACTGGCTAGGAGTTCAATTAATCTATTACAGTGAAGACATTTGGAAAAATTAGGCACACTGTAACAACTTCAAACCTTCAGCTGCTCTCATCAGAACTCGTTAGGGGCCCAGCTCTAATAATTAAGCCACAATTATTATTGATTGCAAGCCTGTTTTTAATGGGCAATTTTTTGTTGTTGTTTCATTTAGCAAATTCTGTGGTCCTTTGTTTCCCACTGTGTAGGAGCAAAGATCACAGACCTTCTGTGACAAAATAAAGATGTTCATCCTCACAAAAAAAAAAGTTTCAGTGAATGTAATGATAATATAGGAGATAACATTTAAGTCTAGGAACATAACAGGAGGATTCTTTACTGTATTCGATGAATCTAATGGCCAAGGTGCTTCCCTGTAACTCACAAATGGGAGTCAGTTCCAAGCATTAATTGATTATCTTGCTTTAAGACATGATGCAACACCTAGAAACTCCCCCCACTGACCAAAATGACTTGTGAAGAATAAATTCAAGCATGCATCTTTAATGTACTTGTACATCAAATAGGAAAAAAAAAGATTACCTCATAATTACGGGAATTTGTTTTAAACTGTGATGGGATAGTATACATTATGTTTTAAAAGAATTTCTTGAACTAGGAGAAATAACATATTAATATTGCCAAAACCAGTTTAGCTCAGTGGATAGAGCGTCAGCCTGCGGACTGATAGGTCCCCAGGTTCGATTCCGGTCAAGGGCATGTATCCTGGTTGCGGGCACATCCCCAGTGGGGGAAGGGGGAGTGCAGGAGGCGGCTGATCGATGTCTCTCTCTCATCGATGTTTCTAACTCTCTATCCTTCTTCCTTCCTCTCTGTAAAAAATCAATAAAATATATATTTTTTGAAAAGTTAATATTTACTTAGACTAAAAATTCATTAGTGATATCCCTCTAGATCAGTGGTTCTCAACCTTCCTAAGGCCGAGACCCTTGCATACAGTTCCTCATGTGGTGGTGACCCCCAACCATGAAATTTTGCTACTGTTATGCATCGTGATGAAAATATCTGCATTTTCTGATGGTCTTAGGCGACCCCCAAAGGGGTCACGACCCACAAGGTGAGAACCCCTGCTCTAGATGCTATGATGAGCATGCTACAAGAAAAAGTATTTATTAAAAAGAAAAAAAAAAGAGAGGTGAGATGTTTGATTTTTCCCCATCTCCTTTTCAATTGTTTTGGAAAGTATATGTAATAATCTTTAAAGGAAAATAAATTTATAACAAATAGGAAAACATTAAATAATTATTATTTAAACTCCTTTTAGTTATCTATAAAATCTGGACCGCTGGCTGTTTTTGAGGCTTTTACAAAGTAGCATGAATACCCACATGTGAGTGATTGCGATTCCTAGAAAAACCTTGTTTAACTCTGTGCTTCAGAAATCACCTCAGAATTTGGGGCACTGAGCAGAGGACAGGCAGGATGAATATTTCTGAAGAAAGAAACTTTTCAGGGGCTGCCCTGTGTTTGCCACTGGGCAGAGACAACTTCCCAGAGGCAGAAACTGCCTTTCTAGGTTAAAGCTGACTCACAGGTTGGCAAATAGGACAACCTTTAAAACTGCTTTCCAAAATGAGCAGATTCTAAGTGGGTTATTCTTAAAACTTAATTCTGCAGCCATCTCTCGCTGGCTTACTGGTCATTAGTTCATTGTCTTCCAACAAATCCCACTCCAGCCCCATTCCACCACCCACCTGAAGAGTCAGACTGAGAAAGGAGCTGGGTTCAGATGGTGATGTCTGCTGTTTAGAAGGGACAAGCAGTGGTGGGAGAAACAGTGGTGGGGCTACTGTGTTCCAGAGTGGGAGCTGCAGCCGAACCTCAGGTGGCTCAGCTCCTTCACAAACTCTCCGTGACCCCCCACTTCCAGCAGCTCAGGGTCATCTGCTTCCCAGAAGAGGAGAGTAAGGGGGACCCGTGGAAGATGTCCTCTGAGGTACCAAACTAGCCAGATTCTCATGATTTCAATCTGCAGGCCTTTCTGGTGGGTCCTGTTGTTACAAGTTCCTGTAAGAGCCATTATTCAAGCTGTCCTCTGGGGTCGCTGTCCACAGCAGACATTGCCACAAAATAGTCTCCTAAACTTAGTTTTGCTCCATGATGCTCTTAGATTCTGGTTTGAAGCAGCTTTCCACAGTCCCAGTTTGCTTCTTTTCTACTCTCTGCCATTTTGGGACCATTCTGTCCTGTCATCGATCCTAGGTGGTTCGAGATCAGATCTCTCACTGCACGGTGAAATTGCGCCAGACCACAGGTCTCATGGAGTACTGCCTGGAGGTGATAAAGGAAAATGATCCTAGTGGCTTTTTGCAGGTAAGTGTCAATTAGTTTCTGCTTCAGATTCTCAGTGTCCGATGAGATTGACTCTACCAGGGCCAGATTCCCACCAGACCTAAGTATGAAAGGTTTCTATCTTATTGACACCTCCTACTGTCAATATGTCAGTGATTCCCCCCTCACCCCCCAAAAAAGTGAAGTTTTTCAAATCCTTGGATGTCTCATGATTTCTTCAGTATTAGTTGTTTTAGTGAGATGCTATGATTGTCAGTTGAATTTTATTTAACTTTCAATCCCAATGAGTAAGGGACCTTTAATTAAGAAATATGTAGATCACTTGCAAGTCACTTTCTGCCACACTGGCTAAGAATGACAGAGACTAAAAATAAATGAAAGTGCTCTCTGCCAAAGGATTTACAGATTGTCATAGGCAGCCTCTCTAAACTACTTGTAAAGCTCATTTCCAAGTCTTGATAGGAAACGCACACCTCAGTCGAGAATCAGGGTTCTAATAGGATTCATTAGTCACCAGCATATCATTATTTAATGTTGCTGGCTTTAAGCTGATAAGTCACAAAATAGCATGATCATCCATCCAGATTTGTCTATCAGACCAACTAATAGCTGCTGATTTTTATATCACCCCCTCTGACTCACAAAAGTGTCGAGATTTGCATGATACGTCACAGGTCACCCTCCCCCTAACTGGCTCCTCAACACCTGCCCAGAGTCAGGAAGGTTTGAGTCCCAAGGAAGGTTCCTGGTGACTAATGAGTTGAGGGCAGTGTTCTGTGGCCACTGTGGTGGTGTATGTCTTAGGCTGTGGTCTTTGATGTGACTAGATTTCTGACGCCCTCATAAGGAGAGTGCACCTGACTGAGGACCAGTGGGGGAAAGGCACGCTTACCCCCAGGATGACCACAGACTTCGACTTGAGTCTGGACAACAGCCCTCTGCTGCAGTCCATTCACCAGCTCGACTTCGTGCAGATGAAAGGTGGGTGCCTGCATCCTCCCGGTCATAGTACCAGCCAGTGGAGACTGGTGCTTGAAGCAGGGTCAAGGCAAACAAAAGGCAGCTGCCAGGTTTATACATCACCTGCAAGGCGGGAAGGTAAACACACATGCCTATGGTTAATGTTACAAAACCCTGAATGGCTCGTTTCTTATCATGTAATGGACACGTAGTTTGTAGCTGTGTAACCTGCCTTCAGAACAAACTCAATGCTTGTCAGTTTGAGAATCTTAGGGATTTCAGAGGCTCAGCATCAGAGAATAGCTGGCAAAGAGAGAGAGAGAGAGAGAGAGAGAGAGAGAGAGAGAGAGCGAGCGCATCACAGTACATAAATGTTATCTTACCGCAAAAAGTAACCCAGAAATATTGACAATCAAGAGCATTCAGAATTGCAATGACTGCTTCCACATGGTTAGATAGTGAGCAAATGGTTAGACATAGATTAGTGAGAGGTTGAGAGGATCGGCGGCTTGCCAGTACTGGTCAGAAAAATTGAGCCTGGATAGAGAAAGAAAATGAAAACTTGAAATAAATGTTAATGTTTTTATTTATGTGATTAAAGGCTATAGCAAGATCTCTGAGATTTGGGGGTGGCTGAGGGAAAGGAAAAATACCTAAAATTATCTTAAGGAAATAAACGCTTTCAAATAAAAAATAAAAACTCAAACCAATCATGCAATGATATTTTAATGGCAGAGTAAGCAACATCCATTTGAAAAATATTTCTGATGGGATTTCTTCTTTTACTTTTTATATTTAAATATTTATATATTTACAGGGAGTTACAACAATGGCAAGGAGAGGTCTGATGTACCCTTAATCTAGTTTCTATCAATGGTTGCATAGCTATCAAATAATGTCAAAACCAGGAAACGGACATTGGCACGTTGTGTGTCTAGTTCTATGCCGTTTTGTCAAGTGTGTAGCGGTCACTGCAATTGAGGTACAGAACTATTGCATCACCACAGAGATCTCCTTCGGGCTACCCCTTATAGTCAGCCACACCCCTCCCTTCACATCCCCAACCCTGGCAGTCATGGATCTGTTCTCCGTGATTAGTCATTTTCTGATGTTACTGTAAGAAATTGATTTGCTCTTTGCTTCTTCCAAGTTAAGCATCCACATAATAAATGATTTAAAAGACACATAGTTTAACATTTTTGTTTCCTATGAAAAAATCTACATGCTTCCTTTATCAGACAGTCAGAACCATATAGTTCTGCATGGTGGCGGGCCATGTGCTGAGGGCTCACATCATGCAGTGAACCTCAGCTTCTTAATGGGTCTGTACCCTCTTTTATTTTCAGTTTTCTCATTTTGTTATCCAGTATGTATTGCTATGGGACAAGGCCTTCATTCATATTGAAGTAGAGTATAGATCACAAACAAAAATGTTTTGTTGCAGTGACAATGATGTTTAGCATTTATAGACTGTGTACTAAATCACTCTTCTAAGTGCTTTACATGGATTAACTCATTTTATTCTCACAGTGCTACTAGGCAGCATAGGAAGACTGAGTTACTTTCTGAGACTCACACAGCTAGTGAGTGCCAGGCCCAGGATTCAAGCCAGGAAGCCTGGCCCCGGAATCCCACCTGCAACTTCCAGTTTGTACTGTAAAACTAGTGCCTTACTAAGCAGCGGCTTCGAGGAATAGCTCAATTCCTCTCTGAAACTTAAGAAATTTGATTTTTTGTTGCAGCAACTCTTTCTTGCTGTTTAAATATTCTTCTTTTCACTGGCTCATGTGGCTTAGTTGTTTGAATATTGTCCCATGCACTGAGAGGTCACCGTTTGATTCCTGGTCAGGTCACATGTCTGGGTTACCGGCTAGATCTCCAATAGGGGTGTGTAGGAGGCAGATATTTCCCTCTCTCTTCCTCTCACTCTAAAAATAAATAAACATGTATTTAAAAATAAATAAATATGCCCTAGCCAGTTTGGCTCAGTGGATAGAGCGTCAGCCTGCGGATTGAAGGGTCCCGGGTTTGATTCCAGTCAAGAGCACATGCCCAGGTCATAGGCTCCATCCCCAATAGGAGGGCACCCAGGAGGCAGCCGATCATTAATCCTCTCTCTCATCACTGATGTTTCTGTCTCTCTCTTCCTCTCCCTCTCTGAAATCAATTAAAAATATTTTTAAATAAATAGATAAAAATATTTTTTTCTTTAAGACCTATGCAGTGGCCTTGAAATACAGCCATCTGAGTAGTGGTTAGAGCCCCAGGTAATCCCCCTCCATCAGCATCTCTCTGTACCCAATTCTTTCAACATCGTTCAAAGGTTATTTCAGCTCAAAAGGGAACATAGGTCACAAAAGGACAATGTAAGGGCTTTCGGTCGAAGAGAAAAAAATGGAGCCAACCCACTTCACCTTGGTGAGGGGCAGGAGAGGAGGGACAGGTGGAGGGTAGGAGCCTCTGGACTCTGAAGAGCTTCCATTAGCTGGCAGAGCCACTCCTCCCGCATTCGCTGTCACTCTGAGTCATGTCCTTCTGCCCACCGTGGAGTGCAGGCCACTTAGTAGGATGGTAACCATTGTGTTGGAGTGATCAGACCCTTCATCTGGCCTGGGATTTTCAGGTTGATGGGTGAGGCCTCACAGATCACACTCCTAAAGCATTGTCCTCAGCTTTTCAGGCTGCACCAGAGAGAAGCATGGACCCCGCTGTATGTACAGCCCATTATTCTGTGCGTACAGCAGAGAGTGCCAAGCACTCTAAAGGCCAAAACGCACACACACCACAGAAGTTCACCCGGGACACAAAATTATGCAGAACAGTCAGGTTTGAAGGTGATATAATAGGTCATTGAGTAGGAAGCCGGATGATTCCCTTTTCCTTTTCTTTTTAACACTTCATCTTTTTAATTTACTTCTGATTAGTGTCCTTCTGCAGAGGTCATTTATGTGCTTTGTTTTGTGCTCCTGAAGTTTAATTCAGTGACAGCCATTCTTCTTTAGAACCTGAATAATTTTTATCTGTCAGATGCTCGCGATGGCAGGAAAAAGCCAAAGCTCATGATGCCTGGAACTTGATTGGCTGTTGTGAGGATTTCTACTGGCCTCTTTGATATCTGTTAACATCTACACGTCTGTCTCAGTGTAGCTTTAGACTTTATTTTTTAGTGTATTTGCAGTCATTGAATAAACTGCACTTTCATAGCTTATCTGTAAAATATCTCAAGAAACTGCATCCCAAAAATCCATGTATAAATGACCAAAATTTAAGTAGCATTTTAAGGAATTTGACCATTGTGAAACTAACAATATGTGTAAGTCAGTTTTTTTTAATAGTTTCAATTGTCTTCTAACTGTGGATTATAGTAGAAAGTTAAATTATTTTCCAAATTACTTGAAATATACATTTAAAGTTATGACTCAAGCCGACAGCTAAAATTTCTGCTTACTTTTTCTTTTGCTTTTTTTATTTTATTTCTTAAGTCAAAATTTTAGCATCTCTTTGGTTTTGGCATTTCATCTCAGATGACTTTTTTTTTTTTTGATATGAAAAAAGATAGTTCTGTTCTTGGTTTTTACATGTTTCCATTTAGGCCAGCTGCTATTCGGCAAGAATGCCCTGTCTAAAATTATTCTATTAACTAAAGATTTAACTAATCTGCTCTTTCTGATTTCACATCACTGCCAAGCAACTGAAATTTAAGTGGAGATTGCTGATACCTGCTTTGTTCAAACATCCCTAAATTTTAATGACATGTTCTCTGGTTGCATTTTGATTAGAAAATTATCTTTGACTCTTTCTATACTATTGGGAGTGGTGTTTAATCTCTCAGACTTTTATAAAAACAATAGATTAAGCTTTGTTTTCTGTTTTTATTAGTTTTTGTGTGTGTGGTTAGTTTTTTTTTGGGGGGGAGGGGTGTATTTAGGAGGGTTTTTTGTTTGTTTCTTTCTTTAGTTTTTCCTTAATTCTAAGTTGGTATTGTCAACTTTTCCCAGGTCATGGGAAGGAAATATTAAGATTCTTTTCCTAATCCATTAAGGGCTCTGCTGCTTGGCTCAGAAAAGATTTCAGATACCTACGCCCTTCCAGAAAAATATTACCCCAGAATTGTGTCAGTATACAGAGTAACTCAAGAGTCACTAGTCTGGGTGGTGAAGTGAAACACCAGTGTGTTCATTCTGAACCAGATAAAACAGTGACTTAACATTCCACCTACCCTTTTTAGCACACATACCAACAGCTGCTAATCCCCTAACTGCCTCTACTCACCTAAGGCACATTTAACTTTATTAACTTATATTGAATGTAAGAGCTCTGAGTATGCACCAAGGTCATGGGCAAAGACAGTGTGACCTAAGCAGACTCTCCTATAAATCATGGAGAAAGTGTGGCCAGATGTTTGGCAGTGATGGAGCTGAGCACACACAATTACTTGCATGTAATCTGTTAATGCATGTAATCTATTCATGGTTTGGGAGTCTAAAAGGTATGTCCTCATAACTTGTGTTCATGTTTAGCTTTAACAGTGTAGTAGTGATGGCTTGCCAGAAACAGCTTATTATTCCTCTAAAGTCTAAACTTGCCCTCAGATGCCATTTGTATTGTTCAACCCCCAAAAAAGAAATGAGTTCACAAAGGAACCTTCAGACAAGGTGACTCAGCAAGATTGCATTCCCAACTACCATGGGTTGCGCGGTAAAACATTTCATTAATCCATACCATCAGGTCTTGGGAGGCTTTATCGTTCCCATATAGAAACCAAAAAGAAACTTCCCCTTGGAATTGGGTGTGAGGGCTTCCCTCTAGTGCACTATTACTAAACTGCCAACTAGAGAGGCAGTAGAATGCAATGTAAGCTTGGCTCCAAATCCCAGCCCTGCCACTTACTAGCCAAGGAGCCTTCCTGTTCAAGTTTCCTCCTCTACAGAGTTGAGATAATAACAGCACCAGTTACTGTGGTATTGTTGTGAAAATTCAATGACTGAATACATGTAAAACTTCACCACACCATCATGCATTCAGGAAGTGCTCAAGGCCACCACCTATCATTATTTTTTCATGTTGATCGTGGGAGGCCCACTTCCCTTCTGCCAGTGTCCTCCTTATAGTCCCGCTACCTTTCACAGAGGAATGCTGAGTGGTTGTGACTATTCACTATCTGAAGGATTAGGGGGGAAATATTATATGAATATGAAAAATGTGAGATAGAATTTGAACGAAATTGACTTTAAAAAGTTAAAACACTTGAAAACTTTGGTATAAGAAGGCATGGTTGCAAAATTTAATTTTGAGCCGTAACTCTAACAGGCCCCTTCAGGAAAGTTAGTAAAAACAGCTGCCCCTTTCTTTTTAAGGGGAGGCTTTAGCCTGAAGCTGGATTTTATCAGCTCAAAGAATGCTAACTTCTAGAATTCTGATCAGATAGGAGAAATTAGTTCTTTAGAAAAAAAAAGATGTCTAGAAATGGTCACAAAAGTGTCAAGATTAAGATAGCTATGGCAGCCTCAGTGACAGGAGTTTCAATAAAATAAAACCTTTTTTCTTGTAGTTCAGCGCAGGAACTGTGATGGTATCCATTTTCAAACCACAAAAGGTAAATTAATTTGGAAATACTTTGGATTCTTGTAGACTATTTATTTTATAGCCAATACTAAAGTAAAATGGGGTAACATAACACCCACTGTCAAATGTTTTTCTAAAAATGTCAGCCTTAATGTTCTCACATTTGCCTTTTATATGCAACTTCATTTTGGGGTAAGTCATGAAAAACAAAAAGTAATTCTGAGCACATTGAGAAGTAGATTTAGACTATGCAAATGTCTCTAGGACCCTTCAATTTAGTTTCTTTCTATATTTAGTATCTCTCTCTCTCTCTCTCTCTCTCTCTCTCTCTCTCTCTCTCGTTTGCTTATTTGTTTAAACCTGGGACAATATTAAGATCTGAAAATTAAGATCTAAGTTGTTAGGTTTTTTCTACCCTTTTGGTCTTTTGGTCTTTTAAAGTGTATCCACTGAGGACTTATAAATGATGTTCACATGCTTTAATTATACATAACATTATGTATTTCAATTAACATTTTAATTATACCTCTGTCCATATAGGGAAATCTGAGTTTCTTATCAGTCATTACAAGCATTTGTATATTCAGGTTGAAACCATTTATTGTTTTCTTATTGTGATCTTATTCTTTGATTTTAAAATTGATGACATGTAGACTTTCCTGAAACATGAACAAAGGTAAAATGAGACTGATAGGGGAGCTAATGAAATAAAGAGAGTCCTAGGAATTGTTGATTTATGGAAGTCCTAACCAATATGGCCAAATATGCCCAAGGAGAATCATTTCTTGTCTTTAGAAGCCCTTTGAAGAATGGTTAGCTTGAACTTAACATTTTTTACTCCACAGTTAGCTCCATATATGCACAAGGCCTTGAATAGAATCACTGGTTTAAAAGAAATGACAGGACCTTAGAAATATAGTGGTTTCAGAGTATAAAGTGTATTCCTTTTATATGGAAAATATTTAAATGACAAAGTAAGTTCCTAATGTGTAAAATAACCTAAAGTTAACCCTCTAATTACAACTCATATGTGATACCTGTTTGTTTGTAGATGGTCATTAGAACCATTAGAGGGCATTATGTCTTCTCTCTTCCTTCATCCATCCAGTCCTGTAGTGTTTCTCTTGAACAAGGTGATAAATGTATCGCCTTTCTCCAAGTCCAGATGTTCTGGGATTTCTGGGGCTCCAGATGCCATTGTTCTCTGATAAGTTCCACCTGCACTCTATGCCATTGGCACTTGAAACATGATGTCCCTTCCTAAACTGATCACCTCCAATTAATGGGTTATAATTTTAATTTAATTACATTTGCTCTAGTAACTCAAACATGGTTTTCTCATAATGTATCACACTCTTTTCTTAAGTATAAGATAATTGATCTGCTTCACCTTCACATCTCTCATGATATATATAGCCACTGTTTTTGTTTCATAGGTTATCCAGCATAGAACCTGTTTTCTATATTGCTGTTAAATTAACTGTCCTCTGGGTTGGCGTAACTGGCAAGGGGAGCAGATTTAATTCAATGCATGACATTCAGAGTCCAGTTTAGGTCCAGCATACCTCTTCCACAGTTAGCTTTTGTTCATCTAAATATCTCTGGATGTGAGCCAAACTGTCATCTCCTATTTTATTTTATTTTATTTTATTTTATTTTATTTTATTTTTAATATATGTTCTTGATTTTCTTACAGAGAGGAAGGGAGAGGGATAGAGAGTTAGAAACAACAATGAGAGAAAAACATCGATCTGCTGCCTCTTGTACACCCCCTACTGGGGATGTGCCCACAACGAAGGTACATGCCCTTGACCAGAATTGAATCTGGGACCCTTCAGTACGCAGGCCGACGCTCTATCCACTAAGCCAAATACACACACACACACATACATACATATACATACACACACACCCATACATACATACAGAACCAGCATAGAACCTGCTTTTATGCTGGGTCAGGGCTCATCTCCTATTTTAAAGTGCTACAAAAATAAATTCATATTTTGGTGCTGAAAAGTAATTGTTAAGCAGTTGGTAAAAACATTGTCCCCAGAGTTTATATAGGAACTTGGATGATTCATGATTCGTTACCTAACATTTCAATGTCTGAATGTCTGAAATCAGTTTTAAGTAACACAGAAGACTCAGCACAAAATGGAGACAGGGCTATGTGGTGACTAGTAGCACTGTGACAGATCCCTCAAGGTCACGAGGACACCCTGACAGGCAGGTCCTGTTGCTCCCATGCTGCTCTCTAGGCTCCCAGTTGACCGGTCTATACCTGCAGAAAGATCGGACTTGAGCTAGTGCTGTCTTCAAAGTAGAGCTACCTTGAAAGAATGATGTCAAGTTCCTCAGAAGTTTCAAAACTGAGAAACACTGTTTGTGTCAACCGATACCAAATTTTCAAAAATACACTGTTTTAGCTCCACATATGCACAAGACCTTGAATAGAGTCACTGGTTTAAAAGAAATGACAGAACCTTAGAAATATAGTGGTTTCAGAGATATTTCTCAGGAAGAGGCAATTCCAAGTTTATAAACTTGGGATGTAGAACTCAGAATAAATGTTACGATAGATTTATCCGCCATGTTATAGGTTAAAAAGGCTTTTATGGCCTGGACTGGAAATGTACCCCCCTGCAAACCATTTCCCTTAGAGGTGGTGTCTTTGATGCTCAAGGGAGTGAGAACAGAGCACTCATCTCCCCTTCTGAACTTGGCAGAAGGCAGCACAATGGCTCAGGAAGCAGTCCCACTCCTGGAGGCAGGGAGGGAATCATGGTCAGGTTCCCTCTGCCCCCCAACCCCCCTCCAGGGGCCACATACTTTGTCTAGTCACTTGTTTATGAAAGGATTGTTTATCATTCCAAGATACTGAAATGTTTGCAGTTCAACAGAAGCCAGGGTTACACTAATTTCTGTTTAGCTTCCTCTCCAGTCCCAGCAACCCCCATCCTACAGCTGGAGGACTGCTGCACCCACAACAACAGCGCCACACTGTCCTGGAAGCAGCCGCCTCTGTCCACAGTGCCCGCCGAAGGATACATTCTGGAGCTGGATGATGGCAGTGGTGGTCAGTTCCGGGTAAGCAGAGCGCCTATTCCTGGTTAACCAAAACCAGTCACTTCCTCAGTGCCCTGCCGCGCAGTCTCAAGCCCACTCTCCCTCCTCTCCTGGGGACCTGCTATCTGGCAGGGTCTGCCTGCCCTCAACTGAGGCCTGCTTTCTCCTTGTACCGTATCAGAGATGAACGAAGGAGTCTCTGAATAGAAAGAGTCCTGCCCTCCTCCTCTTCCCCATTTTCCTCCCCCTCTTCTTCCTTCTCCACCTCCTCCTGCTCCTCCTTTTATTTATTTCAGAGAGGAAGGAAGAGGGAGGGACGGAGGGAGGGTGAGAAAGAGGGAGAGAGAGAAACATCAGTGATGAGAGAGAATCATTGATTGGCTGCCTCCTACACGCTTCTGACTGGGGATGGAGCCTGCAACCCAGACATGTGACCTGACCGGGAATTGAACAATGACCTCCCGATTCATAGGTCAACGCTCAACAGCAGAGCCACGTCAGCTGGGCAGGGTCCCGCTCTTCTTCTTAAGAGAAAGATCATGCAGTGCTGTGAGTTCTGGAGTCTGAATGCCTGCATTCAAGTCCAAAGTCCACCACCGAGCTGGTGGCTGCCCATTCCTCACCTCGTTGAGCCTTCATGCCCTCAGTTGTAAAGTGGAGATGATAATAATAACATGTACCTCCTGCATTCTTAAGAGTCATTTAGATCATCCATATAAAATCGTTAGCATGCTGCCATCCCAGACTCTGATCTTCTTCGTGTCCCACCAGAGAGTTGACGTTTTAAGGCCGTGCTTTGAACATGAATTATTTTTACTCATTACATCAGCATAATGTTGCAAAGGGTGCAGCCAAAGAGGGAGGCAGAGGCCTAACCTATGCTAAACGTGCATAATGCCAGGATTTATTTTAAGCCTTTGAAATGTCATTCTTTCTCCCTTCCCTGCTTCTTCCCTCTTCGTTCTGTACTGTGATGAAAACCTATGCTCCTATGGCTTTGAGTGCCTTAGTCCTTGCAACCGTCCTGAAGTCATTACTGGAGCTATAAACACAGCCTGGAGACCACCCTCACGTTTTCAGCTCTGTTTTTACAAACCACACTGATGGGTAAAGAGCGCATAGGTATAATAATACACTGTGTACATGCTCTGCTCACAGTAACAAGCGCAATGCTATCTGTGGCACACAACTTGAATTTTTTTTCAGCCCGCGCTGCTAATAACCCCCATTCATTAAGCTGCCGTGCTCAATACAAGGCACCCTGCCAGTCCGTTTGCCTATACGACCTCATGCAATCCCTACACTCACATCTCATAAGCTGAGTATTGCCATAACCATTTTTCCAGATGAGGGAACGGGAGGCTAAACGAGGTCCATTCAACGGCCCGAGAGCTCCCAGGAGTCAAATCCAGGTGTCTTTTCCCTAACCACTGGGCGACACTCCCCCCTGGCGCCGCCCCAGGGTCTCCCCGTTACATGGTGGCCTGTTATTTGTCGGCCCTCAGGAAGTGTATGTCGGGAAGGAGACCATGTGCACCGTGGACGGCCTGCACTTCAACAGCACCTACAACGCTCGCGTCAAGGCCTTCAACAAAACGGGAGTCAGCCAGTACAGCAAGACGCTGGTCCTCCAGACGTCCGAGGGTAAGGCCCTTCAGCAGTGCCCCTCAGAGCGAGAGCTGCGCGGCGGCGGCGTCTAAGCGGAGGTGGCCCCACCGGGACTCGCCCTGCACCCGCCCTGGCACAGGCCGCGGGGCCCCGCCGGCGCTAGAGGGCCACGGTGTGTGGATGTGTCCAACCAAAGAGTCCGCAGCGGCAGCCCCCAGGGCGCGGGCCGTCGGCTTCCTTTGCTAGCGCTCTAAGGAAGCTGCCGCTGAAGAAGCTGAATGAAGCACGGAGGCCTGAGTGGTCCCCCGCATGTGAGCCCAGGTGTCTAGCTCTAGCGCAGGCTCCCCTCCCCACCACCCACATCCCGCGCCAGGGTTGCCCCGGGTGCTTCTGAATTGCCTGTCCGTGCTGGCTTGCTCCCGGGGGTGGGCCGAGGCTCTGTCCAGCTGCGGAGGTGGCTGACCACCCACCGTGTGTCCAATGGGTGGGGTGCTGGAGCTGTTCGGAGAGGGCCGGCCGGCCACTCTTGCTCACCCAGCATGGACGGCTTGCATTTCACACCCCAGCACCAGGACTGAGGCTTCCTTCCCTGCGGGCGCCAGACAGGACGAGACCAGCAACTCGGCGTTACCTGGCCATTTCGTCTCTGCCAGTCCTTCTAGGCGTAGTGGGGTTGCCTAGTAGTCAGGCTGTAGATAGTTTGGTCTGTAAATATTTGGGTCATCCAAGGGAAGCCATGCAGCGCAGATGGCCCAGGTATAACCTCTGAGGCTTTTCACATGTTCATTTTAAAAGCAATTGCAACACATGAACTCCAGCCTATGAAGAGGTGTTTGTGGTTGGTGCCAAATCATACCTTCTGGGTGTGATTTTAATCATAGAAGACCCCCCACAGCGCTGGCACTCTGCATAACTTCCCTCTGCTGAACTAATTATGTTGATTTGGGTCAAATTCAAGATGTCAGCTGAAAGAACTATGGTGGTGTGTTCCCCCCACCCCACACACTCACACACATACACTTTCCACAAACCTCAGCCTGTGCCAATCGCCCCTAAAATGGTCCACATGGTTAAAAACAAGCACAACTTCAAATCCCACGGCATGGTGGATAGGCCCCTGGCCATGAAAACCATGTGTGGGATGCAGGCGTAAGTCTGCGAGGGATGCTATTCAGAGAGAACGATTTCTCCAAGGGAAAACGCCCACGTGGTCTGTTTCCGTTTGGATTACAGGGATGTGGTAGCTAGAGACTCCTTGGGATGGTCATTTTAGCATCCTCTCACTGGGATGACCTATCAGCTTGAGAGCAGCTGCCTCTGTTCCCACAGTCCCATGGTCACTGCTGATGCCCTCCGAGAGTTCCTCTTAGATGCAATGCAGAAGGCCCTTCAGGGTGGTGGCCTCATTTCCCTGTGTACAGGATATGTGACTCAAGAGTGAGGTGCATGCCGTCAGAGTAGGGAGACAGACCATTTGCTTCTAATGTTACTAATCCATGTCATCAGACTCACTGGGACTCTACTTCTACTCCTAACACATTGTGGAAATCATACTCTTCTGCTAAAATCAGTTTCTAGCTTAGCAGCTTGAGCACTCACGTCTCTCTTTTCATCCTGCAGGAGGAGGTAGTTTGTAGCTTTCACTTAATGTCCATAAGATTGTGGTGTCTAATAAATTACAAAGTTGGAACTGCGATCCTTGGTACCACAGTCACAGAACTGGGGGTCGTTTTCTAAAAGAAACTAACGGAACAAGTCCTCTTCCAACAAAGAAACTGTGCTGTAGAAATAATTTCCTCCATGAATTTTATATATTGTATACAAATATAAGGTATGTATCTAACTACAAAGACAACCTTATCATCGTGTAGATAACCAGTATCCTCTGTTACTGCACAGAAGTGATTTTCTCATGATGAAATAAAGTTCACACACATATGCCTTCTCCATAACTTTGGTTTGTTCTATTTGTTTCTCCCTCATTCTAATTCATTAAAACAGTGAGACAAGATTTAGAAAGCAAGAAAAAAATATAATGAATAGCTTATTTTTTTTAAATTAATTAATCTGTAACAATACAAAAAGCCTATAGAATTAAAAAATTATATCTTCTTTGTTTTTTAGAAATCAGTGAGAAAAATGCCATTAATGGAGTGTTGATATATTAACTGAGCGTGTGCTTTATTAATATTATTTCCTATAATTCCTGGAAAGATTTGCTTCAGAGATTTTTTTTTTCTTTGCTGCTTTTGGGGGTTAAGGGGGGGTTGGTTTTGGTTTTCTAGTATAATAAAATATTTTGCTTTCTTCTTAGTAAGAGTCAACCCCTTTCCAAAGTTCAAAGCAAAAAAGTCTGTATCACAGAATAGAATTCATAGGTAATTGCAAGTCAAACTTGTATTTACATGTATTTCATCTGAGGTTTAAATCACTTCACTTACACCCTTTGAATGATCACAAAAAATTCTGCTGATCTAAAGGTAACAGTAGGGAAGATCCGATGCCCACACTTATGAATTCTCATCATTCTTTTCAAAATCAAATGTGTTTATTTATTTATCTATTTGTTGGGCACTGTATAGTAGGCTGTGGGTATAGAGTGTCAAGCAGACTTCTCCCTGCTGCCTAGGAAGAGAACAGACCTTAGAGAAATAGACAAATAGTTGCATATTTGCAAGTTATGATAATCAGTGTGAAAGAGGGGGAAGGGAAGACATAACTTGTATAGCGAATTGGTCAGGAAAGCAATGAAAAATACTTTAATTCATTGGAAATGAAAAAGAATGTGTTATTAAAAGAGCAGAAGAAAGGCAAATGTATGTTTGATTAGTTCCCTACAAGCAAAGTTCTTGGGGATGTACCTAAAACAGTCATACAAATAAGGTCCGTTGTATTCCAAACCAAATAACCCTGACTTAAGAAGAAATCAAACTGTAAGCAATTAAGAATGTGAACAAAATTTTAAAATAGGGCCCACAGCCCTGGTGATATATACAGTACATATATGACATTATGTAACAATGTCTTCTTAATACGTAGAGTTCTGGACTCAGTCTGGGAGACGACTCCTAAAATAAACATGAAGAAGAAGAAAGGGAAATTTTCTTTTTTTTTTCTATTTCTCCTCTGCCTATCTAAATAGACTATACTTTTTCTCTATTTCTTTAATCTGAAAAGAAAATGAAATAGATCAAAGGCAATATTCCTTGGGCCATATACTTTCTGCAGATTGTTAATTGGCTGGAAAGAGAAGGTCTCTGACAGCCTCAGATCTCAGGGTCAGGGAATTGCTCTCCCCAACCCCTACCCTTTCAGCAGAGGTGGTGCTGTGCTCACCATGCCTGCAGGGGATTAGGACAGGAAGGGTTACACTGCTATGTAATAAATACTCTAACAAATCTTCGTGTGAAAGGTTATTTTCTTTGGATAACTTCCTAGAAGTGGCATTTATGACCAAGGATTTTTAAGGCCCTTGATTTGTGTTTCCAAATTGCCTTTCAAATAGATTTTATACTAGACATGTATGAACTGTTTCATTTTACACTAATTCTACTACTTAGAGTTTCATTTTGACTTACAAGCAGCCTCTCCTAAAAGTAAAAATGTTTCTAAAAGAGGGGTTATTTTGGGAAGATTTTACAAGTAGGTTATATTTTTTTTGTATCTGATTAGCTCTTTTATTTGAATTTTTCAATTTTATTTTTCAAATACAGTTTATATTCAATATTATTTTGTATTAGATTCAGGTGTACAGCATAAGGTTAGACAATCATATCCTTGGTAAAGTGAGCACCCCAATATTTCCAGTACCCACCTGGCACCATACAGAGTTATTACAATACTATTGGTTGTATTCCCTATGCTGTACTTTTGTAACTACCAATTTGCACTTCTTAATTCCTTCACATTTTTTCACCTAGTTCCCCCAATTCTCCTGCCCTCTAGTAATCATCAGTCTGTTCTCTGTATCTATGAGTCTGTTTCTTTTTTTGTTTGTTTTTTTGTTTTTTAATTCAACAGATAAGTGCAATCATATGATATTTGGTCTTTCTCTGACTTATTTCAGCTAGCATTAAAAGAGGGTTTTTTAAATGTATATTTTCATGGGAATAATACTCTGGCTGTTTTACATCTAAGAGCCACATGAAATACATTACAACATATTGCAGGGAAAATGAACATGATCTAAAGGGAAGATAAGACTTCCCAGGGAAGAGAGAGGGAAAGAGAAACCCAAAGGGAATAACTATATGTAAACCTAAAACTTCAAAATCTGCATTAAGGTGACTGTGAAAAGGACATCATTCATTCCAAAGCATTAACTGTGCACCTCGATATTGTCTGGCACTGGGCTGGGACCCAGGACCACAGGGATGCCTAAGGGATGCTCCCTGCTCTAGTACATATGAGTTTTACTCCTCCTCCTTCCTGAACTGCATGGCACCTGACTCAGAGCATCTAAAAACCATGGCACCACCTGACCTATCTAAAACTAAGATATCTACCCTACAATCAGGATAGTCATCTTACAACCAAGAAGTAAGCCACTATGATCTCTGTTTGGGAAGAAAAAAAGTTCAGGCATAGAAGCGCCTGTATTATCCTCACAGCAGAGACCTGAGTCTCACTCAGTTCTCACTTATTTACAATTCACTGACCTCCTTGACCCATTTGTGAAGAGCACTAGAAGCATCACATTAGAGGAGAGAAGAAGGATTTGGAATACAGTGGTACCTCGAGATAAGAGTTTAATTCATTCCGTAACCTTGAGGCGTGGGAAACTATGAGACGCTCGAGTCTCGGTAAACTGGTGGGTCATGTGCAGCCGGCCGATCCGCGCTATTACTCGTATCTCAACTGTTGCTCGTATTTCAAAGCAAAAATCGCTCGCTCGACGGCTCGAGCAACATTTGAGATAGGAGTAATCTCTCGGATCTGCTGGCTGCACACGACCCACCAGTTTACTGCGACTCGAGCGTCTCATAGTTTCCCACGCCTCAAGGTTACGGAACGAATTAAACTCGTATCTCGAGGTACCACTGTAGAAGTGAATTGAGGCTACTGGTAGCATTGAGCAGGAAAGGTAACTAGAAAAGCTGAACAGACAAAAAAGAAAATCAAAGGAACATTCTATGACATCTGTTCTGGGTAAGAAGTTACATAATGCATTTTAGAAATATTTCTGTCTAACACATTTAAAAGTTAGCATATTACCTGGAATCTTTGGTAATGAAGTATTAGATATACCTCAGAAGGCTTTGTGGTGTGGAATCATAATATAAATAAGCCCTCCACCTCCCCCCACAACCTCTGATTCATTTTGTGTCACACTTCTAAGAACTCTCTTCATGGTCCATTAAAATATTCTATGAAAAATGACAGCTACATAGACTTTAGACTCTACCTCTGTACCCATTGTTAATGTCTAAACGCCCCCCACCTGCTCTGTTGCTGCAACATTCCAGATTTACCCTCTGTATTGTTTTCCCATTGCTGCTTTAATAAGTGGCCACTAGCCTGGCAGTTTAAAACAGCACACATTTAACATCATACAGTTCTTGATGTCAGAATCTGAAATGGGCTTTCCTGGGCTTCAAGGGAGGTATCAGCAGGGCTGCGTTCCTTCAGGGGGCTCCAGGGAAGAACACAGTCTCTTTCCTTTTGCAGCTTCTGGAAGGCTCCTGTATTTCTTGGCTCATGGCTCCTACCTCCGTCTTCAAAGCCAGCAGCATAGCTTCTTACATTCTCTGATTCTGACCACTGTGCTTCCCTTCTGTGAGGACCTTTGCGCTTACCTCGGGCCCACCTGGATAGTTCAGGATAACCTCCCCAGATCAAGATCCTTCCTTACCTTAATCACATCTGCCTGCAAAGTCTGTTTTGCCAAGTAAGGCGACACAATCACAGGTTCCCAGGATTGGGATATAGACATGTTGGTGCATGGCATTATTCTGCCTACCACACACTACCATTCTCATTAACATACCACTCTACCTATGGAAGGTGCAGCCTCTGAAAGGTTATGTAACTTGTCAGACCCGGGCCTTTCAGCTTCCCATATGCAGCCCAGAGTAGTCTGACATCAGAACAGTGCTCTCTGCTCCCCGCTACAGGGAAGGAAAGAGGAGAAAGAGGAGAAAGCAATCCTAAGTCTTCCTTAGTGTGTCTGCTAGGTGTTTGAATTGTCTGGCCAAACAAAGCAGCATTGTGTAGCTGGCTCACATGTTTATCCAGAAACCATGGGCAGAAAGAGGACTTGAACACTTCCAAAGAGTCTTGCGAGAGTTTGTTTGTGTGTGTGTTTTTTTTTAAATATATTTTACTGATTGATTTTTTACAGAGAAGAAGAGAGAAGGAGAGGGAGAGGGATAGAGAGTTAGAAACATCAATGAGATAGAAATATCGATCACCTCCTGCACACGTCCTACTGGGGATGTGCCCGCAACCAAGGTACATGCCCTTGACCGGAATCGAACCTGGGACCCTTCAGTCCATAGACAGACACTCTATCCACTCAGCCACACCAGTTAGGGCCCCAGAGTTTTGTGTTTGTTTTTAAGAACAACATTCCTGCTTTTAAAAGAAGGTGTGAGGTGATCATTTCCGGGATAATATCTGAGCTCTTCCTCAGGGCCTGTCCTTAATCACGCTCTGCGCTTCCTCTAGTCCCCCACCCCATCCCAGGTGAGCGTTCCCCTAGACAGGTCCTTGAACCTACAGGTACCAGTGGCTGCTGCTCTTGGTCCTCAGAGACAGGTGGCTGCCTGCGAAAGAAAAGGAAGGTTGGGGCCGCCTTTTTGAGACTCGATAAGGCTGTAAATTTCAGCACTTCAGCCAAGAGGTGCTCGGAGCCCTGAGGAAGTGTTTTTAAGCATTTTCTTAGTTGAATGTCCATAGGGGCCATTCCCCAACACCTTCCAGGATTGTTTTATCTAATGACAATAAGAGGGTTGGGGTCTTCAACTTACATCGTAGAAACTGCTTTCTTCTAAAAGAGGACCGAGAAGGCATTATTCATAAAGATCAACGTGCCTTTTGCCCCATTAGACTCAGCATCACACTACCCCTTCTATTGTGATAGCTCCTCCCACACATCACAGGAACTAACCCAGAGAATAGTCGGGCGCAGACAGAATGTAGCCCCAGAATGGCCTCCAATTCATCTGTCCTAAATCTTTGTATAGGTATTTTGTGGTGATTTGGGGCCAGCATAAGTACTTTTCTCTCAAACCCTGATGTCCTGAGATCCCTCCGCCAGAGAAGCTGTAACCTAGGTGGGGGGATGGAGAACCTCAGCTGATCTCAGAAACAACCACAAAGAATGCCCCAGCCCGCCCACCCGCTATGTCCAAAATTCCAAAGAAAGGAATGATATGTTTGTCTTTCAATCCATTCACAGAATTACTCTATTTAGAGAAGGAAGATTAATCCTCAATAAGTACAGAGTTTGGAGAATGATATTAAGTCATCTACACAAGCCGCAGTCACCAGGGAGACCACTGGTGTGTGCCCATGTAGCATAAATGTACCTTTCATATATTTCCAAAAGCAACCATGGCATTGTCACCCCCCAAATTTTATCCTGCCTGGGTACCTCTCCTGTCCTGTCACAGTGAAAGGCTTGGATGTGTCCTTTAATCTCTCGGGATTTCAGTTTGTTGTTGTTTGGGGATTTTGTCTGTTTGTTGTTTTTGTCTATAGACTGAGAGCAGATGACCTATAATAAGTACCCTCTGTGATTTTTTTTTCCTGTGGCTTCTCTCTTCAAAGTTACTCCTGAAAGCTGTTACCTATTTCAGAAAATGCTATGAACAGGTGTAGACAGCTCCCGCCTCCTCAGGGCATCTTCCTGGGTCTTAGAGGTCTGCCTGTGACACTGAAATTTCAACACTAATAGGAGGCAGCTGGTAAGGGATCACATCAGGAAAAGTAAGGTTCACTGTAGATACTTCTTCTATGCCTCTGTTTTGCTTTTCCTAAAGCCTCTCCCAAGATAACTTAGTTAGAACATGCATTTTCAGGGCAAAAATCCTCATGGGAGGTACATCCTCTCTGAACAAATTTGGGTAGATTTTATAACATCCAAGGTGAAAGGCATGATGACAGGTCTCAGAGCCCAGAAAGGAGAGACACTTGGTTCCTTTGAATTCAGATAACATGCATGGTGTCCCAGGGAACTTCCTGAAGTTTTCCATTGGCCTGACTTTTTTGTTCTGAGGAATGTGCTTTGCAGTTGACACTCTGGGGAGCAGGTTAGTCCTTTGGAACCTTTTTATCTGTTTAAATATAGGAATTTTTGGTACTTCTGATGACAGTTCCTTATAGATAATGCCATGGTATTGTAAACTAGAGTGGAGGACTTGGGGACAAAGTATGCAGCTGTCCCAGTGGCAGTAAGAGGCTGTTCCATTTGTTCTTATAAAAAGGTTTCAAAAACAGATTTGTTTCTCATTTCTCAACTGCAATTAATGCCACACTTCTGAAAGCTTAAAATGCCACCTTCCACTGTAAATTACATACCAGTGGACATCACTGTGATTTGGGATACTTATTAGGCCATTGAAGGAAACTTGACCTACTTCAATTCATTTCTTTCTCTCTTTTAAAATCTTCCCAACAAATGCAAATTCTTTTCCAGCTGACTTATAATTGAACTGAAACTCATCTTTAATGCTGCTCGTGCCATCCTCAGTGACCTTCTTGCTTTGCTGCACTCTGGAATGCAGCCATCTCGCTGGGCCAGTGCCCAAGGGCTGCTGAAGTTACCAAGCTGTTCACTGGCAGACAGGGAGGCAACCAAGAATCCACCAGGGCGCAGAAGCAACTGATGTAGCACACACTCTCAAAAGGATCCCCTGTCAGTTTGCCTTTCCTCTTTGAATTTCAAAATTTACACCTCCAATACTGTACTTTACACTTCCACAATATTCTATGATGTCCATAGCAATCTTTAGTATTTTGAAAAGGTTAGAATCAGTCAAGAAACTCTACTCCCAGAAGAGGGAAAAATGAATCAATACTATAATACACAGACTTTCACTAAATTATTCTTTTTCTATGGTCAGCTTTCCTGCCAGTTCATGTTT
This sequence comes from Lasiurus cinereus, assembly GCA_011751065.1. Classification (NCBI taxonomy): domain Eukaryota; kingdom Metazoa; phylum Chordata; class Mammalia; order Chiroptera; family Vespertilionidae; genus Lasiurus; species Lasiurus cinereus. Next base: position 31,819,681 of record JAAGEH010000076.1, read on the forward strand.
CCTGGCTACTTAGTTCTAATACAATATTTGGCACATGTTAGATGTTCAACAAATGTCAGTTAATGAATCAAAGAAATACAGTTATCCAAACAGAAGTACCACCTAGACATTCTTTTTTTTCACCTCAAACCCAAAGGTCAGTAGGCAATAAATGAGGTCCACCAGCCGAACTTTGCTTTGATAATTCTTGATCCTGCAACCCCAGGTGAGAAGGGAAAGCAATCCAGATAAGAGCAAGAGGAAAATGACGGTCCATGTCAGAGCTGATGGAGAGTGTCCTGACCTATTCCCATTATGAACACAGTCCCCATCCCAGTGTTACAGATATGCCTAGAGTGGTCACACCACTATTCAGCTGCCATAGTGTTTTTCATTGCTCTTTCCTGTTAAACTGCTTTTACTTAGCAGGATCACTGCATGGGATGAAGCATGACAGGAACATAGAGCCTTTTAAGGATATATTTGTCTTTCTCTACTGGTCTACATACTAAAACCTATGATAATCATCCTGGATATTAGCTATGAACTAAAACATGGCTTCGCATCATGTATTCTGCAGAGGGTTGTGCAGGAGGAGATAATCTCATTCCCTTTGTCTGTTTGTCTTGACTAATAGCATACTAATGGCTGAGAAGCCTTTTTCAGGCCTCAATATTTGTGCTTTGAATGGAGGGGGAAATTGAGATGTACATACTTCCTGCATCCCATGCTACAACACAAAATACACACATGTCTAGCTATGTGTATGCACAATGTGAATTATGTGATTTGACCAAACAAGGGAGTGGCACACAGTTCCCAATATTGTCTTATTGACTTTGGTTCATGTCTTTAAACATATCCAGAATGGCATGACAAGATTAAAGCTTTGAAAACCTTACCATAAAAGGAAGATCAGAAATAGATTCTACTTATCCCAGAAAAAGGAAATAATTAAAGGGGATTGGTGGCTGCCTTCAAATAGTTGAAGGCCTAGTAATCTGTTCTGTGTGGTCTCAGATAGTAATGCTACAAATGATGACTGGAGCTCCCAAAGAGACATTTCCAAACCAGTACAAGCAATAACTACACACCAATGGGCTGCCCTAGGTGATGAGTTTCTCAATGCAGGGGATTTCAAGGGAGAGTTTGATGATTGTCCCTCAGATGTTACCACAATGTGTCTTCCTTCTAAGACTCCTGCAACTTAAAATAATACCAAGTGGCACAGATGGTTCATAGGCAGCAGATTAAACATTTGCACCATGTGCTCATAGGGATGGGCATAAAGACATTCATGTGGAATGTGCTCTCTCTCTTGTAATTCATTTGAGATGCTCCTTAGAGAACATGGGGTAAGAGCCCAGCTGGTAGGGTGTGGGTGGCCATAGGTGAGAAGAACTCAAAGATAGAAATGGATGGTTGGATAATGTGGTTATTAAATAATCTTGCCTGAATAAAGGGCATACTTTGAAAATGAGTGGAGTCAAGGAAAACTGGGTGGTCAATAAACAATGGATCCACATAAAAGGATAGAAAGACAGTACTATTTTAGTGTTGAGTTATGAATCCCATAAATAATGATAGCTACCCTCAGTCCTCACCCCATGGAATGGTATCCTCACCAACTCTAAGTTTTTCTTTCTGGTGCTAAGAATAAAAAGGTAAGTACAATCCATGATGGGCTCATATATGCTCCCAAGGTCAGGATTCAGTACATATCTTTTCACTGATTTTCAGATGATTACTTGGGGTTTTGATGTACTCTGAAATTAATTTTACTATATATGCCCTTTATCTTAATTTTTAAAGCAACAGCTATTTTCAATATAATAAATTGATTGTTACCACAGATTTTTTTCAATAAAAAAATCTTTTAATGACAAGAATATCACTGTAAATGCCTTTTCTCCCTAAAAGAAGTCCATATCAGTTTGTGGTCCTATATTGTTTTTCAAATTTTCTCATTAAACTAAAATACTAATTTCCCCTTGAGACAATTATAACAGGAATTAATTCTGATTTACTATTTCTGAACAAAGAAATGAACCTATATGTCAAATCATCCAAACCATATAAAGTTTAGGTAGAAAATTTAGATATTGTCTCATTGGGACCATGATGCCTTAGGTCTATAAACAGCAATTCCTTTTCTCTGGGATCTGGTTTATACTTCTCTTTAAAAAAAAAATCCCCTCAAGAATAAGTCTAAAGCCTAAAAAGCTAACTTTCATATTCTAGGTTCAGAAATGAAAACGAGGTGACTCTTGACAATATTAAAATGAAAACCCACCAAGGCCCTTGTCCTAAGCCCTTCAAGGAAGATCATATTCCACAAACATGCTCTCCTGTTAATTTTGCTTGAACATAATAGCATTTTCACGGGATAAAGGATGTGTTCAAAGCAGGCTCAAACCAGAAAAATATCCTTGAGAACACCCTCTGGCCATTGAAGTAAAATTACTTTTTCATTGAGAAGAACATTCCTGGTTGGTTTTAGACATTGATTCTTACCATCATGTCATATGAAGTTGCTAAATTATGACTATCAAACTATGTTCTAAGAAGGCCCCATTTGGTAAAACATCAATCTCTGCGTAGACTCCCCGACTGCAAAGAACCAGTTATTGATTGACAAAAGAGAAAGGAGTGAATTTAGTAATTTAGAGAAACTACCTCCCAAGCCCTTCTAAAGCTAGATCAGTAACTGATAAGTCCTTTCTCTGGTATAATAGTGGTCTTCACATCAGACTTGACTATCTGAAAATAAAGACCTTTTTTGCCACCAATTCATCTCCCCATTGCCCACAGTTTGTTTATTATTCGAGAACCAGAGATGTTCAAGGGGCATCGATAGGGTCTGATCATAACTCAGAAACAAAGGTAATACTCCTTCCTCAATGGTCAGCCCTATTTTCCTCACCTGTCCAAAGAGCAAGTCTCAGTGTGCTGGTATAGAAAAGTCATCCATTTTGAAATGGGAAAAAACTATATATGGAAAGAAGAGGGAAAATGTGGAATAGCCGGGAGTTGGTAAAAATCATCACCTCTTAAGTAGAAACGCTTTAAGAGGTAGTAACTTCGGAACTAGCTGAAGAGGGTGAAGTATTAATCCTTGGCCACTACTGGGTAAAATTTACCTCTAAAGTTTTTAATTTCAACTCTAAAAATATTTAATTAAAAGGGAACTTTCTCTACCATGAAAAATTGGGGGAAATGAAAACAATTGTATGTGATGTCCTCTGTCTGGTCTTGGGTTCTGATTGCCTAGAATTCCCTCCCAGCTGAAGCCATTTTGGATTAGGAAAAGCCTGTGGCAACAGCAGGCGGGATGAGGCTTTGTACAGAGGCATTGGTGAGACAGGTCTTGGGGAACTGTGCACGGGCAGGTGGCAGATTTCTGATCTCTAGTTTGCATTGATCTTACATTTAGACACCGATTCAGAAGAACAGACACTCCCTTTTCCAGTGCCTTCGGAAAGATTGCCGCTCCGTAGAATGAGTCCTTTCTCCTCCACCCTAAATCTACAGCCCAGCTTTCCCGGGAGATCCTACTTTGATTTCCGATCCTCACCCCACCAGCTGAGCTTGCATTCCTCCTTACAGTCTCTCAATGCACCGGGTGAGCTGAGCTCCTCTAATCTTTCCTCTTGATCTCTGTGCCTTGAAGGCATCTCTGAAATAGCTGTTTTGTATTTGCCATTCGTGTGCGTGGAGTGGGCCATGAGCTAGTCTCTATGTTTGTGGCCTGCTTTGATATGAGGGGTATTTGGACCATGGAGCGTTGTGGTGGTCTTGTTTGTGTGGTGTGAGGGTCCCCTCTCCCCCATCCTCCCCACCATCAAGTTGTGGTCAATGTACAATGGCATTGGAAAGCGATGAGTGAAGTTGTTCTTTTTGCACAAGCTGGTACCACCATGGACATCCTGCTCTGTCATCATATGCAGTGGCACAGCACGGCCCAGGAGCTGGCTGAGGGGAGGCCTTAGAGGTTTGCAGCCCTGCTGTATCCAGGAAACCAGCTCTGTCTGGGGCACTGGATCAGTGCATCCCGCCTGGAATGGTCTGATTAAACATAGACTCAAGAGATCTTTATTGAAAAAAAAATAAGACAAAGCACACCAACAGCAGAATGCATCATACAAACAAGCAAACCAGAGAGCAGAAAGTAAAAACATTTTCTGCTAAAGCCTGTGCTCACTGGTGGGACAGTTGGGCTCAAGGCTGGGTTTTGGGTTGTTGTTGTTCTTTTGTTTGTTTTTTTCAAGCAAAGGGAAGGGACCACCACTGGCTGAATTAGAAGCTCTTAACTAGCTTAAGGCCCAAAGATCTGAGTCATTGAAAAGTCTGGCCTCCCCCAGAGGTTCCCCACAGCCAAGCAGGTTGTGACAGGGCTCTAGGCCGACTGCAGGAAAGCTAGACCTGTGTTACCATGCAGGGAGCTGTCTAGCAGTAGATATCTACGATGCGGACCTATTTGATCTCTTCAGGACTATATTGTAATCATGGATACACACGATGCACATTTCACCTTTCCAAAGGTTTCTTTTGTTTCTTATTTTATTCTTTTTTGCTCATCCCACATCCTGGAATGAAGACCACAGCATGACAGTGCAAAAAGGATGCAGAGACTTCAAGCTCTCTTTAAAATGACATTTTTCTTTGTGCTTTTACGTTTCTTATTGTTTTTCTGTGCACTACTGGCTTTCAGACATGCTTTGTTATGGAATTCTTTTCACTTGTGTCTAATGTACTGGAATATTGTAATAGTCTCTGTAATGTATATTGTCTCAAGAATAAAATGAAATGTGGGTTTCGGGGTAATTGATGGATGTTTGCATTGTTCTAGTTGTATCGTTGAATCTTGAATGTTTGATAGTATGTTTAAAGTAATGTAAAAAGGTTTCACAAAACTTGTTTTGAAAAAGACTTGCACAAAGGCATGATTCATTTAAACATGTTAAAAGCCCTGTTGAGATTCTACAAATTTATTTCAAAGATGGATATGAAATTCGGTTTTAAAACTCCATGTGCTCTCAGAAGAAAATTATTCTTTTGTATGCAAATTCATTCCAGAGTAACCAAAAACAAGTTCAAAATCTTCAAATTTTGCTTTTAACTCAATTATTAGTCCTTTCTAAGTTCCCTTCTTAATTCTTCTGAAACTCTTTTAATTCAGTGTTTTACAATAGTTTTACAAATTAATATTTTAGGATCTTATGAATTGAAAAAAATTAAATTATCCTCTCTAGGAGATACCCTAGTGCTCATCAAAAGCACCTTTTCTAAGCAGTCTCTGGCACCATTTGAAATCATAGTTCTCACATCTTTGAACATGTTAATACAAGACTGCTTCCTCCACTCAATGCAACTTCTCATGGGGCAGGGAGGAAAGGGGGTAGTTGGAAAAGTGCCACAGGTAATTCTAAATTATCTCTGATATCACTCACACCCCCACCATCCACCAATCCCCCTCCTCTTCCTTAGATGCAAAAGATGTAGTAAAATAATCTGAGGAGAAGATGAGGCCATTTTTATTACCTTTCACTCGTGTCATTATTAATAATTATCAAATGTATTTATTAGCATATAGGTTACATTTCCCATTTTGGTTACATGCGTATCATTTCACTCCGGCCTAGTCACAACAAAGGCCTAACCCGAGTTAGAAGTGCATGGAGTAGTGATGGAGAATGGAGTTTTATCAAGATCCAGTGTTTTCTCCCATTTCATTGGGATGAATTTTTCTCATTTCTAAATAGTAATCCTTCTTAATGTGGAAACTTTAGTGGGAAAGATTGAATTTAAAGAAGGAGAAAATTTAAGTTGTACAATTTAGTATCAATTAGAGGAGGATTTATGAAATGGAAAAGAAGAGGTACTTTTTATTTCAAAAAAACAAACACAAAGAAGCCATTTTGACTCATCAAATAAACTAAGATAAAAGGGCTTTGGTTTTTCATGAATCAAGCCTTTGGTGACTTTATTCAGCAGGTGCTTTTTAAGTGTAAACAAATAATTTTTATCAACATGGTTGTTGTTTCATAGCTTTGATGTGTAGTATCTCTTTATAGGATGCAATTTTGAGCCACAATCTGCACCTTACTCTCAATTAGGCAAGTATACTTATTGTAATTGTTATTTTTTACTTATGTGATTGGTATGCTCAATTTCCTTCACAAAATAAATGGCAATAGCTTCTTTTATGTCAATAAAATTGTCTAATTGTCATTAAATACCATTATAATAGCTCCTCAAATACTTAGAAAAATGGAAAAGATACCTGTATTTTAATTTTATACCTCAGAGATTACTTTTCCTGGCCAGTTTTCTTACATATACATCAATGCCAAGCACTCTTCATGAGCGCTAAGTGTGGGTAAAGGTAGTCAGACCAACTTGTGTGGTGTTCCTAGAGTTTAAAATTGAGTCCCTTTTTGGTAGTAGCCTATCAAAAGAGCTATGTTTCCTTATCAATGTCAATTTTGCTTCCTATTTCTCTCTCCCATGCCTTTCACTTGGAATGACAACAGTTGACATTAAAAAGCTGTTGGCAGGTATGAAATAAACTTACTCTGTTACAAATAGCAAAGACCACAGTGCCTGTGAGGTGGGTGGCTCACAGGTTCCGTAAGTCAGCAGTGACTTCTCTCTAGAGTGTGTGACCGGCAGGCAGCCTTTAGAACTCAGGGTGTAGCAATGTGGACAAAGACATTGTCCTATCTGCACCTCATGTCCCAAACACCTGCTACAAACTCTATGTTTAAGTTATAAAAGGACGCAACCTGTCCTGTGTCCACATCACAAGCACTCATGAAAATCCGTTCATGTTGCTGACAGCGTCAAAGCTTTACTGAGCTTTGACTAGCCCTGAGGACATTTTCAAAAGGACTACATTTGAGCAGTTCTGCCGAAGGAGTATTTCCTGGTCTCAGTGTGTTTTATCCCTCCTCCATCTAGGACTCTAGATACCAGCCTCCCTGCCTCAGGGTCACACAGGCATCTTAGCGCATCCCTCTCACTTTATGTCTCTGGTGTACTGCCTGCCAGTCACCGGGTGAAGGGACTTGCACCTTCCAAAATCGATGCCACTCCACTCCCGGATCACCTGGTTGGGAGTGCAGTCTGAGCCAGGTAACCCCTGCTAAATCGGTTGGGTGTCCTCCATCTGCTTCTGGGCAGAGAGTACCAGCTCCCAAGATGTTACCCCTGTCCGCTCACTCATGGCCCCTTCTGGCCCCGGACACCTCCCTCCTGCATGGCAGCATGAAAACGGGACACAGCACCCCTCAGCCGTCCAGGAGTCTGATATGGTTTTGGGTTCACTGGGTCCGTCTTACTAACCCCACTCCTTTCTGTTGTTCCCAGTGGCCTGGTTTGCTTTTGACCCCGGCTCAGCACACTCGGACATCATCTTCTCCAACGACAACCTGACTGTGACCTGCAGCAGCTATGATGACCGGGTGGTGCTGGGGAAGACCGGCTTCTCCAAGGGTGTCCACTACTGGGAGATAACTGTGGATCGCTACGATAACCACCCTGACCCTGCCTTCGGCGTGGCCCGCATGGACGTGATGAAGGATGTGATGTTAGGAAAGGACGACAAAGCTTGGGCAATGTATGTGGACAATAACCGGAGCTGGTTCATGCACAACAACTCGCACACCAACAGGTACCCTGCAGCCCCCAAACCAAGCCTTCTTCACGTTGGCTTCTGGTCAAGAACGAGAGCCCAAATTCAAAGACCTATTGCGTAGACAACAGTAAGGAGGTGAAGGACGAGGTCGGGCAGGTGGTCTTCATTAAGTAGCGCAGAAGTTCTACTAGTCTTAACTGAGGACCTCCTGATGGGTATGGTGTTCATTTGTTTGTTATGGCAGAGACATAAGCTCTCTCCTAGGCCCTTCATTGTAATATTGCACCCCTGACTGAAAACTAAGAATCCCGATGCACACCCTTTATGGGACAACATTCCAGGATTCTAAACTCTAGTTCCACTTAACAGAAAAGCCGTTTTGGACAAGTTATTTAGTTTTTTTAAACCTCAATGTTTAAATCCACCAAATTAGGATGTTAATATTTTTCCATGGAGGAATGTTCCCAAGATTAAATGGAATGTGCAAAAATGCCTACATCAGAGGCATCTGAAAATAGAAGTGTTGTTTCTCTTGTGATTATTCCCAATACCACTGCTCAGAAGAGAGGCCAGTTAATAGACTAAGTCTTGTGGATGCCAATTTGGATAGCTTTGTACTTGAAGAAGTTTCTTATAATTGCACAGATTCAGAGCACCCAGTTTGGTGGGAAAAGAGAACATAGCAATCTCTTTAGTTTTCCTCTACCACCAAAATGTAAGCCCACACTGTGACAGTTTTAACCCACACTGTGACAGTTTTCCTAGACTTCCTTTTTATTTGGTTTGTGTCTTCTTTCTCAAATGTATTTTTTATGAATTTCCTAGATAAGTATCTTTCATTGACCTTGTTCTCTTTATTCCCAATGATTTCCCCAGGATACATTCTCATTGGTGTCTCTCTAAAAAATAAAAATAAAAATAAATCAATCCGATCAAAAGGAAAGTGAGCGAGGCAATGGTAGGATAGTGGCCTCCACCATTCCAGCCTTTTCTACATGCTCATTGCTATCCCTTCTCTAACCAGGGTCTCCTAGGACCTCCAATTCCTGTTCCCTTGCTGGTGTGTATTACTCACTGTCTCTCTCTCTCTAAGTGAGCACGCATACCATTTCAGCCTGCTGTCAAACCTTGTTAGATGCAGCTAAGTAGTTTTCTTCAGTGACCTACATTTGGAGGGAACCCTCTGTAACTGGGGCTCTGAATCCACCAGCCATGTACCATGCTTACCTTTCCCTCTTAGCTTCCTTATTTTGAAATGAAGGGGTGAATAATGGCCACTGTCACACTATGCAGAGAAACACATTCTTAAAGCCGAACACGCCTGCTTTCATGCAAATTCGTGTCACTTGTGCTGTCATTGTTAAAGGTGTGAATACAAGACACAATTTATAAACCTGTCTTTTAACAGCTATATGTAGTTCGTCTTCTGCATGCCAGAGGGAAAGAGCAGCACCCTTGAATGTCGGTGCTCTGCAGAGAGGAGGATGAAATTAAATACTGATAGCCCTCAACGAGGGCAAGTGGCAGAGCTGCTCATCCATGCTGAATGGTGCTTGTGAAACCATCCATCGAAGCCTAAGACACAATCCACTGTGAAATGACATCTGAGTTCAGATTCTTTAAAATCGCTCTGTCTCCTACAGGAGAGAGCCCCCTTCTTCGACGTTGTCACTTTATAGAGAGCCTCTAACTTCTCAATGCAGACGCAATACCTCAAAATTACCATCCTTCTGGAATGAGTTTTTCTGTTTAAAGAGGAGCCTAAGGCCCCAAATCCAATTTTTCATGCATATGTTTAAGTTCGGCTTAAATTCTTCTCGATTGGATTTTTAAATTAAGTCCCTCTTGATTAAGTGAGGCTGAATCCACACCCTCTGTGCAGCGTGTAGGACACAGCCTTGGGCAGAACTCAGCCGGCTCAAAGGCTACTCTCTTTCTTGGTCTTCATGCTTTGTTTGCTGAGCCCAGTCTCTGGTGGTGGTGACCCTGTGTGAATGAGGTCACTCTCAGCAACAGCAGAGCAGCCCATCCGTTCTCAGCAGGGGCCATACTTCCCCCAAGGGTGTGAAAATTGGTTTGGGGGAGTAAGCAATATACCCTTTAATATGTAAAGCACAGATATGCATCCACACATAAACAGATACACAATGTATCTGTGACATTAACATTTCATATAAAGAGAAGCGATTAGGGAGGAGGGGCTTGCTTTATAAAGCTCCTGGGAGGGAGGAGACGCTTGTAAACAAGTCAAGGAACACTTAACCATACAAACGGGGAGCTCCCAGCTCGATGACAGGCAAGGGAAACCCAATTGCTTTTTGTTGTTGTTTTCACAGAACTGAGGGAGGGATCGCCAAAGGGGCCACAATCGGAGTCCTCCTCGACTTAAACAGGAAAACCTTGACATTTTTTATCAACGATGAACAGCAAGGGCCCATCGCCTTCGAGAGTATGGAGGGCCTCTTCTTCCCGGCAGTGAGCCTGAACAGGAACGTGCAGGTCAGCAGCGCGCCAGGAGTACAGAAGCAGCTTCTGCTCTCTCTGCTTCTGGGCTGCCAGTGGGCGGGCAAGTCCACCCCTGAGAGAGGGAAGCTGAGGGTGTCAGGCCCAGACCCAGACAGGCAGGAAAGGAGGAGGGAAAGGGGTCAACATTGACAACTGACATGCTCCCAAACCAGCCTGAGCCCCTTTTTCTGCCTGGACACAGGCTAGTTAACAACAACTGGGAAACTTGAATTCTGTTCCTGGTTTGCTAATGATTGTTCCTCTGAGCCCTGGTTTCATCTTTAGTAGAAATGAAACTCCTGGACCAGCTGGCATGAAAACAATCAGCTCGTGCAGTCCCATGAGTGTCTAAGAAGAGAGCATAAGACAACTATTAGCACCATTATCAGAAATGTTGAGCATCTTCTCTGCACTCTTACTTGATTTATGGGGATGGAAAACAGTCCCTGGCCAAAAAAAGTAGTTATTTCTGATTCATTGTGAATTAGAAGCCTGATGCATGAAGACTCGTGTAAGAATGGGTCTTCCTTCCCTTGGCTGCCAGCACCAACTTTGCTCTGGCCCAGAGCCTCCTTTCCACCTTTCCACACTGCCCAGAGGCCCAGAGCAGTCCTGCGTCCCACCCCACCCCCGTCCACTCAGCATCTGTATATGCAAATTAATCCACTATCTTTGTTGGGTTAATTTGCATACCCACTCCTGATTGGCTGATGGGCATTGCAAAGATACAGTCAATTTGCATCTTACTCTTTTTATTAGTGTAGATAGGAAAACAACAGATCCTTCTCATTCGTTCATTCAACAAATATATGTTGAGTGCCTTTACCGTGTGAGGCACTATTAAAAGTATCATTCATCAGCAAAAACAAAAACAGATAAAAATCTTGCCCTCCTAGAGCTCACATTCTAGTTGTAGGAGTCAGAGAAAAAGTAAGCACAATTACCATGTTAATTATAGAGTATGTGTGAAGGCAGTCAGTGAGAGGAGCAAAGACCGAGGTAGGGGAAGGAGATCAAGAGTGCTTGGGTTGGTGGGTGTTGCAGTCTTAAACAGGGTGGTCAGTGTGGATAGGCCTTAATGCAGTCACAGGTGAGCTGAGCCTTGAAGGAGGTGAGAGAGGGAGCTATGTGGGACTTTCCAGGCAGAGGGAACAGTCAGAGTAAAGTTTCTAAGGCCTGAAGGGCCTCACCAAGCAAGAAAAGGCCACTGGTGTTGGGGCAGTGGGAGAAATGATCAGAAAGGAGTGGGCCCCGCCAGCCACAGCTAGGACTTGGGCTTTCATTTCTCGCTTGAGCTAGAACTCTCATTGTCAGCATGAATCTCACTCAGCAAATGGCTACCTTAAGATAGGAATTGAGAATCAGAACACTGCAGGTAATTTTTGCTCTACTCAGAGCTGCAGTTTTGGGAGCTATTTTTAAAAATCTATTGTTGTTTATCAGGAGGTACAGTTGAAGTGATGCCAGCCCAGTGATCTCTGCCCTCCTCTCTTCCTGCAACTAGTTGAGTTTTTCTGGTAGGCTGAAATCTATTCTATCAAGTTCAGCTTCTACATTGGAAAAAAGGAAACCATTAAATACCCTAGAAGTGAGCCTTGGAAAACCTCAAAGTTTACCACAGTTCTAGCTGCTCTGAGTATCTTTAGATCAAGGCTCTTGGGAATGATGGCAGTACTGTGCGAAGTGATTCTAGCCTCATCCATTGAGGTATGAGGTTGGACAGAAATCTGTGAAATTGCATTAAGTGCCCATATTTCTTCACACCTGACAGTCATCTATGCAATCCCCAACGGAAAGGTTTATCCTCATTGGAATAACTAGTGGACAAGTAATCACAGAAGGGTTGTCTTCTTATCTGTTCTCTAACCATGGATTTGGCAGTGATTACTACCATGTGGCCAACAGGTTTTGCAGATCAATTCCTGTGTCTTTTGTCATAAGAAGCACAATTTCTCCAGAATCTTAACATGAGAACCATAGTATCAAGTGTCTCCAGGATCTGGGAGCCCACCATGATGACTAGGTTCCTAGCACAGGCAGAATTCTATTGCAATTCTATTCAACGTGCTCTCGAATATGGGTTAAAGAAGAGTGACCAGATCCCATTTGAATTAGGAACACACCCACTGTGCCCTGGGAAGGAGGGTGCAGGGGGAGGGGTGGGAGTCCTGCTATGCCTCCAAGACTCACAGTCTCTTCCCCCAGGTCACACTTCACACCGGGCTCCCAGTACCTGACTTCTACTCCAGCAGAGCATCAATAGCCTAAGGACGTGCTATGGAGGCGCCAGCTGCCTGCTCTTACCTCCATCTGAGAAGCAACTGCAAGGAGCTCAGCCAGAGCCTGGTGGGATGCCAGAGAGCTGGAAGGAGAGGGAGAAGGAGGAGAGCAAAGCTGGTCCTCTATGGTCGTTACACCCCACAGCTCCGCCCCTTCCCTTCCAACCTCTCTATTACTATAATGCCTGTGTTTGCTCCCGTGTTCAGCAAATCCAACCAGCGAAAGACCCAGACAACCCACGTGTCACTTCGTTTCCTCTTTCAGAGTTTGCTTTTAGTTAACTTCATTTTTATGTAGGTGAGTTACATTGTGTTTCCCTGCTGATCGTGTTATCAGTGACACATGGAACTGGCCCTGCCAAGAGGACATTCCCTTGATAACTTGTTTTCTTAAGCTTTCTGTCAGAGGTTGTAAGGAGAAGTAGGGAAGACTGAGCTGAATTTGGAGCCTGCAGTTTACCTCCTAGAATGTCCTTGGCCTGCAGTGTTAGCATAGCTGGTCTTTGGGAGGTGGACAGAGTGACGGTAGATCTGAAAAGTTTTCCTATCCTTTGAAGCACAAAAGAATCAGCTACACAGCTACACTGTGGATAGGACCCTTAGGATAGCTGGGTCATTAGGACAGACCAGAACCCTGGTCATTGAATGAAACTGGAAAGTCTCCAGACATAAGCAGACCAGGGCACTTAACAATTTGGTTCATTTCTTTAATTCACATTTTTTGATTGAGAGCCTACTATGGACCAGGCACTATTCTAGACTCGGGAGACAATGGTGAGTACACAGATATGGTCTCTGTCCTCCTAGGAGAACAGCCTAAAAATATAAAGAAAACAAATTGTTATAACTAGAAAGGAAGTAAACAAGGGAGAGAGAGGCTCATTGGCAAGATCTCTTAAACCCCCTGCCATGATGCTAAAAATCCACATAGTTTGGCCATAGCACCAGAAACATGCCAAACTCAATGCCTTTTCCACCGTGCTATTTTAATTAGGGTACCTGCTGCCATTCATCACAGAGCCCTTCTTTGGTAGAAATTACGTCAACATTCTTATTTGTTAATGCTGCAACGATACAAAGCCTTAAAAATGTATGGGGGGCAGGAGGATAGTGGCCAGAAGGAGGTGGGCCGTTCTCAGTAGTGGGGGACTTATGTTTCAGGCCATCTTACCGCATTCTCAGGATAAACACACTCGCCTCCATGTACTCTCTGTGCCTGTGACTGATGAAAAAAAATCCATCCTCTCTGCTGCCATGTTCAACCTGACTTCCTGGAGTCGTTCAAATAACATTTGGAAAAAAATGAAATTGTATGCAGTTGCTATGAGTGATAGCAAAATAACAATGCTTGTTACTTCTAGAGAGAGAGAGAGACTGACATGTATCTTTCCCCTTCAGATTCTTTAGTTTAACATAACATTCTAGAAAATGTAGGATCTGGAAAGCTGTTCTGATCAGTGGTCTGAGTATTTGTCAGTGAGCCAAGAAATGCGCCATGAAAACAACAACACACACACTCACATACACACACACGAATAACAAATAAAAGGGAAGAGGTAGGATGGGAAAGTTAACAAATTAAAGTTTTGGCAAAAAATATATATGTGTAAATAGCTACTGATTTAGTTTTGTGCTTACCTGATTTAGATGAGTTCTCTCAGTTACAGTTTTTCTAGTCACGTGTACCTAATTTATTGAATGGGTGCTATCCCGTTTCTGTCCGTCCTGGTTTCTCTTGGCTACAGAAAACCTCTGTTGCAGGCCAACACTAGTTTGATATTTGATTTACTCTCCAATGAGACTCAATGGCTGGGCCGCTGTAGACTCATAGTTACCCTTGTTCTTTATGAAATCCATCCTGCTAATTAGATTTCTAGTGACTTGTAACATGTAGTTTACACAGAATTGCAAGAATAGAAGCTGCTGTACTAGGGGAAAAAATGACATTTCTGGTGTGCCAATAAATGATTTTTATGAGAGAACATGATATGTGTCTTTAGAATCTCTTTTATTTTTTTTATTTTTTATTTTTGCCTATTTGGGAATGACAGTTCACCTTTGTCAAAGCAAGGCTTCTTCAGTGAAGTGTAATTAGAAAGTCCTGCAGAGCTCTTGAAAGCTCCTGTTATTGATCCCTTTTTCTCCTGGGCGCTGGCACTGTCTCCCAGGAGCACTCAAGCCCTCAGTCTTAACTGAGTGTGAAACTTTTATAGTTTAGATGCCAGTGGGGTCTGCCTCCAACCACTGGGGACTGTCTTTAGTAAAGCTGCTCCTAAAGAAGCCACAGACTCGTACTGCAAAATACAATGTCGCTGACATTTTCAAACCTGGTTCCTTAAACATTGTTTTGAACGTTTATGTGGCTAAATAATACAATTGTCTTTTTGTGCATCTGGATGGCTAAACAATACGGGTGTTTTTTTAAGTCGTTACAACATTATTGATCTCCTTTGCATTGCTGATAGCTTTTTAAAATAAACTGCTGTTGTTCTTCACAAAAAGAAAAACATCACCTAAAAGTATATGACCCAGACCACTCTCGAAGAGCGAAGAGCGGAGCATCAGGCAGATGGTAGCAGCTGCTACTCTGCCAGGTTTCTGCACCTCCTCCAATGCTTTTTTCTTCTCCTATTGGCCCCACTTCTGTTTTTTTTTCTCTTTTGTTCACTACCACATTTGGTTCTTTGGCTCCTTGAGTGTGGCTCTTCCACAAAATACCATGGCCTGGGCGAGTCTATTTTGAAGAAGTGGCGTTAGAAGAAGTTTAAGTTTGAAAAATTTGGCCCTCAAAAGAAACTTCAGTCGTTGTACTGTTGACATTTGGCTTTGTTGACTAATGAGTTTGCCGACCACTGCCCTGATGGAACACTTTGGCTGGTTTTTTACTCTTCTCATGGTACTAAGATTAATGGAACTTCTGATTCCTGCTATTTTCTCAGAGGAGTGATTAAGTGATTTACAAGAAATTATCCCATTTTTCTGGAAATGAGATCCTGTTTTTTCTGCCTGTAATGTGTGCATCAATCAATAGTCAACCTATTGATAAGACAGGAGGGCTTGCTTTTGAATAGGATTTCTGATTATGAGTCAAGGGAACTTTGGGTAAAGAAGTTCTCAGATCACATTACTTTGTAATTTATATGAATATGCTAAAGACACCTGCATATATTCTTCAAATATATGTGCCAGCTACTTCCACTGAGATTGGTGTTTATGGAATCTTAGGTCTGATATACATGACACATAACTGAGACTACCTACACCTTGTCTTTATCCTAAGAACCAGCTTTTTGGATACATGTAGAATGTGGGGTATTTTGAACAATGGAAGCACCTAATTAAATACACAGAAACAGCCCTGGCCAGTTGCTCAGTGTTTAGAGCATTGGCCCTTGGACTGAGGGACTTGGGTTCAATTCATAGTCAAAGGCACCTACCTGAGTTGTAGATTCCATACCTGGGCCTGGTCGGGGCACATGCAGGAGGCAACCAATCGATGTCTCTGTCACATTAATGTTTCTCCCTCTTTGTTTCCCTTCTTCCCTTTCACTCTCTAAAAAATCAATGGAAAAAATATCCTTGGGTGAAGATTAACTACAAAAAAATAAACTACATAGAGAAACATCAGTCTGGTCCTTTGCAGTTATTATCTGCTCCACTCTGCCACAGCTGTGCTAAGCTAAGAGAAGCTGCAGGTATAGGCTTAGGTATCACAGAATTAGAAAGTGGGGATGGCTGCATAACCTTGTGAATATAGTAAAAATCACTGAATTGTACATTTTAAAAGAGTGAAGAGCCATGTTGGACATGACCAGGACTCTCCTTGCAGCCTCCCTCGCACCACACCTAACAGTCCATTCCTATTTTACCGAGCCTGTCCTCTAAGGTAAAGCCCAAAGCAGAGGGGGAGGGGTGTCGAGGACCTAGCAGCTGACCCCTGACCCTATCTTTTTTTCCCTTCCCACTTCCCCACATTCTCTACCTTCCTAACAGGGACTTTAACCTGCCCCTTCCCTGAGGGCCATCGTGGTGGAGAGAGTAAAAAACCTGGCTAACCTTAAGGAAGCAATTCAAAATGGCACTTACATCAAGCGTGTCAACTTCGAGGCCGCACATTCCTTGTTTATTTGGCTCATGATAGCCTTTGAGCTTGACATGCTTGGCTCACATACTCCCTGTGGTTATGAATCTAATCCACATATTTTTCCTTCTCCCACAGGTAAAAATAAACATACTATGAAATCCAAAAGGGTTAATATTGTGGTTGATAATCTTGCCTTTTTCCTCCCAACAATTTTTCTGAAATTCCCTAATAACTAATGAAGACAATGAAAATAATTTCATTAATAAGCATGGCTGAATGTTAAATGTTAATTACCTGCTTATCAACTTACAAACCATCTTTTTGGTTTTTTTAATCCTCACCCAAGGACATGTTTATTGATTTTAGAAAGAGAAGAAGGGAGAGGGAGAGAAAAACATTGATGTGAGAGAGAAACACCAATAGTTGCCTCCTGCAGGTACCCCAACAAGGGATCGAACCCGAAACCTAGGCATGTGCCCTGAATGGGAATTACACCTGCAAACTTTTGGTGTATGGGACAATGCTCCCATCAACTGAGCCACACAGCCAGGACCAAACCACCTTTTGATGTATGATCATGATTTTTAATGTGTTCGATGAAGGAAACCGTAAAGCTAAAGAAACCATCTTGAAGAGATAAGCTTCATGAAGATATAAACCAGGACTCTCTACCGACGCTAAAATTCTCTAAGAGCAATATGTTCAACTATGCCTTTATATATGTCCTGTACCAAGAAAGGGACACAACGTGAGATAAAGGATGTAAAAGTGCTTTGCACAATAAAGATGAAAGACATGTTAATACAGGATTAATTATTGTGACCTCTGCACTCTGCATAGCAGACAAGCCTGAGAGGAAAGAGTAGGGCAGAGGCTGAGAGCGGTTTCCAGCAGTGACTAACTCCTGGCCCTGGGCCTAGCTCAAAGGTGTACCAGCTGCATGCCCTGGGGCAAGTGATGAAAACTCATGCAGTTTCCACATCTCTAAACTGGAGAGAATCATACGTTTTTCTGAGGGTTAAATCAAAGTGTAAAACACTTTGAACAGTTCCTGGCCCATATTTATATTGCATGCAAATAAAATTGCATGCATTTTATTTGCATGCAATTCGTTAATTGTGCCACAGTTCTAGCCCTTCCCACCACCATCCTTTTTGTTTGTTTCTTAATCTTCACTCAAGGATATTTTTCCATTGAATTTTTAGGGAGGGAGGAATGGAAGAAGGGAGTGAGAGAGAAACATTGATGTGACAGAGGCATATGGATTGGTTGTCTCCCACACATACCCTGACTGGAGCCAGGGAGAGACCCTGTAACCAGGTATGTGCCCTTGACTGGGAATTGAACCTGAGACACCTCCATACTCAGGCTGCCACTCCAATCACTAAACATACCGGCCAGGATCCCTCCCTTTTTTATTACTAAGATCCCATTTGAGTGTCAATAATAATTCTTACCATCATCTTCTTGGGAGACAATGCCTATTTTTGGAACTTGACAAAATGTTTGTTAAATTCTCCTGCAAAAATTAATGAAAGAATGTAGGCAAAGAAATTCTGAGAAAAGGTAATAACTTTACTTATAGGACACATGAAAATCTATTTCAAAGCCACAATAATCAAAGTGGTGAAATATTCCTACACTCAACTACAAAATAACTCAGACATAGAAATTTTAGTAGATTTTGAATAGAGAATCACAATGGAGGAAATGAAAATTATTCAAAAATGTTGAAAAATATTATTTTAAAATTGGTTAACTATTTGGAAAGCAACCATATATCCTTAATCATAACATTTTAAGCAGGGACGGGTGTTACACATAAAATATTTAAAACTGTAACAAACCAGAAGAGAATGCTAATACTTATTTGCTCTTCCTTAAGTCACTGTAAATTACTTCATGCAAATGGCTTATCAGTCTTCTCGGACTCCTCTCCAACTTATATTTTAGAATTCGAACCCTTCTTTGTTATCTTTGCCTATGTATCATAGCCATCTGTTTTCTTCTTCAGTTAATTGGGTCGATCTTTTTCCTGTCTAAACCCACATCTAGTACTAAAGATTTATTGAGTGTATTGATTTATACACTCCCTTTAAGGAAAGGCTTGGGTATTAAATATGAACTACTCTGCACTCTGTTTCTGGGCTGTATTTTCAACTTAATAGTTAATGAGTTTACAATGAACAAGTCATCTGAGGTAAACGAGGGTCCTCATGATTCCTTTCATCATGCTGATCTATGAGAAAACCATTCCACTTCACATATTTTCCTAATTGCCTGGTAAGCTGTGTGGCTACCAGATATGAAGAAATAAGTCTCCCATCGTATCAGTTAGGCAGGTTTAAAATGATGAGCAGTCAAAGGTTAATTGCAGCTTTTCAAGAGGTCGGCTTCATGGTTGGCAACACCACAGGCTTTGCAGAATATGTGAACCTTAACTATCTAGGCACAGATATGCACTCAGACCTGACAGACCTACAGAGAAAATTACAAATTTCTATCAGAAAGAAATCAATCTTAAAAACCTCAAGTATCAGACAAAACTTCATGCCATTATTAAATTCTAGGTCTTCAAAATTCCAACTAAAACCAAGGATTGAGATGTAGTGCAGTTACCACCTACAATACATATACTGTGTGAAACCAGTTGTCCATCACCAAGTTGAGGGGACACTTGGTGTTAAGAGAATTGAGCATCTGGTCTCCATGCCTGGAGAATGGACAGAGACTCTCGGGGGATCAAATGAAGCACTGAGGCCAGTCCAGGGGCAGTGGGGATGTCAAAGCAGGGCCTCAAAGGAAACAGGAGAGAAAGGGACTCCTGCAGGGGCAGACTCAGCGCAATGATATCCAATGCATTTCACAGGTGCTTCTTTGCTTTAGAAGTCCCAGGCTTCATCCTTAATGCTCTTGCAGGTGTGTGGCAGTAACTAAAGGAAACCTAATCATTACTGGGGCATATTCCTAGTAGAAACTTTCAACGCCACTATAAAAGAGGGTATTTTTATTGATTTGAGAGAGAGACGGAGGGAGAGAGAAAAGAGAGAGAAAGAGAAACATTGTTTTGAGAGAAATATCCATCTGTTGCCTCCCCTACACACCTAGGCTAGAATTGAACCCGAAACCCGGGTATATATGTCCTGACCAGGAATCAAATCCACAACCACCTAGGTGTACAGGACGACATTCAACCAACTGAGCCACCCAGCCGGGCTATTTTGCGTTTTGATTTTTGTATTTCACACTTTAACAGCTCTGCAATGAAAATTCATTTTACGTGTGTCAGAAGAAATGCCTCAGCTACTAGCAGAGTGATGGTTTTCGGCCTGCACTGCATATGGAAATTATCTGGAGAACTTTAAAAACACTGCTACCAGGCTACTAATGTAGTTTCATTGGCCTGGGATGCAGCCTGAGAATGTGGGATTTTTTAAGTTCCCACGGTGATTTCAACCTGCAGCCAGGGGTGAGAATGCAGACATAAGGACTGAGTGGGTGGTATGTAGTCAGGCGGTGGTTACTGCCTGTACATTTGGAAAATTAATAGGATGTAGGGGTGTGTGGGGGGGGGCATCAGTTCATTAATCTGCTACTTCTGTGAGTTATTTGCATTGGTAGCTGATCAATTTAAATGCACATGATTGTCACTTAAAATGTCTTTTAAAAGACTCCACTATAATACAACATAGATTTTTTTTTAAAAATTGGGTATGTGCAAAATTAATACTCATACACTGGATAATACAACTGAAGAAAGTAATAATTGCCAAAATTCTGAAAACAGATTGTTATAGAAAATCGGAATAAATCAAACAATGCTTGGAGAATTTGGAGTCACATTTTATTCACTGGTTGGCTCAGAGAAAAATGAATTCAAATTCTAAGCAAAATCTACAAGCAGAACTTTCCTTTTTATTAAAGAAACAGCTCTATGTAAGTTTAGTGATTATCTCGCTGGTGGCCTTGAAAACAACACAGTTATATCCAATTAAAAAATACATCTGGCATGGATGAGAGTATGGGCGAATCTAGTCTCTGGCCTACAAGGTCAGACAACTGAGTTTATCTTCCTCATTATTCAATCAGGCTAAAGCAGGCTGGAAAGCAAAGTTATTTTTATAGAATAAGAGGCTGTCTAAAAAATAGCAGAGAATTCCAAACAGTAGTTTTACAAAATAGGGGTTACTCTTCTCAAGATCACAGATTTTTATTTGTTGGTACCAACTGACATGTCAAGAACTACCATTCAGATATCCAAATCTGTTAAAAGTTGCCAGCTACCTTTACTTATACCTATAATTCAATTAAAAGCAATGATACAAATCAAGTAGCCAAAAGTGAAATCAAAAAACCCCACACAACTCACAGTATTCTCTGATATGTGTTTAAATTAATAGTATTCTTCAGCATCACAAATCTGCTAACAAGGTCCAGATCGTGAGTAGGTGTTACCATCACATCATATGTAACTGCCTATGGCCACATTTGATAAGCGTTTTAGGCCTCAGTTGTGTTGGTCACTCTGAAGAAGCAAACACCACGTATTTGTGGGAATGAATGTACTCTATTATAAACCAGGTTTTTAAAGAGTTGTGTACATTTAATGCTGTATTTGTTTGCTTTTCTTCAAAAGAGCCAATATTAAGTCAGCTATGCGTTTTATAATCTCTGACAAAGGCATCTTACAGTTGAGAAATACTCTAATAATATTAGTAGCCATACAGTGAATCTTATTGTATTCCATGCAATGTACAAAGGGCTTTAAGTGAATCACTTCACTTAATCCTCATGTGGCTTATGGATTTTTATTATTAGCATTTTAGAAATGCAAAAACTGAAGCACAAAAGGGTTAAGTAACTTGCCCAAGGTCACACAGCAGGCAAGTGTTCCAGCCAGGATTTGAATTCAAACAGCCTCACCCTAGGATTTGTGCTCTTAACCACTTGGTTACAGGACATTGTGATTGCTACACATAGGATGCACCATATACACCACACTCATTCAGTCAATAAATATTAAGTACTAAACAGTTATAACTACCAGGGGGAGCAGTGAGCAAAATAGACAAGGTGTCTACCTTCTTAG
This sequence comes from Lasiurus cinereus, assembly GCA_011751065.1. Taxonomy (NCBI): domain Eukaryota; kingdom Metazoa; phylum Chordata; class Mammalia; order Chiroptera; family Vespertilionidae; genus Lasiurus; species Lasiurus cinereus. The sequence continues at coordinate 31,841,253 of JAAGEH010000076.1, forward strand.
ACATAATATTCTAATAGGGAAATGTGAAGGAAGGAAGGGAGGGAGGGAGGGAGGAAGGGAGGAAGGGAGGGAGAAAGAGGAAGAGAGAGGAAGGAGGGAGAAAGGAACCTCAAGGTAATTTCAAATAGTAATAATAGCAGGAATCAAACAGGCTAATGAGATAGAAAGTTTCGAGGTGGTCAGCAATTGCCTCTCTGAGGAGGTGACAGGCTGAAGGACCAGGGGTAAAAACCTGGAAGCAGTAACAAGCTGGTTATGTCCAAGGCACTACTGAGAATCAGTGCAGCTGACAGGTAGGATGGGAGAGGAGAGGGGGCCAGACAATGTGAGCAGACGGGCAGGACCAAGCCACGAGGGCTCCGCAGGCCAGGTACTCCCATTAGGAGACTTTGGTTACCAAAAACCCAAACCTGACTCTGGCTGACCTTCAGGCACAGAAGGAAGGCTAGTACTAGAATGGTACAGCTGCCCAGAATGATGGGAACCTGGGCAGCTCCGGGAACTGAGGGGCAGGAACTGAAGTCGGCCTTCTCCCAACACAATCTGCCACCACCCTTCTCCCATCCACCTCAGAAAAGCTCCCCCTCTTTCTCATCTTTTTGTCTCTGCTCAAGATTTGCCTCCAGAAATACAGGGTCTGATTTTGCTTGGTTCCTGTGTCTGCCTTTACTGAAGAGAGGACAGGACATCATGGCTTAGAACCCCAACCACTGCATCCGCTCTGACTGCTGTCAGCAAAATGAGCGAAGTGACAGCTTCTATCTCTGTCATGCTTTGAATGAATGAGTGCTGCTTACGCCTGTGCCTTTAATTGCTGGGATGTCTTCTTCATTTTACAAAAGCAAATGTTTTAGAAATGGCAGGAAGCTAGGAGGCTCAAATTCAATTTACGCAGAGAATACACAGTGAAGGAGGAAATTCTCTTCAGTATTGACTTCATGTCTCAGAATATCAAATGCTCACAACGGATTTAGCTCAGAAAACAACAGAGCTTCTACCACCCAGTCGAAACTGGGGTCACAGCCAATTAATTACCTAATACATCTTTTCCAAGCAATAAACACAAGAAATTACTGCCTCTACACAATGCAAAACAGAACTGGGAGTTTGTTTGTTTGTTTTTTGCATGGCAGAGAGATCCACACGACTGATAAGAAAGAAAAATAATCATTCTTGGGGTATTGCGGATCTGAATGTCTGGACTTCCGAGTCAGAAAAAACAGGTTCCCAGCCCAGGTCAACCACTTATTAGATACGAGTTTAGAAAAGTTAATCCAATCTTAATCAGCCTTAATTTGTCACACACCAGAAGTAATAATACTTACAGGAGAGGATGATTGTGAGGATTAAGTTAGAAAATATGTGAAGTGCCTGATGCAGCACCTCATTGGGATTCCTGTTAATTAAGCTCTTATTGATCTTTGCAATGGAAAGTGGTCAGCATATAATTAAATACACATTGCTAGAATGTTTGCAGAGTGCATGTGGAGAGGAAAAAATTTACAAAAGGTTTTGGCTTTGAATAATTTTAAAAGTTGCCGAGACCGGTTTGGCTCAGTGGATGGAGCGTAGGCCTGCGGACTGAAGGGTCCTGGGTTCGATTCTGGTCGGGGGCATGTACCTTGCTTGCGGGCGCATCTCCAGTGTGGGGTGTGCAGGAGGCGGCTGGTCGATGTCTCTCTCTCATCGATGTTTCTGACTTTCTGTCCCTCTCCCTTCCTCTCTGTGAAAAATCAATAAAAAATATTTAAAAAAAAAAGTTCACATCAGTGTTTCTTAGGGCAAGTAATAATTACTACTATTACTTTAGGACAGTGGTCAGCAAACTCATTAGTCAACAGAGCCAAATATCAACAGTACAACTGAAATTTCTTTTGAGAACCAATTTTTTTAAACTTCTTCTAACGCCACTTCTTCAAAATAGATTCGCCCAGGCCGTGGTATTTTGTGGAAGAGCCACACTCAAGGGGCCAAAGAGCCGCATGTTGCTTGTGATCCATGGTTTGCTGACCACTGCTTTAAGGCTCAAAGTGTGTCCTGTGCTATTCTAAATACTTCACTTTTATTAACTCATTTAATATACACAACACCCCTGTCAGGTGGCATTACTATCATCCCTCATTTTAAAAATCAGGTGTATGTCATTTGCCTCAGGTCACATAGCTGGTAAGTGACAGAGTTGGGATTTGAACACCTATATGTTGGTTCTGGGTCCTTCACTCCTAACTATTATGCTTTATTCTCCAAAGGGCCAAGCAGCACTAATCCACACCCGCACCTCAGCCCCAGGGCTGTGCAACTTCCTTCTTTGAATTCAAAATTGTCCATTTGGGATTTGGAGCAACAAACTAAAAGTCCAATTTTAAAATTATGTGTTTTGTTAGTTATCCAAAACTAAACTTTAAAAATTGGCAAGTTTTAAGTTTTGTTAGAAAAGTACTTTATGCGAATATGAGATTTTTGAAGACGGGGACCATGTCTTCTTCAATATTGTTCCATGTGCCCACTGTTTCCTGTAAGCTGTTCTGAGTAAATGGACGCAAACCAACCGTCCTTTAGCACATGGTACTGGTCAAGCCTCTCAGTTGCTCTGTTCATTAGAGTGGCATGGATGGCATGAAGATGTCAGTTGAGATCAGGCAGTGATGTGGAAGTAGAGGGAAATAGGTCTTCTCTCCATTTCCTAGAATAAATGTAAATGGTTTGTGTCCATGTATTTGATTATTTTAGATACTTCATATAAGTGGGATCCTGCAGTATTTGCCCTATGTGACTGGTTTACTTCATTTAGTATAATGTCCCCAAGATTCATCCATGTTGTTGCATATTATAGAATTTATTTATTTTTTAATGCTGAAGACTATTCTACTGTCTGTACATGCCATGTTTTCTTTATCCATTCGTCCACAAATGGGCATTTAGGCTGTGTCCATAGCTTGGCCATTGTGAATAATTCTGCAATGAACATGGGGGTGATAAAACACATAGAATAAAAGAGTGGAATGATGGTTGCCAGAAGCTGGGGACGGGTTACTGAGGAATTGATAATCAATAAGCATAAAGTGTCAGCTAAGCAAGATGAATAAGTTCTAGAAATCTGCTACCAACATTGTACTTTCAGTTAACAATACTGAATTATGCATTTAAATTTTTTCCGAAAGAGTAGCTCTGATATTAGGTGTTCTTGCCACAATTAAAAAAAAAATGTTTAAGGTTTATGTCCAGGACCTGGAGAAATCCTGATAGAGACCTGGCCCTTGACCTTAGCCCTCATGGAGGATCACCAAGCTGGGGTAAAGAGGCTCTTTTCTCTAAGTTCATTGCCCATAGAGAATCCTCAAGGACAGAAAACAGAGTCCCAACTCCAGGCAAAACCCAAAGTAAATTATCAGGTCTCTTTGGCACCCTATCACTTTCCTTTCTGTATCCACCACTTCTCTCCCAGAATACAGCATCCAAGGCATTGAAAGTTTCCAATAGTTACAACATGTCCCATGCCTCAGGAGCCACACTCAGATCAATCTCTTTTCCATTTCCCTCATTAATTAAATTTTCCAGTCTTCAATTTCCAGGTTTTTGCTATATCAGAGTAAAAATCTCTAGTACAGTTTCTTACAATTCCCCACTAAGATAGCCATATAAGCTTCTTTTATATATATATATATATATAATTGATTTCAGAGAGGAAGGACAAGGGAAAGAGAAATAGAAACATCAATGATGAGAGAGAATCATCGACTGGCTGCTTCCTACATGCCCCCAGTGGGGATGGAACCCACCACCCAGGCATGTGCTCTGACCAGGAATCGAACTCTCTGACCTACTTATGGGTCAATGCTCAACCACTGAGCCAACCTGGCCGGGCATCCATGCAAGCTTCTTAAAATACAAAAGTTTCAACAGCATGGGAAAACCTATTCATTATTTGACAGTGCCTAAAAATAATCTAGACCACCAATGTCAACATAAAGAAAGCTGAACTGCCCAATGTAATTGTGGCCAAGAGGCAAAGGGAACTTGTTGAAATAAACAGACTCCACCCTCTGGGACAGAGCAGCATGATCCCCTTGAAGGGAGAGAAAAAGAAACTTGGGTCACCCCACCCCATCAGCACCCAGCTCAGAAATGCAGGGTCTGCACAGAATCATACCCAGTGAGCTATGCCCTGTTGCAGCCAAGAGGGCATGCGCCTCCCTCTTGTACCCCATTCAGGACCCTGCCTCTCAGGACACACACCGCGGAGGCAGAGGGGTGCTGTGCTGGCGCGTGAGGGCTGAGGAGGGAAGACCTGCAGAGGCCAGTCATGCTAAGGGTGTTCTGCTAACATAGCTGAAGACAAAAAATATTTTTCTCTGTGAAGCAGAACAAAAGAGTGGGAGTTGGGAGCAGTGTGGCTAGAAAGTAAGGATTTTTAAAACTGCAGCCATTGTTGTAGTAAGGACACTATAGACAACTGCTTTGGGGAAAACTGCCTTTTTTCTGTTCTTTTGTTAAAATGCTTTAAAGGGACCTCTGATTCCGTGAAAGAAAGGTCCCATCCCAGCCCAGCAGGCTGACTGAGAGAATGTGGAGCTGACTGTTCTGTTGCAGTAACATGAGTGTTGTCTCTTTGTGTGGATGGGGTGTGGGCACAGGGGTTTGTTTGTTGTTTGTTTCTTTGGTGGGTTGTTTTTTTTTGTTGTTTTGGTTTTTTGTTCATTTTGAGAGACTTCCTTTTCCTCCTTGCAGTCCAGAGATTGCAGCTGGGGTCTCAAGAGAACAAAAAGGTGGATTAAACACTCTAAAAGGGTGCTCTCCAGGAACATGGAATCAGAGTAGGACCCAAGGAAAGAAACAGCCAGCAAGGAATTCCCTCTGGCAGTGTTTGCCAAATGGTCTTCAGGCACAGTGATGCCCGGTATCTGATTTCAAGATACTTCCTGTGTTGTGAGCTATTTCTCTTCTATTACCACCACACACACACACATCACCACCACCACCACCACCACCACCACCACCACCACCACCAAGTCTTTAGAGAAGCTTCCTTAACTTATAGATCTAGGACCTGTGTTAAGCGAAAAGTGCCTCTATGCTCAAGACTAAGTGATTGGGAGGTTGGGGAGTAAAGCAAAATGCCCAGGATTTATTCTGAATAAAATTGTGTTGAATCGTATAATGGAATCCAATACAACAATGAAAACATATGATGTTTGACAAGAAACGTACAGACATAATGTTGAGTAAAAGAAGCCAGCAAAATGGAGATGTACCACCCGATTCCATTTACACCAGGGTTAACGCAGCCAGAGGTGAGGGGCAGTGTTGGAAACCAGGATGGTGATTGCCTCTAGTTTGGGATAGTGACTGGGAAGGAGGTACCAAACAGCCTTCCAGCTGCTCATAATGTTCTGTAGCTCAGTCTGGGTAGGTTGCACACAAGTTCTTCATTTGTAAAAATTCACTGCAATCCAGACTTCAGATATATCTGTCTGTAAGTAGGTTTTACTGCTACAAAAATATTGCCCAAAGAGGGGGGTTTTCAAAGAGCTTATACAGGATGGGATAAAAGTGGGTTTACATTTGTTCATGAGGCAAATAATAGAAAATTAACAAATTGTACAAGAATAAACTCTGTATTTCGCATACTCACATCTGTAAACCTACTTCTGTCCCACCCTGTACATCAAAAGAGAAGCAGTTATGGTTGTTTTAGTAGATTTCTATATCTCCGAGAATCTGACTAGTAGTAGGTACGTAATACCTACTTCTCTAGTTCTTAGCCTTGCCTTTTTTTTGTTTTTGTTTTTGTTTTGTTTGTTTGTTTTTTAGTCAGGAGCACATCTCATGAATCCAGAAAATGTCACTGGTATTGCTCCTACTGGCCTTTCCAACCCTCCAGCCCCTGCACACCAAGTCCTGTACTTCTGGGAGTTTCCAGAAGGTGTCTCCACAGGCCTGCAATCTGGCTGACAGCACCTCAGCCCATGGAGCTGCCCCAGACCCTCCCCTGAACTGTGCGGAAATGAAATGCAAGGATGACTCTCATGTTCCTGTTAAAAGATAAAACAGTATTTCTGGGATCTGAGCATTTTTTATGAAACTAAGCAAGACAATTCTCTTTTTTCAGACTGGCCTCTTTGTCCAATGGAGCACATACTTCTAGGTACATGCCCCAACCAGACTTCCTGCTTTTCTGACAACAAGGGCTTCTTCCTGGCTCAAGCTAATCAACAGACTCTTTCTACTCTGAGGGTGAGTTCTCACCCAAGGAGCTCCTCAGCCTTAACTAGTCACCCACAGCTTCTAGACAAGCCTATACGTATCTTAGCCCCAGCAGTGGGCATGGCCTGACTTCTTTCCCCGAGACTCCAACTCCCCAGGGCACACTGACTTCACTGGGGCCTGTCTTCCCACTTTACAGACATGCCCCTGGGAGCTTGAAAACCTGTGATAGGCCCAGTGAGCAGTGTAGAGGTCCAGCACTCTGCTACTGTACATGCACATGGTTCACTGGGAAGTCCAAGCCACTAGCAGACCCAACTTCTGTGTGTTCCAAATCTAGCATAAGAATGTAAAGGTCCATGTCTTTTAATTTTTAAGACTAGAGGCCTGGTGCATAAAAATTTGTGCACTCAAGTGGGGGAAGGGGGTGTCCCTCAGCCCAGCCTGTACCCTCTCACAATCCAGGATCCTTGGGGTAGGGTCCCTAGGCCTGGCCTAAGATCAGGGCCTATGGAGGCTTTCCTTCCCCGGGCTGCAGGCAGCTGGCCCCACCCTCACTGCTGCCACTGCTGGCCATCTGTGGAGCGCTACACCTCCTCCCCTGTCACTGGTGGCCTCTCTCTGCAGGCAACAGGCTGGGGTGCAATAAATTGGCTGGCCTGGGCCTCCCTCTTTCTTTGCTGGGGTGCAAGGCCAGCCCTGGGAAGGGCCATTTGCCTACTTGATCACCTCTAACCCCTCTGCCTGCCTGCCAATTGCCCCTAACCACTTGCTAGGGGACAGGAGCAGCCCTGCAAGGAGCTGTCTGCCCACCTGATCTCCCCTAACCACTTGCCTGCCTACCTGATCACCCCTAACTGCTGATCTGCCTACCTGATCACCCCTAACTGCTGGTCTGCCCTACCTGATCAACCCTAACCACTCTGCCTGCCTGACTGATTGCCCCCTAACCGCTTGTCTGCCTACTCAATCACCCCTAACTGCTGGCCTGCCTACCTGGTCTCCCCTAACTGCTGGTTTACCTATTTGATCACTCCTAACCACTCTGCCTGCCTGCCTGGAGGATTACCCCTAATGTTGCTTGGGGGCAGAGCCAGCCCACCAGGGGCCATCTGCCTACCTGATCTCCCCTAACCCTTCAGCCTGATTGTCTGATTGCCCCTTACCACTTGCTTGGGGGCGGGGCCAGCACTGACTTCTGGTTGGTCAGCCTCTGGTCGTTACTGGTCGTTATGACCCAGGGTTTTTATATATTAGGATTGCAATGTTTTAGGTCAGAATAAATTATTTTATATTTCAATATATTTACATTTATATTTATATTTTGAAAGGGAGAGAGTACCATCTACTTTATGATCTAGCTAGAGAATTGAGAATAATCAATTTTAATTATCTTCAGAATATGGGTAATTTTTTTCACACTGTTTTAGTGCATAAACCTCTGGAGCAAAGAAAGAAATAAAGCAGTAATTAAAATTGCAATCACATCCTTTTCAGAACCACTCAATAGCCCGAGATGTCAAGTTCAAATGGCAAATTCCTCCACCTGCTGGTGTAAGCCTGTCTCTGCCGTTCTCACACTGAATTTTTTCTCAGAAATACAAGACAATTTGGCATGAAAAATGATGGAGGAAGTAAACTTCATATTTTCATCTTAAACTGGAAATGTGTAATGATTCAGTAACTAAGATACTATACTCCAAAAAGGATAAATAGGACTTCCAGGAAGAAAAAAGAAACATCTGTTGTCAATTGGCTTCAAGACAAATACAAGATTGTCCTTCCTTCCTTGAACTTAGATAGCACTTAAGATCTAGGCTAATTGTTTTGTTTTGGTTTTCTCTAGTACATTCTGCCTTGTATTTTCATGTGAGCAGGTTGCCTTGACCTAGTTTAAAAGTTCTTGTAGCCCAGCTGGCATGGCTCAGTGGTTGAGCATAGACTTGTGAATCAAGAAGTCATCAATTTGATTCCCAGTCAGGATATCAAGACACATGCCCAGATTGCAGAGGGTGTGCAGGAGGCAGCCAATCAATAATTCTCTCTCTTCATTAATATTTCTTTCTCCCTCTCCCTTCCTCTCTGAAATAAAAAGCATATATAAATTTTTTAAATGACCATTCTCACAATAAGTATATAGATTTATACTTAAGTATGGGGACGGGGAGGGACTAATGGAAGGGCATCGGTTCCTAAAAAACAAGGTACTGGGGAAACAGTGTAACAGTTTGTCTGACTACTCTATGGTCTCTTTGGTTCACTGATATATCCCAAGTGTTCATCACAATGCTGGACACAGAGTTGGTGCTTAACAAATACTTTCTAGTAAGTCGATAAATTAAAGTATTGAATTTGAAAAATAGAGATAGGTAATGCTCTGCAAAATTATGTTTCATGAATTATAATACATCAAAGACAACAAGAAATGCAGAGAGAAAAGCTCTCATCTGTGTGAAATCAGTTTTCTGTGCTGCATTCAGCATGGCCAGAGGTGAACCTGAGGTGGAGAGAGAGAAGAGGAAGTGAAGGATTAAAGAAGACAGACAAGAGAATAAAGCTGGGGCTAAGTAGGACACTGTTCTCAGATGGAGAGATGGTGCCACAGACTGCAAGCCGAGTCTTTATTTTATGGCCAGATTGCAGGAGGCAAAGTAAGGGTGTAGTCAAGATGTTTACAATGTTCCCTGGGGTTTCAAATCTACTCAACTACATGCACCTGAACTCTATCAGCTTTGTTTTGGCAGCCTACCTCACTTAGCCGCTTGGGACCACAGATCTGGACCAGAAGGTCAAGCTTACAACTATAGCCTTTGGCTATAATTGTGCTGGAAGGACTTTGCCCTCCAAGCTGGGACTTGCACGTGGCTTTGCCAGTGGAGGATTGTGCCCTCTTATTAGATGGAGGCTTGAACCTGCCCAAACGGTGTAGTTGCTCTCCACAGTTTTCAATATATTACCCAGTTTCCCAGGCTCACTTTTGAAAAATATTAAGCAAAAAGGAAGCTATTTTGCTCTGTATCTTATATCTTAAGTTGATATATGTTACCTCTCATTATTTAAACACCTTACTACTTAGAGCTTTAAAGATGGGTAATTAAACAGCTAAGAGGAGTTAAAGTACTTGGCAGTTGGGAGGTTAGTGTTTGTGGTTCCTTAGGTTTACCCTTTAAGGGAACAAAATTCTAAAAGCCAAAAATATTTGTAGGGGAGCTATATGCTTTTCCTATGGTAAATCCTGCAATTAATCAATCAATCTTACATAAAGGGCAGTTCAAAATTGGGCCCCATGAGGGGTTAGTATGACAAAGAGACAGGTGACAGGCAGGCTGTCTCTAGTGCATGTCACATCAATGATCATCTGCTGAAACCCTATGCTTAGCACATCTCTCACTTCCCTTCCTCTGTCAGCATTTGGTCATATCTTTTTGCAAATATTTCCCTTAATTGTGTCCTCATTCATTGCCATAACAAGCTGAAAGTCTTTTCTGAAACACAAGTCTTATTGCATAAGTAAGAATACCAGAGGTTGGAGCAAATACAAATGGTATAGAGACTTGGAAGTGCACCTTTATTATATACATACATAAATTTCTAATCAATTTCTAATTTGAATGTTCATTCTTCAGGAAGGGAAAAAAATGGTGATCTCAGTTCATTGGTCCATTCCATTGGGGACCAAGGCACAAGAGATGAGGGAGGGAGTGGGGAGCCCAGGCCTCCACATTTCTCCCCTGGGGTATTCTCTGAGTCAGCCTTCGGCATTCACTCTTCAACCAAGGGCTGCCCCTTACCTGGGGATGGGAAGTCTGTGAATATGTCTAAGCCCCAACTGCTGAGAGCCCCAACAGCTGCATCTTCCCTAAGGTCCAGATACTTCTTGGAACTCCTCAGAAAGCAGAGCAAAGCCCCAGGCTGCTCTCAGACACTCCAGGTTCCAGGGGTTTCTGCTGTCTCCCTGGGGAAAGCAGGATCCAGGCTCCTCCTGTCAAGAACACTGACCTCTCTACTCCCTCTGCATTCACTGTGTCATCTTCTCAGACCCTTGGCCAACACCCTTATGGTTCTCCCAAATGTTAACCTAGGCCAGCAGGCAAGCCCACGAAGGCTCACGTCCTTCCTCGGAGATTCAAAGCTCAAGTGCTAGAGTGGCTCCTCAAGGTAGATGGAGAAAAGGTAAACCACTAAGAGGAAAGTCAAACATTGATTTTCAAAATATTTCTAAATATAATCCCAACCCCAAAGTTAACATCTTGATGCTGCCAACATTCCCTAGCACTTCTCCAGTCATACTTATTTTTTGAGCTGGGCCTTCTTATGGAGGGAATAGGGCAGAAAGCATTAGCCTTACATTGCAGACATCGAAATTGAGGCACTAAGTGATTCCCAGGTCCCAGCATATTCCACAACAGGCACGTTAAAATTGTAAGTGATTTGAGGGGCAGGGGTTGTTAAATGTCTCTGGCTTCTCGGGAACTCCCACTGGGCCACACCTAACAAGTCAAAACACTGTATTATTGAGCAAATCAAATATGACAGGACCTGAGGTTGCCAGGAACACCTGCTTGCTTCAAGACAAGCCAAATGTATCCAGGTAACAAGTGAATGGTCCCAGTCACAGCCAATTAGAGAGATGGCAATGTGGTTAGCTGTGCTGCCTACAGATTCTCAGGGTATTCAATCATAGAATAAATCCAGGCTCTCAGTCATCTCACTCACTATATAAAACAGCAGTGCCCAGGTGGTAACCCTGGTTGACAGATTCATACATTAAATACACTGTGTGGAATGAACTGAAATCCCTGCATTGAGCAGAAAGCTCAGCTTATCTTTTACACTGTCCATCTCTGGAATGCAAATGACCTCTGACATTTCCCTGAATTTCATTTCCCTTACTTAGAAGTAGGTCAAAAGGCCAGAGAACAGTACAAAACTGGCCAACTGGAGAAGGTAAGTAAGTCGTTAGAGATGCCAGCAGAATTCAGGTTTACTTAACAGATCCCAAATCCTGTTTCAGAGGAGGGAAAACAATATGCAAAGACTTGAAAACCTCTTCAGCCATTTCCTTTTGAAGTGATCTTGAGCAAGCTACCTAATGTCTCTAAGCCTCGGTTTCTTCATCTATAAAATGGGAGGGGGAGCGGGAGGTGGGGGGAGGGAAACAGAGCTTGCCTCAGAGAGCTGGTGAGAGGACTAACGGAAGGAGTGTATCTGAAGACCCGAGCCAGAGGCCTTGGAAAGTGCTCGTTGCAGTTTTGATGAGCCTGAAAGTGGTATGTCCACACAGTTAGGTCTCCTCTGAAACATAGGCACTGTTAACCTATGTTTGTCTCTCTAATATCTTTCTGTGATGGTCACAGAACTCTAACGGCAGGGAGCTTGTCCAGGGGTCTCCGATATCCTCACTGTGTTTGTGCAGAAGCCACACCTCCCAGGGGCCCTCCCATCGTGACTGAGAGCGCCTGGGGACGCCCCTGCCACCGACTGGTTCCATAATGCCCAGTGGCCTTTCTGGGTCTCCCTAGGATTACACCACCCTCTGAGATCCTCCCTCTCACCCCTCCCTCCCTCTCCCTTTAATGGGGGTCAGACTTGCATCACCTTCCAACACTCTCCCAGGCTAACTTCCCCACTTCCTCTCCCACAGACATTTGTTCTAATAAAACCCTGGCATGTTTAATCATATCGTCTCATCTGCTTCTCTGAAGATCCAGACTAACACACTTTCCAAAGGTTCTTTTCCAACAGCGGGCAGCTCGGACTTGTCCTGTGAGGTATCCTAGACATGTACAGAACAAGCTGAAGTCAGATTTCCACCAGACCTGAGACACCATTAGCTCTTGTTTCCCAAACTTCAGTTACACTTATACTCCACTTTTTGGCCAACCCCAGTGTTAGGTCTGATCAAAGAATCAGATCACTACCTCTTCCCCTTGGAAACTGGCCTTTAGATAATTTAGCAACCAACATTCCCTTTTGCTCAGACCACATTCCATCTGCTAAGACCAATAACTTCCCCCTCCGGACTTGCCCAGGATCTGGACCTGCCCAGAGAATTCCCCACCGAAAAAGCCCGCCTAGAGTCCTTTAAAATCTCTGGCTCCCTTTCCCTGGGTCCTGGTGCCGTTTAGGCGTTCAGCCCATCTGGGTTCCAGATGACCTAATCTTATATAATAAAGAGGTAATATGCAAATTAACCTTCACAAGATGGCTGCAATGACCAGGCCGACAGGGGGGTTAGTGAGAGATGACCAAACAACTGAACAGCAGGCTGCTTGGGGCAACCAGGCTGGTGAGAGGGGTGGGAGAGAGGGGTACAGTTGGGATGATCAGGCCATCAGGAATAGAAGTTGGAGGTGATTAGGCTGGCAGGGGGGCCCATTGGGGGTGACCAAGCCAGCAGGGGGGGCAGATAGGGTAACCAGACCAGCAGGAGAGAAAGTTAGGGGCAATTAGACTGGCAGGGGGGTCAGTTAGATGAGACCAGGCAGACAGTCAGGTGAGTGATTAGGAGCCAGCAATCCAGGATTGTAAGAGGAATGTCCTGGATTGGAGAGGGTGCAGGTTGGGTTGAGGGGAACCCCCGCCCTCTCATGCACGAATTTTGTGCACCGGGCCTCTGGTAAATTTTTAATTCTTTATAGCCTTTGGCCTTTGGTGACCTTAACATTTGGTGCCTAAACCCTAGAGGGTTTCACCAGGAACGGGAGCCATCGCCTGGTTTCAGTCACCCTGAGTTTGCTACTCAGAGAGGGTAGGCAGTAGCAGCTTGAACTGGTCTTACCTCCAAATCCTACTCAAGTAACACATTTCATCAGCCTCAATTAGGCCTCCCTCCCTTACAGGCCCTCCCGAACCAGCTAAGGAGGATGCCAGATCAAGAACCTCTCCTTCTCCATTGTCCACCCTCCATCCCACAACAGCCAATCTTCTCTAGGTGAGTGATGCTCCATAATTTCCCCCATCTCGAGTCTTCTGTCCACCACTCTCACTGACTTGTGGAAAGACCTCTCCTCTCAAAAGTCCTAGCACGAGGCCAAAAGACTCATTGGCTATTTGGCTTCGGGTCCTTCTGGATCGGGGACACCCAGTCTGGAGAGTTGCTCGTGGTGATCTGTTTAGCAGTAGGGATACCTGCTCTAAACAGTCACTTTTGGACTTGTGATCTTTCACTCACCCTTCCTCTCTGGTGGGCCATGCTTATTCTCCTTATCATGGGGAACACTCCCTCCACACCCGCTAAAACAACCCCCCTTGTCTATCTTCTTAAAACTCTCAACCAATTAGACTCATGGGGAGATCAAGCTCAAATACCTCATTTTCTTTTGTAACACTGTTTGGCCATTATATAAACTTGCTGGTGAGTCTCAATGGCCAGAAAACGGCACTTTCGACTTGAACACATTGTGCAATTTATATAATTGCTATCCCTGCAATGGAACATGGTCAGAGATTCCCTACATCCAGGCCTTTCTCACTCTTTGGTCTCAACCCTCTCTCAGACCTGCGCTACCTATCAGATTCTTCTCCTTCACACAAAACATCATATCCCTAACACTTCTGATTCTGAATCTACTTTTGACCCAGCCGAACACCAACCTCTGCTCCCTATGCACCACTTCCCTCACCTGCAATAGATCCCCAAACCCAGACCCTCCTAACCGGCAACCATCTTCTCCCCCAACCCCTGAGAACCCAAATCCCAAGAACACAATTTCCCATCTAGCACTTGTTCTCAGTCCCCCCCACCCTCCTGAAAGACAGCTTTCCTCAACATCTACTTCTATTCCTATGCCAGGCTACCCCTGAGGGAGGTAGCAGGAACTGAGGGCACAGTCTGAGTCCATATCCCATTCTCTATGTCCACCCTTTCCCAGATTGAAAAGAGACTAGGTTCCTTTCCTATCGACCCAACCACTTTTGCCAAGGAATTTGAGTACCTGACCGAGGCCTATGTCCTGACCTGGCATGACATCTATGTCATCTTATTCTCTTCTCTCACCCCAGCACATCTGGCTAGCAGCTCAGGACCTTCATAAACAGGACACAACAGCCAACCTGGTTGGTGCTGACACGGTCCCCCAAACAGACTTGAGATGGGACTATCAGGTTAATTCTCTAGGGTGCTGGCTCTCTAACCATATGATCATCTGCCTCATTGCCAGACTTAAAAAGACTTCCCATAAGGCAGTCAATTATGACAAAGTTAATAAAATCATAATTTAAATTGTGTGCATGGCCATAATGTACTTGTCTGTATGTTATATGTGTTTTCTGCCTTCATATGGCACTTTAAAATAATATTCTAGAAATTTCAGTCTGTTCTAGGAAGGAACTTGCAAAGATTCAGAGCCCAATTCAAACAGGAATTTCTCAGGAGTAAAAAGTGTCCGGTGTCACATGCCTAGAGTAATAGTTCCCTATGGGAGGCATCTGGCAGTAGTACTCCAGATGTTTATAATCCACACATTGGGGCATGATGAATTGCTTCCAGTATTCAATCCACACTTCAATGAACTCTGTGCAATGTTTCAAAATCTTGTATATTGTTATACACACACACATTGAACCTAAAAATATAAACTTTATAATATTTGGCTATAGCCCTCCAAACTAATTACCTCTTTCCTTCCACCAAATCATTTGTCATAATTCTTGCCATTCTAGCTTTTGCCCCAATAAAACTAGCAAGGAGCAATATCTCACCCCCAAGGTAACCTATCCTCCTCTTTCACATCACTAGTCACTCGTTTAGACTCCTTGACCTGTTCCTCCCTAAAGATAACATCTAAGCCTCAGTTGTATTTCAGCTCCAGGCCCAGAAAAGCAGCAACATCCAACAAGTGATGCTGTGGCTGCACTAGGACCAGTTTTTACCTCCCAAGTCATTCAACAGGTTTCCTCAGCCTTGGGGATCACATACAAACGCCACCTAGCATTTCAATCAAACACCGTAATTAATGATTTGGCACATGCTAGGGATGTTTTCTAAATCCTTTCCTAACAGGAGACATAGTTCCATTGTATATGGGGATGATCAACTGGATGGGAACCTGTATTCTAGTCTATCGCTCACTCAACAGAGATGTAGCTCCCCAGTAATCATTCTTTACCTGTCCCCATAACCCATCATATCTGATACAAAAATGCAGTCCAGATATTTCCTCTCTTCATAACTCTCAGTATCTCAGCAGATGTCAGGATTGGCTTACCCACAGCTCTCTCATATTTTGAAATCCTGTCTCAGGATCTTCAAGAAAGCCTAGATGACATTGCCAAAAGTTTAGTTCAAATTCAGGATCAGAGAGATTCCTTAGCAGCTGTCACCCTCAAAATTGGAGAGAGCTAGACCAACTGGGAAGAAAAAAGAATTTTTTTTTTTTTTTTTTTTTATCAATCAATCTGGCCTAGTTGGGGATGCAGCCCAAATTTTAACAGAAAGGGCTGCAAAGATTAGAGAACATCAATCAAATACATTGGACTACTGGCCAAAAATATAAATTGGTATATCTGGCTACTTCTCTTTCTAGGACCATTAACATTCCTATTCATCATCCTTGTTTTGGGGCCGTGTGTTTCAGCTTTCCTTCAGGATCACTTTCAAGCCTTTACCAACCAGTCTTGGGGAAAATCATGCTGCTACAACCCCTCCCTCCAACTTGAGGAATCTAATCAAAGTCCCTCTCCCTATGATGTCAACATCCCCCCTCAGCAGGAAGTAACTACAGAAGAAATTACCTCCACCCCTATTCCATAAAACAAAAAGGCTGGAATGTTAGGTCTGATCAAATAAGCAAATCAATATTTCCTGTCCTGGGAAATTGACCTGTAGATCATTTCACAACCAACATTTCCTTTCACTTAGACCACATTCCATTTGCTAAAACCAATAACTTTCCCCTCCAGACTTGCCAGGAACTGAACCTGCCCAGAGAATTCCCTGATGAAAAGCCCGCCTAGACTCCTTTAAAATCTCTGACTCCCCTTCCCTGTGTGCTGATGCTATTTAGGGGCTCAGTCCATCTGGGTTCTAGATGACCTTATAAATTTATAATTCTTTATCACCTTTGGCTTAATGCATATCTCTTTCTACGACCCTCACACCCAGTGCAAAGGGAATAACTCTCTGACTACGTGATTTATTATCACTTAAGACTGGATCTGCAGAACACCCAGAGCACCTGGCACCATCATGTTCTCCTTAATGAGTGATTGGCTGGGCCCTCCCCACATTCTATACTTTGGACAATCTACAGGTCACACTTTTTCCCTTTGAGAGATGTTCAACTCAGTGGTGTGGGCTCACTGAACTGGTACTGAATCAAGTAAACAGTGTGTTTATTAGCTCATTATCATCTTGGGTTTCCTATAAGAAGTTAATATATTAAAGTAGGTAGTAGGGTTAGGATCCAGTATTTTAAACTGCCTTAAGCAAAACTAAGGAACAGTAAATTTGCCTTTAGAGACTTCCATCTCTTCCTTTGCACCCCCTAATTCCGTATTCCCCATCCAAGTGCTTGGACATTATTTTGCCTTTTGCTGTTTGGGCAGGTAAGGGGGTCTCCCTGAAAGTAAGATCTACTCATTCCACAGCTCCACACTATTCTTTCATCCAGTTACTGAAGCTGGTTGAGCTATGTGACACCAGTAAGTGAATGACTCAAAATTGGCTTAATACTGTGACCATCCAAGAGGTATTCAAAGCTGATTTAAAAAACACATTTTTTTATTATCTAATCTGTCAAGGGACCTTCTCTTTCACGCCCTACCCCCAAACATGACCACCAGGACTAGTAACTTTACGAACAGTCATTTTGATGCAGTTCCACTCATTATATTTCTGTCCTCATCTGATGGCCACACCTTCTTCCCCATGTCTCCTGTAAATGCTTTCCCGTGCAGGTCATCAGTGTTGCAGTATTGCATGAGGCCCAAATCAGTCTCATTTCTGCCCCAAAGGCCTAGGATTTAAACCCCTGAAGCTTGGTGTACAAGAGGTTGGATCTTTTACCAGACCTATGTGATCTGAATTTTCATTTTTATGGTGAGGGTTACATTTAGCCTGATTAAATAATGCTGCCCCTCTCTCCCTCCGGCCCCCCCTCCACTCCCCCCCCCAACACAATGCATCAACTCAATACCATCATCAGCTCTGGTTTATTATTACATGTACAGTCCATTCGTCAGTTCCACTGAGATCTTTTTTTTTTAATTCAGTTCTGACAATGTACTCTTTCTAAAATAATAGATGAATGAATGCTACTGGAAAAACAAGAGGACTCTGACATTCTAAAATACCATGTGTTTTCCTTTTCCAAGGTTTTGGGGGCGGGAGCGGGGAGAGGGGTAGGAGAAAGGAAGAAAGAAAAACCCACATGTACAAATAAAGCCTGTGTTTGTGAACGGGGCAAAGATCAGCCTGCACTGCGGATTACACAGACTGCTTTGTTTCATGTAAACAAGGTAACTGGCTCCGTGAGTTACCCCTTCATTTTCCGCACACACACATTCTCCCCCTCCCCCCCCCCCCAAAGTCGTTCAAGGTAAAAGCGCCTGCCTCCCAATCACCCCGCAGTCCTGCTCAGAGCTTCCTGTCCCTACAGGAGGGCCCTTTGGACAAGGCAAACAGGGGTCCGAGGAGCCAAGAAACCCGAATCTCTGAGTTTCAACAAATAAATGAAAGGGAAGGAGGCGCCCGGGAATTCCTTCTGAGGTCTGGGACCCAAGTTGGGGCAATGCCGAGGCCTGACAAGGGCGGTGGGACGACCAAAGTAAAAGCTCCCTGACCCTCCAGCATCCCTTCCGATGCTGATGGTACCCCCCCCCCCTTCCAGGTGAGAAATAATGGCCATGATAATGGCTCGGCGCGCACACATCTGTACAACCCCGGGGTGCCAGCAGCGTGCTTCCACACACACCGCCCCCTGGTGCCCGAACGCCCGGCGCGGGGAGCAGGACAGGTGCGCTCCCAGACCCGGCAGGTCCCCAAAGAGCCTCGGAGAGGCTACGTGACCCGCCGAAGGTCTCCCTCGCAGCAACCCAGCGGGCTCCGCCCGGCCCCGGGCCCCGCAGCCCCCCGCCCCGCCCCATCCGGGCTCGTGGGGCGCGCCTCTCGCCAGCAGGGGGCGCCCCCCCTCCCCGAGCGCGCGCCCGCACCCGGGCCCCTGAGTCCGGGGCGGGGCCTGGCCGGCCCTCGCCGCCACCCCTGCCCCTGCCAGTGCGGCCTGGAGCGGGGGCGGGGCCGTGCCAGGGGCGGACCCCGAACTTTCTTCCGACTCAAAAGCAGCGGCAGCGGAACCGGAGAGCCTCCTCCTCCTCCTCCTCCGCCGCCGCCGCCGCCCGTGTCCTGCCGCCGGGCTCCCCGGCCGCGCGTCCCGCTCGCTGCGCCGCCGCCGCCGCCGCCGCCATGGCCAAGCCGCTGACGGACCAGGAGAAGCGGCGGCAGATCAGCATCCGCGGCATCGTGGGCGTGGAGAACGTGGCCGAGCTGAAGAAGGGCTTCAACCGGCACCTGCACTTCACGCTGGTCAAGGACCGCAACGTGGCCACCCCCCGCGACTACTTCTTCGCGCTGGCGCACACGGTGCGCGACCACCTGGTGGGGCGCTGGATCCGCACGCAGCAGCACTACTACGAGAAGTGCCCCAAGGTACACACCTCCGACGGGCTCCTCCCGGCTCTCCCCCCCAAGTCCGGGGAGGGGAGTCTGGGCGGTGGTGGTGGTGGTGGGGGTCCGCCCTGGGAACAGTCTGGCGCTGGACCAGCCCCCCGCCCCGTTCACGCCACCCACCAGCCCCACCCAGCGCGGCCCGCCCCGGGGCCGCCGGGGGAACCCACGCGCAGGCCTCCCTCGCCTGCCCACTACGCTTTCACAAACAAAAGTTGGAGCATTTACCCTCCACAGTTCATCCAGAGGCTTCGGGCGCCTCCCGGGAGCGCCAGGCACAGCTGTAGGCCCCTGGCTGTGGGCCCTGAAGAAAACGGACAAAGCCCTGCCTGGAGTTCCCCAAACTGTCACAGGCTCTGGGAATGGGGGGTGGGAGGGAGAGGGGGGCGGAGATGGAGGAGTTGGGGGAGCCTCACTGCCCGTAGAGCCTCTGGAGGATGCCCGACGTCAAGGGCTTTTCCTAGGAACTGCCTGCGGGTGGTGGGCAGAGCTCTGCCCGCCCCCTCCCTCTTCCCTCCTGTCTTCTCCCTGAAGTAGGGTGTGGCGCTGCCGGACTTGTTGATTCCTGCAGCTCGGAAGCCTTAGTGTCACCTTTGACTTCCTCCTGTATGCCCCATTCAGCAGGTTGCCAGATGCTGAACTTTAAGACCTACCCGGGAACTGCTGCAGAAGGGCTGTTCACAGACCACCCCCGGTCCCCTGGGCAGGGCTGGATGGAGGGTTACTTAGGGTGTTTGGGGGCGCACAGAGTGGCACTGTAACCCTCTGGCCAATCTGGAAAGTGGGTCGGGAGGCTTGAGGAGGACAGCAGGGAGAGGGGTGGTGTTGTGCAGAGGGAGGGCGGGAGAGCAGCCCTGGCTGCTGTGGCGAGGTGGGTGTGAGTCAGCGTTGGGAGAAGAAACTGGAAAAGCGGGTAGGAGGCATATTGGAAAAGGTGAACCGCTGAGAGGGCCTGAAGGCAGTGAGGAATACATTAGGAATTTTTTAATATGTAAAAAGCATGAAAAAGAAAAGGCTAGTCCCTAACCACAGTGCCCAAAACAACCGGGAGGAAAAGAAAGGAAGTGTTCATAGTAAAGGAAGGGCAATGGGAACACAACTTTAAATGGAAAGTAACTCTTCCTCATTCCAGAGGCGGAGGGCTCTATCCCAGAGTAGCAATTGCTAAAAATATATCCTTAGAAAAGACTTTGTGTGTGAATATATTTACTGTATCTTTTCTTTTTCCATGAGGGGACTGCCCCCTAGCATTGGACATTTTTTTAAAGTTTTTAAACTGGAAAGTGAGAGGAAGAACCATATTTAAGATCTAACCGCCCCCCCCCCTCCACACACACACACACCCCAATCTCCCTCCCCACACACACTCTTCTGGAGCATTTAGCACCAAGCATCTGGCCTTGTATGTTTCTCTTCTAATGGCTTGTCTTGTACTTTATAGTTGTCCTCATTCTCTAGATAGTTTTTCACTGAGCTCTCCTTCCCTACTTGAGTGTAGGTAAAAGCCAGGTATTCTGATAGCGGTACACTGGGGATACAACATGCATTCCACACGTTAGCAAAGTGTCTACGCTTCACCTAAATAGGAGGTCCCTGCCCCCATAGAGCATGGACCAGAGCCAGTAAGTGTGTCCAAGCTCCTTCCTCACCTCCCCAGCTCTCTAGCAACTGTGCAGGTGAATCCCAAATCTGGGTCTATAGTCTTAATCCTTTTTTCAAACCTTGTACCTACATTTCTAAGTGCTTGGTGTACATACCTAGATCGCTATTTCCTCAAACTCAACTCATTACCCCTCCCAACCCTATCCCATCTTCCGTGTTTGTAATTTTAATGGCATTGCCATCCCTCCACGTGGTTTTCCCAGGGCAAAGCTTATCCATTACACCCTGGATGCGCAGACCCCTGCGATTTCCCCAAATGTGGGAAACACAAAACTTTAGTGTCACCTTTGACCTCCTCCTGTATTCCCCATTCAACAGGTGGCCAAATGCTGTCAATTTATGTAGGTTCCGTTGAAATTACTCTCTTGAAATCTCACTTCTCTGCCTAATGGAGGCCCTGCTACTGGTCTATGAAATTGACTTCTGAGTGGCTGGCTTGCTTCTCAGAGGTGGTGAAACTGGCAGCGTGCAGCTGAATATGGCTAGCAGGCACATTTTATCTGGCCATTGAGACATCTTTATGTAATTTAATTGTCATTGCTTTGGGGCAGGACTCCAGGTCTTGGCCCGGTGCTCCTCATTGTTTTATGTGACCTCCATCCACAGGTATTTCCTCTGCCTGGCTCATGAAGGTATCTGAGTTGGCAGTGGCAGCTCATTCTATTGCATTGTACTTCAATTAAGCTTACAAAAACAATCCATCTTGCCCTTTGCTCAGGCATCATTGGCTCCCGTTGCCTGCTACAGTCCTTAATCAAGCATTTAAAGCCTTCTCGGTCCACGTGAACCTGTCCTTTACATCTTACCGCCCACTGCCCTGCTGGACTTACCTTGTTCTTCCATCACATCAATGTGCTGTCCCATCTATGCCCTGTTCTCCCCACTTCTGGGCCTCTGCCCCCCACTGCATCCTTCACTTGGAATGCCCTTCTCGCCAGTGTCTCTAGGCTGAACTCTTGCCTCTCCTGCAAATCTCTGATTTGTTGCCACCTGTTCCATATGTCTCCCCACAAATACCCAAGTCCTCTAATTAATGCTGGGAATAAACTTTAAATTATTTTGAAAATATTGGTTATTGTTAGGTAGCTCTTCTTCATTTTACGTTTGCTTGCTTTTTGAAAATGTCCACTTTTTCTAAAATATACCTAATTATTAGTGATAGTAGTGTATACATACAATTTGTAAGGTATATTGAAGAAGCTGTATATTTTACTAGCAGAAGTTGAGATAAATGTTTAAAAGGATGGGTAAGATCTATTTTTTAATGTCTTACATAACCCCAAATATAAAGTGAAGTCCCTCCAAAATTGTTTTTATTTCAATTAGAAAATTACCTTAAATACCTGTCTTTGCTAAGTCTGTTATATAATAAAGTCTCTCTAAATTATTTTAAGTAGCAACTATTTTTTTTTTACAAAGACTTTGAAATGTCTTAAGTCCATGCTAATTTGAAATCATTAAAAGGGAGACAAATAAATGTAACAAATACAGTCATTATTTCTGTGGGGCATACCTTCACACACACACACACACACACACATATATACACTGTATTTGTAAGCAAGCTTTTTATACATCACTCAAAAGTAAAAAGCAGTAATAGTGCTCATATTATGGAGATCATGAAAAAGTAGAGAAAGACGAAGAAAAAGAAGCTGTTCTGATGTTATGAAAATGGGTATTTGTGGCTTGAAATACTCTTTCTTATGACACAGCCAGTGGCCTCGTGTACCAGGGCATCAGCCATGGGGTGAGTGGTGCCATGCACCCCTTTGGCATATGTCTGCCTAGGAAATATATCTTTCTCCAACTCATACAAAGGCACCCACTAGACTAATGAGCGCCCTGAGGATAGTGTTGTAGATATTCAAACAACTTGGATAAAAATAATGATGATGTGCTCTGGAAAACAGTGTTAGATGACCCACTAAATATGGAAGACTTAAAATTCATTTGTTACATAGAATGAAAGTGGGAGAAAGTGAAATTTCTCCATTGACATTTTCATATAATATTTTAAATGAGTTAAATGTTATAATAGGCATTTTTTATATTTTTTTGGTTGACCAAATACTTTTCTCTTTGGTTCTTCTTATTGAGAAATGGAGGGTGTTCCTAAAATTGTAGGTGACTTTATATGGATGCATTCACATATTTTTATTGTTTGGGGGTGTTTTTTTTTGTGTGTGGGGGAGAGGAACCAGATTTGGAGAAAAAGGTATTGTAAGGGGGATGATGAAGTTACTCATGGATCTCTTTCTTGAAAGAGAATTAGTAAACTGCACCTGTATTTTAAAGGGATTAGTAAGTCTAACCTTTGTACCTTTCCCTCCGCTCTGATCGTGTTTGCCTGGCTTTTACTATGTCAAAGCCATTTCTAAGTTTATGGAGAAATTTCCCATTTCATGAAGAACAAACACCAATAATACTTACCTGCCATGGGAGATACCATGATCACAGACGTAGTTTTCCCAGGGCGAAGTTTATCCATTACACTCTGGATGTACGGACCCCTGCGATTTCCCCAATGTGGGAAACTCAACTGCATAATTTGTGGTAGTAGGGCTTGCGTTGGTGCTCTCCCTGCAAAAAAAAAATAATAGTAAACACCAGAAAACCCAGGGTAGTCTTTTGTTATTGCCAGTTCCTGGCTTTTTAAAATAATTTAATTCTAAAATAATTAATTGTAATATTATTTACAGTAATCAGTCAAGGAGGAATATTTTCTAGCCATCAAGTATATACGGAAAAGGTTAATCTTTGTATTTCTTGGATGATTCGAGATAATCACAGCCATCCCAACCTGACTAAATATTTTATAAATTATTGACTTCTGTTTGCCCAAAATATATGCTTAATTTATGAGGCTCATGAACAGAATGGGGAGAAGGGGAGAGACACAAAACATTGAATCTAATTAGTTGTATGAGTTTATTTTTTTCTCTCTGAGGGTAAAAGATACTGAACTAAAAATATGATATAAAATGGTTTTCCCAAAGCCAATTGTCAGTAATGCTTTTATTTAGCCCTTTATATATCTACTAATGGCTTGGTGCATAAAATTCATGCATGGGGAGGGAAGGGCGTCCCTCAGCACCCTCTTCAATCTGGGACCCCTCGAAGGATGTCCTACTGCTGGTTTATAGGGCTCAAGCCTAAATTGGCGTCAGACATCCCTCTTACAATCCGGGACTACTGGCTCCTGCCTGCCTGCCTAATTGCCCCTAACCACTCTGCCTGCCGGCCTGCTCACCTGCCCCCCTCCTCACCCCTCCGGGCGGTCTGCTCCCCCCAAAGATCCCCCGCCAGCCTGATCATCCTCAACTGCCACCCCCACCGTGCCAGCATGCTAGCCCTCAACTGCCCCCGACCCCTTGCTGGCCTACTCGCTCCCACCTGCCCTCCCCACTGGCCTGCTTGCCCCTAACTGCCCCCTGCTGGCCTGCTCACCCCCAACTGACCCCTACTGATGGCCTGCTTGCATCCAACTGTCCTCCCCCTTGCCGGCCTGATCACCCCCAGTGGCACCCCCACTGTCCTGATCACCCACAACTGTCATCCCATCCTGGCCTGAACACTCACAGCTGCCCTCCCCTCTTGGCCTCTAACCACCTCTACCTTGGCCCCACCACCATGGCTTTGTTTAGAAGAACATCTGGAAGGTCTCCAAGTCTAATTAGCATACTCTTTATTAGTATAGATAGAGGCCTGGTGCATGGGTGGGAGCCAGCTGGTTTGCCCTCAAGGGTGTCCTGGATCAGGGTGGGGGTTCCCTTGAGGCATGGGGCAGCCTGGGTGAAGGGCTGGTGGCTGTTTTCAGGCTGGCCACACCCCCCAGCAGGGACCCTCACCCCATGGGGGTGTGGCCAGCCTGAGTAAGGGGCTGAGGGCCGTTTTCAGGCTGGCCATCCAGGCTCCCAGCCACTTATTCAGCGGCAGCAAGGACAGGCAGGAAGCTTGACTTCTTCCATAGCCAAGGGTAACCCAAGCCTCCTGCTTGCTCCAGCTCCATAGCCGCTGCCATCTTTGTTGTGTTAATTTGCATACTCACTTATGATTGGCTGGTAGGCATACTGGAGGGACAGTCAATTTGCATGTTTCTCTTTTATTAGTGTAGAAAGGAGTTTCTTTTGAACCTGTGTCAAAGTACTCCTGCCTGTTTGTTTTTTACTTTCGACCTTGTGTGTTTATGTTGGTCAGTAAGGTTGGACTGATAAAGTTAGCATAACCTCTCTTTTCTTTGTTTCAGAGGGTTTATTACCTCTCTTTGGAATTTTACATGGGCCGAACATTACAGAACACCATGATCAACCTTGGGTTGCAAAATGCCTGTGATGAGGCCATTTACCAGGTACATTCTCTCTCTTTAAATTTTAATTCAGGAACCATGGGGATGTAGTATCCTGTTGACCCCCCACCCCCAACCCCCCAAAAAGGTGAAAATTGCTTCTACAGACATTTCTGTTATAAACTATAAGAAATATAAACTACTGATGATCTCTGATTTAAGAGAAACAAAGTTAGAGAACTCGTTTTGCCTAATGAGAATTTACTTTTGCAGTCATAGCTTCTTACAGCATTCAACATATGAACAAGCCTTTTAAAAGTACGTGAACCAGCCAAAACTGGTTTGGCTCAGTGGATAGAGCGTCAGCCTGCAAACTGAGGGGTCCTTGGTTTGATTCCAGTTAAGGGCATGTACCTTGGTTACAGGAACATCCCCATTGGGGGGTGTGCAGGAGGCAGCTGATCGATGTTTCTTTCTCATCAATGTTTCTAGCTCTCTGTCCCTCTCCCTTTCTCTCTGTAAAAATGCATGAACCTCTGCTGTCAGAATCACAAGCTTTATTTTAGGCTCCTATCTACTTTCAAAAAATGATCAAAGTGTGACTATCATTTGTATATCAAGGCAATATGCAAAAATAACAAGATTTTAAAATTCCATCATCACACTTTCCCTATTGCTAAATGACATGTAAAATGTACTTCCCCCTTAAATGAGGAGCCTGAGGTCTTAAACGTAATAATCCAATTTGTTTTTGTGAGCATATTTAACTGTTTCTCTCCTACACTTCAGGGGTCTCCATACCAAAAACAAATAGCCCTTCACCTTGTGGGTGAGGTTGGAAGGAGGAATGGGTTGTCCCCTCCTGTGGTCAGCTACTTCTCACCGAAGGCTGGTTTCCTTCACTTGCGTTAGGTAGAGTATTTCCTGTGAAAGAACCATTGTTCTCCCTCCACTTCTCTTTTCTTGCCTTCCCCTGATACCAGCTGAAAATAATATACCTCCCATGGCCTAGTATATAACCAGGTGAGATGAAGTGACCCATCTCTGTTTGTTCAAGATTTATGTCCTACTTTAGACTTACATTTTTAGAATTTAAATAATCCTGAATGTTTAGCCTTAACAGTTGACTTGCACAATGACCCCAGTAAACACTAGTCACACCAGGGAGCAAATTTGAAAGTCCTTTCAACATCGAACAGAAACAATGCCATTTTGGAACACTTAGAAGACTGACTGACTAAGACATGTGTGACAAAGCAATTTTTTGTATAAGGGTTGGTGGGGATCCAAGTGCATGGCCATGGAAACTGGGGCATCAGCTTCAAGCATGGTTGCTTCTTCTGCATGTGCTTTCAAAGTGTGTAAATTATGTTTCCACTTTAAATAACATCTCATGTTATGGTTTGCCTCACTTTCAGATAAGAATGCAGTTATTTCACAATAGACCATTATTAGCTAAGCATGGGCTGAATTATTTTCTAGTCAACATAGGACAGGCCGTTTATTTTACCTGCCATCAATTTCCTTACTGTAAGATGAGCAAAGTGGTCTCCAAGGCTACTGGATTCTGACTTGAGTCCACCATGGTGCCAGTGGCCTCTGGCTGTGCAGGTCCCAGGGAGCTGACTGGCAATCAATTTGCATCAGTCCCCAAGGTCACAAATGCCTCTAAGCCTCCCACAGCCTTTGATCCAATCTAGAGAGAAGTGGAGGATTTTAGCCCCATCCATCCAGACCAGGGATTTTCAACTGGTGTGCTGCAAGAATTTTTAAACCCATTCAATACCTGGTTATCTAGTCAGGGGCATTGACCTCTTTTTCCCTTAGATTATCAAATAAAAATATGATGACGGCCAACACCACTATAGCCATCGGGTATGAAATTATACCTATTTTTTTGTCAGATCAGCAAAAAATACTTTTTTGTGTGTGTGCCGTAGAATTTTAGTCTCTAGTTTATGAGTGACACGAAATGAAAAAAGTTAAAAATTGCTGAGCAAGAGCTGAAGGTTTCCTTGACTACTGTCTCGCTCCAGGTCTCAGGGAGAGCGACTCACCAACTAGTTTTGGGTTAACAACCATTGACCCTACTGAGTAAATATGTTGTGGTCTTGAAAAGATGGACTTTACTCCACCCTGGAAAGTCTGACTTCATACTTGTTGATAATATTTAAAATCCAATCAGCTTAGTACTGGACTATTTCTTAGGTTTTACTATGACTGCACACACACACACAAAAAAGAATCTTAAGAAATTATAATAGGTAAGCATTTATTGAGAAATATCTGCCCAGGAGTAATCTAAATGGTTTGTTGCATAATTTTATTTAATTCATAACAAACCTAAATGTGGTACATAGTGCCATCTAATGAGGACTTATCTTTTAAAAAAAGAGAAGTGATGCATAGAGAGATTTAGTAGCTTGTCCAGGGTCACCTTACTAAGAAGTGACAGAGTCAGTAATGGACACTGAGAGCCCACAGGTCTCTACAGGCCGCTGCTATGCCATCTTGTACAGTGTGCATTTGCAGAAACCAGCATCTACAGTGAGCATGGATGCCAGAGTACATTGCATGGGAGTTGACACCATTGAGTACCCAGACAAACGTGCACACCTGACCCAGAGCTCTAGAAAATGATTGTTCTCTCTGCAATGGCCTGCCTTTGTACCCACATCCAGTGATGTTTTCCTTTCATCACCAGCTTGGATTGGATATGGAGGAGTTAGAAGAAATCGAAGAAGATGCTGGGCTTGGCAATGGTGGTCTTGGAAGGCTTGCTGGTAAGTGACATGGTTAGTGTGTCTTCGTGTCTGGCCAGTTGGTGCCTTCTCCAATGCTGTGCATGCATAATTACCAAACAAGCTTTCTAGGAGAAGTGCAGCATGTGACCTGGTTACAGATATGTATTTGTTTTTCAGTTTGCACTGTGGTTTGATCAGTTCTATATAAGCAGTAGAGAAGGGAACGTGAACAAAAGCGATATTGCTTAAAACTCTTGGAGACATTGTTTAAAACCTTAGGGTTAACCAGATCCTTCCTGTGTACTTAAGGGTTTCTAAAGTGGCCCCTTTACTCTGCGGTTATGTTCACAGCTGTCAATTCTCATACTTATATGGTATGACCTAAGTTGTTGAACCATTGTATTGCTGTCTAGTACACTTGTCAGTTTGTTTTTTGATTGACTAGTAGGTAAAGATACACTTGTAGAATTGGTATGATTTAGTTACTTAAAAGTTTTATATAGATGCAATTGAGTTTTTTGCTTTATTCAAGAAATAGTTTTTCAACAAATAAAATACATTTGCTACTCCATTAAGTTAAAAATATATATCCCTGTGACCAAGCAATTCTACTTCCTGATATCTGCTGTAAAAAAAACAATCATGTGCACAAGGAAACATGTGAAAAAAATTGTTATAGCATTGTTTGTAAGAGCAAACTACTAGAAATAAGCCAGTGCCCATCAATGGGAAAATAGGTAAATAAGAAGTGGAATAGTCCATATTATAGAATAATATACAGTAACCAAAAATAAATAAATAAAACTGATATATATGTGATGCCCTGGATCGACCTCTGGGATTGGAGAGGGGAGCAATTTGCATTAAAAGGCATACAGCATGCTACTATTTATGTTTTTAAAAACTAATGTGTTCTGTGAGTATATATATGTATATAAATCCATAGAAAAGTCTGAAACTTGAAATGGTAAATTGCTCCTTATAATCCTCCTTAGAGAGGAGGGCATAATTGGGGGGTCGGGATCATAGTGGATACTAGTCCTATCTGTAATATTTTAATTTTTTACAAGGAGGATATGTTAGTATATTACTTGTGAAACTTAAATCTAATAATAAGAGTATACCACCAAACATGTATGTATCAGGTTATTCTCTATGAAAAAGTAAATATCTATAGATTCTCCTATTTGGGAAATGATTCCAAAATCTCTTCACTTTACACAAACTTCCAAATCCTATTAGAGTACTCCCTCCTGTTATACCAGTTAGATCCCTCCCCAGCATGCTGATTGGCTGCTCTGGATCAGGTGCTGTCATCAGTGCTCTTGACGACAAGTGACCAAAAAAACTACTAAAAAAGTGGTTCAGCCAACAAGGCCATGTGCTATCACAGAACAAGAAGTCCAGAGGTTGGGCCATTCCGAGTTAGTTTATTCAGTAGTGTAGTTCTGTCAGGACTCAGGGTGTCTGTGGTGCTTTTGGCTTCCCCCCATGGAAAAACAAACAAAACAAACAAACAGAAACAACGATGTCAGCAGCAAGGAAAATTATTCAGTGCACCCAGAAGATCCTGGGATCTCTCATTGGACTGAATGTCCTTGCACAGTCATACCAAAATCAGTAGACGGAAATAGAATTACTGTGGTTGGCTTAGACTAGACAAGCAAGATTCACTTCCAGTCCAGCCCCCCTGCAACATCTAAACAACATCAGAATTCCATTAGCCAGAAAGAGGGTCTGCCACTCAGTCAGGTGGCCACAGGCAAACTATACTCTCCTGGAGCTGTCTCTTCAAGCAGGGAGCTATGGAGATGGCTTCCCTTAGAACGTGCAGTGTGAGAGACAGGCACGTAATGGACCAGCTTCCTGTTCTCAAATGAAATGCAAACGTGTACACACGGGTTATTTCTAAATGGCGAGCTAATAAATGATGCTTGTTTTCTTTATACATTTTTATATTTTCTAAATTTTCTATAATATTCATCTTATAGTTTTAAAAAACGTTACTTAAAAAAGTAACCCTCATTATGCAATAGTCTCTGTGCTTTAAAATACAAATGTGGTTTCTTATAGAAAAACATTTTGTGGCTGTCATGGCTTTTAGTGAAAGACCTGCAGATGTAACTAACCTCAGTGTCCCTGCCTTTTGCTTGTGTTTTGATGGATGTAGCCTGCTTCTTGGATTCCATGGCAACCCTGGGACTTGCAGCCTACGGGTATGGCATTCGATACGAATACGGGATCTTCAATCAGAAGATACGAGATGGATGGCAGGTATGCGAACCATATTTTTAAAATTTTTCATTAAAATACATCTTCATAGTGTTCTAGATGATTTATAATTTCCAGACATGTACCGTGAAACTTCATTAATTTCCCCTTTGTTTGATTAACATCAGTGAATACTGTCAGTCTCCCTCCTCGGGGATGTAAGTTCCCTAAGAGCAGAGAACCTGCTAGTATCATTCACTGCCAGACTGTTTGCAGCGTATGCAGTGCCTGGCTCACGAGGGCTCTGGAAATATTTTATCACTGACTCTCTGGGTGTGGGCAACCTCCGATGTGTGACGTTCATTCTCTGCAGCATCCACAATGGAGGGGCATGTCTTTTGACTTAGGATCTCTCCCAATAACATTTTATGGTGAGATACATGTTGCCATTTTATAGGGGACAAAACTGAGGCTCTGAATGAATGAAGTTACCTTAGATCACACTGCTGGAAAACATGGGTCTGCCCCGAGGTTTCCGGGTCCAGTGTCAATATTCTTTTCCACGCTCAGTCTTGTCCTCCTTTAACATGTCTATTTACAAGATACATAAGCTCAGGATTCCAATCCTACTAATAAAAGCCTATATGGCCCTCAGGCAGTGACAAGTGATCACCAGGAGGCTGTGTGCATGTTGGTGAGTGGGGTCTTGACGCTGTGTGCATGGCGTGGAGGCAGGTCTTGTGGCTTCAGCCTACCTCTTTGGGACAATTCACGGAGGACCCCTGGATGGGTGCGCAGGGCCTACCTCTTTGGGGTGATTGATCGCGGAGTTCCTGCACTGTGAGAGGGCACAGGCCAGGCTGAGGGACTCCCCCCTGCTCAGTGCACAAATTTTGTGCACCAGGTCTATAGTGTTTTAATAAGATGAAATCAGGTAATCTTGTTAGCTGTTTTATCAAGTAAATCTGGCACATATTCAGTATGTATCATTACAGGACTCTAGATTTGCACAAACAGTAACCAAGCCATACAAACGACTCTAGTTTACTCTTATATA
This sequence comes from Lasiurus cinereus, assembly GCA_011751065.1. Classification (NCBI taxonomy): domain Eukaryota; kingdom Metazoa; phylum Chordata; class Mammalia; order Chiroptera; family Vespertilionidae; genus Lasiurus; species Lasiurus cinereus. Next base: position 31,872,083 of record JAAGEH010000076.1, read on the forward strand.
ACCAAATCAGATTCTTAGGAATTCATTTCTCAGATCTTTGGGAACTCTTTGAGTCTACAATGAGCCCTAGTATAGACAGTTTTCCCTGTGATTTAGGCTTTTTGTCTCCCTACCTTTGTCCCACATACATACACCACTGACAACAAGATACTGGATTCGTTTTCCAAAAAGCCTGAGTTCTTTAAGCCCTTCCCCTGCTTCCAAGAGCCAGTCTGAGGGCAGCGTGCTCAGGGGTTGGATGTAGGGACCTAAGATGGAACTGATCCCAGGAGCGAGGAAAGATAGTAAGTTTGGTGTTCCCTGCCACCATCCTCTTTCACTTCTCTCAGTATGTGGACACTCTGGGCGGAGGAAGGAAGGATTTGGTATGAGGATCGACCAAAGGGGAAAGTGTCAGAAGGAGAATATTGGGAACTTATTAAAAGATATGCTTTCAAATTTTGCTACCAACTAGTGTATCTTTATCTACTTCTAAATAAATTAGGAGGCAGCCTTGCGTAGGGAAAAGCTTTTGGGCCCTCATTTGAGATTTAATTTCTAATTTGAGGCCTAATTGAAACTTATTACCGTTACAAGGTCTGTTGCTTCGGTTAGGTTACCCAACTTCTCTGAGCCTCAGTTTTTTCGTCTGTAATACAGAAATTCCAGCTTCACATAATTATTATGAAAATATGTAAACTGTCCAGCACACAAATAGGCATTCAATGAAATGTTAACTTTTTATAAGGAAAAGATGATTATTTAATAAATTGTGCTATTATATGATAAAATAGTATAGCCATTAATATAGTTTTATTAATTTTAATAAAATGGCAAGTTATTTAATGTTAATTGAAAAAAAGGAGATATGGAATCATGTGGATGGTATGAAGTCAACTATCCAAAGACAGCCAGAAAGATAAAGAGCTAGAAAAATATATATTAAAGGTTCAATAGTAATTATGTCTGGGAGACAGGATTACAGGTGACTTTTACTGCCTTCTGTTTACACTTCTACATGTCTCATAGTCCATAAGAAGTGTGTATTTTACAGTCATAAAAAAGCTTTAAAAACAATATAATCGGGTCCCTTTCCCAGTACAATAATCTAGAGTTACCTGGTGAGAAGCTTAGCTAACTAAGCTGGCATTTCCAGTATGACTAACGTTTTGACACAACTCAACCAATATATTGCATCCATTCTCTTTGAAAGTATCCTATATGGTACTCATTATACCCCAGAATGCTTAAGGATTTCATTTCTTATCTTTTAACTATTCTCCTGTAACATACTTAAAAGAAACTCAGCAACTCAATCTCAAAAAAACCAAACAAAATCTTTTTCAGTGCTGTTTCTCCGGAAGTTTATGAAAGGTCACCATTAATCACCCTACTAGCTTTTTAAATGGTTTTTATCCAAGATACCATCCCTTTCTCTCCTATAATACCAAGGAAGTACTTATCTCTCCTATCAGACCCAGGAATTATATGCTGACCAATATTCTTAAAGAAAAAAAGAGAGACCAAATCGCTTCTGCTAGTCTCCAAAGCTAGCCTTACTAGCCATCACCACTTCTTTTATCATGACTTGAAATAGAGTCAGAAGCACACATAATTTCATTTGCCACATCCATTTACTGGGATGGGATTTTAGAGAGCAAACATGAGATACATCATACCACAAAGAAACCATTTCCATAAAAAACAAAAAGTATCTTCCAGGAAAGCAGCCAGCATGCCATCTCAGGGTATGGTCACACCCCCGGTTACACCAGATACATCCTTGCTCTTCCAATGGCATATACAGAGAAGACTGAATATTATGCAAGCTGGGAACACTTTTAAAGGTTGATGGGCTTTTAATTTTTGAAGTCTCTTTCCAGGAAGATTTGCAGTAAGGATGTGTTCATTTTGAACCCCCATAAGGGAAATAATTTTATGGTTAAAATTCTTGACTTACCTTCAACTCTAAGGGGGATCAGTAATAGTTCTCTGGGAAAATAATTGGTTTCTGGGAGGAAGACGGGAAAGATTATTACAACAACCTCACAATAAGTTTAACAGTCACACAACAAAGTTCTGAGTTGAAAGGCACTCACAGTAGATGTCTTGGAGTTGAACCAAACTGTGTGTGCTGAACCCATCTCTCTCTTGGAACCTGTGCCAAGCCTGCAATAATAAGTCATGCAAAAATTCCATTACCTGGCAATGTTTAAATGGCCGAGGCCAATTTTCTCATCTTAAAGTTACCATTGTTGAATTCTTGGCATTCCCAGAAAGGTTTTTCAATTATTTGTACTATCAAAAAGCATAGTTTGTTGCCTGACCAGCGTGGCTCAGTGGTTAAGCTTGGACCAATGAACCAGGAAGTCACGGTTGGATCCTTGGTCAGGACACATACCCAGGCTGTAGGCTCCATCCCCAGTAAGGGTGTGCAGGAAGCAACCGATCAAAGATTCTCTCTCATCATTGATGTTTCTATCTTTTTCTCCCTCTCCTCCCTCTTCTTTCCTCTCTCTGAAATCAATTCTTAAAAACATAGTTAAGGCAGCATCGTTTGTTGACTACTGATGTTTGCTCACTAGTCCTTCATGCCCTGTCTATCCCACAGTGAGGGGAAAACATTTCTTAGAATTCAGTCACTGACAGAGCCCCCTGAGCTGACCTCTGCTTCCACACTTGCTGGAACGCAGATGGCATTGAGTAATTCCTTGAGGGTGGTGCCAAGTCCAGGCTGCCGCCCCACCCGGACGGACAGGCATACGGCTCCTTACTCCACCGAGCCATTCGGGCTTGGCCTCCACTCTTTCATCTGGGGTGCCCAAGTCCCACAGCCCACTTGGATGTAAATGAAAGCTATTCTCCCATCTTCAAATGGCTCAGCATATTAGTGCTTTCAGGGAGCACTGACTACATGGAAATCTAAATTTACAGGTCACTTTGTTGATTAATTAGGGGTGGAGGGAGCAAGGTAGAGAAGAGGTTTATCACCATCTGTGGATTTAGTGAGGGCAGCGTGTGTGGGGAGGTGGGGGTGGAGGGAGCAGTTCTTTCTTCTCTGATCTGCTCAGACCAGTTTGTGGTTATGAAATACCTGTGTGGGTTTTTTGTTGTTGTTTTTTTCAATTTACCTTGAAAACAAGCTTTGTAAAATGGAGGGCATTGTCCATTGACTCCTTACTGAAGAAGAAGGAGACTAAAAATAAAGAACAGCAAGCTTCAGCTCTGTTCCCCTACAGAACTCATTAACCCCGTGAGATTAAAACCGGCCATTACTTGGCAGGGAAAAACAAGACCAGCATTGGGTGGCATTAACTATAGCCAGCGGTCTGATCGATGCTTCTCTGTCTCTGGATCTGTTTTTGTTCATCAGTTTATGGGGAGAGGGGCAATGTGGGGATAAGGACACATATGTAATACTTTAATCAATAAAGAAATAAAAAAAAAAGAGTAGCCAGCGGACTAGCCCCTTGTCAGAGAGAGTGAGGGCAACCTCTGGCTTCCTCAGGGTGCTGGTGGGACACAGAGCCCACCCTCTCTTCTGGAAGCATCCCAACTGCCTGAGGACGGGACATTGTGTTACTGCTGCATTTCTCAACAGAAGATGTGCTGTCAGTTCTTCTAGGCATTTGGGTTTTAAAAGGAGAACTTGTTCCTGCCTCATCTTCTTCCTGTTTCATATCAGACCTTCAGGTGTGTTTTACAACTGTCCTGAGTACAGAAATGAGGCAAGCGGGCCTTCCGGTTCCGTCCTTCCCTGTTACAAGAAGTAGTGTGCACGTTGCCCCATGTTTGAAAACCTCAAACTTGCCCCTGCCTACGGGCAGCATAGAGTGTTTTGTAAGTTAGGATGTTTTGATTCCTTTTTGATATTCTCATGTATTTGTTTTAGAGTTCTAGTTATTGACCCATTATTAACTGATAAAATTCAGTTGTTTTCTTGTTAAATTTTAATTTAATGGTTCAATCCCTTTATTACTGGGATAGTGGAAATCTAAATTCTGACTTACAGTTACTGACTTTGTATCATCATCTAGCTCCTGTACCACACAGCCCCTGGGGAATTGTTAAAATGCAGAATTTCAGACTACCTCAGGTTGACTGAAAACCTGCATTTTAACAAGATGCCACTGGCCCATTAGCTCAGATCCAGCTCCAGCCCTTCCTGGGGTTCCTCCTGCATCTGAAACATCCTCCTGCCTCCAGCAGCTGTCTCACTCCCAGACCTTCTACTTAAGGATGTTGTTTCTCTGAGTCCCCTTTTCATTCTTCATTATGCTGGTAGTTAATATTCATGGGTGGCTTAGTGGCTTTCTTGTTTGAATAAGTGAATGTGTATTTGCTTATCTGGCTGTTGACATTAATATTTTGTTTTATATCTCAAAAAGCAGTCACTGTGTTTGCTTCTCCCTTCATGTTGTGCCGAGGGCAGGAATTGAACTCAAATTTAGGTGATCAGGAGGCACCCAACCATAATGTCTCCTAATTCATAAACAATATCATTAAAACTAAAGCCAAGTAAATCACCATATTCTAATCTCATTCACAGGGTACTTTGTACTAAAAAACAAAACAAAACAAAACAAAACAAAAAACTACCTTACTCCCACCCCCTTCTTGTCAGAACACAATTCCATTTTTAAAAAATATTTGCAAGCCTGGCCGGCATGGCTCAGTGGTTGAACATCAACCTATGAACTAGGAGGTCACAGTTGAGGTCAGGGCACATGCTTGGGTTGTAGGCTCGATCCCCAGTGTGGGATGTGCAGGAGACAGCTGATCAATGATTCTCTCTCATCATTGATGTTTCTCTCTCTCTCCCCTCTCTCCCTTCTTCTCTGAAATCAATAATATATATATACACATAACATATGCAGTATTTTAAACATTTCACAGATAATATCTTTACAGTAAAAATACATTCCCCCAAATATGGTTATTGTTGTTCTTGATGTTTTTGTTTGTTTATTGCAAACCAAAATTCATTTGATGTTTATTATACCCTAAATACAAATTATAGAAAATATTTTGTTACAGGTAACATAAATAGATGATAAAAATTTGAAATGACCAATAAAATTAATTCCTTACCTCTAAGAATATGTTATTTTTAAATAAGCCATAATGAATAATCATTATTAGAACAAAATTATATAAGAATTAAATTAAACAAAGACAACAAAATGTAAGTCTTCTGTGCTATACTGAAATCAGCTTTATTAAGGGAGCTTTCTATGGTAGCATTTCTTAACTGAGTCTGTGCATTGTAGGCATAAGAATTTTGACTGAAACCATCATATAGGACCCATCAGGTTGAGGTAAACAACTGTGAGCATCACTAGAGGGCCTCTCTTTTTCACTCAAGCCAGACAATTGTATTCACCGATGTTAAGACACAGGCTCTAGAACACACAGACCTAAGGTCAAAGTTTAGGTATGGCATGTACTATCTGTACAACTTTGAGCAAGTTACAGTTTTCTCATCTTTAAAAAAAGGAATCATCGTTTCCTCCTATAGGGTTGCTATGAAGATTAAGAGCAGTAATGTCTATGACACATTTATAGAAGTATCAGCAAATGTTGTTGTTGTTGATTTAGGCTGTAAGACGTGAATCAAGATTGACAGGAGAACCAACACTCTGCTTTCCAAAACAATACTCCCAAGTTGATTGAGTTAAAGATGTTTTTAATTTGATCCAATGGAAACGGCTAGGTCCCCATCTCCTAAGAAACACATCCTAAGCCATATCCTTCTTGCAGGTAGAGGAGGCCGACGACTGGCTCCGGCATGGAAACCCCTGGGAGAAGGCCCGCCCTGAGTTCATGCTGCCTGTGCACTTCTACGGGAGAGTAGAGCACAGCAACTCGGGGATCAAATGGGTCGACACCCAGGTATGCAGTGTCCTCACCTTTAGTGTGTTGTGTAGTCCAGCACAGGGAATATGTAGCATGGAGTATAACATGTATAGGACATTGAGTATAGTATGGTGTGCATTGAATAAGAGTATATTCTTATAAGAGTATATTCTTATAAATAAATGTGTGGCTCCTCTTAGTGCAACCCACTCATTTTGGAGACAAGGGATCTGAGGCCAAGAGGTAAGTGACTTCCTCAAGGTCAAGTGATTCTCCAGGTCATTTTGCAATCAGCTTTACCACAGGCTAATCAATTTTGTAATCCCAGTACCTTTAGCTTTCCCATTTTATATAAAGTGGCTGATACCGAGATGGAGTACATTTCCATGTCCTTTTTCAACCCACCATGACATGTACCTTATTTATTTACAACTTCTCAAGGGTAAATATTTTCAAACTGAAGTAATAATGCGAAAAATTGCCAAAGCTCCTATGCCTTGCAAAGTCAAAGATGTGGCAAAATGTCCTCCGTTATTTTGTGCCAAATCACTCCTAGAGAAAAATGCTGGTGTCAACCAAGTGCACACTTACTTCATGGCCACTGAATTTGAGTGTTACCCTGTCACTGAACAGCTCAGTTTTTGGCACCCCTAGTGGTGAGTTGTGCCTTGCTTCTTTATACTTCCTGATAAGTAGCCTTTATTAACCACTGAACTGTCCAGTCATTGGAGATATTTAATACATATGGCCTCAGGCTGGAAAAAAAATGTATCATTAATCATTCTTTAAAAGCTTAAAGAAAAATAGTAAAGATCAAGTAAATGTTGTTCTTATATATCAAAATTGGGAGTGAAATTCAATATTGTAATATTAATATTGTTAGTTGTGGATTATTCTCCATCAATAAAGTCTTCATTTTTATCTCAGAAGCACCTAGACCCATGCTGCAGCTGACTTTTTAAACTGATGGTTTATTCTAATTCATGCAGAGATAGTCATAGGTCAGAAAAATAATACTTTTTAAAAAGGGTTTTCCTACCTAAACATGAATTTTTTTCAGCCTATGAAATAACAGATTAGAAGCTAAAAAGAGGTAGTTTCCCAATGACACAGGGAATAAACTAATACTGTGATTTTTAAGATAGTCTCTTTTTTATATTTCGGTTAAACAGACAACAAGCTAAGTTGCAATTGGTTACGAATATGATCCAGAGAGCTGCAAACAAATAACTTGTTAATATAGCCAAAGAATTCCTACATGTATTTTGAATTAAACTTCTGATCTATTTAATTATGTGCAGTTTTACATAATCAAATCTGCAATCACCTGTTTGCACTGCAGGCTCCACTGTTGAGTTACCTTGTATTTACAAAGCAACACTAGACACTTTCATAATACATACAGAAATTTAATTAGGGAGGGTGGGTTTTCTATGCCCACAAAGGCAAGGTGATGGGGCAGATGTGATATAAGGTGAGTGATCCACGTAGTGCAGAACTTTGGGCATTTATGCCAGCCGTCACTGATCTGCCCCGATTTGGAGCTGGAAGGGTCAGAGAGCATGAGGCAGACACGGAGTGCGCATGCTGTGCGCAGCTGCCAGGGAGCTGAGCAGTTCACTCTTGTGTCAGTTCAGGTCCTCTGGGAAGCTGACCCAGAGAGAATTAGAAGTGTACTCGATATATTGGGGAAATGCCTGTGAGAGATGAAAAGGAGGGGTAGCAGAAGGACGTGTGACACCTTAGAATAATAAAGGGGGGTTTCAGGAAGAGCCTCAGACAGCAGTGCAGCTGTGAGCAGGTGGCTAGGCTAATGGGGCCTGAGGTTCAAGATTGCTCGTGAGAGGAGTCCCAGCTCTCATTCACCACGATGGTAGCATCCAGAGAAAACACGGCCTGCATTGGAGCTCAGGGGTGACAGCTCCGCCCAAAGTTCTCTCAAGGGCTATCTGAGCCATGTGCTTCCCCAGCTGCCTCAGTTATGCCTCCGGGGTCAGAAGGACAAGGGCTGTTTGAACCCAGACTCGCCTCACTCTGTAAACAACTTTTCCTGATTGATCACCGCTTGCTTTAAAGGTCACCAGAGACCATTATTGCCTAGTGAAAGATACTCAGAGAAGAGGGATTTATTACTTCGAGGTCATGGTGTTCATGATAGTGTGACTGAATATGTATGATTGATTGATATAGGCTGTCATGCTTCATTCATTCATAATTCATCAGACTCAATTAAAGAGATTTGTGTTTGCATTTCAACCCTACCACTGACTGTGACCTTGGACAAGTCACTTGTTTCTCAGCCTCATTCTCAAGTCCAAACAAGTGGATTGTGCTAAATGATCTATAGCCTCCTCCCATTCAATTAATCTGTCATTCCTTTCCTTTAGAGCTTGACTCTGATAAGACAGGAAATAGAAAGGAATCTTTTCCCAATAAATTTTAAATTCATATGAAACACAGTTCATCTCCCTGTCCTCTATTTCAATGACTGTCATAAAGACTGAGCTAGATTTTCCAAAGCTTACTTCTTAGACCCATCTCAGCCAATTAGTAGCTGCTTTGTCAGGTCACTAAAATAACTTCTTCGTGCAACTTGGAAAAACCTAGCATAGCATTTTAAACATCATATGTAACCTATCTTCATAAATTTTCTATTTCATTGATTTTTACCATATTTGAAATCAGGTCATTGAATAACCTACACTAAACTTACCCTGATTACTGTTTTTTAATGGGTACAGAGTCACATTTGTCACTTTGTTTACACTTCATAATTTATTATTCTTAGAGCCGTGGCTTGATCTGAAACATAAAAGATCTGTCCTCAGATCAAGGCAAGGGACACCAAGAGAAGTCAACATGGAAATGACACCGAGGGCCATGGGTCTGGATGGTTCCAGCCTTCCAGATTGTTCCGATGGAAGAAGGATCCACAATGGTCCCTAGTATTGTCCCCATCCCTGGCTCAGCCCTAGGACCCTTGTCTTGGTTTAGGCCTCAACACAATTTGAGTTAGTGAGAGAGCCAGGAGCAGAATTCCAGTCGCCATCTCCCAGCCCATTGTTCAATCTATGTCACCACAGTTAGGAAGCAGATAGCAACTACTCTGGTTTAATCCCACAGGTGGTCCTGGCCCTGCCATATGACACCCCAGTGCCTGGGTACATGAATAACACCGTCAACACCATGCGCCTCTGGTCTGCTCGGGCGCCCAACGACTTTAACCTCCAAGACTGTGAGTACAGCATGGGCTCCATTCCTTTGTGGGTGTGCAAGCAAGTTAGTACTCTGCTCTAAGAAGATGGCACAAAGCAAGATCTTGGGGTCTAGGACACAGAGGTTTCTTTTTGGTGATTGCCAGTTAGAACCAAATTGAGCTTGAGAGAGAAAGCCTTGAGTTTCTGATCTGAATTTTTTCAGTGACTAAGCAGCCCTGTGGAGGAGCAGGTATGGGGGAGATTTTTAAAGTCTGGCCTTCTTAGACTCTCACATGGATCACAGCATAAAGGTTTATTGAAATCCTTTTGGATTTTTAGGAATTTTAGAAATCCCACATGTTACACAGCAAACATCAGGTGAGATCAGGGGCCTTTGATAATAGAGGCTGACTTGTCTATTTACTCACTTTACTGTTGTTCCACTCAGTTAACGTTGGAGACTACATTCAGGCCGTGCTGGACCGAAATCTGGCCGAGAACATCTCCCGGGTCCTCTATCCCAATGATAATGTGAGTGATCCAGCTTGCTTTCTTGGTGGAAACAGAAGCAGCTTATTTTGGAAGCACCTGTTCAGGAGCCCTCATAAAGGCCTTTAATATTGATTTACATCTTCAATGCAAAATAATCTCCATCTGAATTGTCTAGAATTCCCTTCCCATCCCAATAAGGAAAACAAATGTGTGCAATGTGTGAAGCCAGAATTGGTATTTTGCCCTTGATCAGTGACCCCATGACTGATTGGAAGTTCTGTACATGTATTTCAAAACGGACCTGGATATAAAAGATTAGTTGAAGCACTGCTTGCTTTCCAAACAGAAATTTCAACCACATCAGCGTCCCTGGAGGTTTTCTGCCTGGCCTCTTCCCCTAATGTTGGGGCTCTCCTGGCCCTCTGACCCCAGTGAAGTGGGGTCATGGACTTCGGAGCTGACCCAGGAACAAACACTTGTTTATGCAATTTATTCATCTCTTTAAACTTTTTCCTAATTTTGCATTAAGAACAGCTTAGCTCAAAATACAAACAAGCAAGCAAACAGTTGGAACTGGATCTTAGATGACTGCTGTGAATTCTTATTTGGTTTAAGTATAGTACTTAGTTCTAACTTCTACGTGGGTAAAATCATTTTCTTGAAGCTGTAATGATTTTTATTTTAAAAATAATAATCTCAGAAGCAACCAAATTAGTGCTCTGCTCAACAGTGAGGGCACAAAACAACTATTTGGGGACCTGGACATAAATGATCCTTAAGGCCAAATGTCCACTTGATGTTAAACCACAGCCTCTAAGGAAGATTAAGTTTGCTGCAGCATTTTTAGGAACTTAACAGTGTGTGTTATTTATTTTCCTTGGGGAAAAACATGGTGACTTCTCTACATTCCAGAGAAATCTCTGACCCAAAAGCAAAAGGTTGTTTTGGTTCATGGTCAATTAAAGTAAGACTCCTTCCAAGACTGGGGTTATCCTGATTGGTTCACTGGAAGGGACCTGAACTTCATCCGCCTGTCTTCAGTAAGGACCAAACTTAACTTTACTTAGAAATAATCATCTACAGCCATTGACAGCATATACTAAGTATGAGGTGCAAAGTTGACTAAATTCATTGAGTAAAAGGTATGCGCCAGGTTATGTTTGTTTTAAGTACAAGTAATAAATCATTTTTGTACTGTAATTACAAGGACAAACTCATTCCTTCTCCCCAACTTGGCCAGTACCCTAGTCCAGACAAGATTCTTCCCAAGAATCTGTCCTCTCTCTGCAACAAGTTAGATATTTTTTTCTTGCTCAAAGATCTTTAAAGCCTTCTGATCACCTAAGAGAAGTACAGAATCTTAGGTGTGCTCTCTAAGGTCTTCATTAATACAGCCTGAGTTCTCCATGATCCTGCCCCAGCAATGAGGTCTCAGATGTGCAGGACAGTTTGCCCTGCCTGTTCTTCTCACCTGACCGCCTTTCCCAGGCTGCCTCTGCAGCAGTGATTACTCTGGCCCTCTGTGCTCATCTGACAAACCCAACTCATCTTTCTGGGCTCAGATAAAAATATTACCTGAGTACCCAGGTTCCCAAAGTACTGTGTGTATAATAAAATATAACAATTTTTTAATCATCACATTTGATTTAAAACATTGTTTACACATCTCTCTTTTACCCCACTCGTTTGAACTTCTTGAGGTCAACGATTATGTTTAATCATTTTATTTCTAGGATATTAAAAATTCCCTAACTCAAGAAAGGTTTAGATTCATTTTGGATGGATTTATACATGCCATTAGAAAATAAAATGTTAGCAATATAAAAGAGTACTAAAATTTTTTTAATTCCAAATTCCACCTAAATATTCTTTTTTTTAAATTTTTATAAATCTTTATTATTCAGATTACAATTGTTCTTCTTTTTTCACCCCACAGCTCCCCTCCACCTGACTCCCACCCCACCCTCTGCCCTTACCTCCCCACCATTGTCCTCATCCATAGGTGTATGATTTGTGTCCAGTCTCTCCCTGCACCTTCCCTCACCTCTTTCCCCTAAGAATTCAGTCCACTCCCTTTCTATGCCCCTAATTCTATTATATTCACCAGTTTATTCTGTTCATCAGCTTTTCAATTCACTTGATTTTTAGATTCACTTGTTGATAGATATGTATTTGTTGTTCATAATTTTTACCTTTATCATTTTCTTCTTCCTCTTCTTAAAGAATACCTTTCAGCATTTCATATAATACTGGTTTGGTGGTGAAGAACTCCTTTAATTTTTTCTTATCTGTGAAGCTCTTTATCTGCCCATCAATTCTGAATGATAGCTTTGTTGGGTAATCTTGGTTGTAGGTACTTGCTATTCATCACGTTGAATATTTCTTGCCACTCTTGTCTGGTCTGCATATTTTCTGTTAAGAAATCAGCTGATAGTCGAATGTGTGGTCCCTTGTAAGTAATTAACTGTTTTTCTCTTGCTGCTTTTAATATTCTCTCTTTGTCTTTTGCTCTTGGTATTTTAATTATGATGTGTCTTGGTGTGGTCCTCTTTGGATTCCTTTTGTTTGGGGTTCTATGCGCTTCCTGGACTTGTAAGTCTATTTCTTTCACCAGGTGGGGGGAGTTTTCAGTCATTATTTCTTCAAATAGATTTTCAGTATCTTGCTTCTCACTTCTTCTGGCATCCCCATAATTCTGATGTTGGTACACTTGAAGTTGTCTGAGAGGCTCCTTACACTGTCTTCACATATTTTTATTCTTTTTGCTTTTTGCTTTTCCAGTGGAATGTTTTTTGCTTCTTAGTATTTCAAATCTTTGACTTGATTCTTGCGATCCTCTAGTCTGCTGTTAGGTTTCTGTATAATTTTTTTTTCAGATAGTGTATGTTTAATTTCTAGTTGTTTCTTTTTCACCTCCTCTTGTTCTTGCTAAATTTATCCATTTTTTTCTAGGAAATTCTTAAAAAACCTTATAACCGTGGTTTTGAACTCTATATCCAGTCATTTGTTTTCCTTCATTTCTTTCGTTTGTGATCTGTTCTTTAGTCTCTGCATATTTCTCTGCTTCCCTGAGTTGGTAGAGTAGCTTTGTGTGCTAGCTGTCCTATGTGGCCCAATAGCTCTGCCTCCCCAGTTACCTGAGGTGAACACTCTTGGTGCACCCCTTTGTGAACTGTGTGTACAATCTTGTTGTAGTTAATTCTTGATTGTTGTTGGTATCACTGGGGGGGATTGACCTCCAAGCCAATTGGTTGTGAGGATCAGCTGTATCTGTGCATGCGTGCTTGCCTCCAGACTTCTGCCTTTTGCACACACGTGCGAGCTTCCAGAACACTGCCTTTCGGTTCCCCTGAATTTCCATGCGCTCTAGGGACCGTATGAGTCTGGGTCCCCAGGGTTTTGCCTGAAACTGGGGTTCAGTGCAATTGGACCTGGATTTCAGTGCTGTTGTGAGGTTCTGTTTTCCTCCTGCTAGAGGAAGCCAGGCACAATCAGCAGTCAGCGCTCTGTGTGTGCACTTTTGTGAGCCCCCAGACTTCTGTTTTTCATGGTTCCCCTAAGTTTATGTGCACGCCTTCCTTTTCACAACAGTCCAGACTCCCCCTATGAGTCTCGCCTGGAGCTGGGGTTTAGTGCAGTTGGGATTTTCCGTCTCCCTCCCACTAGAGCAGCGGTTCTCAACCTGTGGGTCTCAACCCCTTTGGGGGTCGAACAACACTTTCACAGGGGTCACCTAAGACCATCGGAAAACACAGATATTTACATTACTATTCATAACAGTTGCAAAATTACAGTTATGAAGTGGCAATGAAAATAATTTTATGGTTGGGGGTCGCCACAACATAAGGAACTGTATTAAAGGGTCACGGCCTTAGGAAGGTTGAGAACCACTGCACTAAAGGAAGCCAGCCAGACCCTCCTCCGCCCGTCTTCTCCATGAGCGTGTCTCCGTACCTCAGCTTTTTACAGCTCCTCTGAGTCTTCGTGAGTCCCTCTCTTTATTTCTAGTTGTAGAATTTTCACTCAGTCAGCTTTCTTGTGGTTCTGGATGGTGTCTGTTCTGTCTTTTAGCTGTAGTTTTGAAGTTGTTGTGCAAGGCAGCAGCTTAGGTGTTCACCTATGCTGCCATCTTGGTTTCCCCAACCTAAAAATTCTTATTGGTGATATCAATCCAGTTTCCTATTAATAGCCTTTAATTTTTAATTTGGTTTTTAAATTTTTGTCAAAGTTATACATGCACATAGTTTAAAGAGTAAAACATTCTGTGAGGCTTATATAAAAACATAGTCTCCCATTTCCCACTTCGCAGATGCAACTACATCCCTTGCTTCTAATTACTTTCCATATTTCTAATAACAAGCTGTTGTTTCTTCTTGGTTTGCCCCTTTCACAATTATGAAATAGAACATGAGAATATAGTTCCCTCCCTCCCATACACCTCACACACACACACACACACACACACACACACACACACACACACTCGTCTCTTACCCTACCCTCTTTACATAATTACATAGTAATTTTCACTGGCTCCTTACTCGGTGTTTAAATTATTATGACTATGCAAAGGCTTCAGGATGCTGATCTGTATATGCCTATATGTGTCATCATATAATGATTATTTTTTCTTTCCTTAAAATGTTTTTGTTTTTCTTGGAGTTAATAGTCATTGTTTGTTTGCTTGGGTTTTTGAGTACTTATCCTTGTGCTCATTGAGTTTCCGGGGTCATTTGTGTTCATGTCTTTCTTTTTCTTTGTTTCTACCTTGTTTTGGGAGTACACATGCTCCAAGGTCTTCCTGGGTATAAGGTCAAATTTTTTTGAGACCTTGCATATCAGAGAGTGTCTTCTCCTGCCTTCACATCAACAGTTTGCCTGGATATAGAACCCTCAAATTTTTTGTTGATGTTGTCTTCTAGTTGTAGGTATTGCTGGGAAGTACAGTGCAATTCTGATTCTTTTTCCTTTTTCTTTAATTTTGAAATGACAGTTGATGCAATTCTGGTTCTTGATCTTTTGTTTGAAGCATGCTTCTTTTCCCTTTGAAGCTTATCATTTCCATATACTGTATATGTCTATATAAACTTTCCCTACTCCACCTTCTCTCAACCTTTTCTTTACTCCATCACCTACTTCCAACTGTACTAGATCTGGGGAGGGTTGCTTGGTGTGAATCTATTTTCACCCATGGAGCACTGCAGTTCTCTAAGAAATGGTCTGGAACTATTGTACATCCTCAACTGGTTCTTTAGTTTTCTTACGTTTTTCTTTTATTTATCATTTCTTTGTCTTCTTGCTCAATTTTTCTGGATGATCTCAACTCTCTTCCGATCCTTTTATTGTTTTCTTTCTTTTTTTATTTTGACTCTCATGTTTTAATTTCCAAATAATCTTTTTTCCTCTAGATATTTTCTTGAAGTATCTTAATCTTATTTCTTGAATACACTATCTTTTCTAATCTAAGAATATTGATAGTATTCTTATTCTTTTTTCCTAATCTCTGTGTCTTCTGAGTTGGCTTTCGCTTGTTTATTTTAACGTCTATCATTCTTTTACAAAGTTTTCTTAGATATCTAATGATTCTTAGCTACCCATTAAAGTTTAAAGGAAGAGGACCCACGAGCTTTGGGGTAGCTCTGTACACTTGGGTGGAGTTTGTCTATTTGGGTTCCACTCTGTTGTCATCTGGTGGGTCCATTTCCAAGGGAGCACCTCCTGTTAGTGTCTGGTCAGATTCCCTAGAGAAGACTCTTTCCTGGTAGAACTAACATTGACTGCCTATGGTCTGAAATTTGATTGAGAAGAGAAAATCGACAGTCTCAACATTCAGTACATAAACTTTCTTTTGACCCCCCTTCTTTGCATTTTCAGTAGAGGGTGGTACCCTGCCTTCACCTATGCCTGCTGCCCTCCTGTCCAGAGACCCTCTTTGACCATCTCTACAGAAACACCAATAGCTTCTGCTTCAGTTGAGGAATGAAACTGCTCAGCTGAGGGAACTGGGATGAGGTCTGAGGCTACTGCTTCTGAGACAGGCTCTCAACTAACCTTTTACCCCATTTTCACCCTTACTGCCTAAGGAGACCCAGTACTATTGTTCCCTGCCTTTGGGGTCTTTGGTGTGTAAATTGAGTTGCTCTTTGGCTCTTTTTCAATACTCAATCAGAATTTAGCCTTTCCAGGTCTACTGTTTTAGTTATCACTCACCCATTTTCAGCTTCTAAAAACTTGTTTCTGTCTCTTCTCTCCCATTCCCTTCATTCTTTATCAGCAGCCTTTTAGACATCCTCTTACTGGCATTTCAGTGGAGTTTCAGGAAAGAGCAAAGGCTAGGGCTTGGTGTCCCACCAGCCATCTTCCACCCAATGTCCAATGGGCTTTAGCCTTAAAGTTCTCTGGTCAGAGACACCAATCAAGTTTTGGCCACATCTAACACTGTGAGCCACTCACTCATCTCTCTGGCTTGAAGTTTTTTGAAGGGAAGGAGCTCAGATTGAAGCAGGAGTACTTTGTGGTGGCTGCTACCTTGCAAGATGTCATCCGACGCTTCAAAGCTTCCAAGTTTGGCTCCGAGGATGGTGCCAGAACTGCATTTGATGCCTTTCCAGACCAGGTAAGTATTCAGTCCATGAACCCAGGGGGGGCAACTGAGGGGAGGAGGATTCCTATCAGACTCACTGCTCTGTTTCAGTGCTAAAACAGTTGAGTCGGTAATGCATGCTAAAGCATTCCAGGGAAGGTTGGCATTTCATTTGGCCTTCACCTGCAGGGATGAGGTCAAGGAAGCCAGACCTGGGCCATCTGTCGCCTTCACGTTGATGTCTTCCTCCCCACAGGTTGCAATCCAGCTGAATGACACTCACCCTGCCCTGGCCATCCCTGAGCTGATGAGGATTTTTGTGGATATTGAAAAATTGCCCTGGTCCAAGGTCTGGAGAGTTTGGTTTCTTTTTCCTTCAATAACCAAAATATCTGTGGTTGGGGGATTTTGCGAAAAGTTCCTTTTGTGATTTTAAAAAAATAAGTTACTGTTGCTGATGTCACCAATTAGAGGTACACTTCACTCTGGTGCTGACATTTCTCCATCTTTACTCCTTTACTGGGAGTTAGACCAAGAAATGAATAAGTACATTCCTAATGGAACTTACCATTTTTGTGTCTAAAAGGGTTTTAAATTAAGCTCTCTAACCCTAGGATATAGCTCATTGAGTGTCCCATTGCTTTGGAAGTCAGTATTTTAAACATACATTATACTGTATTGCAATATTTTTTTTTCTTCAAATGTTGTTTATTTAATAAGTAAAGACATCCCTAGCTGGTTTGGCTCAGTAGATAGAGCACTGGCCCACAGACTGAAGGGTCCCCGGTTTGATTCCAGTCAAGGGCACATGCCTGGGTTGTAGCTTGATCCCCAGTTGGGGGTGTGCAGGAGACAGTCGATTGATGATTCTCTCTCATCATTGATGTTTCTCTCTCTCCCTCTCTGAAATCAATTAAAAAAAAAAAAAAAAAATATATATATATATATATATATATATTTTAAAATCAATGTTTTTAAAAATAAATAAAGACACAGTAGAATAGTAGAGATTTATTAACATGCTATCTTATGTTTTATCAGTCCGTTTTAGAACTAGTTGCCCTTTGGTACCCCAAAAAACATATCCCCACTCTCTAGACCATTCAGGAACCTAGTGGGAACAAGAATGTGTAACTGTGTACAAGCAGATGGAATTGCCCTGTTATAAATGGGCAGGGATTGAGGAAATGTTTGCTGTGTGATGAGGTGTGACAGGCAGGGCAGCCTTCCTCCTTGCAGAGAAAAGCCGCTAAGCCCTCCCTTTCCCGCAGGCCTGGGAGATCACCCGGAAGACCTTCGCGTACACCAACCACACAGTGCTTCCAGAAGCCCTGGAGCGCTGGCCTGTAGAGCTGGTGGAGAAGCTGCTTCCTCGACACTTGCAGATCATTTATGAGATAAATCAGAAGCATTTAGATGTAAGTCATTTTGAGAGTGTCATGACAATGAGATCTTGAGAGGTTTGGGATGGCTACGGTGTTCTCTCTTTCCAAATTTCAGAACTAAATGTCTTTCAATCATTGATACATCAAAAGTATCCAAGCCCTAGAGGGTTTGGCTATGGGATAGAGGGATGGCCTGCAGACTGAAGGGTCCTGGGTTCGATTCTGGTCAAGGGCACATGCCCAAGCTGTGGCCTCGATCACCAGTGAGGAGTGTACAGGAGTGGTTCTCTCTCATAATTAATGTTTCTATCTCTCTTTCCCTCTTTTTTTCTCTCTGAAATCAATAAAAATATATATATTTTAAGTATCCAAATCTGGGTGGGACTCTGTTAAAAACATCTTTTTGAAAATACTAACATAGAGGGATGGCATCTCCTAAAGGCTTAACCAGCCCCTCTCCTTGGGAGTGAAGTTTTATATTCACTCTGTCAGAAATTTTGGTTGGAAAGTGAACAACGTTATCTCAACATTGCTTTAAACCTGAGTGACCATGGAGGTCTTTCTCTTCCTTTGGCTAGAAAATCGCAGCCTTGTTTCCTAAAGATGTTGACCGTCTGAGAAGGATGTCTCTGATAGAAGAGGAAGGAGGCAAGAGGATCAACATGGCCCACCTCTGCATTGTGGGCTCCCATGCTGTGAATGGCGTGGCTAAAATCCACTCAGACATCGTGAAGACCCAAGTGTGAGCTTCCTCTCCCAGGGTGGTGGGTCTGACGCTGCTCCATTAACAGAACAGTGCGAGTAAACTCAGTGTTGCTTTGGAGAGGAGGAAAGACCCCGGAAAAACGTTTAAAAGTGTTTTTATCTTAAGAGAAAAGGCCCTTCCTCTATAAACCATCCTAATTCTAGATGTAGGAGACCAAAACTAAAATTATTCTGTTGAAAAGTCTGGTTAAATGTTGGTGTCAGAAAATCATATGGATGTGATTTGGAATTTCCCTTGTAATTATTTTGAATCTCAAGTGGATTTTTATTTAGAATGACACTCATAGATGCTCTTAGCTCCTTCCTCCACCTTTTTCAATCTTTCTAAGCCTACACTTGACTCTTTGAATATAACTCCTGCCTGTGTGCTGTCTCAATAGGAGAACAAGCTGAATATAACTCTGAACTTCATCCTGTATGCAGAAATTTGGTGTTTCAGCCAGATTTAGTGCTGTGTCTCTTCTGTCTCCAGATTCAAGGACTTCAGTGAGCTAGAACCAGACAAATTTCAGAATAAAACCAATGGGATCACTCCAAGGCGCTGGCTCTTACTCTGCAATCCGGGACTTGCAGAGTTAATTGCAGAGGTAACTGGGAAGTGCTGAGAGGAAGAGCAAAGGAAGGAAGGAGGAAGGGAGGGAGGGAGATCCAACTGGAATGCAAGAGGCATGAGTGCTCTTACAGTTTGCAAGTACAGTTTGTAGCAGGGCCGGCTTCATCCGCACATGGCCTGTGCAGTCCCAGGAGGCTCTGTGCTTGTCTTAATTCTCTGCTGCAGTCATCTTAAAAGTCATCATTTTGATCAAGGGCCCCTACCAATTCTGTACCTGGTCCTGGCTAACAGTATTCATATGATACACAAATAAAAGATGGTAACTCTGTTTAGTCAAAGAGGATAACAAAGGTCATATAAATAACTAGTGGAACCTGGGTCCTTTGTCAGCTCTAGGTAGATTTTCTGTGTTTAACACAATACCCCTGAAACTACATGTCAGATACCTGCTAAGTGCCCTTCCCACACAGCGGTTCTGCCTCTTCTCTGAGTGAAGCCATTCTGTGTCTTGTGTGGTAGGTGAGCTGTCCTGTGTAGCTGAATGAGCACTCACCACAGGGACAGAAGCTGCTCATTTGGGCCTGATTGCCACCCATGATTAAAGCCATCTCTTCCTTTAAACTGAAAGAAAATAGGGGAAGACTACGTGAAAGACCTGAGCCAGCTGACGAAGCTGCACAGCTTCCTGGGGGACGACGTCTTCCTCCGAGAAATTTCCAACGTGAAGCAGGTGAGACTCGGGGTGGGTTCTTGCCCGGCCCTTGCTTTGAGGGTTTATGCTCCAGTTTTTAAAGAGGGACCACCGATGCTTCCCCGTCCAAAGGACTCCTGCCCGTGCGCTGTCTCAATAGGAGAACAAGCTGAAGTTTTCTCAGTTCCTGGAGAAGGAGTACAAAGTGAAGATCAACCCAGCCTCCATGTTCGACGTGCACGTGAAGAGGATCCACGAGTACAAGCGGCAGCTCCTGAACTGCCTGCACGTGATCACCATGTACAACCGTGAGTCGTCCCTGCAGCCACCCGGTGCCCCGGGGCTGAAGCAGCACCCTGTGCAGACCCTGCCACCCCAGCCATCATACATCACGTGCTCCAGCATCTTCTCCATCTGTTTCAGGCATTAAGAAAGACCCTAAGAAGTTGTTTGTGCCCAGAACAGTTATCATTGGTGGCAAAGTAAGTTGATTTTGTTCACTGGGGACATGGGGACTCTGATCTCTTCTCATTTCTCCACTTCCTCGTGGCTGCATTCTGTCAGTGTGTTCCACATTCTTCCCCAAGGCTGCCCCGGGATATCACATGGCCAAAATGATCATAAAGCTCATCACTTCCGTGGCAGATGTGGTGAACAATGACCCCATGGTTGGAAACAAGTTGAAAGTCATCTTCTTGGAGAACTACAGAGTGTCTCTTGCTGAAAAAGGTAGTGCCCTCATTGCAAACTATGTGAGGCCAGAGCAACTTCTAGGAAGAGATGACAAAATATGGAAAAATGGGGCAGCTGAGCTCAGGGAGCTAGGAGCTGGGGATAGATGGTGTCACCAGACAGAGTAAGAGCCTAAGCTAAGAGCTTTTAAGATGACCCAACTGTCAATGAGATTGCTGTCCCGAGTCAAAAATCACAGGGTACATTTCACGGTATCACTGTATACATTTGCAAGTGCATTTTCCTCCCTGCTAGTCAGAGCTGGGGCTAGAGGAAATAGCCCTGAGGTGTTGATAAAGTGCAGACTGCGCTCTGCTAAAGAAAGAGAAGGTGTTCGGTGCCCAGCCCCAGTTTTGCAATAGGATACCAACTCCCCAGCCCCCAGATAATTCTCTGGTCACTTCGTTTGTTCATGTGGCAACAGGGAATGAGGACAGACGTCAAGCTGCCAGAGCACGAGGCTTAGATGTGCCTCACATGGGCCCTCTGAGATCAAGCATTGAGTTCCCATGTGGGGACAATCAGACTGGCCAGAAGCCAACATCCCTTTCTCTACCACTGGGACCTTTGCTATTTGCATCACATGTCCACAAAACGCCATCCACATTCAAATGCCAACTGTGTATTGACCTGTTTCCTGCATTGAAGAAAAGATCTTTCTCTTTTTGAGGTGTTCCTGGGTCCTCTGCTGTCACTGTTTAAGAACTATCTGCACAAAGGAAAAAGGGCCAGGTTCCTAGGGATGCAAAAGAACATATACCTAATCCGCAAGTAAGCTCTGGAACTAAAGCAGAGTCAATCCGGACCTTGTAGAGAGAAGGGCAGGAGGACTGCAGGCTGCGCTCATTTGTGTGTAAATCAGGCTGAAAGCTCAGAGGCTTGGTGTCTGGCCCTAGACACACCTCAGTTGCATGTGGCTCATTTTCTTGCAGTGGAAGTGGAAGAAGGGCGAGGAGAAGTGGAAAGAATACAAACAATCCTGTTTCCTCCAAATGCAAAATAAAGGGGGGTTCAGAAGAGACTCTGAATTTTAAGGATTTAGAAAGACAAGTTTCAATGTATTAGTTAAAATTATAAAGAAGATTAAAAATAAAACCATGACAAAATTTGGAAGGGAGAAGAGAGTTGATAGATGCTGTTTGAAGTTTATAGACCAAGAAAGAGTAGGATAAGCATATAGTTATTTAACACTGTGGCCATAACCACCAAGATAGCTCATCAAAAATGGACAAAAGTGACCCAGCTGGCGACTTTTGCATCCCTATGAACCAGGAGGTTACAGTTTGATTCCCGTTCAAGGTATATGCCCGGGTTGTGGGCTCTGTCCCCAATGTGGGGCTTGCAAGAGACAAGTCAATCAATGATTCTCTCTCATCATTGATGTTTTGGTCTCTCTCCCCTTCTCCCTTCCTCTTGAAATCAATAAAAGGAAAAAAGAAAAAAAGGACACAAATGGTTGCCTGATCCCTGAGGAAGAGTGAAATCTGTTCTTCACCATCTGAATGTTTATCTTGATGACATGTACTACGTTAGTGATCAGAGCAGCCAGCTACATAAATTCTTAGATGAAATAGCAGCAGATCTAGAGAGTCAGAAGCACTTATTTTAACATGCCTGTCTTGCTTACAGTCATCCCAGCCACCGACCTGTCGGAGCAGATTTCCACCGCAGGCACTGAGGCCTCGGGGACAGGCAACATGAAGTTCATGCTGAATGGGGCCCTGACCATCGGGACCATGGATGGGGCCAACGTGGAAATGGCAGAGGAAGCCGGGGAAGAGAACCTGTTCATCTTTGGCATGAGAATAGACGATGTAGCTGCTTTGGACAAGAAAGGGTGAGAGAACAGCCCACCCAGGTGTCCCAGTCAGGCTGAGTCACAGGAAATGTGGCAGCAGACATCTCCCAAGAGTCAGAGGGACCTCCTGGCCATGGATTAGTCTAATGAAACCCAGCAAGTGAAAGTTAAAGGAGCGTGCACCCAGGTGCAGGGGATTGTTGCTCTTCTATATGAGCCATTGCAGAGCGGGCCTGATGAGCTGGTCACTTCTCTGCATCCTGTGATTTTTACCTTGATCAAAAGATGAACCAGTTTTTAGTTGAAGTTTTTGCCTATGATTTAAGATTGCTCCTTTAAGATTGCAAACAGATGGACTAAAATGTGGGAGAGGATAGGTATGGGTGTACAGAAGCACCCAGGAGTAGTTTCTCTTAGTATATAGATAGGTTTATTAAATAGATTTATTAACCTGGATAAAAAAATAAAGAGTGCTGCCCAAAGGAATTACAGGGAACAATACATTTGGGGGTTGTCGGGTATACTTCCTGACCCTGGGAAGTAAATTTTAACTCAGTAGCAACAAATTTGGGGAACTGTGGGTCCAAATGCAACTGGTTAACTTAACACAATGCTTGTTTAGAGCCATAAAGTCTGCTTTGAAATGAATCTTATTGTCTTTTACCAGACTAGACTATTGCTCTGGGACTAGGATTTTTTTTTTTTAATCTACTGTCAATGTCTTCATTTACAAGGAACTAATCAGCTTTAAGTGTGTATATGGGGTTGAGGGGAGATAACTGTCAGACTCTAGTCAATTATTATTGACTAGAGGCCCAGTGCATGAAATTCGTGCACAGATAGGGTCCCTAGGCCTGGCTGGCGATCAGGGCCGATCTGTGGGGCAATCGGTAGGGTGATTGGTTGGCCTGGGTTCTGTGAGCTGGATTAAGCGTCCGCCCCCTTGTGGTCAGTGCACATCATAGCCACCAGTGGTTCCACAGGTAGTTTTGCCATTCAGTCAATTTGCATACTGGGCTTTTATTATATAGGATATCCATATTGAACTTTATAATGACTTCTATAAAATTTAGTATTTCTGAATGCATTTTTCACAGCTAATGTGGTGTCTAGTGTATTGCTAATCACAAACACTAACAAACCTTCTTTGTACCACACCCCCACCCCACAGATATAATGCAAAAGAATATTATGAGGCACTTCCAGAGTTGAAGCTGGCCATTGATCAAATTGACAATGGCTTCTATTCTCCCAAGCAGCCTGACCTCTTCAAAGATGTAATCAACATGCTATTTTATCATGACAGGTGAGTTCCCCAAAGCAGATGATGTTATTTCAGCCATGAAAAGGGAGCAAGAACATCATAAACCAACTACAACCCAGCTATGTAGATTAGCATAGATCTGTGATCTGACAAGCTAACCTAGGCTTGGAAAGAAAAATTAAAGATTCTCCACTAGCAATGCTAGAAGCTTTGAAGATAGACCCACAAATCTGGTATTCTTTTTCTCCTTCCACTGGTGGACACAGCTCTCACATGAATCTCTATGATGACATTCTTCCCTGTGGGGAGGACCATAGAAAGATTGAGGGCTATTTAAAGCTCTTGTGAATAGAAATATGAATTTGGTAAAGCGGCCATGAAACAAAAGTGAATTTTAAATGGAATCTTAACACATTATCTGTTAATGAAGCTTTTTGTTGTTTTTATTTTTCCTCTCAATCACACAAAAAAACAACACAGGTTTAAAGTTTTTGCAGACTATGAAGCGTATGTCAAGTGTCAAGAAAAAGTCAGCCAGCTGTACATGGTGAGTACACAGCTGAGATGTATAAAGTAAATCATCTTACTATGGTTAATTTAAAATTCTGGGTTGTTGTTGTTTTTATTGTTTTATTTGGGAAGGTGCTTCCTACAAAAGGGCAGCTGTAAAATACAGAGACCTCTGTAACAATGACTTGTTTTTTCTTAAAGTAAAAGAATGGGTGGGATCCAAGGAATCAAAAGTAGTGGATGGGACAACTCAGGAGCATCTCCAAGTTATTTTCAAGAAACAGCAACAAAATTCAAGCTAAATTTTCCAATCAAGGAATTCTAACAATTTAGCTTGTCTTGTGAATTACCAACCCAACCTCTCCCCAAACCCTCCCCCCCTTGAGTGGGAAAGCATAACTTATTACTGCAATGACTCCACTACAAGAAACCCCTTAGAACAGTTTTGAATCACATCTGTCTACTTGCAAAGTACAGGAATGGAATGATGCACATGCCCACAAAAACACAAAAACCTCACAACAAAACCTCTCAAGCAAGGACAAAGGTTTGACAAAAGATGCCTAAAATTATGTTTCTTTTTATTAAGTCTAAATAACAGGGCCCCACTGACCGATCAAAAAAGGAAGTGAGACAACTTCTAGGTTGCTCAGATCAAAACTCGACTTTTCCCAAGTTTAGGCAGCAGAGGTTGACTCAACATTTCCATAGCAATTGTAAATGTTTTAATATCCAAGTAAAAAAGTCACAAATAATTTGATATTTATTGAGCACCCACCACGTAGCAGGCATGTCCTGGAAACTAAAGGTATAAAGCCACATTGAATATTCCTTTTACCCACTCACTTGTTCAACAGAGAGGCATCGGGCCTTCCCATGGCAAGCGCTGTGCTGGGCACTGGCAAAGTGGCCCCAGCGCAGACAGTCACCTTTTTCTTACCACACCCTTCCAGGAGCCTGTTTAGTGCACATCAGAATCACCAAGGCAGCTTGTTAAAGTACAGGTGCCAGTCTCTCTGACCCAGTGGTAGGTGGGATCACCATCAGTATTTGAAAAACCTGCTTAAATGATCCTAATGCTGAGCCTTAGTTTATTGGGATAAAGACCAACCCCCTTTTTCTTTGAAAATTACAAAGTAAATACCTCTCCTGAACTATCCATGGAGTGGGGCTATATGATTAGAATAGAATATAAACATATAGAAGGAAGGTTTCATGTTTGAATTTTTTTTTTAAGAAAGAAAAGGAACAAGAAATACTTTACTTTTAAAAAAAAAAAAAAAAGGCAGGTAGGAGGAGGAGAAAGGAAGGAAAGACCAGAGCCATGCACATCTTTATCAAGCAGCCCAGCCCGCTGGGTTCATTAGTAGACACAAGGAAAGGTTCATCATCTCTGATACAGTAGACTTTTAGTGAATTGCAGACACCAGGAAAGGTTCATCATCTCTGATACAGTAGACTTTTAGTGAATTGCAGATACCACAGAAGAACAGATACCAAAAGAGGATGGGTCTCTTGTGGGGGGGGGTCGATGTCTTAAGCCTTCTGGTTGACCTTGCCACCATAGTCTTTATTTTGACCCTCCAACTTGAAAACCATTGTACAGCAGACGAGTGAAGAGCCATAAAATCACCACCTCCTGCCCTTTGAATTCATCAGTAACTACTTCCAACAGAAACACATTTCACTAACATTTCTTTCCATTCCTTTCCCAAAGCAGGTACCAGGGTGCTTCCTACAGTCGTCCCTGGTATCCCACTGGGTTTTAAAGTATGCTCGGTCAAGGCTCATGCTGCTTTATAGCCCTTAGCTTCTGGTAGAGTCCTATCCAGTCCCCCAAATGTGTACAGACCAGAGTAATTTCCAGTTAATGGCCAAAAGCAAGGAGGGGCAGTATTTGAATTAAGCTTAGGGGCTTACTCCCCGCTTCCTGAACACTGGAGAGAGCAGCCTCAAAGACAGAGAAAGGAAAATGGCCACATCTCCCTCTTTCCTCTTGATTGCAACCCATGCTTGTATGAAGAAAGGCTGCAGGGGGAAAGAAATAAAAAACAGAACAGAACAAGAAAGGAAAATCTGGCCAAGGGCAAGCACAAAGGTGAATGTCAGATTTGCACAATGGATCTCTTCTGTTAAAATGATGGCCCCCATCCAAAGGATGCTCATCTAGAAGCCAAGTATTTGGGTCAGTCTTTCTTGTTCATTAGTGCCTATTGCAGTTTTTACTCTTAACAATAATTGTATTGTTGAGGCTTAATGATGAGTCTTCCCATCCATGTGAGTTTGTTTTCTAAGCCTCAACAATACAAAGAAAATGAAGAGATAAGGCTTTTATTCTCTCTTTTATTTTAGTAAGTTTCCAGAGTCTGAACAAACTAATTTCAGATTCTTTTCTGCAGTACCTTAAGGACTGATGATAATTTTAGATTTTTTAATGCTTATAATGCATTTCTATTGGTTTTAAATAACATTCTGGTCATTTACAATGAACTCTTAGAGTTCTTTACAAAATCATAAGGTTATTAAATAATTACTTTCTTATATTCTTATTTGTATAAAACATGAGGTTTGGATGTCGCATATTTTCGTAAGGATAAAACCTTAATTAATCATGTTTTGAAACCCTAACGGGATTTAATATAAAACTACTGGGACATTGACCTTCAGGAAAAAACAAAAACAAAAACAAGAAAAGTAGGTCAGTAAAGTCTCTCAGTGGATCGTTAGAATTCTAGCATAGTGTTTTCCAAACTTTGTGAGGCACGGGTTAAATCTCTTGACTTGGTTTTTAGCATATAGTGAATATTAGTGTCCCTTCCTTTCATCTGTAGTTTAAAGGAAGGTATCTTCATTTTAAACAAAGCATGGTAAATATGATTTCCATGCCAAAACATCATAACTATAGCAAAAATTATCAATTAGGTAATTTATATCCTGGTTCCCCTGAAAATAAAAAAATACATATTTTTCATTTTTAAGAGAAATATGTACTCTAAATAGGAGAAAAGCTCAGTCTTCTCTATTTAGCTCTGAACTGTGAAACATGTGTATTTATAATTCACTACAATTTACTCCTATTGTTTTCTCCATGAAATGTGCCTCGATATGCTTTGCCTGATGTTTGTCCTAAAGCTCGATAGGCAGTCAGGCCCGGGGCCATGTATATCTGTGTTGTTTACAGAATCCAAAGGCCTGGAACACGATGGTGCTCAAAAATATAGCTTCCTCGGGGAAATTCTCCAGTGACCGAACAATTAAGGAATACGCCAAGGACATCTGGAACATGGAGCCTTCAGATCTAAAGATTTCCCTATCCAATGAATCTAGCAATGGGGTGTACAAGGCCAATGGAAAGTAAGTTGTAAAATATCCCTAAAAAAAAAAAATTGTTTCTTATTGGACTTGAACCTTTTTGCAACATTCTTTGATTTTGTTTTGTTTTGTTAGCTAACAATCTAGTTAAGTATCTCTGGGGATTGGGCGGGGAAAGTGTATAACTGTATTCGAGCTAAAAATAAAGTATGAATTTCCCAGAGCTACCTGAGTGTCAAAAGGCATTATTATTTTATAACAAACTGAGTAGCATTTGAGGACCTTCCCCAGAAAAATGTGTGGAACCTTTTAATGCCATTTAAATGAAAACACAAATTATTTAACTACATTGGAGCACCTTTCTTACACTGCTATCTAAGTCCAAACCAAAGACCACACCTGATTCACAAATAGCCCAGGGTATCTGATAACTGCACGTTTTCATTTGGGATTCAGTTTTTACCAAATTCTGATTCTCCGCAGTGATGTTCCAGCATGTTCCATGAACTAAATGAGAGCATTCCATACCACCCAGCATCCATGCTTTGTAGCTGGCAAATGACTGATAGACATGCCAATGACTTCAGCTCATCCAAGCATCCCGGTATAATTTTACACAAACAGTACACATCACAGGTAGCATTTGGACCAAATCTTCGCTGAAGGTTTCTGCTGCTCTCAGACCTCATGCCCACTGCTGGCTCAGGAAATCTCTGCAGAAAAGGGACCGAGATCAGATCACATGCTTCCCCCACCTCTTGGTCCACGTAAGCCAGATCACCCCTAATTGCCTTTAAGGGGAGAAAATCACATTTAACAAAGCTACTCTTACCTCACTGTTTTTAACAGTGTGGGGCTTCTACAAAGCAGGTTGTGTTGGAAGCCAGGAGGAAAGATCACCATCTTGACCCTGTCTTTGTTCCTGTATGCATTGCGTGCAATTTCATAGAGCTGTGAGGGCACAGAAAGACAGAGACTCAAAGGCTGACCACCAATGCTTTTGTTTTTCTAGGCTGATTTTCTTACAGCGGTTACAGAAACATTCAGCTTGAGGAGTTAGTCCCATTAGGTCAGAGACATGGAGACTCTCCACATTCCCAACTGGCTGCCTCTACAACTAAAGGACTGAAAGCTACATGACTAGTAGAGAATGCTGATAGGACATTTTTCCTCTGTCCATATCTCCCTGCAAGGAGATGGGGAATTGTAATGGACACACTTTGTTTGGTTAAAAGAAAAGAAACTGCCTCCCCATTTCTAGAGTCACTACAGGAAAGATATAGGTTCCTATAGCACCCTGGGTCCCCACAACACTTCCAGGCTCACAGACCCTAAATGAGGAGCCAAGGTCCACCACAAATGCTCCTTGGAGCGATTAGCATAGATGCTTACTGTATACACCAGGCAGCATGGCTATTATGGGTGTAGAGAATCCCTTAGAATGTCAGAGACCCTTTTTTGGGCTCTCACCAAAGTTCGACTGGAAGAGAAGATGGTGAAATAAGAACAGTATGTCTGTCAGGACTCAGTTCATGGTTTACCTGTTTTCCATTCTCCAAAGGCACTGTGCTGTCATCCTCGCCGTGAAGGATGAGGAGGGGGGAAGACAGGAATTTTACACTAGGAACAGGTAGAAGAAAAACATTCAGTTCAAGAATTACACGCTGGGATTTCTCCTCCTCCTCCAAGTTAAAGCTTTACCAAAACGTGAGGTTTGCCCAAAATACAAGAACTCTCCTTCCCTCCCAGGCATAACAACTTCATATATAACAAACTTCACACAGTAACTTATTTTTCTTCTGAGTAATATTCTCTTTCTCCTATATACTCATGTAGTTTAATTAGGTATCTAATTCATTTAATCTACTTCCATGTGATTTTCTTTTAAAATAATGAAGAACACTGAAGTATTGAATTTGTACAAAATTAGAAGAACCTAATCTTTTTCCTTACTCCACCTAATATCATAATACTTGGAATATTATAATTAAAAGAGCCCTGGCCAGTTTGGCTCAGTTGGTTGAGCATCATCCCATGCACCAAAAGGTCACCTGCTAGATTCCCAGTCAAGGCACATACCCAAGTTGCAAGTTTTATTCCCATTCAAGATGCCTACATCAAGACAATCAACTGATATTTCTCTCTTTTTCCCTCTTTCCCCTCTCTCTCTCTCTAAAAACATCAATTAAAAACAAAAAATAAATAAAGACTCTAAAAGAAAATTAAAGACCCCCAAAATAACAAAAACTACCACAGGACAAAATAGAAATCTTTGTGGCAATTTATTTACTTTTCCCCATGAATGTACAGGATGAACATCTAATTAATGGATTTGATTAGCTTCCTGGTCAACTTCATACTTTGGAGGAAGCCTTTCAAAAAGGCTGTGGCATGAAGAATATTCGTTCCTGACTCCAGTGACATTCTCAAACAATAATGCCCTCCCCCACCCCATTTCGATACCCGTCCATCCATGCCACAGTGACTTGCTGTTACTCCTGAGAATGTTACAGCCCTCAAGTGTGTTGAAATATAAAAATATTGATAACTACACATTGTAGGTGCTCAAATTCTCCAACTATGAGAGGGAAACTTGACAAATTTTATTCATTGGATTTGCTGTCAGATTACTAGGCTAGATAATAGATAGTTTTGAGTTATGTAAGGAATAAGGCCAAAAGTCAGGGATCCCTAAATCTACAGCTCCCTTTATGACTTCAGAGAAAATATTGAATCTATAAAGTCATAAATTAGTCATAAGGAAAATGCCAAATACTAAAAACTTATAGATACATTACCCTAAATCCTAGCACCCACCTACAGATTCTCATCTAGTCTTTTAGACTTCTCATCTACCTATCCAGTAAATCACATGATAGTCACACCCCACTCCACACCCCCTCCACCTCCAGAATCCTACAGGCATAGTAACAGAACAATGGATATTTTTAATCATTAGCTTACTTTTCATCATTAGGGAAAACTATTTTGTCTTTTCTCAGAGCATCCATAAGTGTTTGTAAAAATCCTGGAAGTTTCTGGTAAATCTATTTTTTTAAAAGGAGAAAAACAATTAAAACTTTGCCTGAAGCTATAATTTATTATAGTTTTCCACCATGAACAATGGTAATATAGAGAGTAAATATAATAAACTTAAAAAATATAAAGAGTAAATATAATAAACTTGGAAAAAAAGCAAAACTTTTATAATTATAAAAGTAATTCATATCATTATAGGGAATTTGGAAAATACAAAAAAGAAAAAAACAGAAGAAACAAATCACATATAATCCCACCATCCACAGACCATCACTTCCTTTCTTTAAAATGCAAACAGTACTATTAACTTATTTCTTACTATTTTAAAAGAGCAGTAATATTCATAATCTAAAAATTGCTTCTACAGTGAATATAATATAACTAATTGGTTTAGGTGGGGAACAGAATATTCTGATTAGTCAAAAAATCCTGTTGAAAGGACACAATACATATAACTAGTTTTAAAGGATTTGAACATTACAAACTGTTGAATTAATACTGCTAGTTATTTTAAAAGGCATTTTAGGTTTTAATGATGACCACTGGACTCCAAATATAACAATTACTTTCTAAACATACTGAATTTCCTTTTTAATGGCAAATTCCAGTGAATTGAATTCTAGTAACATCAGCTTTATCGTATTTTGATGAGGTCACTAGGTAAATTATATGCCTAAAAGCATTCATTTCAACAAAAAATGAGGAAGGGACAAAAAACCTTAGCAATATTACACTTTCCTCACCAACTTCAATTCTACCTCCAAATTGCATCCCAAATACATTCATTTCTCTCCATTCCCCTGTCGCTCAGCCTAACCCACTTTTCCTCTCCTGCTTGAATTACACCAACAACTGCAAGAGACCCTCTGCTTCCACCCTCTCCTCGCTGCCATCCTTTTTCCACGAGAAACCAGTACCAGCACATCCTGTCACGCTTTTGCTTCACACCCTCCAAAGGCACTTGGATTTCACCTGAGTCACTTTGGTCTTCGAAGCCTGACACGATCCGCTGCAGCCTCTGTCTCTAGCCTCATCTGTTGCTATGCCCTGCCTCTCCAGCTCAGGCCCAGCTGCCTTCTGTTCCTGGAACAGCCTTGATCCCACCTCAGGGCTCTTGTCCTTGTTTTTCCCTCAGTCCGAGTCCTCCACATTTTCCGTGAAAGCTGGCTCCTTGTCTTGCAAGTCTCAGCTCAGGTGATATTTTTCAGAGCAGTTTTCCCTAACAGCTATGGAACCTTGACCTCCCACCACCCAGCCATTCCCTATCACATACATTATATAACTTTCACGGCACTTCTCTCTATTGAGAATCCTCATGTTGTGGATTAGTACTAGTACTTGTCTCCTGTCTCTCAAGAAAGTGTGTAGCTAAAACCGGTTTGGCTCAGTGGATAGAGCATCGGCCTGCAGACTGAAAGATCCCAGATTCGATTCTGGTCAAGGGCATGTACCTTGGTTGCGGGCACATCCCCAGTAAGGGGTGTGCAGGAGGCAGCTGATGGATGTCTCTCTCTCATTGATGTTTCTAACTCTCTATCCCTCTTCCTTCCTCTCTGTAAAAAATCAATAAAATATTTTTTAAAGTAATTAAAAACAAAAAAAGAAAGTATGTAAACATCATGGGAGAACGAACCACAGCTTTCTTATTCTCTGTGATATTTCCAGAACCTAGAAAACGTCCTGGTACCTGCTAAATATTTGCAAAACCTGGAATGAGTCTATTATGTGAATATCCCTGGCATACTCTTTAAGCTATCATCAGTCCTTTTCGTCTTACTGTGTGTGAATTTCACTGAGATTTTATTCCTTAGAATAGAGGGGAGAGGGAAGGGGGTTGCAATGTAATAAATGGGATGCTGCCTAGGGAAGGAAATGGGGAGAGAATTGCTAGGGTGTGGCCAGTAAATATCAACGTCAGCTTCACGATTTTAAAAAGAATTATGTTCAGCTTAGAAGCCATTTTTAGATTATGCATATCCCTGCTCCTTTAGGAGTACAGAGAAATTAGAGTTAGCTGCTATCAAATGTAACTTGTAGTCTCCCACTATGAACTACAGTAACATAGAGAATAGTAACTTTCTAAATATAATAAACTTAAAAAAAATTTTCTGGTTTTAAAAAGTAAATCATGCCATTGGGTAAATTGTGGGGAATTTGGTAGGAAATGGGTACAGAATCTGCAACGAAGACCAATGTCTGCTGCCAGTGTTGGCCTCAGGAACCTCCGTGGCTGTGTGGGGTTTGTCTGGCCAGCATTTTTTGCCTGGTCCCAGAGCAAGTGTTTTGCATTCAGGCGCAGTCTGCAGATCCCAACACCCTCTCTCTCTTCCCCTTTCCTTCTTTCCGGGCCTTTCACCTATACTCAGGGCAATATTTCTTGTTTGGTGTACTTCTTTCTTTGTCTTCTGATTCCACCACCCCTGGAATCAGGACTCCTCTGGGGGAAATTTAATAAGAGAAGCCCTTCAGCAATTCATCTCAAATTCCAAAGGAGTGAGAAGAAAGCTGGTCCAAGTCAATAATCCACTTTGTTTTTCTTCACTCCTCCCAGCCCAGGTGCCCTTTGGGACTCAGAGGTCATAGCATCCCCTCCAGCCCAGAGCACAGCCCTGGGTTCCTAATTGGGTCTCCCTGCCTCCTCTCTGTTCTGGAATACCACCAGATAAATATTCTTAAAATACCAGCTACATGAGAGGATAAAATCACATAAAAGACATAAAATTACATTATTAGATGTATGTTCCTAAAAATATAACCTCAAAAAAAGTAAAGCAAAAATTGATAGAACTAAAATAGAAGTAACTCCAAAATAATGGTGAGATGTTTTAATATTCTTCCTTGAGCAACTGATAAACCAAATGGTCAAAAAAATCAGTAAGGATATAGAAGAATCAAATGACATGATTAATAGTTTAACTGACACATTAGAACAACGTACCCAAAACAACAGAACACATTCTTTTCAAGCCTATGGAACATTTACCAAAATCGACCTTTTGTTGGGACATAAAACAACTTTGAGCAGATTTCAAAAGCTAAAATCATACAGAGTATAGAGGGTTAGGCAAAAGTAAGTTTACCATTGTTGGTATGGAAAGTAATACAATAATTAACTTAATTTTGAGAAATTGACAAGTATATCTCAAAATATATGTGGAAATGCAAAAGATCAAAATGGTCTTGAATAAGAACAAAGCTGAAGAAGTTCACTATATATCAAGACATATTATAAAGCTACAGTCATTAAGAGATTGTAGTATTCATATGAGCATGGACAATAGACATGGGAGAGATATGAGAATCTCCAACAGATCCATGTATATATGTAGAGAGAGATACTAGTAAATACAGACATTGGCACTGCAGTGATGGTGAAGGTCCATTTAGTGAATGGTGCTGGGCCAACTGGAAAGCTATAAGGACTTATACATCCTACATATGCAAAAATATATACTTGGGATATGGTTCTAAATATAAAAGGTAAAACAATTTCAAGAAGATAGCATAGAAGAGTATCTTCATAACTTTGGGTAATCAGCGTTTTATTAAACAGAACACTTTTATTCAAAAGTATTAACCATTAGAAAATGTTGGTAAGCTGGTTCACATGAAATATAGGAATATATCTCTTCATTATGAGATGCTCTTGAGGGAGTAAAAAGGCAAAACAAATATTTGTTTAAAAACAAAAAACAGAATATATTTGAAAAACAAATAATTTTAATGACTTATCCTATGAAGAATGTCTACAAATGAAAAGACAATTTAAAAATGAGCAAAAGACATGAACAAGTATATCACAAGAGACTATATCTAAGTGGCGAATAAACATGGAAAAGTGCCTGGCTCCATTAGTCATCAAATGCAAATTAAAACCACCATGAGATATCAGTATGAGGGCAAGGATATGACGCAAATGAATATTCTTGTATGGTAAGTGGAGAGTAAAATAGCAAAGTCACCTTGGAAAACTGCTTGGCACTCTAACTACTAAAGCTGAACATATGCATACCTTATTATCCAGCAATTCCACTCCCAATGTATACTCCATGGAAATATGTACACAAGTTTAGAGAATACACGTTCAAGAATACTTATAACAATGATGTTATTAATGATCCCAAATAAAAAGCAACTCAGATGTCTACAAACAATAGATTAGATCAATAAATTGTACTATATTTACACAATGAAATACTACATAACAATGAAAATGATCAAATTACAGCTATACTTCATGGATAAAATCTTCCTAATATATGTTAGGTGAAAGAATAGAATACATCCTATATAATTCTAATATGTAAAGTTTAAAAACAACACTATATTACTTAGTGTTGCACACACAGGTGGTAACACTATAAAAAAAATATGTGCCTGTCACTCATAGGACTGAAAATGATGGATATGATTACCATAAAGATCAGGCTAAGGATTACAGCTAATATGGGGTTTGTTAGATTAGAAAGTAACATACAGATGAGTCTTCTAGTGATGCTAATTTCTTGACTTGCATATTGGTTAATTTTTTTTATTGATTTTTAGAGAGAAGAAGGGAGTGAGAGAGGAACATCAATGTGATAGAGAAACATCTATCTGTTGCCTCCTCAGTGTGCCCCAACTGGGATGGAACTGGAAACCTGGGCATGTGCCCTGATGGGGAATTGATGACGCTCCAACCAATGAGCCACCCCAGCTAGGGCAATATTGGTTACGTCCTGACTTAGGTGTTCAATTTATAATTATTTGCTACGTCATGTATTTTCTCTATTATGTTAACTTTCAAAATTATAAAATTTCAAAAAAGAAAAGTAAGTGGGAAGACTGTACTATATTTGAATTGCAAAATACCAAAAGTTAGTAAGTTTTTTAGTAATTTCTTAGAGTAATATAATAGATGATCAAGTAATGGTTATCTTAAGATGAATATTCAGTCACCTAGAACCAATTGAAAATGTATTTGTTAAATCTTGAGTTACTCAGCATTCGGTATTTTAGATTATAGAGCAAGCATGTCTAACTCGTGGCCCATATATATTTTTTTGCAGCTCAGCCAATGGTATGTAAGAAATATTTTAATAAAAACCTTCATAACTTAATTTTTACAATATCCTGTTATACATAATTATTAATAACGAACTACAACGGTTGCTAATGACTGATTACTATAATCATGTTGCATTCATTTCTCTTATGCGCAGGCGCACCATCTCTCTCCACTAACACTAGCAGTGAATATTTTAGCAACCAACTGCCATGTCATTAGTCTTGGACTGACATGTTTGGTGTGTGCAACAGGAAATATTTCATTTTTGGCAAACAAGAAAAATAGGTTTATTTGCATTGTGCTTATTAATTTGTGCAGTTATTCAGTGTCTGGTAAGTTAATGTTCAAGAAAAATATATTTTTATTAAAATGTTCTATTATTTTATGTTAACGATTACTCATTTATTTCAGCCCTTTGTATTCAGCATGTCTCTATTGAAATAAACCTTCGTTTCTATGAAAATTGAAGCTTTTGTTTTTGCTGCCCACATAAACTTAAACCTTATTTATTTGGCCCATGTTAGCCTTTGAGTTTGACATGCTTGTTGTAGAGGAGATTCCTGTATTGAGTTGAAGTTTAGACATTTTCAAGATTCTATGATTCTGTGAAATAGCTGTTCCTGAAGTAATGCATTGCCTTTCTCTGAAACAGTTAAGCAAATTCCAGGATGCTCTAAAATGATTTATTGTACAAAAGATTCCAAAAGTAGACAGTTGGAGAAAAGTGCACCCATATTGCCTTCCAATATT
Organism: Lasiurus cinereus; assembly: GCA_011751065.1. Classification (NCBI taxonomy): domain Eukaryota; kingdom Metazoa; phylum Chordata; class Mammalia; order Chiroptera; family Vespertilionidae; genus Lasiurus; species Lasiurus cinereus. The sequence continues at coordinate 31,908,036 of JAAGEH010000076.1, forward strand.
AGACAACAATTCAAACTGTGGAGCCATGTATTCCTTCTAAGTATCTCTCCTATTCTCTCTCTTTCTCTCACTCTTCTCCTCTTTCCCTCCCTCCCTCTCTCCCTCCCTCTCTCTTTCCCCCTCCTTCCCTCACTCCCTCTCTCACTCTCCCTTCTTCTCTTTCTCCCTCTCACTCATTTGCTAACATTTATATGAATGTATGACTATAAGCAATTGAGCATTGGGCTTGAAATAAAATTATAAAATTTGGATAAACTGCACAATAGATTAAAAAAACTACATCTTGTCGCTCAATTCCTTATATCTTATCTTTTTGGAAAAATTGTCTCCTCTACATGGGATACTGTATAAAATCATTTGGCAGCTTCCTGGGATTCTCTAGAGCAGTGTGGTTCTCAACCTTCCTAATGCCGCGCCCCTTTAAGACAGCTCCTCATGTTGTGGTGACCCCCCAACCACAAAATTATTTCCATTGCTACTTTATAACTGTAATTTTGCTACTGTTATGAACTGTAATGTAAATATCTGATATGCAGGATGTATTTTCATTGTTACAAATTGAACATAATTAAAGCATAGTGATTAATCACAAAAACAATATGTAATTATATACTGTGAAATATTTATTTCTAATTATAAATAAAATTTTGTCTTAAATCGTGGTGTAGCATGGGTAACAGTCTTAATATAACAACAGTAAACTACATTGCTACACTTTGCTACACCGAGGAGCAGTCTGTTGGTTCCTAAGACCATGAGAAATAGGTGTTTTCCAATAGTCTTAGGCAACCCCTGTGAAAAGGTTGTTCGACCCCTAAGGGGTCGCGACCCACAGGTTGAGAACCGCTGCTCTAGAAGCTGTCTTATAAAATTATGAAAGATATATGGCTGATGGTCATACAACTAAAAATTATGTATGAGGTTTTTGTTTTTACTTTTTAAAATAATAATAATAATAATAATAATAATAATAATAATAGATAAACCTAACTTATCTATTAAAAATTGTAAAAGATCAGAGATAAAACTTTGGCTTTTAATAAGCTACTCAATCTATTAGAAGAAAACAAAAGGACTACCAAATCCGAAAGCCATCAATCATGCCCTTCTTTAACTGCAACTGGCTAGTAACCTGTCTTAAGTTAGAATAACTTAGAGGCATATAAAACTAGTTAAGAAAAAGAATGTGGTTAATAAACAAAAATGTGTGGAAACACTTGACATCTTGTGAACATGAATAAGAGACTCACCTTTAACAAGGGATAATTGATACTTGCAGTCCACATGTTGGTAAATGGAGCTTCCAGAACAATAGCATCAACTGGGGATCCTTGAAAATATAAAAAAGAAATAACACCCCTATCATATTTAAATATCACCTTCCCCAAATAAGGGATACTTAAGGTCTTATAAGTCATTTGTGAAGCTTATTAATAATGCAAATTCCTGGACCCCACTCCAGATTTACTGAGTCAGAAGTCAGAATCTCGAGGGTTGGGGGGATGTGAGAATGTGCATTTCTAACAAGCTCCACCAACCTCCAACCCGGCACATGTTGTTGCAAACCAGTACCTTCTTCTAAAACAAAACCAGATTGTCAAACCTTGGGTAATTTTAGAAAGCAAAGTACTATGGGAAGGAAAACTGATCTGTAGTCCATTGTTAAGAATGTGCCAGAGGCTGATTAGGTTGTTTTGGCCAACACTTTCCCAGAGAACAACTAGAAAATGTGTGTCAGATGAGGATATTTGCATGTGTATGTGTGTGTTTGAAGACACCTGAGGGCTGCTAAATCAGTGAGATTTTGTAAAGCCAAGACCAAAAGGAAATCTCAAGAACAGTCAGAGAAAAAAGCATTATCTTCAAAGGAACAACAGTGAGACTGGCAGCTGACTTCCTAATAAAAACAGTGAAACCCTGAACAAAGTGTTGGAATAAAATTATTGGCAATCTAGAATTCTATGCCCAGTGAACATATCCTTCAAAAATGAAGATGCAATAAAAACATCTTCAGACTAAAACTGAGATAATTCATTCACCAATAGACAGAACAAAAAATCACTGATAAAAACAGAGAAATGCTGAAACTAATAAAGAGCTAAGAAAAGTAAATATTGGCTTTTATAATGTAAGGAGAATAATGTTTTATGGAGTGTGTACAGAGAAAATTAAAATACATGATAGCAAGAGTTCATAAGCTGAGGAGGTGAATGGAATCAGAGTGTTCCAAGGTCACTGCATTATCTAGGAAGAGAAGTATTCATTTATGTGAGAATTTAGTTCAGATACTATAACAGTGTCAACACTGTGAAGGAAGTGACAGGGAGCTATGAGAGCTTAGAGGAGCACTGAAATAATGCTTAGTTTATTTACATATGTAATTAAAATTGTGAATAGCAGGTGGCTTGCTTTAAAATGTTTATGTAACTCCACCTGACCTGTATTGCCAATTAAATTTTAAGATATGATGCAAGAGATTACATGCTTTTAATGATTGTCAAAGTCACCTTGACCTATTCACAGAGATTCCAATCACAAAAATAGATCCAGGAAACCAGTGTTTTAAACAAGCATCCCCAGGAGATTGATGCAGGCAGTTCTCAGCACACTTTTAGAAATGCTGACATAAATATTATGTAAGAAGGGCTGCATATGTATTATTTTCCTCTCCTGTGATCCAAATGACTCCATAATAACAGTGATTATCCCTTCACAATGAGGGCTCTTTCAAAGGTAATTTTAAGTCTTTTCTTAGTATTTGTTTTTAACTTCATCACCTTGAAAAACAACTATTGTTTTATATTAAGTCGAGAGAAAAAGAAACGTTTGCTGCATTGTCAGAAACTGCCTAAAGTTGGGGTGCTTCAGGTATCTCTATGTTGGAAGTGTGCCCAATAGTCTCTTGACTCTTATTAGTTCCCCATCTCAAGCCAGGGAATTATGCCACGTAATCATTTTATAGTACCTTTCTCTTCCAGGACTCTTGCAGCATTCGTTACAACTCTGTAAAGCAATGAAAATCAGTACATATGTGAAGCTTAACAGTCAAGTAAATGATACAAAATGTGACACCCCGTCCGAGCATCTGATGAAAGCTCTGGAAGCTCTGGTTAGACAATGCACAGACGCAACATTTTGCACAGCGTTTCCAGGGGCCCCATAGACTCTAAATTATGAATCCTTTGCCCTAACCGGTTTGGCTCAATGGATAGAGCATCAGCCTACAGACTGAAGGGTTCCAGGTTCAATCTCGGTCAAGGGCATGTACCTTGGTTGCGTGCATATCCCCAGCAGGGAGTGTGCAGGAGGCAGTTGAATAGATGTTTCTAACTCTCTATTCCTCTCCCTTCCTCTCTGTAAAAAATCAATAAAATATATTTTAAAAAAATAAATTCAGAATCCTTTTCCTTAAAACTCTCAAGGAGAGTTCTGCAATGGGCTTCAGAGTCACAGATGACTGGAGTGCTCCCGTATTTTACAAACAGGCTCACTGAGAGGGCAATGTTTTCAGCCACATGTGGGAAGTGAGAGAAACCAGAGAGTCTCTGTCCCCTAGATCAGCGGTCGCCACTGGTGGTCCGTGAGGTCCGAAAGGTTGGCGACCGCTGCCCTAGATCATTGCTCCTTTCAGGGCTCACTCCTGCCTGGAGCTCCCGGAACCCTCTTAAGGACCCATCTGCAGACCCCACTTACCCTGTACCCAGAGAGTGGCCCCAGAGGCACACGGGGGTGGTGCCACTTCTTGCCTTGGTCCAATTGTAGACACAAATAGCGTCCGCAGTCAGTCCCTCCTCTGTGGGCTTACCCGTAGAGTCCCCGAACCCTGGCAGCAAGGAAAGGCAAACACAGTATCACTGCCTCCAAAGTGAGACTCATCGAAAGCCTCCTGCTTCTGGAAAAATCTGTGTACACTGTTCTTAACACATACCTCTGTAGTCCACAGACAAGACGTGGAAGCCGCCATCGCTCAGCACCTAGAAGGAGCCGTTATCTTCAATTAGAAGATGCAAACGGAAAAGGTTTGACACTTCCATAACCCTAGTTGTGACCATTTAATAAATAGGGAAAAGATTTATTTTTGAAATCTGGTGTTTTACTTCAGTCTTGAGATGGCCAGACTCAATGGGAAGTAAAGAAAGCAGGGTGGCAGAGCTGGGCCCAACAGTCTGGGTCCCAGTGTGGCTCTGCCACTTGCAGGCTCTGTGACCGGGGGCCACTTGCCAGTTCTGTGACTCTAGGCAAGCCGGTTAATATTTAAATATGCAAATATTATTCTGAAAAGTGAAAAACAATAGTAGCTGCGTTTAGGATTGTTGGAAGATTACATGAGATGACATATTAAAATATCTTGGTACATAGTAAATGTTCTTCTTAAGAATTCCCTTGAGAATAAGAACTCTACATAGAATTGTAGTAGAGGCAATCAAATAAGGGGGAGATCATTATATTAAATACTAGAGGCCCGATGCATGAAAATTCATGCAAGAGTATGCCTTCCTTCTCTCCCTCACCCCTCCCCAGCTGCCAGCATCAGCTTCCCTCCAGCACCCAGGATCCGGGGTTCCCTCCTCCAGCCACCCGGACAGGCACCTGGGACCTAGGTGTCTTCCCTCCAGCCCTGGCTTCGTCTGAAAGAACATCTGGTCTAATTAGCATATTACCCTTTTATTATTATAGATAAACAGATAAAGAGTTAATATCAATCAAAGATAAAGAGATCATTGGATGACATCAAACCACTGCCAAGCCCTATGTAGACAAATGAGGAAAGAATAAGAAAACATAACTTTGAATTACAAAGATAGACAAAAGGAAGACAGAGAAAAGGACAAAATTTACTGTACAGACACTCTTAAAACTAAATCCTCACAACAGTCCCATAAGGTCGGTATTTTCCCCATGTAACAGATAAAGAAACTAAGCCTTGGAGAATTTAAATAAACTGTTCGTATTTGGTCACCCAAATGTTTAGAGGCAGAGCCAAGATTCACACCTGGGCCTGCATATGTCCAATACCGTGCCTCCTCTCCCACGGCATAGATGTGGGTGGCTGAAACTCATTATGAACTTTTATATACAAATAGAACTGATAGCCTTAACTGGTTTGGCTCAGTGGATAGAGCATCAGCCTGCGGACTGAAGGGTGCCAGGTTTGATTCTGGTCAAGGGCACATGCCTGGGTTGCTGGCCTGATCACCAGTAGGAGGCATGCAGGAGACAGCCAGTCAATGATTCTCTTTCAAAATTGATGTTTCTCTCTCTCTCTCTCTCCCTCTCCCTTCCTCTCTGAAATCAACAAAAATATATTTTAAAAAATAGAACTGATAATGAGAAAATAAATGTAACTTTTTAATACCTATTTAGACAACATTCATTCCAAAAAAAATAATTATCTAAGAAACAGGGCAGTTAAGCATCCAGGGAAATAGAAATATTTGTGTTATTTGTGACACTGTAAATTGAAGGACCACTTGACAACACAACTCAAGAATAACAACAGCAACAGAATCTAAGAATTTATCTCTAGGGGAAAAAACAATCTCAAAGAAGAATAAACTTAATGCTTAAAGTTTTCTGTAGCAATTTTATTTCAAAGAAACCAAGCATCCAAATAAGTAAATGAAGAGCTCTGGAAGTGTGGTCAGGCCAGGAGATGATGACTCTGGCTGTGGTATCCAGAATCTGCCCGAGGGAAGAATTGCTGTCATATCTTACCACCCACCCCTGCTGCCACAAGGATGACTACACCTCCAGCTCTTCTTTCTGTGCACACAAGGAACCTACCACTCCGCTCTGCCAAGACTGGGAGGGAGACATCAGCTTCACCACCATCCCATGTGGGAAGTGCAAAGAGAGGGCTGCAGGATGGAAAGCAGACCTAAAAACTCATAGGCATCACCACCCCAGGCAAAACTGTATCCAGCCCACCACTCCTCTGCCAGAGGCAGCTCTGAGGAGGTAGTGGAGAGAGGAGCTTCCTGTCTGAATGGTGGAGGGAGAATGAAGAAGGGACTGGGATTCTGGGCCCCACTATTACTGTTAAATCAAGAAAGAGTGGAGGTGGGAGCTAGCACGTGAGAGGAGAGATCAGGTCTTGTGGTTAGTAACTGGACAAGCTGCCTGGTCACCTGCTGCAAAAATTACCCAACTGGCGTGTGAGAGAGGACCCACAGCCTGCCTGACCGGCGCTGAATCAGAACACAGAGCTGGTGAGTGCAGAGCCAGCCATCTCCCTCATGCCAGGGGCTGCCCCGCAAACGGAAGTCATGGAGCAGGTGAGGACAGTCGAGTGTGGCCACCATCCACTCTGCAAAACTCTTTATGGAGCTAAAGCCAGGGCCTGCATGCCTTAAAAACAGACACTCTCTGTCTCTACCCTGTATCACAAACACGGTTGTTTCTTGTAGGAGTGACTTGGACATCTAGTACAGGGTGTCCCAAAAATGTATACACAAGTTGAATGATTATTAATTCCAGTGGGTTAAATCGGAAAAGAAAGAAACACCAGTTGAGCTATCAGCTGTAAAGTGTGCATACATTTTGGGGGAACACCGGTATATTCTCTCAATCTATTCCCCAGCCCTCAGCAAAGGCAACCAAGCGTGTCATCAACTCCGTCTGCTAATGAAGGCAATGCATTCGTGAAAGCGTTTTGGGACTCAGAGATAGTCCCATCTATTTGGTCCCCCGTGGTCAAGGCTGGAAGAAAAGTCCACTCACTCACTCACTCACTCAGGGGATTTTGGGCCCCAGACACCAAAGCCACTGTGGAGAGCTCTCAGTCAATAACCTTGCTGAAGCTGAGGAAGATCTCCGGCCTCAGTCCAGAAAAGAATACATGGAAACATAAAATGGGAGCCCTGGGACCCCTTCAGACATACCTTTACTAGATTAAGCCTGTGACGAGCTGCCCTGTAGAAAAGGTTAAAAAAAAAAAAAGAGCAAGATTTAGGAATTGGGGAGACAAATTCAATAAAAGTAGCTATCGTGCTGTTGGCATCTGATCTCACGCCTTTCTTCTTCGGGTTAGAGAAATAAATAACAAGGAGAGAGGGGAATGGATTGTCAGGGGAATGACTGGCAGCTCCCCACTGCCGTCGAGCTCCTCTGCATGAATGCTGGGTCCCAGATCTCCACTCCTGGTCTTAGCATTTGATGACTAAGCATTAAACCCATCTCCTCACACTCCTTGTTTCCATCAAGGTCCCCCATAACCTCCGTTTGGCCCTCTTTCAGCTCAGGACTACTGATGCAAGTTGAGACTTGTGGGCAGGGGCCGGGAGGAGGCTGGGGCTGAGCCCTGAGCTAGTGAATCTGTGGTGACTGAAGCAATAGCAGATTCACCAGAGGGGCAGACAGGAATTGTGACCCGCCCGATTCTGCAAGCAGATGCATTGGAACACCATGTGCAAGTCCGCACTATCAGAACCATGTTGGAAAATGGTTGATTCACAGGCAATCTCTGTAAATGTGACTCTAAAATGGACACCCCGGGAAAGCCCTCGAGCAAGAGCAAATCTTGAGAAAGCCATCCGTATCTGACGGAAAGAGACAGTGAGAAATAGAGACCCAGGCAACGAAGCCAAGGGACAGATTCCAGACCTTGTCACTTAGTTTGAAGTGTCCCTCCAGAGACAGAGCCAGGTCAGTGGGTCTGCGAGGCACACTGCCCCTCCCCCAAACTGAGGCAGCCCAATCACAGCTGATAAGCATCACCCACCCCAATTATAGGCCCGCTGATGTCTCTGGCAGCACATCAAAGGAGAGCCGGGCTTCTGGGAGGCGGTCTTTGTCACAAAGCAAGGTTGGGATCACAGAGAGGAAGCTGAGGCATCAATATTGTAGGCAAGAATTCAGTACCTATGGTCAGAATTCCAGATGAGCACTTGTAGGAAGTCCATACTGTTGATTAATAGGATTCATGCTAAATAAAAGAATCTTCATGTATTTCTGTGAAAAGACCACTAATGTGGGAATTGCTCTTCCTACCCCTATATGTCATGCCTATTCCCTTTCCAGTCATCCATGGGGTCAATCCATCATTTCAGACACTCTCAGGGAATATAGGAACCACTGCATTCCTGGAAACTAATATCTAAATCTGAGAAGTTAGTGTCCCTCTCAGTTAAGGATCCACATTATTCTACATATAGAACATATGGATTTTGTTTTTAAATAGCCTTCTGCTAGAACACCAAGGGGGGGAATGGGAGGATAAGGACATATATAATAATTAATAAAGAAATTTAAAAAATAAGTAAGTAAATATGTGGAGGCATGCTTAGAGTTGAAAACTGAGCCCTGCCTTTCACTCCCCAACAGAGCTGAAATACTCTCTGTCTCTCTCTGTCTCTAAATGAATGAGTGAGTGAGTGAATGAATGAATGAATATCCAAGCAAAGGCACTGACCTGTGTTCTGCACTGCCATGAAAATAGAGAATAATTGGGTTGCCATCACGAAGGGCTGCTTCATACCAGCAACGGTTCTTCCCTTTAGCATCTTCTCCTCGGCAGCTGGGTACTGTGTGCCTGAAGGGCAAGAAAGGTTTTTAACAAACGTGGACAGAGAGAAGAGTTCTCCATCCTTGCCAAAGTCTGAAGCACTCTTTATCTCAGTCAGGTAGATAGATAAGTTTACAAATATAAATGTTTATCTAAGTAGTATATGCACCTGCTAAACATTAAACTATAATACTACAAAGCATCCTATAATGAAAACCACTATTGCTCTATCCCATCTCCTCCATACACAGAGACAACCCCTTTTTACCGTTTACTGTTTTAGTTCTTCTGACTCCCACACCTACTAATCTTCCAACACTTCAGTTCTTGGGTTCTATCCATCAAAATGCAGGCCATTGAGTGGACACAATTAAAAGATAACAAGTAATTTGTGCATGCTATTTGTTTGGTTGACTTAGACAAGTTGAAAAGAATTTATAGGGAAATCCGTTTAGGTGAGAAAAAAGAACTGTCACATGAAACTAAGCTATTTTACTCAAGAAACCCTGTGACTTTGTGATTTTTTACTACGAAACACCTGTCTGAGCTTCAGTCCCTCCACCTTGGTAAACCAATGAATAAGCCCTGAAAATGTAAACATTGCCATGTGACATGTCCTAAGCTGACTTGGAGAACGGGCCACATGATGACAGGTCCTCAGTCCTCCAAATCTTTACAGACAGAAAGGCTCACATCAAACCCCAGGGCCGACAGGTACCACTGCCAGCAGGAGAGGCTAACGAGGCAGTCCACTCACCAAACCAAGGATCAAGAGGGTTAGAATAAAGAATAAAGACAGCCTTAACCAGTTTGGCTCAGTGGACAGAGTGTCGACCTGCAGATTGAAGATCCCAGGTTCTATTTCGGTCAAGGGCATGTACCTTGGTTGCAGGCACATCTCCAGTAGCGGGTGTGCAGGAGGCAGCCAATCGATGTTTCTAATTCTCTATCTCTCTTCCTTCCTCTCTGTAAAAAATCAATAAAATATATTTTTAAAATGTCACAGAAGACCGGAAAAAAAAACAAGCCATGCTTAGATAAAGGGAGTTACATTTTATTAAGTGCAGGGCCAGAGAAAAATGTGCCTTTCAAATTCTGGTCATCCACACATGGAGGAAACCTTTTCTATTTATACTTTTCCTAGCTCTTTGGTCTCCCAAATTTGGAATGAGACTGCCAGACCTTCTGGGAAAGAAGGCCTACATGCTGGGAAGGGGCCATGAGACCATATCTCAAACCCTAGGCTGGTGTTAGTACTGACAAACTGTCTGGGGCATAGTCCACGGCCTCTCTGGAATGGAAGTAGTCTTATTTTCCTTATTATTTAAGCAAGCAAGCATTTACAGAAGCCAAAATAGCAGGGTTAAAATTTCAAACAGCAGTTTTTATATAAAATGGATGCTTCAAAAAAAAGAATAAAAAGATTGTCAAACTCCAACATTCTTAGCTAAACTGTACCCTGCAGGTTAGGAAGAAGTTATGTAAATATATTGGTTCCTAAGCATTCCATGGTTACATGTTTAAATTCGGGGAGATGAAATATAAATCAGCACTGGAAAATTGGCAGGTAAGAACAAGAAGTAGAACCAGACAGAAGAAGATATTGAGATTAGCATATTTAAAAGGCAATAGAATGCTCATGACTTTGTTTGACAAACATTTATTGAGTGCCTTCTCTGTGCCAAGCATTGTGCTAAGCAATGAAAACCCACTAATAGAGTCACCTATGAAAGATACAGTCCTGGTCCCAGCCAGGTGGCTCAGTCGGCTGGAGTGTCATCCCATACAACCAATAAATGTTTTTCTCATGCATCAATGTTTCTCTCTGTCTCTAAATCAATAAAAAAAACATATACTCAGGTGAAGATTTAAAAAAGGATATAGTCTTACAAGGGAAGACAAACACAGATAATCACACAAACATCCCTTAAATTATAGTGGGAATAAATGCCATAAAGGACAAATAGAGGTTGCCAGTCACATGTGCCTAGAATGGGAAGAGGAAAAGCTTCCTTGAAAATTACCAATCTAAGACCCAAAGGGTGAGTAGGCAGTTAGTTAGGAAGAAGGCAGGAACAGAAGGAGCAGAGAGATAGAAAGAATTGTTGCAGAGAATGCAGCTTGGTATGTAAGAAGGCCAGTGGGTCTACAGCAGAATGGAAAGAATGGTTGGTGTAGAACAAGTCAGGAGAATGGGCCAGGGCCAGGTCCTCCAAGCCTGGTGAAGGACCCACGCAGCACAACACCTAAAAGTTGTCACACTCCAAAGGCAAGTTCCTGAAAAGCTCACTGAAGCCTGTCAAGTATTAACACAAAGGGAAGACGCATGGAGCAGCTCCAAGGAACACCAACCTCTCCAGTGAAGTAGCACAGCACTGCTCACCCTTGCCCTTGTAACACAAAAACCAAGTCCACAGGCAGCCCAGGGTCCAGTCAGTCACTCACCAGATTCCCAGAATCACCCCAGGTTCCACCTTGATATAGAAATTCACTGTGTGAGGCATCTTTAACTCCGGCTTCTTTAAGTCCACAAGAAATGGTGCTTTGACTGGAAGGCAGAAATCATTATCAGCTCCCAGAACCAAATCCCAGGTGTGTTTGTTTGTTTGTTCATCACAATCAAAAAAAGTAATTAGTCTCGTTTCTCAGTTGCAAGCTACTACACTAAATTCTTAGCAACATATTTTACCTCTTTTTTTTAAAATGATATGGCATTTTGTACATATGTGTTCATGCTAGCTATGTTTTCTTGCTCTAATTTTTCTTTTACCTAGTACTATATAAAGTATAATACTAGGAATACGGTATTTTGCTACCATAAATTCTATTTTGTCAGTTACTAAGGTACTTACCCCAGCTTTATTCTGACGTATGGTTAGTTGGTCTATCCTTTTTCATTCTTCTATCTTTCTGTATCTTTTGTTCTAAATGTATCTGATAAGATTATGTATCCTTGGAACTTGTTTTCTTAATCCAATCTGAGATTCTAGGTTTTCCATTGATGAGGTTAAATCATTTGCATATATATATAACAACCACCTTATTTCATATTTTCCATTTATTGGTATGTGTTTTTCATTTTTTTTTCTTTCATGATTTTTATTTGGACAGAACTGCTTTTCTTTTTTTGGTTTAAAAGGAAAACCTCCTAGTTTTGTTCCTATGGTAGTTACTCTTAATGGAAGCAAAGTGTTTTATTTTATAAACTAGGGCTAGCTTATAGGAGAATTGTCCAAAAAAATTCTTTAAAGCTAGATTTTAAAATAGCACCGGTGAGTGGTAGCTCATAGTAAGGAATTTATTCAATCCTTATCCTTATCTGAAGCTAAAAGTAAAGGAGACCATTCCCCTAAAAAGAGGACCTAAGAGGACCTAGAACAGGTCATGAGTGTTCTGCTACTGTCAAGTGTTACTTTTTAAAGTGAAATGTCCAGGATAAACATACACCTGGTGACATATAGGTGAGAGTATTATCCATGTACTAAAGGCCTATGAGTACATTGACAAACACAGCACACAGTGGAAAAGACATGGAAAAATAGTCCCACCATCAACATCTCTCTCTCTCTCTCTCTCTCTCTCTCTCTCTCTCTCTCTCTCTTTCTCTCTTTCTCTCAAAATAGGTAAGAAGAGGAAGTGAAAAAGATAATACAGTAGACAGTAAAACATTCACTTTAACTGTTGATTTGAAAACAGAGCTCCTTAATTGGAACCCTACTCACAAGGCCATGGTTTTCTATCTCCAACAGATTGTAAGAACTTATGCTAAACCCCAAAGCCAATAGCAAGTTGATTTCAGACCATTTAACTGGAACCACAATTTTATAACTGATGTGTCTTCTCATTGTGCCACAACTTTAAGGACAGTGAATTCCTTATTTGGGAAAAATATATAGGCAAATTCATGAAGGGTACATACTTACAAAAATTAAAATAAATTAGCATGTCCATCAGAGGAGGGAAAATGTGTTCTTTTAATGGTTTACTAGTAAAGCTGTTGTACTGAGCGACAATTTTTCTTCCAAGTGTTTCACAGCATTGTGGAATAGATCTGCAAGATATCATGAAACAAACAGGGTATTCAAAAATCAATCCAGGTTTTGTTTTTTCTCTTAAGATCCAAATCAAATTTCAGAGACCAACACAAGGAATGACAGGTAACTTGACATTTACTAGTAACTATTTACAGAACTATATGTAATTAGGGCAGATCAAGACTGGGCAGGCACTAAGGAGAAACAAGCCAGGAAAGCAATAGGGCAGGGCCCCAACTAGTTGTGGAAAAGCCCAAACATGGCAGGCCAGGAGAGGAGGGGACCCCAGGCTTATGCCCTCACTGTGGTCCCATAGAAGGACCCCAAAGCCATCAGGAACCAGGATTCAACTCAACAGTTGCTCCAATTTTTAATTATATCATAATTCAGTGCTGTTATGTTTTAGCTATTATTCTTAGTCTAAAGCATTACGCAAATAATCTCCAGATCATCACTCTTCTGACTGGGTCTCAGGAAGAAATGAGCCGATAAGAGAAAACTCCCACTTCGGTTGTGTCTTCCTTAGTGAGAGAGGCCACAAGGAGCAGGGATGGGGGAGAGGAGGACCTGGAAGTTGGCTACAACAGGGCTGGGGCCTGGTCAGGGGAGCACATAGTGGGGTCATGCATATTGTTTACCCTACTGTTCCCTGTGTCACAAGCCACCTACACTGGGAGCCATCCACAGACAAACTATGATGTGTCCGTGAGGCATGACTAATGTCACTTCAGTCTCTAGTCACATCGCTCACGAGGGTTGCATGTCTCTTACCTTTGAGAAACAAGGGATACAGGAGGTCAGTGTCAACTCCTCCTCTTTTCAGTTTTTGTCCACTTCCCTTTTCCCTACCGTGAGCAGTCAATGTAAAGACTGCTTCATGTAAGCAAACTGTGCGGTCAGGAGTGCTGAAAAGCACTTTTGATGAGTTATTTCCCTTAGACCAGAGGCAGAGAGAAGATAACTATCTTTACCTGTACTTTGCAGATGAGAAGACTGACAAGTTAAGTAGCCTTCCTGAGGTTACACAACCAGTGAGTGGCACAGCCACCTGACCAGGTCTCTCTGACCCCCAAGTTCTGTGATGACCTCCAGCAAGCTGTCACACTCCTGGCAAATTCATCTGGCCACCCAAGAGAGCAAAAATGAGTCCCAGGGACCAGGCTGGTCTCTAGCAAAACTCAGCTCTTGGAGAAGGCTGTTTCAGGACCCTCTTCTCACATTCTGCATGTTTGGCCCCTCTCGGAGTCCCTCCTGCTCCCACTTACTCCCCACTTCCTGCACCTATATTCTCAGGAGCCTTCTGATACCGAAGTATCAAAGAAAGACCTCTAAAAAAAAATTTCCCACCAGTGTTAATAACTTAAAAGTCAGAGCACTTGGAACATTTGGAAGAGGTCTGGAGGGAGGAGATAATGATTTTCCGATGCGTTTCCAGCAACTCTGCAGGAAGTGGGAAAGATAGGTGGGCTAAGGGTAATGAATAGCTCTTCATATACATCAGATATAGGCTATTGCCTACTCATGAACCCAGCAAGAAAGAAATGAAAATGACTGTTGCATAATATTTTAAAATAGCCTCCATGAAGGTGGTAGAAAGGAGAGGACATGATTGTTCTGAGTTTAAAGATAAGACATCAAAACCTAGAGACGTCACTTTGAGCCACAGATCAAGCTGAACAGGCAGAATTGAACACAATGGGAATTCTTATGCTTCCTCCCAGCTGGCCAGCCCCAGCTTTCATTCTCCTGGTTCTCTGAACTCAGGCTACCCCTCCTGTTAGGCTCCTGCTAAGTTATCTTTTGAAAGTAGCGGGGTGCTTGGGAGGCCGAGGCAGTAGAAGGAAACATGTTCCTGTTTTTAAAGAATAATTCATACAGGACGCTTCTCTCAAATAGCTGAAGGCACTTCTGTGAAAAAGAACAGAGTGGCCGCATCCCTTGGTAGGAACAGCGCATCTTTTAACTGGGGGATTGTCAATTTGACTTCCCCTAGATCAGTGGGGACAGACCTTATTTGAGCAGAGGATGCAGCATCAGCCCACTCCCTGCTAATGGGCAGCCACATCAAACAGCCGCCTCGGTGCTCTGTGCTCCTTCGCCTGCCCTTTGATCAGCAGTAGCTGTAACTGCACAGCATCCCTCGGGAACCACAGGAACTAACTGGGTGAATCTTACTGGAGAAACCTGGTGGGGCCTGAGCTGCTACAGGGCAAATCATCCATGCTTCATGCTCAGAGGTGTCTACGAACCAGCTCTGGGCTGCCCAAAGCTGATCACATTTGGCAAGACAACTATTCCAAATATTAAGGCGTGCTGCGTATCCACCATCGGTGCCCATTCATTCAGCCAACACGCACTAATCACCAAGCAACAAGGTACATCTACGTCCTCTCCTCTTCTTTCCTCCCTACCAAACCTTCCCCTCCCTTCCCATCCACTCAAAGGTCCCTTCTTTGTCAAAGCCTCTCTAAACAGATCTTCCTATGGCGACCTTTCTTCTCTTTTCACCCCTCCCACAAATTATAACCGAAGCCTTGATTGTTTTCTCATCATTAGCCCTGACTTCCCAACTCCAGGCCAGGCCCGGAACAACAAGAACCACGTTGCCTGTAACGCTTCTTTTACATCCCACTCTGTCCAGCACAGGGCTGAGCTCATCAAGATTTGTGGAGCCTTGATGAAACTGAAACTGAAAGAAAAGGGGCAGCAAGCCCTCATGATGTGAGCTGACCTCTAGAAACCGGCTCTGAGAAACAAAAGCCACCCGGATTCTGGATATTGGTCTGGGCCTTGGCCTCAGCACTTGTCAAGTTAGATCAGTAATTTTCAGCTCAAAGAATGTGTTGCTGGTATGTTATTCCTTCAAGAAGCATCTCTTGAGACTTATTTTTTAGTAATTAGTAAGGCACGTCGTAGAGGGTCCCCAACTCCCATCTCCATTCCATTCTCAACAAAGCAACTTGTTCTGATTCTCTGCCAAATAAATGTGAACCCCTCAGCCATCAGCGCTAGAGAAAGCACTAAGGAGAAAGTCAGTAAGTGCCAGTTTTCCCAGAACAACGGACTGTATCAGAGAGATAAGGCCCGTGAATACGAAGTGTGAATATTCTGACTGGTGTTCAGACCCAATACAAGGGGTGGAGCCTGCACTGCCGGGCCCAGAAGCGCTGCTCTCTGCTCCCTGCCCTGCGCCACAAAAGGAATAAAAGACAAGATCCGGTGTCTTCACCCGGTGGATGTTCAAAGTGAAGTCTCCTTTGTCGATGCAAGTCTTGGATGTTTCATAATGAACAACATTAAACAAAAACAAAAGTTGGCTCAGTGGCTGAGTGTCCACCTATGAACCAAGAGGTCATGGTTTGATTCCCCGTCAGGGCCACATGCCCGGCTTGCTGGCTCAATCCCCATTACGGGGCATGCAGATCGGTGATTCTCTCTCATCTTTGATGTTTCTATCTCTCCCTCTCCCTTCCTCTCTGAATTGAATAAATATATATATACACACACACACACATATATATATGTATATATATATATATATTTTTTTAAAGGTAAATAAAAATTCCAATAACTTCCCACACCAACAAAAGAAAACAAAGCAAGATACCCGAGGTCCTGGGTCCTGGGTCTCCAGGCAATGCCAACAAGGCTGGTAATAGACTGCGGGTGGGTTCAGGTGGTTTAAGCCGAAGTTTAAGCCAAGGATTCATGGAGGAGGGAAATAAAAACGCATCGACATAGACAGTTCAGATTTAAAGGATGCAAGAACGTGGCCCAGGGGATGCCCGGTTCTGGATTCAGTGTCCCGCTCATCTTCAGCACTGTGGAGGGATGTCTGTTCTTTGAATACAGGCCAGAGAGTTCGCGCCCAGGGAGCCAGCCGCCTGGCCCGGCCTCGTCCATCTACCAGAGAGACCCTTGGCTTACAACGATGCCACCAAGAGTACCACGTGGAGCATAATGGTCCAGGCAGAGAAGGGAGAGGAAGCTGCGCCTTTTTTCTGGAATTTCTATTTCAGAACCCAGAACGGTCGTTCTTAAAGAATCAAACCCGGGAGTCTCGGCCACCGGGCTGAGGCTGAGGATCAGGGTCATCCCCAGAGCCCCTGCTCACAGGGCTCTGGCCTCTGAAACGCCCCCTCCGTCCGCCCAGGAGCCCAGCGCCTGCCCTGGGCCCCAAGGGCCTCGCGCTCCCCTCCTTCGCCCTCCCTCGGGCGGACCGGCGGCGGCGCGCACTCACCGCACGTTCCTCACCACCATGCCCCACCAGGCGGCCACCTGGTCCACGCAGCCCTCCTCGTCCACGCAGCCCTCCTCGTCCACGCAGCCCTCCTCGCGCGGCTCCATCTCGCACCGCGGCTGCGGGAGCTGCTGCGGGGAGCTCGGCTCCATCGCGCACCTCGTCGCGATCCGCGGCCGCCGAGCTGCTGCTGCTGCCGCCGCCGCCGGGACCCAGGGCCGCACCCGCCCGCCCCCGCCGCGTCCAGCCCGCCCTCCAGCCCCGCGCAGGCCGCCACCGGCAGGGCGGCAACCGCGGGCCGAGGGCCGGGAGGCGCCCCAGGGTGGCTTCGGGGCTGCTGGAGGGGCAGCACGCACACACACACTCACACACACACACACACACACTCACACACTCTCACACACACACACACACACACGCACTCACACACATACTCACACACTCACACACACTCACACACTCTCACACACACACTCACACACTCACACACACTCACACTCACACACACACACACACACACACACACATACAGACGCGCGCACACACACAGACACACACACACACACACGT
Source organism: Lasiurus cinereus (assembly GCA_011751065.1). Lineage (NCBI taxonomy): Eukaryota > Metazoa > Chordata > Mammalia > Chiroptera > Vespertilionidae > Lasiurus > Lasiurus cinereus. The sequence goes on from JAAGEH010000076.1 coordinate 31,925,383, forward strand.
TTCCCATGCTTACAGCTAGCTGTGCACAGCTTCATTTTCTGTTTTATTTTATACATCTGTGCCTTTCCTACTCTGGCGCTAATAAAACAGAAGTTTGATGATCACACCTGTAGAAGATGTATAAATAAACTTTCTTCCACTTTGACTTCTCATTTGTTCTTTCTCTCTTTTGTTTTTCTCTTTATCGGAAGCACCCCCATCCTCTTCCCTTCCTTCCCTTCCCTTCTTTTCCCTTCCCTTCCCTTCCCTCCCCCCTGCCTCTCTCTCTCTCACACACACACACACCCCTTCGTCATTACTGTACCAGGGATTTCTTTGCCCCTTTGAGTGAGACAGAGTTCATCTGCCAGTGGGAAGAACTGCACAATTACTCTATGTGTCTGGGTGCACCTTCTGGTGTTTGGTTTCTCGAGCAGCAGGAGAGAAGCGCACTGTGCATCAGGAGCTCGCACCTTGAAAGGTCCGAGGATTCAGGCTCACAGAAGGCACTGTCACCTGAGATGTTCCAGGGAAGCCCCTGAGCAAAGGTGGGGAATGTGGACAAGAGGGAACAGGGTTTCCTCTGGAAGCAATTTGTTGCAGCATCAAGTCTGCATGTTGGAGGCAAGCTCAACCGCCCCAGAAGGAAAGGGGAGGTTTGGTGGAGCCTGTGCTGTTTGGGCCGGGGTCACAGCAGGGGACTGGCCACCCACAAAAAGCACATAGGGACCCTGTGCCGAGCAAGGAGGCCGGTGGGGAGGAAAGCAGCACACTTTTCAAGAAAGGGCATTCATTCTCTTTAAGGATTGGCCATTTCATGCAGTGGGGCAGGTGGCGATGGGGGTGGGGAAGGTAGGGGTGGGATTCCTGGTCACCACCTCTTGTAGTTGCTCTGGGAATGTCAACTTCCTGATTCACATCAAGATAGAAGAGGAATCAAAACAGGAAGGACCCAGGGTATCTAAGCCCTACTGACCAGCCAGCTGCAGGTGGGTTTTCACAGGGCCACATCCCATGACGAGAGACAAAGTTCCAGCTGCAGCAGGTGCGGAGTCCACCCTGGAGTTGTTTATAAAGCGGGTCTGGGATCGCACATCGAAGCTCTGGGTGGGAATGCGAGCCAATGGATGGGGGAGGAGAGAGCAGCAGCTGTATTTCGTCCCAGATTCCATTTCCATCTGTTTATTCAGGTTGAGAGGGTAGAGGCCCCCATGCTGGTTGAGCAAACAAACTTGTAAATCCTGAGTCTAAGGAAATGTTTGAAATACTCAGCAAAATCTCTGAAGTTGAAAACCACTACTGTCTACATTACAACGCTGGGAGCAAGCTTTCCCAACATTAACAGCTCCTTTTCAAGTGGCACATCCTGGAAATCAGAGAGCAGAGCCCCTGACATGATTCGGCAGGATATGAACACCAGGTAATGCATTCATTATTCAGCATCTACTTACGGAGCAACTTTCAGATGACCGGCACCCCATTGGGCACCACAGGGATACAAAGCCAGGTCCTGCTGGATAGACAGATTTATCTCAGGATAAATCATGGAAACCCAAAATAGTAATGGAAGAGTCCCCTAAGGGTAGAAATTAGATCAGGGTGCAGGACCTGGATGTGGGGAGAGGGAACATTTTAGGGTGATGGGAAGAGTCGGTATCTCAAGTGTGCTAGAGGAGACGTGACTGCAAACTTTGATCAGAATTCATAGAGTTGGAAACCTTCCAATGGTGACTCTGACCGAACATAAATTATACCTCAATAAGCCTGGCTTTTAGAAAAGTGATTTAACAAGTAGACAGACACCCTACATGTATATAAACAAATATGTTGGATGTGGTAAAAATGTCAAAGCTCCACATGGGTACAAATATGTTAGAAACCAAGAGTTGAATGTTATTTGTGCTTCAAGTGTAAAAAGAAATTTTGATTAAAGATATATTAATTTTACCATCTAAAATTATTCTGAAAAAAGGAAGTTGGGGATAAGAGCAGCCACACAGCTTCCAGACAGCTGTATGGGTAAATAAAGCATTGACAACAGAAGAAGGAGCAAACAAAAAATTACCGACATTTTACTATGTGAAGAAAATTTTATGTAGAAAATATTCACCCTCCTTGCATTTAAAAAAATAATAGCTCCCTGGCCGGTGTGGTTCAGTGGTGGAGTGTCAACCTATGAACCAGGAGGTCACGGTTTGATTTCCAGTGTGGGACATGCAGGAGGCAGGTGATCCATGATTCTCTCTCATTATTGATGTTTCCATTTCTCTCTCCCTCTCCTTCCTCTCTGAAATCAATAAGAATATATTTTTAAAAAATAATAAATAAAAAATAGCTTTATTAAGACATTGTTTTCATATCTCAAAATTCACCTTATTAGAATGTATGATTCAGGCCGGGTGGCTCAGTTTGTTAGTGTGATTGGGTTCAATTCCTGGTCAGGGCACAAAACTAGGTTTTGGGTTTAGTCTCAATTGATGTTTCTCTTACATCCATCTTTCTCTCCTTCCCCTCCCCCCCAATTGATGTTTCTCTTACATCCATCTTTCTCTCTCTCAATTGATGTTTCTCTTACATCCATCTTTCTCTCTCTCTGAAAGTCAATAAAAAACATACCGTTGGATAAGGATTAAAAAAATAATAATAAATAAATAAATTGAACGATTCAGTATGCACAGTCACCACTATTTAATTTTAGAACATTTCATCACCCCAAAAGGGAGCCCCATACCCCTTACTGGGTCTTGTAGGGAACTGTATGTGTCATGTTTTGAGGGACCGACCGCTAAACTTCTTTTTAAAGTGGCTGCCCCATTGTACACTCCCACCAGCACGAGCACTGCAAAATTATCTGCATTTTCCCTTGCTCATCGTTTTCACCTTTTCTCAGCTTTCCATACACAAATAGGGAACTTTTTAAAACAGATGCTGTTGAGATTGAAATGAAATATTAAAGGGAAGTTTGAGAAGAGTTACAAATGATGGGGAGTGAGCAAGGTAACTTTTATTTTTCTATGCTGTGAAGGTTTTGTACTGTCTCTGCTTATATCAGACCTAATTTAAGACAACTCATTATAGTTACAAGATTGGATATCAGGTATTCTCAGGTGCTTGAAGTGTTAAGAATTAGCATGCGCTTCCTTTTGGCAAAAGGGGCGAGTTCTTTGAGAAGAGAGGGTGATGAAAGACTAGAATCTGGAAGTGCTTGTGAGTACCTTTCTTCTGCACATTTGAGACAAGGGCCCACAGGCACCGTTGTTCCATGGCAGGAGATGGGCCTTTTGGTGGAAGGACGGAGCCAGGACTAGAGCTCAGGGACTGAAGCCCCTCTTCCTCTCTGCACGCTCCTTTGCAAATTCCTTGGGCCCTTTCTTCAAAGTTAGTTGTTCTGCAGGCTTCCTTCCTTGCCCTGCTTCTCTTCTTCTGTTATATCAGCATTTCCCAAACCATGTTCAATTATTTGGGGAGCTTTAGGCTAAACACAGTAAAATATGTCCCTTTGGCCAGGATCTCATGTCTCACCCTAAATTCACCTCCTCTCCCTCTTGCTCCAAAATGTTCTCACCTGCAGGACCCCCTGGTTTGAAGAACAGCATGATCTGGCATCAAGGATCCCAAATCACAAACTTGAGGTTCACCCTGATTTTTCTACTTCCCATAAGCTCAGAATTCCCTTTAGATTTATTTATGGCTATTTCTTGATACAATGTTTATTTAACAAATATTTACTGAGCACATTTAATACTCTAATTACTTCTTCTTCTTGGGAAGCTTATACTCTAATTGTAAGAATACAACCTACATAGAAGAAAAGCTAGACAACAACCTGAGATGTATCATCAAGTAATAAGTCAATGTGCATTGCAGATAATATAATGCCGCAGCTCAGCGAAAAATATCTCTGTGGGCGGAAGAGGTCAGGCAAAGAGTCCAGGGAAGTACTGTTCTGTTGCTTAGAAACAGCCTTGGAGATGAGAGATCATTTTAAATGGCGATCTGAAAGAATCCATAGAATGTTAAAACTGGAATATATAGAAGCAAGCAATCACTTGCCAAAACTCTCCATTTACACAGAGGACACTGAGACCCAGAGAGACCAGCTGATGGTCCATAAGCTGCTTTCATACAGTATTTATTGAGCGCCCACTGCATACAAGGGCAAAAGAGCAGGCAAGGTGAGACTCACCCTCAAAGGGCACCAGTAGTCAGTAAGAAACCAACCTGTGTTGCCCTAGCTCAGTGGTTGGCAAACTCATTAGTCAACAAAGCCAAATATGAACAATACAACAATTGAAATTTCTTTTGAGAGCCAAATTTTTTAAACTTAAACTTCTTCTAACGCCACTTCTTCAAAATAGACTCGCCCAGGCCGTGGCATTTTGTGGAAGAGCCACAATCAGGGGCCAAAGAGCCACATGTGGCTCGAGAGCCACAGTTTGCCAACTATAGCCCTAGTTGATTTGGCTCAGTGGACTGTGGACTGAAGAATTCTGGGTTCAATTCTGGTCAAGGGCAGATGCCCAGGTTGCAGGCTCGGTCCCCAGTGTGGGACATGCATGATGATTCTCTCTCATCATTAATGTGTCAATCTCTTTCTCCCGTTCTCTCAAATCAATAAAAATATATTTAAAAAGAAAAAAGAATCTAATCAGTGTCAAACATCCCCAGGGGCAGGGCTCTGATGGTAAGGTGGTGGGATCCACGGGGAGTTGTAAACTGGGTTACTAGTTCTTCCACTCCCCTTCAGAAAAGAAGAATTAAACTAGTTAATCACAGGTTAGTTATTTCTGCTTTGTGAGTAACTGGGGTGGAAGAATTTACCACCACCTACGGCACCCAGTCATCCCATCAGATCTCCTGGCAGGAGATTCTGAAGCAATCTTTACGGTGTCCACTCCACGGGAGGTGACCCAGCCTGCATTTTTGTGGAATGGAAACCCGGCAGTGGGTTTAGGAACAATGTAGACAGGGAGGTGGGGAAAGTTTTACCAGCAAGGACTATTTTTTTCTTGGCTTCTTCTTGAGTTCTTTTTCCCAATGCCCCTCTAACAAAGTCAGAGGAAAGTCACTTGCATAACCCACAGTCCTGCCTTAGGGAAAACGATGACGAGGGGTTTTCTTACTCCGGAGGAAGTCAAACAGGAAAAGCTCAAGATTCTGTGAGAACAAATAAAAATAGCTTACTGACAATGAAGGCATACACAGGGAGAAATGGTAGAAGACAGAAAGAGTCACAGCCATGGACGAAATGGACAGGAACTAGGTCTCAGTCCCAGGCCACTCAAGGTTCCCAATCCTGGGCTTTCCCCAGGCCTGACATGCATCTGAAGTAATGGATTTCTCCTTGTTTGTAGAATCTCTAAAGATCTCTTTCCTTAGATCCCTATTAATGACCTGAGTGTCTGTGTGCTCCCAGCACAACTTGCAATTAGTGTATCTTTTCATCTTTGCCTTTAGTTTTGAAACAAGCAGGGAGAGACACTCCCAGCCCCCTCTGGACCTCCATGGCCATGGCCTGTGGGTTGGGCAGCTTCTAAATGAGGTTGGGTCGCCTGAGGCGGGTCTTTATTACCCTTACGCCCCTACTTTGCATGCATGGAAGGGCCTGCCCCTAGAGAGGAGTTTTAAAATAATAATATGCAGTGTGAGGTGAGATCATAGATATGAAAGCTCTTCTTTGAAGTTAAAAAAAGAAAAGTCAGCCTACAAACGCACAGTATTGATATTATTTATTAATGAATATTTTTGATACTGTCTTTGTCAGGCTCCTAGCCATAGCCACTTAAAAAGACAGTCATCAGCATTATGGCTTATAGGTTAACATAGAAGTTTAATTACCAGTAAATACTAATACATACCCTAATGTACCAGGTAGCCACTCTCTTCTCCTTCACCACCAACCAAAACAAATTAAAAATTGATGTCTTCTTTACAGTGTGAAACACCCGGGAATGTGTGAGGGTGGGGTGGGAATGCTCTTCCCGCCTCTGCCTGCTAAGAGTCAAAGAGGATAGAGCTCCCGATGGAGCCCTCCCATCCCAGCGACCCCAAATTACTTAGCAGCCAGCTCATCAATCCACTGAATGTTGAGTAGCAATACGAGGTAACCTGCTAAACAATTTTTAAGCTGAAGGGCTCTATGAATCAGGAATCCTTGCTAAGTTGGGTGCTACTTGTCAAGTTTGGGAGAAAATGTCATACATGCAGGCTGTGTGTATGCCCAGCACCTACCTGGCACATAGGAGGTACTCAATATGTATTCTGTGAGATGAATAATGGAAAAATTTTAATCTGGACAGCAGCCAGTTGGGGAACACAAAATGCCCATTTCCCCATCCACATACATTCTCTAAAGGCCCCTCTGGCATTCTCCAGTGTACTCCTCTAACATTATGAGCTGCACGATGGTATAGGAATGAAAAACTCAGGGTGAGCAAAAGTGCAGGACGAGCTACTGTAGAGGCCTGTTGCAGTGTCTGCTGACCTGTTCTCACCTTCTCTACCTACAGCCGAGTTCCTTGCTGAGCACAGCCACCATGGCCTTGTAAGGGTAGGCTCTTATCTACTTTGACCCATCTGAAGATTAGATAGGCATTCTTTTTCTTGTGCAATCCCACTCAACAAGCATTCGTCAAATGCCGACAGTATATGTCACACCATGCTAGGCACTGTGGAGGTGTATGGAAATATAAGATATGGCTCCTGATCGCAAGAACTAATATTATAGTTAGGGAGAGATGTATTATTCTACAAACATATTGAGCATATGTGCTCAGAACTGTTGGAAGTGCTGGACATTCAATGTTAGCCAGGACACCTAATTTCCCTGTTCTCGTGGTGCTCACATTCTAGAGGGAGGAGACAAAAAAAAAATCATCCAAAAAAGAGACATAATACAAGGCCAAATAAGTGCTTTTAAAACGAAATCAGACCACAGAGAAACTATTTTATTATCTGAGCTCTTAAATGACAAGATTTGAGAACAGAGTTCCAGCTGGAGAGACAGCAAGTTCAAAGTCACCCAGGTGGGAACACAAGCTTGAAGTGGTCAAGCGCCAGCAGGAAGCACAAGGAGTGAGGTGGGGAGAGAGAGGACACAGGTTGGGAAGTAAGCAGGGGCAGGATCAAACAAGGCCATGTCCCTCAATACTCAAAGTGTGGTCCAAGGACCAGCAGCATCAGCATCACCTTAGAGTTTGTTAAAAAATAACCCCAATCTTTATTTCTCTTCTTTTACAGCCATAAGACTATCGGATTTCAGGCAGCATACATGTGCCTCCAATAAAGATCACTTCTCCAAGTCTCCCTTGCAGATAGTTGTGGCGCTGTGACATAAAGGAAGTGATATATGTGACTTCCCAGAAGTATCCTTAAAGGGACAGCCTTTCCTCCTTTCTGCTATCTGGAATACAAGTTTACTAATAAAGGCTCCTTCTCCGGCATCTCTGTCCCATGAGATGCCCTTGACAATGGAAGCTACTCACGGCCAAGCAATAAACAGAAGAGCCTGTGTTCCTAACTCTGTGGAAACCCTGACCAGCCCTGAGTGACTCCCTCTCAATCTCCTGAATATAAATGTCATTATGCCACTGACATTCTGGGTTTTCTGTTACTTACAGCTGAACTTAATCCCAGCTGATTCACACCTGTGATAGATCATTATTTCTCTTATAGAACTGTACATTCCCCCAACCTGTCAATAAAACCAGCAATCCAAGAAGATATGCTATATTTATCTTGTAGCCTTAAATAACGTCCATTCCTCTATTGTCACACATGCAGCAACCAAAGCAGCGAGCGGATGGTGACAAGGAGTGGGAAGATGGTAGAGGTCAGTGGCAGAGGCAGAAGCACAGGCTAAAGGTGGGCTTGGTTTCAGGCCTTCTGCCGCCTCCCTCCGGAGAGCACCTAGAGGAATGGGCCCCTGCAGGCTGGCTGTCAAGCCTGAAGTTTTAGTGGCACACACCCACCCCCCACCCCATTCTGAGACTTCTCAAATTGTTAAACAATCACGGATCTCTTGCTCAGTTGAGGAGACTTCAACCTGGATTGATCAAACTCTTCCCACCAGGTTTTCATACTTAGAAAGAGCCCATTATTTGAAACATTGAAGGACTGATCAACTGATTCTCAGCCAGATAGTTACCCCAAAGCTCCTTCTGCACAGAAATTCTGGAGCCCCTGTTGCTTAGGTGCCCAGCTGCCTTTGCAGATGTTGCCAGGTACCTGGACTCTTAGAGGCAAATGTCTACAGATACGTCAAACCTGGAATATTACAGGAAATAAATGGAAGACTTTATGCAGAGCGATTCAAATGGTCCAGAAATACTGGACTTACATCTCACTTTGTATCTTATAATCTCTGCTGTACTCTCCCGGGTGATAAAGCTGGTGTTGACCTAGTTTACAGGAGCCTCGGACAGGTGCCTGAAGGGATTACAAAACATGAGGACCATCACACCAAGCGCTCTGCTTTCCGTAATCTTGGCTGCCAGTAACTTTCCTTTGGGAATAGACATGGGGTGGGGGTACGGGAATCTGCCCACGTGGGTCCTATGTAGGCACTGAATTTGACCAGAGTTGTTTGATTGTTTGGGGGGAGGTAAAGCCTGAGCCCTCTCCCTCAGAGCCTAAACAGATAAAGATCAATAAGGTTGAAAGGTAAGCACTCGGGAATGGCAGGATGTTTTGGGAAGTGATACCAAAGCTGCCACTGCCGTGTAGAAAGATTCTGGGATGAGTGTGAGGAGCAGTGGCCACCTGCAGAAGGGGAGCCTGCTGCAACATTTCTGCATAAGGGCAGTCTCTGGGTCCATTCAGGAGGGAAGCCCCTTAACAAATCCTCTCTAGGACAACATGACATTCTGTGTGGCCTCAGTTTCTATGGAGCAAAAAGTGAATCAGAGAAGCTACACGAATGAGCAAGAAACAGGAAGAATTGGCAATTAATACAAACCCAGAGGCAACCTAGTGTCACACCAACTTGGGGATCCAATCTGCTCACTGAAGCAAAGGTGGCAGGTGAGCACAAGGAGTTTGCACTTTGGTGCGCGTTTGTTTGAGCCACGTATCAGAAATCATCCCCCCTCAGATACCCTTTGTGCAAACTTTCATTCATTCTGCATGTAGGATTTTTATCGAGTGCTATAAAATAAAATCTAATGAACATCAATGAATAAGTCATATGATTCCTCTGGGAGGGAGTCTCATTAAGATTTATATCGCTAATGCAATCATAACCACTCCCTCTAAGGATTAGATGTATCCCTTCAGCAAAGGCACAATGACTTGCAAAAAAAAAAAGGTGAGATAATAATGTGTTCTAAAATGAAAGACTTGGTGGAAACTCACCTGGGTTATACAGCTCTCACTAATGAGCTAAAACATTGCTTTCATTCTATACTGCTAATTTTCAGGAGAGCTAAAAGTAGACTGGTGGGGAGTTTCCACCATTTATTTTCAAAGCAGAAAAGCCAAGTTTTACGATGTGATTTTTAGATTAGACACCTGGGGGCAGTGGTGAGCCAACGAGGAGCATGAACAGTGGTAACACCTTTGAGCCAGAAAGTTTGACTGGAGTCATTAGAGGGCAGCTAGCTCTGTCTAACATTGATCCTAAACCAAACAGGAACATTTTTTTAAAACCTTGTAAAATTCAATATTAGAAGTATTCACTCATCCAGCATATGCTTCCTTGCTTCCCAGATAGTTTTGCTTTTCCTATTTGTAAGGTTTGGGGTGCAGGAGACCAAGGCATGTTAAAAGAGGAAGTTTATTCTGCACTAACGAGCGAGTTAGAAAAACCAGGTTTAAAGGAGAAGGAAGAGGAGAAGGACCCAACAGGCTGTCTCGCAGACTGGGGAGAGCAGCAACAGATACAGAGGTGAACAGGCCTTTTGAGGGGAGGAATGGGAAGTGATGGGGCCCAGGGCACTCGGCATGCGCTGATTGGTGGTTCAATGTCAGGGATGTCCCCGTGGCAGACGCGGATTATGTCATACTCCGCGGGGGAAGGGAGGATCTATCCCACTGGCAATTTTCTTTTTTAATCCATTAGGAGTTTCATCCTTTTCAAGCTGAGAAACCTCTTCCTGGCCAATCCAAGTTGAACCCCGGGGAGAGGAGCAAGATATGCCCAACCACAGGGCACAAACACACGCTCTGTGCAGAGGTAGCCAGGGCGGAGCTGAGGGCGGCGTTGCTAGAGCAGATTGCTCTCCGAGGGCTCCTTCTCTGCTGGGGAAGGAGGTACTTCCCAGACAGCCGGGCTCTTTGCTGCCTGTTGGACGCCTAAGAACAGCAGAGGCGGCACGGGCTTTGCTTTCACTGTGGGCAGGAGATTTTGTAAACAAAGGTACCACTGTCAGTCCATCTTTAAAGTCCCAACACGGTGGCGGTGAGAGAGGCCTGGAAGCCAAAGGCAGGGGGCTGGCCATTGAAGAGGTGTTTCTGAGGGCAGTGACTCCCAGAGGGGGCGGGGGTGGGGGGGGCTGGGGGTCACTCCCACGTGGGGGGCCAGGACTGTCCCGCTTGCTGCCTTTGTTAGGCTGTCAGGTGGGTTTTATTTTCAGACTCAGGGCTGCCCTCCTGCTCTGGGCTTCCTAGGGAGCAGCTGTTGCTTCTGTTTCCCAACGCCTTAGCTCAGGTACTACGCATTCCTTTGCTTTGTTTGAGGGCAAGTTGTAAGAAGAGACAATTGCTTTGAAGAGAGGAGGTGGGGAAGGCGGGAGTTGGGGTGCTTCCATTCCTCCTGGGTTCTCCCCAGCCCAACCCTGCAGCTGCCCGCCCCATCCCATCAGGGACCTCCAATCTAGGCACTTTAAACCAAACAATTCCTGCGGAGGGTCCGCCCCATTTTATGAGCACCCTGCATGCCAGGCCCTGCTTACGGGTCTCTCCCAGTGTGTGTGGGACCTGTCACCTATGCTCACCTGCGGAGCCTGAGTCAAACACCCACACCTGTTCTCCATCCCGCTCCTACACCACAGGCCTCCCCTGAGAATAAAGGGTCCTCGTGGATATTATAGTTTAAATAGTTCTTTTCTTTCACGGTACAAATCATGTGCTTATTGTACGCTTCCATCCTGTGTGTCTGTCTGGACACAGCTTGGGGTCATTTCGTGTTTCTGATCTTTTGAGCCTGTTCTGAGCATTTCACATGTATCATATCACTTAGCTCTCACAATCCTCCTGTGAGTGCTCTGATGGGTCCCCGATAAAGCTGAGCTCCCTTTAGCCTTGGTCGGGTAACTCAGTGAGAGCCGCAGTTTACCGACCACTGGGTTAGAGCCTTGTCCAGATAGGCCACGGTTGCAGAATTGATCCCCTGGCAATGCACATAACAAGAATCAACCACTGAATGCATAACTAAATGAAACAACAAGGGGGGGTTTCTCTCTCTAACATCAATCAATAAAATTTTAAAAATAAAATAAAATGTAGATTTAGACTTTAAAATAAAAAATAAAGCTGAGTGAGGTCCCTGAGGCACAGAGGAGCTGTGATTTTTTCCCCAAGGCCACACAGGCATGGAGGAGTCACGACTTGAAGTGAAGCAACAAACACAGACCCGTGGGAGCTGGGTTGGGAAGGTGGGCAGAGCCGCATGATGCTAAGGAGCCTCTTATCCTGAAGACCGTGAGAGGATTGAAAACAAAGGAGTGTCGTGATCAAATTTGTGTTTTAGATTAATCTGTGCCTCTGAGGTAGTCAAGGTGGGTGGAGAGTGCAGACAACTCTGAGCTCTGCTGAGGAGAGAAGCCTGGGTCCGTGGCAGAGAGAGGCTGATGCTTGGCATCCAGCCTAGATGATGGATGAGCAGGGCTCTTCTCAGGGATGCTGGGAAGGCTGCAAGACAGCAGGCTCAGAAGAAAGGGGAGGAGTCAGTCCAGGTGCCTGTGGGAATTCCATGTGGACATAAAGACCCCAGTCAGGCCAGTGGCAGGAGGAATGGGACACATGTTCCCTTCCATCCAGCTAAGTGTGGATCACATGAAAAAACTGAAAGGCAATCTCTCATTCCTATTTCCTCCACAAAAGTGGATCTGGGCTTTTGGGCCTGAAATGTATGTAAATTAGGAGGGCCTGTTTAGGAAAAAGAACACAAAATTTATCAAATCAGAATTAAGGACAAAGTGAATATTATTTGGAATTAGAAAAGAAGTTGCACAAATCATACGTTTTTTAAAAGCAGACAAATATTACAAACACTATAAAATTCAGAAATAATGAGATTACTAATCAGTTGGCACACTTCCTCTACAATACTGCTGTTTTCCATATTTGGCTGTAAACTCTGATCATCTCTAAAATAGCAATATTTGTGTAATACTTTCTGAAGAGTAAAAGGATAATTTATTCTAGTGGTTAGTTAAAATTTTTCTAGTACTGATAGAGGATGCATAAAGCTTGCAACTTCACACATAGACCTACCTGCTATTTGTAGTACTGCTGTAGCATTCTGCTCTGCAAACATAGGAATTATAATTCTAGCTAATGTGATTTCCATTTAAAAAAATGTATAGTGTATGTCAGCTTGGGCTGTTATAACAGCCTACCATGGACTGGGTGCCTTGAACAACTTTGATTTCTCACAGTTCTGGAAGCTGGATGTCCAAGCTCAGGGTGCCAGTAGGGTTGAGTTCTGGTGAAGATGCCCTTCCTGATTTGCTGTCACCTTCTCACTCTGTATTCACATAGCTAAGAGGAAAAGAGCAAGCGCCCTAGTCTTTTCTTATAAGGCCACTAATTCCATCCTATAGGATCCCACCCTCAGGACCTCTTCTAAACCTAATCACCTCTGAGAGGCCCTCATCTGGAAATATCATCAGAGGTTAGGGCTTTAACATATGAATAGCAGTCCATAATAATCCTATCTAATAAAAGAATAACATGCAAATTGACTGTACCTCTGCTATACCCACAAGCCATGTTCACAAGCCAATCAGGAGCGAGTATGCAAATTAACCCAACCAAGATGGCTACGGCCACACAGAGAGCAGGAGGGATGCTTGGGTTGCCCCCAGCCAAACTTTCCACACATCTTGGCCAGCCCAGGCCTCCACTTAAGGTAAAAAAGTTTCAATGGCTGCCACCACGGAGCAAGCAAAAGGCTTGGCTCCACTCCAGGCTACAAAGTTTCAATTATAGAAGATAAATAAATCCCAGATACCAGGGCTTCTGCTTGGGTCACTGGGGGGAGGGGGGGAGGGTGACTGGTCTACAAACCACCACAAGACCCTTGCCTAGGCCACCCCATGCCCCAAGTGAACCCCCACCCTGAGTTTGGGACACCCTTCAGGGCAAACCAGCTGACCCCCACCCATGTACCAGGCCTCTATCCAATCTAATAAAAGAGTAATATGCAGATTGACCATCACTCTAACACACAAGATGACTGCCCCCCAAGTCAGGTCAAAAGATCCTGCCCCTATGTGGACACAAGATGGCCACCACAAGATGGCCAGCAGGGGAAGGCCATCAAGAGGGACCAGGCCTGCAAGGGAGGGCAGTTGGGGGTGATCAAGTCTTCAGGGAAGGGAAGTTAGGGGTGACCAGCCCACAGAGGAGGGCAGTTAGGGGCAAACAGGTTGGCAGGGCAGTGATTAGGGGGTGATCAGGCTGGCAGGCAGAAGTGGTTAGGGGCAATCAGGAAGGCGGGCAGGTGAGCAGTTGGGAGCCAGCAGTCCTGGAGCCAGCAGTCCAAGTAGGATCGGGCCTAAATGGGCAGTCGGACATCCCTCAAGGGGATCACAGATTAGAGAGGGAGCAGGCTGGGCTGAAGGACACCCCCTCCTTGTGTATGAATTTCATGCACCAGGCCTCTAGTCTATATAATAAAAGCCTAAGTGACCATACAGTGGAACAACCAGAATGACCAGTCACTATAATGTGCACTGACCACCAGAGGGCAGACACTCAATGCAGGAGCTGCCCCTTGGTGGACAGTGCACTCCCACAGTAGGAGTGCCATTTAGCCAGAAGCAGGGCTTGTGGCTTACAAGTGTAGTGGTGCTGGTGGGAGCCTCTCCCACCTCTGAGGCAGTGCTAAGGAGCAGTGAGCCAAGTGATAAGGAGTGAGCAGGCAGGCAGTAAGCAGTGAGGGATCCCAGATTGCATGAGGGATGTCTGCCTGTCGGCTTAGGCCTGATCCCTTGCCTAGGGGGACCAGCAGGCAGACATCCTCCAAAGGGTCCTGGACTGCTAGAGGGCACAGGTTGGGCTTAGGAACACACCCTCCGCCCCCGCCAGTGCATGAATTTTGTGCACCAGGCCTCTAGTGTGTTCATAAGTATTTAGTAATTTACTAAATAAGTAAATAATTGTTTAAAAGATTTCTGTTTTGACTATGCCCTGAGAACCAAGTCGTCTACTTACAATTTTACATACCAGAAGATTACAAGAACTTTCCACAGATTAATTTCTGGCTCTGTGCATTTCAAACCCTGTTTTCTCCTCTACCCCGTGCCTCTGTGGCCAGGCTCTGTGGGACACGTTCCCATCACCTTGTTCCACAGTGGGCATCAGGAGTCCTGGGATGACCAGCAATAATTGAAATCGAATGGAAGTGACCAAACCACACAGATGTTCCCCATTGAATCCAACTAAAACTAAATGTGTTTCAAACTTAAATCCTCTTAGCTGATTCCTAAATACCAGCAGACACTACTTCATTGCTAACTGACACAAGGGGAGCACATGGAAACAGATGGTATCTTAACCAATTGTGATTAAAATATCTCACTTTGGCAAATTTGACAAAAGCACCACATGAACACATTGCTAAGGCCTTTCCCTTCGTGATCAATCTATCTCTGGGCATGGGCCCTGAATGTGAGGGTGAGATCATTCCAGACAACTATTGAAAATAAAATGGTTGAAAATTATGCGGTGCTTACAAGGAGAAATGCTATGTGTGCATTAAGTTGCTTAATCCTCATAATAACCCTCAGTTGTTGGCCATATGAAATTCTTTATTTTATACTGTAAATCGGGAAACTATGTCTCAGAAAGGTTCAGGAACTCGCTCAGGGTCACACATGTAGCAAGTGCCAGAGCTGGGGTTTGAACCCAGGCAGTCTGTCTCATGCTTGCACCGAGTACATGGAGCAACCTTCACACAGCACACCTCCACCACCACTCCAGGACTCTGAAGTCCCACCTAGGAGACTTCATATGTATTTATACTTATTTGCCTATTTTCTGTCCATTGCTACTAAAACATAAGACTTTATGAGAGTAGACCTGTTTATCTTGCTCACTGCTGTATCCTTGCACCTAAAACAGTGTTTGGCACATAGTAAGTATATAGTCAATATTTTGTGATTATCTTCAACTCTTTAAAAAAAAAAATATATATATATATATATATATATATATATATATATATATATATAAAGTGATTTTAGAGAGGAAGGGAAAGGGAAGAGAGATAGAAACATCAATGATGGGAGAGAATCATTGCTCAGGTGCCTCTTGCATGGCCCACACTGGGGATCAAGCCCACAACCTGGGCATGTGTCCTGACCAGGAATTGAACTGTGACTTCCTGGTTCATAGGTCAACCACTGAGCCATCCTAGCTGTGCTATTTTTCAACTCTTTAATACTCCTCTAAATTCTTTAATTACTCCAAGACAGTGGTTCTCAACCTTTCTAATGCTGCGACCCTTTAATACAGTTCTTCATGTTGTGGTGACCCCCAACCATACTTCATAACTGTAATTTTGCTATTGTTATGAATTATAATGTAAATACCTGTGTTTTCCAATGGTCTTAGGCGACCCCTGTTGAAAGTGTCATTTGACCCCCAAAGGGGTTGTGACCCACAGGTTGAAAACCACTGCTCCAAGAAATAATCTACTTGGAAAATTACAAAAGAAAATGAAAATAAGAGGAAACACCTTAAAAAAGGGGTGGGGTGGGGAGTTTGACCCACATGAAATCCAAGGGGAAAAGGGGAATGTTATATATTTTGAATAGGATAATTTAGCTCTGTTCTGAGTATCTATATGATTCCTGTGACCCAATCCCATGTGCCTCAGATCAGGTAGGGAATTAATGAGGAATGATCAAAGAAATTCAGGTGGTCTTGAATGTCCAGTTGAAGTTTGAAATTCAAAAATTGTATTAGCACCTGACTGCATGATTATGTGCTATGCTATTTTCTTCTGGAATTGCTCACTAGCCAAAGAAAGCAGATGGGTGGCTAGGTCCAAGATTGAGGATTTGTTGGTTTGCTGTGTCAGAAAGTCAAGGAGGAAGGGGGCTGTGTCAGATGATGGAAATGGCCTTAAACCCAAAAGGACTGGGGCTATTGGAGGGGAAATTGAAGGCCAATCAATGCCTTATTAGGGCTGAAGATAGGTGAAGGTATACGGGAGAAAAGGGTGTATGACTGAGGTCAGAGTGGAATTTCAAAGTTCAAGATTTCAGAGGTGAAGCAGTGCTGGGTGATGACAAGGTCTTGTAACAGGATAGGTGATATTGATGGCAAGTGAGGAGAGCTCTCAGATGAGTCATAGGATGTGAGAAAATTTGATATTGTGCGGGTTGGGCACTAATGTACACATTTCCCAGCTTGAGCCATGATTTATAAACTGGCTTTAAATAGCACATGATATTTAAACAGTGCATACTGCTTTAAAATACTTTATTTATAACAATTCTAAAATAGTGATTCTCCACAAATTAACAAACCAGGATGCTAACATCTTAATTCAGGAGAGAGGGTTCATAAAGTTGGGGCCTGTGAGTTTTGCTTATTGAAGGTTTGATTCTGCTCACACACATAAAAGTGTCACTTTAGAGCTCCAGATTAAAGTCCCCTTTGAGAAGATGTTGAAGAATCCCTGTTTTATTTGGTGCTACCCACATCATAAAAGATCTTTAGTTTCCAGAAGTTCACCTTCTAAGGCTACAAGACACTCGATAGATACATAAACATAATGTTAAACAATAATAAGACAGATAAAAGTACTTAGGTCTCCCCGACACCCAATTCATGACGTGCTCCAATTACAAGTATAACTGGCTGATTTTCAGAGAAACACAAAACTTATTAGGTATTCTCCAGCCACTTAAAAAAAAAAAGATAAATGGAAGCTTGAAATTGGATGTAATGTCCAGCGAGGAATAAGATTTCAACTTCTTTCACCATCAGGTGCAGCTGGGGATAGGCAAAGAAATGTTTTGTTTTTCAGTCAGTACTTAGCCTGAAACAGGAAAAAAAGGTATCAGAAATCCTAGATCAACTGTAGCCAGCAAGTAAATTGATTATAGTCTTGTAAAGTATATTCATAATAAAAGAACCAACCTGTGTGTTCCATTAAATCCACCTGAAATGATAAGAAATCTGACAGGGGTCTTTCAAAGTAGAGATTGTGCAGAAGGCTTTCAACATTGCAAACTTTCTAACCAGAAAGTAACTAAGCAATCTCTCCACTCCCTGCTTTGGAGGGCAGGTTGCCAGGCACCTGGGCGGTGAGCACTGTGGAAGTTAGAAGTGAAGGAAGCCCCATGCTAGATCTTACATGTGAAGGGATCTTGCGACATGTTAGAGAACTAGAGAAACAGATTTGTCCTTTCCCCTCTCCCCAACGGAGTCTTCCATATCACCAAGACAGATGGAGCACATGTATCAAAACCAAGCAAATGCAGAGGCTGCAATCTGGGATATTGAAAATGAAATCTTTTCCAAATCTTCACAGTCTCCTTTAGAAACACTTCCCCACTCAAGTGTTAAGGCAGCTAACAAGAGGTGTCTAAAAATGGAAAGAGGGAGGAGAGGTGCCCCAAGGATTCCTTTTTCAAAACCAGTCAGCATTAATATTTACTTCTCAGAAAGGGCTCTTTCCACAGTCAGCAAATTTGACCAAATTTAGCCACATGTGGGCTGAGGATGATTATATCCCAGAGGGCTCTCCATCTTTAAATATAAAAATGTTTAATCAAATCCAGAAATAAGACAAATAAGGAAATGAAGTTAATACCTAGGTAGAATGTTACTATTTCAAAAGATCTCAAATAAATATTCAGAATCAATAAATTATTCAAAGAAATCAGTAAAGAAAATATAGTTAGCTAGATTTTCTTTACCTTACAACTATAAGCCCTTTATTACAGAAACATTGTAGCTCATATTTTACATTTTCATAATATTTAAATTTTGTCTTTTCATAATACTTAAAAATAGGAATCTATCAATCAGGCTCCTGGGTTTAAATATTTCTATGTAAAAATAATTTATTCTGAGCCAAATGTAATTTCAGATTTTCTAGAGGTAGATAACCTCACAAAACTGTGTTCAGAAATCACTATTCCATTGCCATTATTCAAAGAATACATCAATATTCAATTAAATGTGAATAAAATTAATTTTTACCCTCTTTTCCACTGGGAGACATATAAGTAAACTGTTTGAAGTGTATTACTAACGGAAATTAAATGTAAATTGCTTACTTCTTAATTTATGGAGCATCCGTGCACTGGAAACTGATCTGGGTGCTGGGGATACAGCCATGAATAATATGGACAAGGCCCAGTCAGGCTAATAGGGGAGATGGTGACAGTCCTTTAAATGGCCAAATGGCCTGGCCGGCATGGCTCAGTGGTTGAGCATCAACCTATGAACCAGGAGGTCAGGGCACATGCTTGGGTCGGGGGCCTGATCACCAGTGGGGGGGCATGAGAAAGGCAACTGATCAAAATCAATGATTCTCTCTCATCATTGATATTTCTATCTCTCTCCCTCTTCCTTACTCTCTGAAATCAATAAAAATATAATTTTAAAATAAAAAGTAAGTGAGCAAATGAACGAACAGGACCATTTCAGATAGCAGTGAGGGCTGTGAAGGAAAGGAAATCTGCTAATGGCATTGAGGGTGGCCAAGAGAGGGTGAGGAGCAGAGGACAGGGGGTTGGGACGTCTGTGAAGGTAGTACTTGAATCAACGGCAGAGGAGGAGAAGGAGCCAGCTGTACACAGAGCCTGGGGAAAGCACTGCAGGCCAAGGGGATAGGCGATGCAGGAAGGAGCATGGTGTGTTCATATAACCGAACGAAGGCCTGAGGGGCTGGATTAGAGAAATATGAGAGAAGTGGGCATAAGTGAGAGAAGAGATCCAGGTGTTAGGCAGAGCCAGATTGTGTGGTAAAGATTTGGGGGTTATTCTAAGAGTGGGAAGAAGCCACAGAAACTGAGTATATTCTTTAAAAAGATTACTTTGTTTCCTAAGAGGCAAATGGATGGAGGGGGCAGGGACAAGTAGGGAGACCAGTTAGATGGACTCGAAGTCTAGGAGAGATATGGCAATGGCCTTAAGTAGTGTTGGAAGAGGCCACAGTGGGGATGGTGAGAAGTGTTCAATTTCAAAATATACTTCAGATATACAGTAACCTGAAGGGCCTGCTAGAAGTTAATTGCATTTCCCCCAAAGCATTAAGTTCTATCTCTTGAGCTACATTTCTAAAGCTTAAAGCTTTCCTGAAACAATTTCAGATCCAAGTTCCTTGCCCCCACCTCTCTACTCATATGCACATCTATGCACCTGTTTTAGACCTCAGAAAAAAAATGCCCCAACTCTTTTTTTTTTTTAATTTCCAATTACAGTTTCCATTCAATAGTATTCTGCTCCCAACTTTCTAAGTCACAGTTGGTTTAAATGGTCCACCCAACCATCCATTCCAGAATATCAAGTGCATCTAGGCTGCTATTGTGTCTACAGATCCCAGAAGTGATTCTCCAGACAGCCTTTCCCATGTCCTATTATCACCCTACAGCCTGCACTCTCCTACAGATTCCTAGAGAAATCCCCAAAGGCTCATTTCATCTTTGTGCATGACTCTTCACATGCTTGAGACTTCTATAGTATAGAATCTATACCCTCAGGGGAGAGGGAGGGAGCAGCCCCAATAACATTACCAAAACCCAGCTCGAAACCAGGGTCTTCATATGCCTCTGTTACTTCACAGAGGACGGCCCATCAGCAGCACCATCTTACCACTGAGGAACCAGGATATAGGCATGTTTTGCAAAACATAGGCATGTTTTGCAACACCCAGGTAGGATTTAAGTCCCGTGAAACTCAAGTGGGCTCTTAACCCACTTCTCTTTTAGAACTGATGCCCATGAACATCCCCTGCACCTCTTGCTTAAGCATCATAGTTAGAACAGATTGCCTGGAGTCAAACCCAAGCGCCACCACATTCCAGTTGCATGACCTTGGACAAGAACTTAACCTCTCCCCGGTATGCCTGTTTACTGAGAAGAGTAATATCTGCCTCATAAGATGAGGGTTCAGTGAGTTACCAGACATCAGGTGCTTAGAATACACGTGGTATAGAACGAAGATTGTGTGTCACCTACCACCATCTTCATTCTCCTGCCCTCCATGCCCACCCCTGACGCATTACCCTCATTTCACATTGTACAACAGAAATTCAGCTATGTGGCCATGGAGCCATTTCCGAAAGTCCCCTAGGTAGGTGTCTAAGTAGATGGGTGAATAGGGGAATGCATATGTGAGGTCATCACAGCTTGGTGGGGCAAAAGGATGAGGCCAGTGTCAGAGATACTAAAGAGACACTTAATAAGTTGTGATTAATTTACTCTGAATAATGCATGGAAGTGAAGACATTTTGAAAGCATTATTTGGATTGAATTACTTACCATTTGGAGGCTCATCGCACTAACCAGGCAGTGTGTGAAGTAGGCAGGCAGGGGTGAGTTGTTCCTTTCAGTAGCTGCTCAGTGACTCAGAGCTAAGCTTCTGCACCCCAAGCTCTTGCCTTCACTTCATTGTTTTTAGTCGCTACAGCTTTTAGGATGTTCCCCAGTCAAAACAGACTAGATTTATCCCTAGTAACAATAACAACAAGCTTTTCTTTTTCTTTTTTAATATATTTTATTGATTTTTTACAGAGAGGAAGGGAGAGAGATAGAAAGTCAGAAACATCGATGAGAGACATCGATCAGCTGCCTTCTGCACGCCCCACAGTGGAGATGTGCCCTCAAGCAAGGTACATGCCCCCGACCGGAATCGAACCTGGGACCTTTCAGTCCGCAAGCCGATGCTCTATCCACTGAGCCAAACCAGTCTCGGCAATAACAACAAGCTTAAAGTGACCGAGTTCCTTTCTTGTTCACACCACAAGCGTGTCATGGAAGGGACCAGAAGGTCCTGCTTGTTGCAGTCATTGAGAACCAGGTGGGTAGAGGCTCCATCTCAGCATCCTTCCCCAGTCGAAAGGGCAGGGAGAGGGGGCATGGCCAGCCACACACTGGCCCTTTAAGCTTCTCCCCAGAAGTGCCCCATCATGCTGCTCACAGTTCTTTAGTCAAAGCAATTCATGTAATCTGAGCTTAAAAAAGGAAGAGTCTGTACAAATCCTTGGGCACAAGCTACCACAAGGACTTAACTGAAAGGAAGACCATCTAAAAGCAGCATGAACAATATAAGGGGTTACTTTCTCATACAGCAAGTTGTCTGGAGGTGGAGCAAGGCCCAGGTAAGTAAGTCCAGCCACTCAAGGATGTCTTCAGGAACCCACTTTGTTTCCATCTTTCTCCTTTGCCATCCTTAGGATGTCAGGAGTATCTTCCTTTCTGGCCACAGGATGTCTGCAGTAACACCAGCCATCGCATGCAGACCAACATGAGCCAGAGAAGAGTAGTGGTACTCCCTCCCATTCGTCTCACGTTATTGAGAAAAATCTTTCCAGAACCACCAGCTTCCTTTGGCTGCCATTGGCCAGAATGAAATCATATGGCCATGACACAGGCAGTCACTGGCAAAGGAACAAGATATTTTCCGGGATGAGAAAAGGCCTATTTTTCCTTTGCACAAACAACTCTGCTTTCTATAAGAAATATGCCACTGAACATAAGAAATCAGAAAAATGTAACCTAGTTCCACCTATTTTGGTAAGCTCCTTTATTCTGAGTGTAAATAGAGAGGGACCACAATGTCCCTTCATAAAAAAGCCTTCATTTGTGCTTACGTAATTATTCACAGTGGAATAGCTATGGGCAAATAAAGCAAGCAAAACAGGCATTTAATAGGGAAGGATCATTTACCTAAGGGTCAGGGAAATAAGAAACTACTTTGGACTGATATTACATCCGTCTCAAAAGAGTTGACCCAAAGAATTCACCACTCCCTTGCTTGTGAACCCCCCACGATAGCCTAAGCATTCTTCCTTTGCCATTCCACCCACCACACTGTACGCCTTTATCTGTGTACCAATCTGTCTCCACCTGCAAGACTGTACGCTCCTCGAAAGATAGGATCTGTTTCACCTGTTTATTCCTGTGCATGATAACAATAAGAGTGGGTAGCATCGACGGATCACTCATTGTGTATCAGAGCCCATTCTACGTCCTAAATGAATTAATTCTTGTAATACTCAAAACTGTCCTGTGAGACATGTATATGTTATTATCCTCTATGTTTTATAGATGAAGAGACAGAGAGTCAAAAGGTTAATCACTTGACCAACTATAGACAGCTACTAAGTGAGAGAATTGGATTTCAAATGCAGGCAGCCTCACTGGGTTATGCCTACCACATTTGCCAGACAAATGGGTGAACCTAATATGCTTTATTATACAACAAGAAGGTGAGAAAGAACACTAGTGAAAATAAAACAACATGATTTTATATTTTATTTATATATAGGATTTGAAATCAAGTTTCATAGACAAATTCCCTGAGGGCAAAGATCATGTATGTTTCTCTGGCTCGGTATGTTATCTCTTATGCCTAATTCAGTTCCTACCCTGCTTCCCTGAAAATAAGACAGTGTCTTATATTAATTTTTGCTCCCAAAGATGCGCTAGGTCTTATTTTCAGGGGATGTCTTATTTTTCCATGAAGAAGAATACGGTACACGTTTATTGTTGAACAACAACAAAAAAAGGAAATTTATTACCTGTATACGGTATGGTAGTAGTTGTCATCACAAACCAGCTCACTGATTGGCCGCAGCACAGCCAGAGCTGTTCAGGCAGGGCGAGGTCTCTTTAAATCAGGAGTCAGACGCCTGATGGTAGCTTCAGGGGCCTTATATTCCAGGAAGCTTTATGTTCGGGGGAGGCCTTATTATCGGGGAGGTCTTATTTTCGGGAGGATGCCTTATATTACAGCGAGAGGCAAAACTGGGAGTAGGTCTTATTTTTGTGGGATGTCTTACTTTCGGGGAAACAGGGTAGCACACAGTAGATTCTTAGGTATTCCTGGGAGTGGGCGAGGGAGGAAGGGAAAGACTGAGTGAAAGATGAAGAAAAGGAGTGAAAAACAGAGGAAGAAAGAAGGAATGAATAAGCACAATTAATATCCTTCTCTTGCCCTCTATGTTTTCAATCTTCTCTTTCTCTGTTATTTCTATGGGTAACTTGGCTTTTGAAATCTGCATCCTACCTTAGGATAGGAGGAAGTGTTAGTTTCTAAGTATTAAGTGTTCTCAAAGAGAAGAGTTTACATGTAACATTGATAGGAGTGAGGCTGCTCTGCTGCTCTATAATTCATTTGGCTTTTAAAACAATGAGTCTTCTGTAAAGTAGACTTTTCCTCAACTGAAACATTCTTTAAGAATTTGGACTTTTTTTTCTAATTGTATGCTGCTTGAAATGTCAACCCAATGCAGGGGTGCCAGTTCTCACATATATTGATTTATTTCTTAAAAATCAGTGCAAGGCCATAAGCAAGTGAACAGCAATACAGTAATTAAGGGCCAGGAAATGACCACTATCAGTTGATGGATTTATTTCTCAAGCAGTCCCTCCACCGGCAATGTGTTACATTAGACAGATAATAGGCTGCAAACACTAAAAGCATTAGTCTTCTTCCTTTCAGCACTGTTGTCGTAGGACTCTCCTTTCATAGATTGCTCCAAATAGCCAGACAAAGTTAACCTATCAGATATAATCTTTAGATCATATAGATGCCCCGCTCTAGTTTTACTCAGTGAAGCTGAAGCATTGCACTTTATCATAAGTAAATTTCAAGTATTCTTAGTCCTAAACGGTGTCCAAGTTTCTGTAGATGGTTTTGTTATTTTAATTCCCTCCCAGAAAGCTACTTTTAAAAAGTGTCTCTCTTTGATCTAACCTTAAACTAGATCTTCAGTGTCTGAATATCCTTTTTTTTTTTTTTATTCTCAGACTTTGTTCAACTTTCTTTGAGTTATTAGAGATTTTTTTTAGGTGTCTCTTTCAATTTTCACATATCCCAAAACTGAACTCATTTATTTCTCTGGCTTTTGCCTCCTGTGTTCTCTCTCTTTTGGTAGATGGCTCCATCATTCACTTTCTGTCTCAATCTAACACTTCAGCCACTTTTGATGGCTGTCATTTTCTCACCTACATCCAGTTAATTGACAAGTCCATTCATTCACTCTCTAGGTCCATCCTTTCCTTTTCACTCTCATGCCCAGAACCCTAAGGCAAATCCCTCAGCATCCTCACCCAAAATATATTGCCATGACCTGCAAAATGGCTCCCTGTTTATCTCTTATCTCTCCAAACCCATTCTTTACATTTCCGTTTAATTATTTTTTAAAAGAGAGAGGTATCATGTTTCTACCCTACTCAGAAACACACAATGCCTTCGTATTGCCAATTTTTTAAAGCCAAAATTCTTTAAAAACATGTGAGACTCTTCTTTGATTAATCATAGCCTACCTTTGCAGCTTCATCTCCTAATGCTCCCCACCATCATCTTCATTATTCCTGCACGTGTCTATATTTTTCCCAGATGTATTATGACATTCCTCAATCCCTTCTGCCTGGCAAAACCCAAATTACCCTTCCAGGCCTAGTTCAAATAACATTCCTTTTATGGAAACTTCCTTAATCTCCAGGCGGAATTAGTCACTCCTTCTGTGGTTTTATAGAATTTTGTTTATATGCTTATTATCCCCCTTCTCTAAGGTCAGGTTCACAGAAGCCGATTCTGAGAGGAGGATTTGTAGAGAAGTATTTTATTAAGGATGTGCTTCCGGAAGACACTAGCACCGGAATGTGTGAAGTAGGCGAGGGAAGGGAAAGAGACTGGCTGACAGGGGTGAGTTTAGCCAAAATCCAGGAGGGAGGAGCTCAGCCTGATTCCACAAGGAGGTCAATGCATGTCCTGCTGTCAGGCCAGGGACCTGGGCTCCCTTCCTCTCACACTGAGCAGTCACTGGCTAGGAACTACGCTCCCAAGCATTTCTGCTGTCTGCATATGTAGACAGTACCCAAAGGCAGCCGCCCAAGGAGAGTCAGAGGTGCCGGCCATTGGAAGCAAAAGCCTGTCAGAGCTGATGGAGGGGCACACAGATAGGGCAAAGGGCATCCGTGAGCATCTGGGAGGAGGCAGACAGTGTCAGCTACGCTCCTTAGTGTAGTGGGCCCTGTTGCCACCCAGGCATCCCCTGGCCACTGGATGGCGAATCACTAGGGTGGTTAATCATCCTTATGTCTCTAAGGCAGTAATTTCAGCCTCTTGCACCTCGTGGCACACATAAACTAATTACTAAAATTCTTCAGCACACCAAAAAACAATATATATATATATATTTTGCCAATCTGACCAAAAAGATAGGTACAGTTTTTATTCATTCACACCAGATGGTTATTGTTGTGTTGGCGGTTGTCATTTTTTTTTTTAAATTTGACAGTCTAAGGAAAAAGAGGTCAGTGCGCCTGACTAAATAGTCAGGAATTTAAAAAATTCCTTCGGCACACCGGTGGAAAATCGCTGCCCTTAGGCATGGAGGATACAAATCACTTTTCCACCTGAAAAGTGCTTAAATAGCGTTTGTTGATACAAATTGAATGTTCCTTTTCTAGGTCTAGTGTGACGTTTTGCTGAGATTTTATTTCCCAGCTGGTTCTAGTTCAATAAGAACAGATACTGCGCGTGGAGTTTGAGAACGGAAGGCTCAACTTTTCACCTCACACTTTTCTTCCCAGGACAACCACTTGCTCCACACACCTCTCTTCCTACATTCCGAGACAGGCTGCTCGCTCTGTTCAGGCAAGACTGCCAACCCAAGAAACGCTTCTGAAAGATCACAGTCAACATCATTGCCAAGAGAGAAAGTTCTTGGCACACAGAGAACCTGGTTCAATATGATATGCCAGATGGTGATTTCAACTTCAGCTAAATTCCTGCTGAAAAAAAAGTGTTTGAACTGCAGATGAGAAAAGCTTCTATGACAAATTTCCAAGTGTTAGAAGCTTCAGAGGGAAATGGCAAGTGTTGATACACCCCCACCCCCAACCACATGCACACGTGCCACAGAGCTACTACCTGCATCTGGTAGCTAAGATTCCCACAAAGACGCCTTTGCTCTTGAAGAAGACTCTGGCCCTGATTAGATTTTTACTAAGATTAAAAGGTATTCTCCAAATGCGGTGAAAGCAAATGCTATTTAATTATGTGCAGTGTCTTTTCAAAGGGTGTGTCCCTTAGTATCTGCTCTGTGCTTTTCTGGTACCTGGAGGTAACTCTTTCCTCTTCACCAATAACTCCATTTTGGGGGCCAGTTAATATGCAGTGTGTCTCCCTCCCTAAACACGTTCAAGTCCCAGGGGATATATGGATAGTATAAGTTGATGGTGCTTGGCTTGGGGTCCCTGACTTACTGGTGCAAACTCTTGAGATGTAGTCTATGCCTCAGAGGTCCACTCGAGTTTCAGCTGAGGCTGGGCCTTTGTCTGAAGTTGCACCCTTGCTGACTCCCTGCTTTCTCTGTCTTGTTCCCCTCTCCCCTCCTGTTCCTCCACCACACCCCCTTGCCGGTTTCTCCTGGGAGCATCTCTTGAATAAAACTCTTGCACACAGATCCTCATCTCAGGGTCTGCTTGTGGGAACTAAACTAAAATTCCAGATGATGGAAAAGTCAAGGTATTTTATGCTAATAGAGAGAAGGGTCATTGTTCCTGGAGCATGGAGTGTATGTAAAAACTACTTCATCCATCAAGATCTCAGAAGGAACTAGTGGATAATCTCAAATTAGGCATTTGGAGAATAGTTAATGAAGGATCTAATTACAAGGTGGTCAGCCAGCCCGATGCAGAGAAACAAGCCTAGTACCTGCCTGGAAGCTGACATCAGGGGGCTCATTAGCTGGTGACAGAGTTGTGGAGAGGGTGTGTGGCAGAGCTGTGATCTTTAGGGATGCAACCAGACTGCACAGACTCTATAAAGAGCAAGCTGGGTGAATAAAGACCCCAACCTCTTGCTCCTTCCTCCTTCCAATCTTTTGCCAGTGACTCCATCAGCTGGGCCTAATGGTGTGCCTAGAGCCCTTAATGCAGTGCATCTAGGTTATCTAGGTTGGCCTCTTAGTGCATAGAGCAGGTGGAGGAGGACAGAGAGAACAAACAAGCTACCGAGCATCTACCTAATATCTCTCTCTCTCTCTCTCTCTCTCTCTCTCTCTCTCTCTCTCTCTCTCTCCATCCCTCCCTCCCTCCCCTTTCTTTCTCGCCTCCCTTTTGTGCACGCACACCCACAGAGACACACACAGTTTGATCTGCTGTTGACTTGTGACCAGTGACACATAAATAGGCACTGATTTTTCTCTCTGCTGATTTTAGGGGACCCAGAAATCAGCTGCATGATGTGGGGGAAGAGACTTCAATCATCCACATTGGAACAAATATGTTTGTGTTGAAGCCTGATTATAGCATCTGGGCATCTCAGCCTTAGCCCCAACCCTCAGCCTCTAAAGTGGCATTTTACTTAGATTGAAATCAGCCTCAGAGCTCACTGCCATAAGATTTGCCATCACTTTGACTTCAGTGATTCTGGTGCAAAGAGGTCTAAATTATATCCTTAGAGAACCATGCCCATTCTCTCCCAATTGAAAACAAAATTCAAATCAAAGGTTTATTTTGCCTTTTGAAACGATGTATGTATTGCTTTCTCAGCAATCCAGGTGCAAAAGTGTCCTCATTGTTGGAAGCCACGCTCTTCCTGTCAGTCTCATTTTCTGTTTGAAATGGCCACTTCTCTGAATTCAGCTTTGGCTGGGTTCAGAAAGTGTGCCAGTGGAAGACAAAGAGTCACTCAGTTATTTCAAGGTCTTGAAATTAACATGGAAAACAACATGGGTCCTCAGGATGTCTGCAGGAGCTGATGCGGGTGAGACGGAGGGTGGGAGATAGAGAAGCACCATTCCCACGGCCCCTGGAGGGCCCGCCTCCCACTGCCTTCTTGTCCTGCAGCTTCTCGCTGTTGGGTGTGCTGCAGACTCAGCTACAGCTGAAGAAACAGGCAGGCTGTGGGGCAGGCATTAACAAATGGCTTACAGGGTTGGCATTGCTAAGCACTCAAAGAGTACGCTACATTTGGGCTATTTTCTTCCGAAAATTTATTTATTAAAACACTTTGGGAATCCACAGGTCCCAGTTAAGGGAAAGTGATTTTAAACATATTTTTGAACAGTTTCATTCCAAGACCGCTGTTTGCATCACCTATGAACCCTCACAGGAGGCCAGTGCTGGGGGGTATGGGCCCAGCCTGCAGGTCTATGGCAGTTGCTGTATGATCGTGTTGAGCAAGGCACTGAACCCTCCTGACCAGGTTCCTTGTCACAGGGGAGTGGGTTGGATGAAGCTGGGAGCCTCCTCCTGTCCTCAATGTCTGATCAGTGCCACTGGCCACATGTGTCAGTGCACAATACACACCAGATTTCAATAACTTCATGCAAATTATAATGCAAGTAATCTCATTAATGCTTTTTACTTTGATTACATGTTGAAATGACACTATTTGGGGGTATATTGGGTTAAATAAAATATAAAAATTTTACTTTTTGAAATGTAGCTACTAGAATTTTTTAATTACTCATGTGCCTCACACTGTATTTCTATTGGACAGGGCTGTTTTATTTCCTTATCTATCTTAAGAACTATTTTAACATATATACTTCTGGGTTCCCATTTCCTTTGTGTATCCTTTAAATTCTAGAAAACTTAAAGTAGTCTTGTTTGGGGGAAAATGTTATAGCATTTTCTAGTCCAAGTTTTATTTTATTTTATTTATTTTATTTTATTTATTTTATTTTTTGGTTAATCCTTACCTGAGGACAATTTTTTTTTCCATTCACTTTTAGAGAAAGTGAAAGAGAGGTGAAGAGACAGAGAAAAACCCATGTGAGAGAGACACATTGATTGCTTGCCTCCTGCATGCATCCCTCATGCCCTTGACCAGAATTGAACCCGAGACTCTTCAGTCCCAGGGCCATGGCCAACACTCTATCCACTGAGCTAAGACCAAAGGTCTTTTTCTTTTTTTTTTTACAAAAAGGTAAAGATTTCATGTCAAGTTGGCTAAGAGTTTACTAAGAGAGTGTGAGGGGAAGAAACACCAATGTTTCTTAAACTAGGATTTCATTTCCTTCTACTTCAAGCAAAGCTACATTGTCTCTCTTCAGGCACTACAGTCTTTAGAATAGTAGAACATGTTCAGATGCCATGGAAAAGAATAGTTCCAAAAATGATGACCAGCCACCCCTATCCCCACGCACATGTATGCAACATCTATTCTCCATGTGAGTGCCACGTGTTTGGAAAGCACCTAAATGCTCAACCCATGAGTTCTGAAACCACATACTTAGTAACCACTTCCTGCAGTGCATGAGTTGCTGGGTCAAATAAAGAACAATGGACAGAGATAAGGCATCAAATGTGCCTGGGACTGATGACCTGAGTAGGAAGAACAGCAGCAGGAAGACTCAGCAGCACATAGGAGCAGAGTGGAGGAGGACAGGTTGTCTGGGGACATTGAGAATACATGTGTTGGCATGAACCAGCAGGGCCGTGAGTGTTGGGAAGGAGACTTAGGGCCTGCTATGAAAAGTCGTGGTCTGAATGACCTGCCAGAAGCCATGTTTAAAGGAAAATCACTTCTTTCTTCTCTGCCATGTGCTATGTGTGCCTTCCAACCGGAGGGCCTGATTGGAATCCAAGGCCACCTAACACTCTTCCCTTACTCACTCCTGTATGCATATTTCTGCATCCTCAAGGTGCCGCGGGTGACCTGCAGACTCTGAGTGACGGATGAACAGATTACTCCGACACAGGTGTCTGTGAAAGAGAGGCTAAGGGACTGTTTTACTTTAGAAGTAAAGGCAGCCCTGTTCGCCTGCCTCGTTGTCTTTTTATTGTAACAACAGCTTGAACTCAAATTAATCTCTAGATACAATCAGCAGGGTAAGTGTCCTTGAGAAACTATATGCTTCTACAAGGTCAGGTCTTTAAAGACTAAACATAGAGATTCTAGCAAAACACCCTGTTTAAAAAAAATCAAGGCAGGGGTGGCCGCCTTCACCAAAGTCCCCCCAGAGGCCCTTAACCTTTCAGAAATCCACCTTCCAGACCTTCCAACCAGGTCGTGCTTCCCAACACCAAGGGAGAACAGTACATTCCTTTGGGGCAAGGTTGACCTCTCTTTTGAATATCTCATGAATTCCAGGATAGTAGCAGGCACAGAGTAGGTGCTCAATGCTTACTTGAAAAAAAAAAAATCTTTTTAATTACATTGTGCCAAACCCACTTCCTTTTCCCTCACATAAGGGACAATGAAGAGAGAATCCTAATTCCTAATGAAAGCACTTCAGGAGCAACATAAGATCGCCTTCTGACTCTTTCCTATTCCCTTTCTGTGTTTTTGTCACTGAAACTTCAAATCTTTGACTATCCTATCTGGAATCCAAATTCCCCCCTTCTTCCTTTCCCACCCATTTCCTTAAGATCGTGGGAGAATGTGAGGTCGCTTTTGGCCCCACAGACCCAGGGCTGGACCATAACTAGTAATCTCCTTGAACCAGGTAGCTCTCCCTGTGCAGCTCTGCAACTTACCTGAAGACTGTTCTCATCAGTCCAAATGCTCAGCGAAGTAAGGAAGACATGTGTTAAAGAAGCGTGGAAGGACCTGGGAGTTACTACGGAGAAATAGCTCAGACAGAACTGTGGCTTTGGGGGAAATTAGACTCAGTTTGGTTAGAGGTATAGGCTTTCCCTGGCCAGAAAAAAACAAAACAACAAACAAAAAAAAAAACCTCCACAAACAAACACACAAAAAACAAACAAAAAAACAAACAGATCCCAGGAAATTTACAAAGTCTATGTTTGCTTTGCCTCTCTCTTTTTAAAATTCAATTATTGTTCTCCTCGCTCTAAACTAATTATCACAAAGTTACTTCCGGGAAGAAACAAAAAATAACTTTCTCTCCTTTGAATTATTTTTTACTTAACTTCTTAGAGCTTTTAATCACCTGAGAAAGCCAGTTCAATATGTAGCAGAAAGTCACTCAAAACTGTCATCTAAAAATATTTAAAGGATCCTAGGACCCAGAACAAGGCTTTCTGTAAACTGAGAGTCAGTATCAGAGGCAGACAAACTGCAACAGCTAACAATAAAGTGCCGTTTGTAAAAGGTATTAACACCGGGTAAATGTTTACATTTCTTTTTCCATTTTTCCTAATCCTATATAATAAAACTCTAATATGTAAATAAACCAAACAGTGGAACAACCAGTCTCTATGACGGACACTGACCACCAGGAGGCAGACGCTCAATGCAGGAACTGCCCCCAATAGTTGGTGTGCTCCCACAGGGGCAGTACCGCTCAGCCAGAAGCCGGGCTCACGGCTGGTGAACACAGTAGCAGCAGTGGGAACCTTTCCTGCCTCCATGGCAGAGCTAAGGATGTCTGACTGCCAGTGGGGAGTGGGCCTAAGCCGTCAGCTGGACATCCCCTGAGGGCTCCCAGACTGTGAGAGGGTGCAGGCTGAGCTGAGGGGCCTTCCCCCTCTAGAGTTGCATATAATGCAGAATTGGAGTTTGGCTACTATTTCTGTTGTTATTTTTATTTTTGTTTTAACAGAGAGAAAAAACTCAAGTCATAGGTTCTAAGATAAATCCCTGTTTTCTTTTAGTGACTCGAGTGGACTAAGACTAACCTTTCACCATGTGCAACCTAAATTGCAGGAACATTGTGTTAAATTATCTACCTTAGTAGAATTGCTCTTGCAAAACTACAACATGGAGTAATCATGCTACTTCCTCCACTTTTGTAGGGTGACTGGAGGCTGTTAAATGCAATTTCCAGTTCCTAGTTTCAGCACTAACGCCATGCCATTCACTGCTCTCAAGAAAGAATATGTTGCCTGACCAGGTTGACTCAGTGACTGAGCATTGACCTATGAACCAGGAGGTCATGGTTTGATTCCAGGCAGGGCATGTGCCCAGGTTGCAGGCTCAATCCCCACTGTGGGATGTGCAGGAGGAGGCTGATCAATGGTTCTCTTTCATCACTGATGTTTCTATCTCTCTCTCACCCTCTCCCTTCCTCTTTGAAATCAATAAAAATATATTTTTAAAAACCATTTTTTAAAAAGGAAAGAATATTTTTATTTTTCAAATTATATAACCCTCCCCAATTCTGATCTTCCTCTGTAAAAAGTAAATACCCATTCCAACATCTCTGGCCCCCCAGAATCACCATGCTATAAACGAATGAGCAGCCTCATCCTTCAGAATGCTTGCAGGTTAAAAAGGGAAGTTTGGAGAGAAAACCAGGAGAAGGAGGCTCCCATGGCAGAAATGAAGCAAAACAACATCTCTTTATTCTGACCTTGTAAGACTTTATTTAGGCTGTTTTAGTCCATTATTCTCTTATATATAGAATGACACCTAGGTAAGGATTCTGGTAATAAGTTAGCTATTTACTTATATGTGTTGTATCATTATGACTGGTCTGAACGACCATACATAAAGTACACGGAACACAAACCTCTCCTCTGATTCTCCAGGCACACTGTGTTGGATGAAGAGAGCTTGGGTTCTAAAAAAAGACTGATCTGCTTTATTATTTTTTTTTAACTTTCTACTTTGAAGTAGCTATAGCTTCACATTACGTTGTGAGAAATGATATAGAGATTCCATATATACCCTTTACCCACTTTCCTCAATGATAACATCCTGCATAACTAGTACCCTATCACCAGGCAATTGACATTAATGCAATCCTAGGGCCTTATTCAAATATTGCCGGTTTTACATGCACTGGTTTGTGTCCTTAGTTCCATGTAATTTTATCATATCTGTGACCTACTTTTGAATTCCAGCTCTTCCAAATACTAGTTGTATGATCCTGAGCAAGGTCCTTAACATCTCAGTTTCCTCTGCTGCGAAATGGGTATAATAATGTCTGCCTCCGGCAGGTGGGGCACGGCTTAGGGAAGGGCATTTCGGTACCGTGTCCGGCACCCTGGATTCTCAAATGCCAGTTTCCTCCCTGCCTATCCCTCGTTCTCTCAGTAGCAAGGGCGCTTTCTCCAGTTTCTGGTTGAAACAACCAGACTTGAGGGTTAGTAAATCAGGCAGCTCCTTCTTCAAGGGCAACAACCCCTTTCCAAACCTTGCAGCTCAAAGAGCAAGCCTTGGGTGTTGCCCCCGCCCACAGAGGCCATCCATCTAGGCTGGCCTTGGGATTGTTTGCATCCAGATCAGAAGTGTAGGGCTGGGGGAGACTTGGGGACAGGTGGGGGCAAATAGGAGGAGGTGGCAAATCCAGAGCAATCGTTGGCGGGAAAACAGCCATCGCCAGGAGTGGCCGTCCTGTGTGGTCAGCGGCGGAAGGCGGGAGGGGGGAGTCTGTGAGAAGGTGGGGGCAGGTGCCGGAGCCAGTCCAGGCCTGGCAGGAGAGTGGCACGCGCTGCCAAGGATGCCCTTGCCCTCCGGGACCTTTCCTCCCAGAACGGCCAACGGGCGCTCCCGGGCTGACCAATGCGGCGCTGCCCGAGGGCCAGAGGCGCGCACATCCGCACCCAGAAGCACCGCTGGCTGGGGGTGAGGGAGGTGCCTTTCCTCCGCACCCAGAAGTGGCCGTGGGTGTCGGGGCGCAGCGGGGTGTGTGAGGGCGCGTCCGCAAGGCCCAGGGGGCGAGCGGGCAGGGTGTCCCGCGGCCACCTCGGGGCTCTGGCCGCCTCCAGCGGCACCCCCTGGAGCCCCGGCCACTCCCAAGTTCAAATCTCGAAGCGACCGCCCCCGCCCCCCAGCGTCACGCGGCCGCCAAGACGGGACCGGGCTCCTCCGGGCTCCGTCGTCCCAAGCAGTTGGGACCCCGGGGCAGTCCGGGTCCAGGTGGGGGAGGCAGACCCCGCAGGCGCTGGCGCTCTTCCCTCCAGCCCCGGCCGCGGCTGGAGGAGGAGGAGCCGCGCCCGGGCCAGCACCGCCCCGGCCCCTCCTCCCGGCGCTCGCCCGGCCCTTCCTACCGGCGCCCCGAGCTCCGGGTGGCCGCGGCCGAGCCGGGAGCCGCGCGCGCTGGGCTCGGCCGTCCCGCTGCGGCTGCTGGCGCGTGAGAGCCGAGTGCACCCGCGGCCATGGTCCCCGCGGCGGCCACCGGCGCCTGAGCCCCCGAACGCGGTAAGCGAGAAGCCCGCTTCCGGGACCCCCGCCTGCGGCCTGGGGGTGCTCGGAGGCCTCCCGCTGCCCCCGCCCCATCGGGGTGGGGGGTGCCCTGCACGCCCCGGGCGTTCCAGGCACCGGGACCGGCTGGCACTTCCCCTCCGGAGCCCGGGGCCAGGGCGGGAGCGGTCCCCGCGGGCCGGGTGCAGGGAGCAGCCTCGAGGAAGCGAGTGGCCTGGAGGCCCGTCCCGCCCGGACGCTCCCGGGGGGCCCGGCGGGGAGGGGGCGGCCTCGGGGGCGGGAGGAGGGGCGGGTCGTGGAGGGCGGGCTGGCGGCGCGGGCGCGGGCGCGGGCGCGGGCGGGGGCGGGACGGCGCGCGCCGCAGCCCCCGGAGCCGCACTCTGGTGAAAGCTGCGCCCTTACATATGGAAATGACGGTCGCGCGGGTTCCCAGTCGCGTCCTTTTGAAGGACGCCCGTCCCGAACCTCAGCGCCGCGGGCGGAGTATTGTCCCGCGCCTGGCGCCCTAACAAAGCGCGCGCCTTGGCTTTGCAGGGCACCGGAGGCGGGCGCCGGCTGTGCGGGCGCGACGGAGAGGCCGACGGAAGGTAGGCGAGGGCGCCGCGGGCGGGGCGCGTGCGGTCTGGCCATTCAGTGGGGTGTCTGGGGTTTCTGGGGGCGGCGATGGGCCGGCGGGTTGTGGGCGCATCTCCATCGCAGGTTGCCAGGGACCTGGCCTCCGCGCCCGCCCGGCGGCGCAGCGGGTCGGGCACCTCCTCCGCCGCGCTGCCCCATCCGCAGCCGCCAGCTGAAAGCGGCTGCTCTGTGGGCCCAGGAGTGGACCCGAGCCCCGGAGGGAGCAGAAAGGCCGGTTTGTTCCGTTGCCGTGGGCCACCCAGGCGGCCTGAGCAAACGGAAGAGAGCCCTGTCTGGAGAAACCCGAGGGGTTAGCCTGCGCTCTCTGGCGAATCAGAGAGCTACCCGTAAAGTGTGATTTTTTCCCCTGGGGTGTGGGATCGATACATATAGAAAGACTTTCCCAGGGCAGTTACTACCTAGAAAGGGAAAAGAACAAAATGATACTCTGTTGCCCGTAAGCCTGGCTCGCCGGCGCAGCCGAATCAAGTGCGGAGTTTTGCGGGAGCAGCGTCCAGGGTCCCGGAGCTGGGCTTTTCTGCAGCCACCAAACCGGTCCCTGACAAAAAGGACAAAGCTGGTGGGAACAGCTGCCTGCTGAGAGCTCTTTCTGTGAAGTTGAAAGCGATAGAGATGGGAAAAGGCGATTTCCTCGCCCCAACCTTGCAAGTGAAGTGAGGGCTGGGAAGATGGTTCTTCCAGGGACCCGGTGTCTAGACAACTAAGCGGTAATGAGATCTTCTGCTGTCTTTACTGCTCGGGAACAGATCCCCTCCTGGTGTGGAGGAATTCCCGAGATGGGCTTGCCATACAGCTTAACTCCTGAATTTGTGAAATGAAATCAGATGGCATGGTTGTCTTTTGTGAGTGAGGTAGTAGCTGTTTAGGATTAGAACCCTAATAAAGTCCATTGTGGCACCCGGCTCAGCTCCGGAGACCCTCAACAATCAACATGGTCAAAATGTGTATGTTTACTTCTTTCCTGGGGCTTAACATTCTGCCAGGAGGAAATGTTTTGTTTGGGGTTTGTTTGTTTTTCGATGTCAGCTTAATTTTATCTTGATCTTCTCCAGTGGCTAGCACATTGGTGGCTGACCTGGAATATTGGCAGATCTTGTTTGAAGTTGGAGGGGGCTGTGAAAATTCCCAGACTGCTGTAAAAGAAACCTTATAGGCTGACTGCAAAACCAATTTCTTATGGTCTCCCCAGCTGCTGTCAGTGTCCTTAGGGAGGTCAAGGGAACTGCTGGGGAGTTTCTTGGCAGAATGGTTCACTTTCACCTATTCTCTGGCGATTGCTTAGATCAGTGGTCGGCAAACTCATGAGTCAACAGAGCCAAATATCAACAGTACGACGATTGAAATGTCTTTTGAGGGCCACATTTTTTAAACTTCTTCTATGCCACTTCTTCAAAATAGACTCACCCAGGCTGTGGTATTTTGTGGGAGAGCCACACTCAAGGGGCCAAAGAGCCGCATGTGGCTCGAGAGCCGCGGTTTGCTGACCACTGGCTTAGAGGAAAGCATTCTGAGCCGGGCATAGATAAAGGGTAGGACTTATGGAGGTTCCAGATGGGTCAGACATGGGGCAAAGGCAGGAAAAGTCATTACAGGGACAAGGGGAAGGGGGGAGGAAGCCATCACAGGCACAGTCTTTGCATTAAAATGTCATAGATCAGTCATTTCAATAGGCACTTACTCCGAATAGCATGGATGTCTTTTTTTCTTGGTCTCTTCCACCAACCCCCCCCCCTTTTAAGTATGTGATGATCCTTAATACCAAAAGATATTACCTGTCACAGAGGGGAGAACAGGGCTCCAATGCATTCTGAACAGCCAATCTTAACTTAATAGGCAACATTCTTATCATATGGTAAGTGTTGTTCAAATAAATGGTTTTAAATGTCACTGCAAATGGCTTTCTAAACTAACATTTCAGCCATCTTGATGCTTCCACTTTATGTTGATAATGAAAATGCATTTTTATCAGGCTCACCTTGATAAAGGGTTGGCGAGTATAACCAGAGCATGTTTGAGATGTTTGAGGCATTCAAACAGCCTAAATCTTTTCAGGAGGTTTTTTTTTTTTTTTTTTAAGAGGCCGATTCATTTGTAGGCCAGTAAATTGTGTGGTTTGAATTCTGGCTATTGAACGTACATTTGTTGGGCAGGGGCTTGTGAAGAGACATACTGAAGCTTGCAAAAAAAGATATTTTATCCTAATTACAAATAAAACAGAATTTTTGAAAAGATGATGGGTATATGCAACTGAGCAACTTTGAAATTAGGAGGATGGGTCTGTATTGCAACTTGGAGCACCAATTAACCGCTTATTCCAGCTTTTGGATGGGAAAATTACAAAGTATTCCTGTCCTAATGCTCACTTAAAAAACAAAGTTGAGAAAACCTATTGTTTATAGATGTAAAAAGTGAAGCTTTTCACATTGACCCCAACAAACTGTTCTCATACCTGCAGGCATTTTACTTTAATGTGAGTTAATAGAGCTCAAGAAGTGAAAGTTGTTACCAACAGTCTCTTTTAAGAAAGTGACCAATCTTACATCTATGGATGGGGGGGGAGGAGGGAGGGTTAAGAGCATCGGGTGGGGGGGGGGGGAAACACCCGGGGGGGGGGGCCTTGGGGGGGGGAGAGGAACATCTGTAATAAACTGAACAATAAAGATTTATTTTTTTTAAAAAGAAAGTGACAAAACAGGCCCCAGTTTTTTTGATTCTGTAGTTTTACTTGGTGGCTGATTACAGGTTATTGACCCTGCAGGGTGCGAGGCTCATGATTTTATTCCTCCAGCTGTCCTGAGGTAACAGCTTGATTGGGTAATCCATCTCGCTATTAGAGTTAACAAAAGCTTGGCTTTGCTACATCATTCAGGAGAGTAAAATACTAAGTTTATGTTTTAGATTGAGTACTAGTAGGATACCCTTAGCAAAATTAAATTTTATAGTGTCGTTAGTAAAGGTGCTTATTCTTTCTAATTTAATGTGGCTCTTTTTTTTCTTCTCTCTGTGTGGTGGCATTTAAGCTTTTGTATTATATTTTTATACCATGATTTTATTCTTGGTGATGCTCTTTGTGCTTTTGGTATCCAGC
Organism: Lasiurus cinereus; assembly: GCA_011751065.1. Lineage (NCBI taxonomy): Eukaryota > Metazoa > Chordata > Mammalia > Chiroptera > Vespertilionidae > Lasiurus > Lasiurus cinereus. The sequence continues at coordinate 31,963,508 of JAAGEH010000076.1, forward strand.
TGGAAATGAGCAGAGAGGAGGCTATCTCAGTAATTAGTGTGAGCAGCAGTTTTGGGCAGAAATATTCCATATAATTACATAAATGGGGACAATTGCTTTTTCTATTAAGCTTTTGCTAAACTTAAATTGAGTCTTGTCCCTATTTCATTTTATGCTGACATTATTCCAAAAGAGGAAGGCTGGAAATCTTTGCAGCAAATCAAAGTGCAGAAAAGAGAGAAGAAAAGGAAACATTTTAATTTGATCATTGGCATTATGAGGCTCTGATTTGCCAAACGGTGAAAGTTTGTTTATCGTTTTAGTTATAAAGTAACTAAATTAGTCACGTGGTGGTCACTGTCTGGTCTGTGGGCCCCCAATAGCTATGTCTGATCACAGACCCCAAAGCATCTATTATAACTCCCAGTGAAAGCGGCTGAGCCAAGAGGGGCATGCAGACATTCCTCGTAGCTGTTCAGCTGCTGGACCATCTGGAGGGGAAATAAAAGGCTTGGGCCAGGGGCTCTGGCATTGTGCTCATTTATTACTTGGCCTTCCCTGCCAGGCTTTGTCCCCCTTTCACTCCCTCTGGCCCAGAATAGACATCCCCTTTGGCCGGGGTGCCATTCTTACAAGCTCCTTTCTATATCGTGGATGCTGGAAAGTTCATAAGTTCACGCATCCACTTCATGCTGGCCTTAGGATGGGGACTTCATCATTCCAGCTGCACCTGCACCTAGGTCTCTTCCAGCCCCAGTTGACACTGTGACTTCGTCAGCCAGGGTTGCCGAGTAGAGCACAATAATAACAACACAACTCTGTAATGGACATCCCTGTCAGGGTCTGGGCATTTTGGCAGCCTTGTTTTGAGTTACTTGGAAGGGAAATGCTCCAAATCGTTCTCATTATAGGTGGTAAATGTTTTGATTAATGGCTCTGTGCATCTGCCTCTTATTTAACCATCCCCAAAATATTGCCCACACTGCCCTTTTACTCCAGAGGAGTGGAAAGGCTCTGACAATTCCGTCAGGAAGGTAGATGGTTGAAGGGAGGCCCAGATTGGTGGCAGGCTTTAGAAAACTGGGATTGATCTTTGCCATTTGAAAAAAAAAAAAAGATTCACGACTCCAAACCCAACTCTCTTCATCTCTGGGTGAGATTCCTGGCATTGGCGGGTGTCAGGTAGGCTTTGACTCTGGGAAGCATTGAGCTGCACAGATTAGACATATTTAAGGGTTCAGGGGAATTAATTTAACAGCTCTCAATCCCTGGACTTTGCCCAGTATGGAAGAGATGGGATTCTTCAGGATCAGTTTTACATCCAAATGTATGCCTTCCTTGCACTAAATCCCAAAGCTGCTGGAGTAAAAAGAGACTGCTTTTTCTGTGTATCCCGAATGCCTGGGAGGCTATGATTATTCAATAAAAGGCTCAAGGGTGGAAGGGAGGAAGGAGCCCATCATTCCCCATTCCGACCGGGAGGAGTCTGCGGCCATGGTTTCCAGTACCTGGTACAGTGCAGCTGGCTAACACACACAGGCGGGGATCAGTGATTTGCCGATGCTATCATTGCAGTGGCCCCATTCATGAGTGATTACTTGTAGGATTGAGAGGCAGTAGAGTTCAGAGTGAGACCAGGGTTCCAATGTTGGCTCCACACGCATGTTAGTTTTGAATTCTTGGACAAGTTCTGTACTTTTGCCAGCCCCCAGTTTCTGCATCTTAAGTGGGAAGGTGAAATCTATCTACAGTATTAGGAAGATTCAATGAGATCATATAGGTAAAGCACTCTGCATAGACCAGACTTAAGTAAATGCTCGGAAATTTTTTAAAAAATTGTTTCTGCTGAACTCCCAATTCTAGTTCAGCCTTTCTGTTTTTGTTTCACATTAAGTTTATTAACAACCTGCCTTTAATGACTGAGGCAGCATTGAACATTACCTGCTGCCAATATCGTTTAGCAATATAGCATTTTAACATATATCACATGTACCCTGCCCATTCTTGCTGTCTGGATTCTGGCATCCACCGCTCCTGCTCTGTGTCTGTAAAGGCAGATCTGTGGCTGCTGGGCCTGAGTGAGTTCCCTCTCTTCAGTTTAACTCCTTTATAAGTCACAGATATTTTCTTGGCGTTTTTCTCAGTTCCCCTCTTGTATCAGCTTTCTCTGGGATTTGCTACTGTCAATTGCTTACCATGTTTAACCCTTAGCGCAACCCTTCCAGATGGGTATTATCCTTTTTACTCTATAAATGAGGAGACCCTGGGAGATATTTTAGACAGACTGTCCCCCAAAGCCACTTTCCATAGCAAACAAATGCAGCTCAAAGGTGAGAATCCACTGGCTCTTGTACTTACTCCTCGAACCAAACTTCAGGCGGGTGACTCTGTACGATACAGTTTGGCAGTGGGTGCTGGCTTTCTACTTCTGTTGGCTATGTCCGGGACTGAAAATGCCTTTGAAAAAGGGTTGGATTGAGGTGGGGGGTGGAGGCGTAGAAGAAATAGGCATTTTAAACTCTTTGTGTGCTCATATATTTCTATAGCTCTTGCCCAGATTAAGCTTCCACTCAAGAAATCTCCATACACCCAGTCAGTCCATGTTTACTGGGTCCTGGTGTGAGGATCATTCACACGGTACTGTGCATTTGGGGGGACACTATAAAAGAAATAGAAGTTGTGGATCTTTTCCTTAAAGAAATGTCTGGCAAGTGGGGAGAACAAACTTCTTGCACATGAAATTACTGATGAACATTTGGGAGATAACATCAACCAGTAAACATGCATTCTGTGCCAGAAGAGTACTGACAACTTATCACCATATGTAACATCTTTTGGACGTTTCCTTACATACGATCCTTTGTTCTGCAGGGGTAGGGCTGGTTTCCCCCTTAAGTGAAAAGAATGTTCTCCTAAGCCTAGTGTTTTGGGAAGGAGAGAGATGAAATACAGAGTTTTGTGTGTTTTTTTTTAAAGAAAACTACTGTAAAATGAAAGAAGTTTTATATAGCGAAAATCCAGTGACCTCACAAAGAGCAGGGCATGATAATCTGATTCTATCAAACTCAAAGCCATGCATCAGCTCAGGATTCCTCAGTATATTATGAGTTTTATGGCCCTCTTTCATTGGTTTAGATGGACAAGTCCCAACCCTTAAAAATAGTTACAGAAAGAGGAAGTGTTAGAATTCTTTCCCTTTGGGTTTTTTTAATATGCAAAAAATCAAGCAAAAGCAGAATAGTCTGGCATTTATGACGCTGGTCAGATTACAGCCCAAGGGACAGTTAAACTCAAGAGAGTGAGTCTGAGAGCTATGGCAACCCTGAAAACCCCAGAGCACCTTGGGGATTCTCAGCTGATCTTAGCTGACAATTAACTGGCAGGCGCTAAGTGGATCTCATTAGCCAAGCCTTGCCTCTTCTAAATTTCCAACTTTTGTGGCTTTGCTTAACACCTTGGTGTTTCATTTCTGTTGCTTTGATGTTTATATAGCACTCTCAACTTCGTTTGAAAACATTTACATGGTGATGAGTTAACCCAACAGAGCAACCGGGAAGGTAGCCAGAACCAGCAGCACCTTAGTAATAGAAAGACTGATCATTAGGAGAGACCTTCTCATACCAGGAGCCTTGAGCAGAGGGGCCACGTTAATGAGTGGCCCCAGTGAAGATCCAGCTACGGGCAGAGCTGGCTGGCAGCCATCTTCCGAGCCCACCTGGTTCTGCTGAAGACGGAGAAGATCGGGCTCTCTTTCCCCCACTTTGCCATGCTTTGTCCAGTTGTCGGTAGAAAGAAAAGCACACAGCCTAGAGTAGTGGTTGGCAAATCGCGGCTCGCTCTATTGCCACTCTATTGACTAATGAGTCTGCTGACCACTGGGATAGGGGCTTAATCACTAGGAACAACAGCCCGTAATTATTGGAAAAGAGAGATTAGACCAGTGGTCGGCAAACTCATTAGTCAACAGGGCGGCAGTTTGCCGACCACTGGCCTAGAGCATCATTGATTTGTACGGAAGGCTCTCTTATTTTCAATTCTGGCTGTGTTCAGCACCTCAGCTCACACACTTCCCATGTTGTAATGATCTGCTCCGTGGAACATCGCCTCTAAGTCAAGAGTTTTCTGACCCACAGCTTGTTTTACTTAAAAGTGCTTCTTTTTAAAATAGGATGGTGTTTGCAGGGGCTGGGGGAGGGGGAAGGGAGAGTTGCTGTGCTGGGAGTATAGAGCTTATCACATAAGATGAAAATGATCTAGAGATCTGCTGTACAACAATGTGCATGATGTAGTGAACAGCACTACTGCACACTTAAAATTTTAGAAGGCTGGGTTACATGTTATGTGGCTTTTATCACAATACAAATTATATTGCAAGATAAAGAAACCTTTTTTTAAAGATGCTGCTTTTTATAGACCAAGGCTGATTCCGAGAGCCTTGTTTCAGAGAGCTGAGGTCATCGTCTCAAGGGTGTATGCCGTGTGTGGCTTCCATTGCATCATGGTGAAGGTACCTCCAGATGTGCCGGTGCCAGACTCTGATTGGAAGGCCCGACACATTATACATGAACTATTGTGCAAGCAAAAAAACAGATCTCATTCTTCAAGTATCATGTACCTCGTATTTTATGCTGTATAATTTTAGTAAGAATGATTGAGAGAGTTTTAGATGACTGTGTTTTTACTGACTCAGTGAAAAGTGGGAAAGTAGAAGGTCTGGGGTTTGGGTGGGTCAGAGAGATGCAAGGCAGAGTAACCAGGTGAACAGAGGGGCGATGGCCTCGATGCTAGAGGTCCCCTGAGATTCTGTGAGATTCATATGCTCTGTGGCTCCTACGAACCTCACCGTCTGAAAGGTTGGAGTATTGTTTTCTCTTCTCTCTAGGCAACTAATCATTACCTAAACCTCCCTGGGACTAAAGCCAGCTTCAGGGAATACTCCTCCTGTCACACCTCATGCAATTGCACCACTGGCTAATTGAGCTGCTTTTTTGAGGAACTCTTGGAAAAGGCATCTGGTCCCATGGAAACGAGGAGGTGGTTTTGTATCAGACTTGCGCATCCAGTGCTTTCTGCTGCAACCATTTGGTCTGATTGCAACAGGGGCATCTAGGCTGCAGAAAGAGAACCTAAACAGTAGCTCATCCAGCCAGCGGACTGCAACATCTGGACAGGTCGGCTAGAGCGTGCGGACTTGCATGGAGACTCTGGCCTGTGGTCTGTTGACACCAACAGTTATTTTATTTGCAAGGGCTGGGTGTCAGAAGAGGCCTTTCACTGTCTGTAAGTCCTGGGCCAGATGAGCTGATAGAGAATCGCTCTCAGTCTTGAGTTTGAAAGACTGGCTGCCTGCCTGAGATGGTGCCCTTCTGCCTACAACAGTAGTTGGCAAACTGCAGCTCTGTTGACTGATGAGTTTGCCGACCACCGAGTTAATGCATATAAAACACTTAGACCAATGCCTGGCACCTGTTACATACTCCATGAATGATAATTATCAATATTGCTATTATCCTCGATCAGTGGTTGGCAAACTCATTAGTCAGCAGAGCGGCAAACCATGGGTTGTGAGCCACATGTGGCTGGCGAGCTGCAGTTTGTCAGCTACTGGCCTGCAAGACTCCCTCATTCTGGTAAAGTTAGCCCGTGGTTACCGGACCTCGCAGGTGCCTGTGGGTGTGCATAGGGCTGGGCCCGGAGAGACCCATGCTCTCGCTGGTGAGTATGATTATTCCCTCTCCTGCTGGCTCTCACCAAGGTCCCATTCGGCCTGCATGAGGGGACCAGGGCGTGCAGAGGGTAGGAATAGGGTCGCCACCGAGGAATGGCAGTGGCAGGATTCCAGGGGCTGCCACAACCTGACCTTGTCTCTGTCCCGCAGGTGAGCGCTGTGGGCTATGGGATGGATGAGGTGGAGCAGGACCAGCATGAGGCCCGACTCAAGGAGCTGTTTGACAGTTTTGACACGACGGGCACCGGGTCCCTGGGACAGGAGGAACTCACCGACCTTTGCCACATGTTGAGTTTGGAGGAGGTGGCCCCGGTGCTGCAAGAGACGCTGCTGCAGGACAACCTCTTGGGCAGGGTAAGACTGGGGGAAGAGCGCCGGGTGGAAGGGTGCGGTTTCTTTCGGGGTGCTGGGGATGGGGCAAACCACACCTATCGCAACTTGTTTCTGACATTCTGGCTGTGTGCACCCTCAGCTCTTAACTTGAGACACAGGCCAAATGTTATGAGGTACCGTGCAGTTTGCTCAGAAGATGAGGGCTTGCTGTGATTTGCGCCCTGGAAAAGTGTGCCCTGAGCATCTTAGACAAAGAGATAAAAAGAGGTAACAAGAGGATGTTTCCTAACCTTTTTCTTGTTACTTGTGGATCACCCTGTGGACTCCACTTTCACCACTGAACCAGCAGGGAGGTGCCTGACTTCCAGGGAAGAGAATGGGAGTGCAATAAGGAGGCTCCATTCACAGGAAAGCAGATTGCGGGGGTGAATTTTACTCCCTATAAAGCCCTTTCTTCTGTGAATTGTTTCTGGGGCGAAGTATTAATTAAACTCTTCACCCAGGAAATAAGACAGGAGGATAAGTAAATACAGTGCAGGCTCATTTAAAACCCAGCACGACTTGCTTCCAGCAGGGCTGTGTGTGTGCTGATGTTAACTTCCGCATTTGACAACAAATAGTCATATTCTCCCTGTAGATCAAGTCACGGAAATCTTTTTTCCCCTCTTGCTGTTAGTGGGAAGGATGTTTGATCCGTCACGACCTGATATTGCCTTCCATTTTCATAAATATTATGAAGAGCATCATGTGTATGGCTTTGGGTTGGACCTGGCTGTTGATTTTTTTTGAATGAATGAGAGGAGAATATGGGCAATCTTTTTGAGCTCTGCCTGCCGTCACTTTGTAGACAGGAGTTTCTACCATGTGGTATCAATTGAGGAAGCAGTTGGGGATCTCAACTTTATTCCAGTGACTGAACTTCCTTTTCTTCGCTTCATTTTCATTCGCTGACAAGTTGGCTAAGTGACCTCAGACACTGTAGGGTGCACCGGCTCTCTGTAACATGAGACAGACAGGAGTAGCAACCACCCTGAAATTAATGCCAACGGGTGATATTCTTGGGGACTGGCACCATGAATGTGGTGTTTAACAGGGCTCAGACTTAAAAAAAAAAAACAACTAAGTTTTTGCAAAACCGGGATCACTTTGGGTGCGTTAGCTACGTGTGAATACACGTGGTCCCCCCAAAATGCTAAAAATTTTGCTTTGAAAATGGTAGAAATGTGGGATTTGAGGATTAAACCATTTGCTCCTCATCATGTAATGTACAAAGGAGCTTTTTAGTTCTGCCTCACTCCCAGGCGCTTTGGGGAGCCAAAAGAGTAGCATTTCCACTGTGGGCCTTGGAGATCTTAGGCTTGTCAGTGTCTAAGAAATAGTATATAAGAAATAGTATAAATCTCATTTAAAGCCCAAGAAGACAGAATAGAACTTAAGATTTCCTTGAGGGATGTGTTGGAGGCAGTGTAACTATGGAAGCCCCTGCTGTAAACAGATCACACCTCAGCAGCAGGTTAGCAGTTTGCTGTCCAGATGTTACACATCTTCGCCCTCATTTGGCAAACTGAAACAGGGGAGCAGTTATCGATTGATTTGTTAACGACCTGACACCACCAGCCTGCTTTTCATGTCTGCTGTTTGCCTGTGAATAAGGAACACCTAAGTGGTCCATAGCGTGATATTTACTTAGTGAGCCTGTGATAAAAGTTAAATAGATGTCTGCATATTGATTTCATGTGGGAGTTCCTGGTGATTGTCTTGAGAGCAGGGTTGCCATGAATTAATGCACTATGTTCAGTTTGCATTTTTTATGAAATTGAATTATTCTCCTCAGATGATTGCATAAACGTGGCCATATGCTGTTAAGACACTATATGGTCTATAATTTTAAAATGTGGGGAAAAAAATTCCCTTAGAATTTGCAGAGAGAATCCATGTGCTAGCACCTTCTTGAGTATATTGAGTAGAGTCGGAAGTTGTAAAATTCTAAGTGTTTAATGTCAGCCATATGTTTTCTCTTTAGATATTATTTATAGAAAACTTATAAGGGTTAGAAGTTTGATTTAATAAAACAGAAGAAAGGAATAGAAGCATGACAAATCTAAATATAGTCATCTGTTCATTAATTCATCAGATATGTATTGTGTTGTATGTGTACTGCATGGCAAGCATTCTACTAGTCTTATGGGTGCAACTTATGTTTATTGTAAACTACGGTTTTCCATTAAATTGACTTTTGGATGTATCAGTATTGATCAGTTTCCTGGTTTTAATTTTATCTTTTAAATTTTAGCAAGTATAATTTTAAAATAAAATGAAATTTTAAGTTTACTTTATTGGAATTAGGCTCAATTAGTCATTTTACCTTGAAAATAAATAAGATAAAAAGCACTGTCCTACTCAACTAAGAACATGAATATTGTCTATTATTTTATTTTAAAATCCATCTTAATAATTCTTTCTTCTTTTTTTCTTAAAGCCTGATGTTTCTTTTGATAGTTATTAAGGAAAGTAATTTAAATTACTTGCCATTTTCATGAATTTTTTTTAATAGACCATTTACCCCCCAAATTATGTCTCCATTCATCTGTCTGATCTTGTTTTATAACTTGAAGCCATATTCCCTCTGCACAGTGGTTATACAGGGTGGGGCAAAAGTAGATTTACAGTTGTGAACAGTTTCTTCCTGTATTATTATTCACTAGTTATTGTATTATTTTCCCTATGAACAACTGTAAGCCTACTTTTGCCTCACCATGTATGTGTTTGAAAAGCCGAAAGATTGTGAAACACCAATTTGAAGGAAAGAGGACATTGCTGATAGGTGTATCCTACTAGTTTATCAGACGAGCTCCATTCATATCTTTGTCACAGTTAAACAGTTGTCAGGTGGGTAAGAGCCCAAGACAAGGGACTCCTCAAGTTACTGAAGAATTTATGTCTGGTCGCATAATGTGAGTAGAACTGGGAGCAAATACTACAAACATTTTTAAAAGGAAGCATATTAGCTCTTAAAAAAAAAATCTTTATTGTTGAGAGTGTTACAGATGTCCCCCAGTTGCCCACCTCTATCCAGTTCCCATCCCGCCCCACCCCATGCCTTCACCACCCTATTGTCTGTGTCCATAGGTACTACATATATGCATATAAGATCTTTGGATAATTTCTTCCCCCTACCCCCCTTCTCTCTGAGATTCGTCAGTCTGTTCCATGTTTCCATGCCTCTTTCAATTTTATTCATCAACTTACTTTGTTCATTAGCTTTCTTGTTCATTGAACTAAGTTTTCATCCAAACATCTGATACCCTGGTTTTGTGTCTTTTAAATGAAGTGTTCCTATATGACTCTCTCTCTCTTTTATTAGAAATCTGGACATAAATATGATCATTTACATTGGTTTTTTTGAAGCCTTTAGTTCTATCCTGTTTTAAAAATGCATTTTCCTTTCATTATGGAATATTTCAACTTGAGACAGAACAGCCCCCTGGGGTTCTGGTGAGTTTCCTTGCTATACTTTTGATATGAATTTGAACGCTGAAGGGCCCCATGCCCTTGGCGCCCTCTAGATTCAGAACAAGCTACCTGAAGGAGAACTCATCATCGCTCCAAAGAGTTCTGTGGGTATGCAGACTTGACTCATCAAAGGCACTTTGGAAGTTTGTAGTATTAAATTTTGATACTTATACAAATATAAAATTTAGCTCAGCTTTCCCACCTTTTATTTTAAAGTGCCTGGCATTCTTTTATAAACATCAAGGTTAGTTTCCCATGGAGGATTGCCTTTTTGTTGTTGTTATTTCTCTTATATACATTTTAACCATTTGAAAAATAAGTCAGAAATACAGAAGCACTTCCTGATTGAGAGAGAGAAAAAGAGAGAGAGAGAGAGATTTGTTGTTCTACTTATTTATGTGTTCACTGGCTGCTTTTCTTGTATGTGCCCTAACTGGAGACTGAACCGGCAACCTTGTTGTATTGAGAAGATGCTCTAACCCACTGAGCTACCTGGCCAGGGCCCAGAAGTACTTTCTGGTGGTGATTATTTGGATTTGTTCTCTGTGTGCAGAATTACGATTGATCATATAGTGCCTATTTATAACCACCTTATGTTCACGCTTCTGTTTCATGTTATTCATCTGAGGCTTTTTTGAACGCCTTGGAGAGAATGGTGGAAACATTTCTCATTGCATCTCTTAAATGTCTAAAGCTGTGCTGTATCTTAGGGTTTAGCCACCATAGAGTAACCTGAAATAGTGAAAGGTATTTTCTGACTCCTAGGTTGGTCTTGTGACTCGATATCTCTCCACTCCCTTTCTTTACAATAATCTCATCTGAGGTCGAATTAAGCTCCTAAGGGCATGTGATTCTCGCTTATAGACAAGAAGACATTCTGAGTCATAGGCTACAAGAGTTGTCTCCATTCTGTATTAACACTTGTCAAATTCACTGCAGAATTAACTTTGGTTTCACATACTGTGAACCTTGAGTCTCTTAGAGGTATTTAGTCTGACAAAAGCAAGGGCATAGGGGAGAGCCGTTGGGGAGGAGGGCTTGGTACTCTCAGTAAATGTTGAGGACAAATATTAAATAGCTTTTCTTTTCCTCCTGCTTTATTGTAGTAGTGATCATCTCTTTTGTCAGAGAAAGTATGGCCAGGAATTCTCACTAACTTTCCCACAACATCCCACTGACACTTTTATGAGTAGCATCTTGTCTGCATGAGGGCATTTAAAGTTCTTCAGTGTCTGTCACAGGTTTTTGACTTAAATGTTCATCTGTATGACAGAGAAACCTGAGATCCTTAACTTGGAAAAGTACAGTGACTTGTCCAAGGGCAGGCAGCTCACTTGAAGCAGCACCAGAATGGAAACCCAGATTTCCCAGTCCCAAGTATGATTGCTGTCTCCGCAGCCTCTTCAGACTCCAAATATGCAAAGATGAATCTCATTCTCTGTCCCCCTGATGTGGCAGAAAAGCCCCTTAGGGCACAACCCAGAACCAAAATGTTAATAAATGCCCTCTATTGGAGCACTGTCTTTGAAGTCAGACCTGGATTCATATACTGACTCTTGCCACATTTTAGCCATATGGGCATATTATCTTAGATATTCGGAGTCTCTGGTTGTTTATCTGTATAATGGGAAAAATAATGCCCTCCTTGTAAGCTTGTGATTAGGGTTGACCTAAATTTCAAATACATCATAGAGTCAACTACTGTGCTCTGTAGCTCCTTCCTTCTCTTACACACCTAGAATGGGTATTTGATAAATAATGAGTTTCCAGCAATGATTTCCTGAGAAATCTTAAGAGTAGAGAATGGATTTGCTAGAAACTCACATGGTGGTGGTATCATCTATTTCTATTCACAGGCAGGGCTGCTTGGAGCACAACTTCATACAGGTGCTTTCAGTTTTTAAAACTTGCCTTTTCGGATAGCCTTTGCCTCTCTCCACATTGTCTGCAGTACTTGACAACCAAGCTGCAATAACTTGAATGCTTTACTCAGTATCTAACAATTTATAACTACGCCTTTCATTATGAAACTCCGTCTCTTTGTTCCTCTCTGTCATTTCTCTTTGCATAATGCCGGAAACATTTTTTTCCTCTACATTAACCTTCTGAGGAGTCCATATTTCTATGCCCATTTCAACTAACACTATTTTGAATTTTCTCTCCTTGGCTTCCCTTTGTATATGAGATACAAACCTCCTTAGTGTGGAGGTAGTCACATGAACCTTTGTCTTGTTTCACAAGCTCACTTTGTTGAATGCTGGCTCCAGCTCTCTCATCTTGGGTCTGTTTGAAGCACTGCTGCACACATATGGAAACTGTATGCATTTGATCTCCAAGATTGCACAAAATGATTTTATGTAATGTTAGGTTCCTTATTTTACTTCCTGTGGCTGTTTGTGTGTGTGTATGTGTGTGTGTGGTTTAAAACAGCATTTGTTTCTTATGTGGTGCTTAAATTCTTTTTTCAGAAAGGCAAATTGTATGAAAGCATTCATCTGAAATTTGGGGAGCAAAAGTGATGAGGCACATTTCTGTTAAGCGGTGGTGACACATGACAGAAAATATCAGACTTGACTGGTCTTCCTGTTAATTTAGTTTAAATGTCATGTGTGTTTTCAGGCAGTCATGTAATTTTCCCATTGCTGCAAACTGCCCTTTGAGGCATACAAGATATAGGAATGCTTGTAAAATGAATGGCAGCAATTATTATTCAAATGAGGAGGTACCAGCCAGGGTGTGCACAGCTCCGAAGCTAGTTACCCCGTGAGGTTTAATTGCATTGTATATTTGTGGTGATTTCTAAATTTTAACATAATACAACAGTAAAACTCCCTTGGAGGAAGAAAAAAAAATGGTACTTAAAAATTCCAGTTACTGAAGTCAGTGAGCCCACTGATGCAAGATTCTTCACAATAGAGGGCATTTATTAACATTTTGGTTCTGGGTTGTGCCCTAAGGGGCTTTTCTGCCACATCAGTATTCATGAGCCTTGATGGAAAATAGCAGTCACCTGCCTCTATTAGAGAACTATCTTCTTGAAAGATATGAAATTTACTTCTGTTTCAAGTAGAGGGTCCAAAATCTATATACCCTTGCAAGAAGGAAAATGAAGATCGATTTAAGAATTAAAGCTGCTCCAATATTTTTAAAATTGAGGTAATATTGGTTAATAATAATATATAAGTACCAGGTATACAGCATTATAATTCACTATCTTTAGACACTACAACATGCTCACCACCAAAAATCGAGTTTCCATCTGTTACCATAGAATTGACCCCCTGTACCCATTTCACCCTCCCCCACTGCTCCAGTGGTTTTGACCAATTTTCCAGGTTTCTATCTTTGCATTTTTAGATTTTTTTTGTTTGTAGGGGAAGAAGGGGTCACCTAGGTCAGTGGTTGGCAAACTTCAGCTCTGTTGACTAATGAGTTTGCCGACCACTGACCTAGACTCTCGATTCCAATAATTACAGGCTGTTGTTCCTTGTGATTAAGCCCCTATCCCAATGGTTGGCAAACTCATTAGTCAACAGAGAGGCAAACCAACAGCTCGAGAGCCACAGTTTGCCAATCACTGACCTAGGTAGACATTGTTGGATTATAAAGTTCCCTGAGTTAATAATGATGTATAGTATTTTGTAGATCCTTTTCTTCTAAAATGTGGTGGATTTAATACATTATAAGTCCATTTTGGAAAACTTTAAGCTCTGCCTGTGAATATCTTGGAGAAGTCCGATGTCACCAGAGTCCTTATTTTCCTCCCCCTTGGCCAGGTCAGATATGCCCATTGGTCAGAGGCCCCTACCAGCTTGTTTTTGTCTCTTTCAGAACATTTACCAGATTCTACCTTGTAGTTACTAATACACTTCCTTCTTTTCTTCTCCTTTCCACCCTCCTACCCTCTAGAGTCTAGAAAGCAGCTGATAAACTACGTAAGGGCAGAGGTTCTGTGTCCCTGGACCTTCTGAAGCCCCAGTGGGCTGCTTTCTGCTTGGTGGCTTCCTGTAAGGTTGAGGATTTGACTTGGAGCAGCTGAGGGAGGTCAGACCAGGGTGGAGCAGCCTGGGGCAGGCGAGTTGCTGCACTTTAATGTGTCTAGTGAGAAGGCCTGGTTTCTCCAAGTAACTCCTTTACTGTAAGACGTGTGGCCTTGGGCGAGGCACCGGCCTTCTCGCGAGGGCCAAATGACGAAATGTTCAGGAAAGAAAGAACCTATGTTAATGCCCCCATTCATCTAGTAGTTTTATCTGGGACCCACATTAATATTTTCTAATAACTGGATCTCCTACCTCAATTAGTGGCAGTTTTTTAAAAGAAAAAATAGGTTAGCCATTGGTAATTAAAACTTTTTTACTAATGTCTTGCCCTATTAAAGAGTATATTAAGCAATACAAGATTGTTCTTGATCATTTAAATCTTCATGGTCTATCACTTATTCTTCTATAAGAGGGATACCCTCCAGATTTTTAAAATCATCTATACATTTTTAAAATTGATTTTAGAGCAAGAGGAAGAAAGAGAGAGAACCATCAATATGAGAGAGAAACTTCTATCTGTTTAATTGGAATTACATTCCTGGGTATGTGCCCTGACTGGAATTTGGACCCAAGACCTTTCGGTGCACCAGATGATGCTCCAGTCACCTGAGTCACACTGGCCAAGACTTAATACCCTCGGGATTTACTTAGCAGCACATAGATCCTTGACCTAACACTAAATAATCCCAACCTATTCAGTTTTTAGGGTATGTGACCTTTTTTATGTAATTTATATAGTTGTTTAAAATAGTTAAACTACAAAATATTTATAATCTATTTTTGTTAGAGGGAGGTTGGTTAGTCTTTCTTCCTTCACACTATGTCAGTACTTATGTCTTGTACTTGCCTTAGAGTACTCCATCTTTTTTTTTTTTTTTTTTTTGCTGCTTCTAATCTGTAGTGGGTTGGGAAACAGGATAATGAAGCTTAAAGTAAACCAGCTAGAGTGAGAATAAAGAGCTTGTGAGTTGGTTCTGTGGCATTCTCTCTGAGAGAACTGAGAGCTTCATGGTGCTGTCCTCAGCTTTGGACACCATTGTGTGTATCCCGATAGTCTGTCGTCATGCTCTAGATTACGGAGTCTGAGAGGTACGCAGTCTGCACATACATGAGGATGATACTATCTCAGAGGTGGGTGTGCTTGTATGAGGCCTAAGCGTCCCTTAAATAATGGTATAACCGAGCCTTGGGAGTTGACTAGAATCAACTTCCAGATTATAGCTGTTTTTTGCAGGGGAGGGCAGATGTAAAACTGAGATACAGAGACCCCAGGATGATTTTCATTGCTAATGCTCACTGAATTGAACTGTTAGGATAAAATTCAGAAGGGTTCTTTTCTGTTACCTCTCTCAAAACATCTTCAGAAGACCCAGCAGAGGCCCTGAGACTTTCAAATCCTTTATTAAAAGTCTCAGAGCGAGCACCTCTCTACTGGATCAGGAGCCTCTTTCTGTTAATTTCATAACTCTAGCAACGAGAGGCTTCGGTTTCATTCAGGTCACCTCCATGAATATCTTAAGACAGAGAAGAAACCTGGAGTTGGGGGTCCCTCAACACAGTAGGCTGGATCATTGGCTCCAACGCTGGACAACTGCCAGAGCGTGGGGCGAGGCAGGCTCCTGGTTTCCCTGCTGTCACCCCCAACCAACCCCCACCACACACACACACAAACACACACAGACACACACACACACACACACACACACACACACACTCACACACACACTCACTCCTCCTCACTCCTACTCAGCTCGTTGGTTACTCTCATGGTCAGGTGCTTTGCTTGAGAATTCGACCATGTTTCTCTGTGAAAGTGGTGAAGATAGTTATGATGAATATTATACCTGTTAGTAGTAGTAACTTCCACTTACTGAGTATTTAATAAGTCCCAGGAAGTTCTAGACACTTGACAAAACTCCCTAACACTTCTATGAGGGAGGTGATATTATAAATAACAGAATGTGTGTAGTGCTCTTAGCACAGCACCTGCCTGACTCCATGGCATTTCCTGAGAATGTGTGCTCCATGGCAGCAGGCTCCTCGGTCACTCGTTCACTGCTGTTTCACCAGGGCCTAGGACAGTGCCTGGTGCATAGCAGATGCTCAGCAAATGTTTGTTGAATGAATCATAGATATTTGTTGTTAGCCCCATTTTTACAGATGAGCAAACCAGAGCTCAGAGAGGTTTAGTAATTTAACCAGCTCACAGAAGGAAGTGAGTCGCTGAGTCAGGATGGGAACCAAAAGCCTGTGCTCCTAACCTTCCCCCTACCCCCACCTCCTAAGGAGGCATGACTGAGGCAGGAAGTAGTAAATGCCTGGACATGCCCCTGAGCGGGAGCCCTTGGGTGTGTGATGTCTGTGGACTGGCTGATTGGAAAGAAGGCCTTGCCTCTGGGAACTGGAGCTGGGAGGCCACAGGGCCTGAACCCCTCCTCTGACCCTGGGTCACCGCAGGGTCCCTCCTCCCTCCCCCAGGCTTCTCAGCAATTTGTCATCTGTGAAACCTAATTAGCACAGTTTCCATTTCTATAATCTTTTAACCCTTTCAGTGATTGTATGGCCCTGGCTCCCTTGACAGACTTGTGCTCTAGCTCTGATTATGCTGATTTTTAATCTGCATGATTTGAAGGAATATGATTTTAGAATGTAATTCCAATTAATCCAAACGAATGTGGTTGGGTAATTGCTTGTGCTTTGGGAGAGGCTGTTAAGTTGCAAGTATATACAATTTTATGATAGGAATCTCAGTGGATTCCTCTCCTTTGCCTTGATTTGCATGGATAAGACATTTTATGCTTCCATTGTTTAAATGGCTAGTGAGGGTTTTTTTTGTTTTTGTTTTTGCTTTTCCAGTTTTAATTTGAAAGTGTTTTTTATCTGTTACCTATATTTAAACACCGAGGCTCTGTTTTGTAATGATATTCAAAGAGACCAAAACAGCACAGATTATAAATTTGCTGATTTTGTTTTTAATATGGGCTTCTGTATAAGTAGATGCCACATTATCAAGCTAGAATGATGGTGAGAAGAAATACAATCTCTCTCTGACCCATGCTAAGATCCCATACATTTACATTATAGGAAAGTATACTTGGCCAGAAAGAAAATCATTAACCCCTTTAGCCAAAGCAATATTCCTATTCTAAGTATTTACTTAAATAAAGTTCAGGTTCTTTCCTACTTAAGTGAAGGTAACTGTGTTTTTAAGAATTCAGAAAAATGCTTTCCAAGGTTCTTTTATACTTTGTGTTTGCCATCGATTCCTGCTTGTTTATAGAATCATAGGGGCCTTAGGACATAAATAATAGATACCTGCCTCAGGCAAGACAACATTCAAGTCATCCTTAAAAGGTAACTTACTTCTCTCTAGACATCTTAAGAGAGAAAAGCATCTTTGGAGCATCATTACAATGGATCATTTCCTTGAGAAGTTTTTCCTGATATCTAACCTAACATCTTTCTTTTCTGGTCTTGTTCAGAAAAATAAAAGTACTGTAGTTAAGAGTTCCAAACACACCCTCTTCTGTATTTTATGAAGAAGGTTTTGAATAAGTATTGATTTTAGCATTTATGACTCTGGGTTGAATAAATATTGATATTGATATTAGCATTTCTGACACTGTGGTGTCAAAAATAATCAGCCCACTTTCCCTCTAGTGCTTTAGGGAAATGAAGGGAAGGGGAGGGAAAAGGGAACAAAAGCAGGTTTTGACTGACTTCAATGCTCTCAGGCTGCTAACAAATGGTTCTGGTACCTCATATGTAGATGGGTTTGTTACCTTAAGACTGTGGGAACTGTTGTGAATTTCTTTTTAATTGCTTGTTTTTAGGTGCATTTTGACCAGTTTAAAGAAGCGTTAATACTTATCTTGTCTAGAACGCTATCAAATGAAGAACACTTTCAGGAGCCAGGTAAGGCCACTACCTGTTTTCTCTACATTCCCCTTTCAAAATTGTGCAGGGAAGAATGTGGGGACCTCCAAGCATGTCTGTGAGAGATTTTGGGCATCTGCCTTTCCCAGATTGAGCAGTTATTTTCAGTGACTTGTCTTTTGATATTATCTTAAAAGCCTTTGCAGCTGTTAGACACTAAAATGAGACTTCCTACAACAACAGCAAATTGTGAAAGAAATAATTGGATTGTTCCTAGGCAATATGTCAGGTGGTGGGCAATAACTCATATCATTTGAATGATACTTCCTCTGCCCTTATTTCCTGTGTGCATGGAAGGATATGCTTGAGGGAGAGGGGAGTTTTTGCCTGAAAGAAGAAGGGTGGCCAATCTAGAGATAATTCCATTTAGTTCCCAGTGAATGGATAACACCCCACTGTAGACATGATTACATCCTATCTAATAAAAGAGTAATATGCAAATTAACCATCACTCCAGACAAAATGGCGGCACCCATAGGCACAAGATGGCAGCATCCAGTCCTCTCAGCCCCGCCAGAGTCCCCCAGTCTCAGGGAGGGCTGCTGCTGTGAGCCTGCAGAGTAAGCGGCCTGGCAGAATGCTGCCCAGAGACCCTCCTGACTCTATAAAAAACAAAACAAATTTGCTACCCATGGCACCATCTCCTCCCAGTGGCAGCAACTTGGACTGAGGTCTTAGCCTGGCAGGAGCACGCACCCTCATGGTGCGATCTCCCTCCCAGTGGCAGCAGCCTGAGCTGGGGTCTCAGCCCGGCAGGGGCATGCACCCCCATGGTATGATCCCCTCCCAGCCTAGGGTCTCAACCACTGAGTCACACCAGCCAGGCAGACAGGGAGGAATCTTAAATGTTTCTTTTTTAAATATATATATATTTTATTGATTTTTTTACAGAGAGGAAGGGGAAAGGATAGAGAGCTAGAAACATCTATGAGAGAGAAACATCTATCAGCTGCCTCCTGCACACTCCCTACTGGGGATGTGCCCCCAACCAAGGTACATACCCTTGACCAGAATCAAACCTGGGATCCTTGGGTTTGCAGGCCGATGCTCCATCCACCTAACCAAACCAGTTAGGGTTGTCCAATATGTTAAAGAAAAAACCCTGCCGAAACCAGTTTGGCTTAGTGGATAGAGCGTCGGCCTGCAGACTGAAGGGTACCAGGTTCGATTCCTGTCAAGGGCATGCACCTTGGTTGTGGGCATGTCCCCAGTGGGGGGTGTGCAGAAGGCAGCTGGTCCATGTTTCTCTCTCGTCGATGTTTCTAGCTCTCTGTTCCTCTCCTTTCCTCTCTGTGAAAAATCAATATAATATATTAAAAAAGAAAAAACCCTATATAATAAAGAGGGAATATGCAGGGCAGGGCATTTGGGGGTGACCAGGTTGTCAGGGGAGGGCACTTGGGGAGGATCTGGCTGGTAGGGGAGCAGTTAGGCATCAGTCAGGCTGGCAGGGGAGTGGTTAGGGGGTGATCAGGCTGGCAGACAGAAATGGTTAGGGGCAATCAGGCAGGCAGGCAGGCAAGCAGTTGGGAGCCAGCAATCCTGGATTGTGAAAGGGATGTCTGACTGCCTGGGCTGGGGTCTCAGCCTGGCAGGAATGCATACCCCCACGGTGGGACTCAGATTGGAGAGGGTGCAGGTTGGGCTGAGAGACATGCCACCCAGTGCATGAATTTTGTGCACCAGGCCTCTAGTTTTATTATAATCGTTTATCTCCCCCCACCTCAAGTGAAAGTTTTTGAGGACCATTTAATTCATGTTTGTATTTTCAGGGCCTAATAGAATGCTTAACCCATAGTAAGCATTCAAATGTTAATGGCTTTAATATGTTTCATTGAGTTTTAAAAAGGCACCATAGATTATAAAACACATTCTTTTATGTATATCTAAGAAGAAAACTTGTTGCCAGTTATTGTAAAATGGGATCAATTGTAAGACACATCCTAATTTCAGTGTTCAAATCTAAGTGTGTATTTGTGTGTGGGGGGTAAGAGAGATAGAATTGATGAAATATGATAAATATCTAAGGGGAAATTTAAACACTGTTGAAATTTGAATTAAGTACAGGCTAGTTTTATCAAATCAGTGGTTATTGAGCTAGGGCTAAAGTTTCACTATAATGGGATATCAGGGATTTTGGAGTGGTGGTGATGAAACTGTTTAATATCTTGACTATTGGTGGTAGTTACAGATTTCATGAGTTTTTTCAACCCACAAAACTCTGCACTAAAAGGATGGAATCTACTCTGTAAAGATGTTTACTTATCGTAATAAACTCTACTTTTAAAAGGAGAACATCAAAACTATAGTCC
Organism: Lasiurus cinereus; assembly: GCA_011751065.1. Classification (NCBI taxonomy): domain Eukaryota; kingdom Metazoa; phylum Chordata; class Mammalia; order Chiroptera; family Vespertilionidae; genus Lasiurus; species Lasiurus cinereus. Next base: position 31,983,349 of record JAAGEH010000076.1, read on the forward strand.
AGTTTTTGAGACTGAGGAGAAATCATTAACATTTACTGCTATAAGGAGTCATTCAATATGACCTATTTAGACGAAGCACAGATGGGAACTCATTTCTTATCCTCACCGGTGATCCAGTTCTTCGTCCACCTTCTGAAGTGCTCCAGATTCGTGTCAGATGTATGAAAGTTGTGGTTAGCACTGTTGGATTCCAGGTCTACTCTCCCCCTTTTGCATATGGGGACCACCCCTGGGAAGGTTATCACTCACCTGAGGCTTGCCAGAGCCTGGGAAGCCCACCGTGAGCCTGGGAGGGAAGTTGTCACCTTCCACACTAACATTGAAATTTCTGGGGGTGGCCACCGCTGGAACATGAACTTTTGCTCTTCTGGGGTCTTCCATTTTATTGATGTTTTTCCTCATTTAAGGTTGTCTGTCATCTTGACAACAATAGTACAATATCTAGGGACGCTGAGTAGAGCTATGGTGCCATCACCACATGGTAGTTAATGTGAGCATAGGTAATGGAAGCATAAGTCCCATATTATTCTGGAGTCTGTAATGTGCTTTGATGCAGGATTGGAAGGGATGGCCCTGCTACTAGTCCACATGATCCTTTTGCTACCCTTTCTTCAAAACCTGTACTGCCCCTTACATTATAGACCATGTCATGGTCGGGCTGGAGAGAACTCTGCCGTTTTTTCATGAGCAAATTGAGGCCTGAAGAGGGGCAGAGCTTAAATTCTCACAGATAGTGGCAGAGGAGGAGGCTGACGCTGTATGGCCAGGATGTGACTTCAGGAGCCGTTAGGTTCAGGGTGTTGACCCTCAGATGGATGAGCTGGGGATAAACCCATCCCTCGGGCAGCCTGGCCTGGGAGATTCTGACATGTGACCAGAGGCAGCAGGAAGGCATGAATAAGAGGGAGTTTCACCTGATCATTAATGCTGGGGAGGCCTATGCCCGCAGCATTATTTGGCTGTTCAGGGCTTAATTCCTCTTCTACCATGAGGACTGTGGTATTTTCATTTTGCCTTTTGAAATCAAAGGATCTGTTAGACTTTGGAAAGGGACTGAAAACATAGGAGGGTCATAGTACATACATCGCCTTAGAAGCTGAATGGGTCATGCGTTGATATTTTATAACATTTATGGTTTTTATGCATTAAAAATCCAAGATGCTGTACCAAGTCGTCATAGAAAAGCCAGCTTGATGTGATGGAAAGAGCTTGGAGCTGGGAGTTATGAAACACTGTCCAGGCCCTTTTAAGTGGGTGGTCACTTTGTATATAAAAGTGTTTGTACTGGAAATACTTAGAATACTTTTGGCTCCGGAATTTTGTTGTGTTGCCTCCTAATATCTGAATGACATTGTCTACTTTTATGAAAAACTTAGCTTTCTGATTCTGTCAGATTTTTCCTAACATAAATTGACCCTATCAAGTTTTGCCTCCTAAGACAGATGCCCAGTATATGACATGCTATCATATTCCCCTAATAAAAAGCAGTTATCTATAAATAATACAAAAACAAAGCTATAATAGGATTTGAGAGGAGATAGAATTACGTCATTTTTTCCATAGTCTTGGGTTCTGCCATTTATATCTTTTTTCAGGTACAGTTTCTTTATGTTTAAAATTAGAAGGTATGGACTAGATTATTTTCAGCATCCTTTTAACTCTGATATTTATAATTCTGAATTTTAGGAAGAGAGTGTTTTCTTTAAAAAAAAAAAAAAGCAAAAAATAACCACCACAACAATATGACAATACAATGAAAAATACTGAAATTCAGATAAGGGCAGAAAAATGGATTGGGGTTGAAGGGAATCCTTTTGTAAATTCCAAACTGATTAACATTGCCAGTGAGATAACGCCCTCGAATCTACATCTATAATTTCATTTTTTAATTATTTTCCTGGAAGAAGTGAGGGACAACAACTTAATTACTAGTCGTTAATTCAGTTTGCTATGGCCTTGGAGTAGAGGGAGTTTGGATGGAACTGCTGGCACAGGCTGTGAGCTGCATAGATCCACATGCTGCCTGGATCTGCCTCCGGGGAGTTTGTCCTCATTTGATGCATCTTGCATTAGATTTCTGTTCTATAGTCCATGTTAGCATAAGGCAGGTGGCCCTTTCTTTCCCTGAAATGGTTAATGTAAAATATCTTCCCTTTGTTTATCCGGTGAGGGAAAACTCAGGTTCAGAAAAGCCAAATCATTAGAAAAATAAGACTAGACATGGGTTTGGTTCTTTTGTAATAAACGTTCCTAATTCTAGGAACTACCCTACTTTTAATTATTTTCCTTATATTATGAAGAAGTTATGACTATAATAAACAGATACCCTTCATTCAGTTGGCTAATGTGCCTTGAAACCGGTCTGATGACTAGACATTATATTAGATCCTGAATTGCAAGGATTGAAGATTTGGGTTTGCAAAAATAAAAGGGGGTCTTGGGCCAGCCCTTCTGTTTTTAAGAGTTATTATACACAGATAGCCCAACAGGCTATCTGCCCTCTCTGTGGTTAAGTAAGATAAGGAAGAATTGTATCTGTGAGATGCTACCAGTAAAGACCAGAACATTTCGCCATAAAATAAAAGCAAAATAGCCCTGGCTGGTGTGGCTCAGTTGGTTGAGTGCCATCCCATGCAGTGAAAGGTTGTGGGCTTGATTCCTGCTCAGGGCACATGCCCAGGTTTTTTTGGGTTCCATCCTGGATTCTCACATCAATGTTTCTCTCTTTCCCCGCCTTCCTCTCTCTAAAATCAACAAAAACTTTTTTTTTTTTAAAAAAGCAAAATAAAATCACTACCACTATCACTACCGACAACAGAGAAGAGTGTGGGGAGTCAGTTCATAAGGTCAGGGGGAACAGGAAACACTCCCACCCAATGGTCGTCAGGTAAAATGGTAGGACCTTCTGGAACTATGAAAAACATTAGGCACCAAAAACTATAAAAATGCCTTTGGCTAATTAATGGTACTCTCAGATTTTATACTATAGAAATAATTATGAATGTTTACAAGGACATGTATATAAGGATAGTCATTTAAAATAGGGAAAATATATATCCAGCATAAATATTTGATAATAAATTGGTTAGGCAAGTTATGATGTAGCTGTATAATCAAAGACCAAGCAGCTATTAAACTGTGCTGTAGAAAATACTTATTATGATGACTTTACTAAGCGTAAAAAGGCTATCTTTAAAACATATATGATGTGTGCAAAAAACATATTCATGTTATTTAAAATGAAATCAGTACGGGTGGTGAGAATTTTTATAATGAAACAGTTTACTCAGGAGTTTCTGCTGATGTTGTAAGTTTATTTCAACTTAAGTGTATGAGGTTTCAAATGGGGAATGATCGATGATCATTTCTCCACACTTTTGCTATGTCCCTTTCACATCAGCCCATTGCCAGAGGGAAAGAAGGGAAAGGAAGAGAAAATGAGGGCAATAATGAGATGGAGGCAGCTCTAGTTTCTGAGATGATGGACTGGATAACGTCACTATGCATTTACCTACTATACAAAATGAGGTCAAGGAAATTTGCTGGGAGATTGAGGGCCATGAGACTCTCCCTGACTTTGCTGCACTGGGGTGTCTCCCTGATCCCCGGCTCCTCCCAAGAGAAGGCTGGAGAAATAATCCTATCATCATTATCTATGTTTTCTCATATCTTAGTTTTTTCATATCTAAGTTTTCTCTTGACTGATCTCCACCTACGGTCACCCTCCTGCGATGCTAACCTTCCCCTCCAAAATCCCTTCCAGGCAAGGCTATTCTGAGCCACCCCCATTACCTTCATGTCTAGAGGCAGCTGTGTTCCAGCAAGATGCACCATTGAGACTGATAGGAACTGATGCCTTTGCATTCATGGAGGACCTGAAAGCATCAGCAGAGAGGAGGAGCTGGGAGCACTGTGACATGGGCCTGGAAGCTGTTGCCTCAGAAGGGCTGTGTGCACTCAGTGTGGGGTGATGAACCTGTCTGCTTAGGACCTCCCGAGGGGCTGGGAGCACACTGGGAGGCAGAAGGAATGGCGGGTCATGTCGGAAGGCTTTTCTGATGTCGTTTCTATGTTGTTCGTTCTTTCTTGGCCTTTCTCTTCCCCTCCCCTCCTTGGGACAGCCCCACCTCACCTCTTCTTTCCACCATTCCAATTCACCTCTACCCTCCTCTCCTCCTTTCCCCTCTCCCCACTTTTCCTTAACTTCTTGGTCTCCTCCCCAATCTGGTCTGACTTCCCCTGCCCTCTGTTAGCCTCTGGGTCTCTGCCCTTCTTCTGTTTTCATCCCCTTCTCTGTCAGTCTCAATCTTTCTCTCTCTCTATGTCAAGCATGTCAAACACACGGTCCACAGGCTGCATGCAGCCTACAATGAATATTTTTGCGGCCCAGCAAATATAACAGTTTGTAAGAAACGTTTTAATAAAAATTTTATAACTTAATTTTAAAATATCCTGTTATACACAATCCCATCTAATAAAAGAATAATATGCAAATTGACCGTACCTCTGCTACACCCAGCCACACCACCATTCATGGCCACCAGCCAATCAGAGCAAGCATGCAAAGTAACCCAACCAAGAGGGCTATGGCCACAGAGAAGCAGTAGGAAGGGTTGGGTTGCCCCTGGTGATGGGCTTTCCACACACCCTGGCCATCCAGGCCTCCGCTTAAGGCAACAAAGTTTTGATGGCTGTGTGAGCAGCAGGCTTGGCTCCATTCCAGGCTACAAAGTTTCAATTGTAAAAGATAAATAAATCCCAGATACCAGGGCCTCCGCTTGGGTCGCCGGGGGTGGGGGTGGGGGCGTGGCCAGCCTGCAAACCACCACAGGCCCCTTGCCCAGGCCACTCCACACCCCAAGGGAACACCCACCCTCATCCAGACACCCTTCAGGGCAAACCAGCTGGCCCCCACCTCTATCCTATCTAATAAAAGAGTAATATGCAGATTGACCATCACTCCAACACACAAGATGGCTGCCACCCATGTGGTCAAAAGATCCTGTCCCCATGTGGACACAAAATGACCACCATAAGATGGCCAGCAGGGGAGGGGAGTTGGCAGGAATCAGGCCTGCAAGGGAGGGCAGTTGTGGGCAATAAAGCCTGCAGGGGAGGGCAGTTACGGGTGACCAGGCTGGCAGAGGAGGGAAGTTGGGGGTGACTGGGCCTGCAGGGAAGGGCAGTTGTGGGGGGATCCAGGCCTGCAGGGAAGGGCAGTTAGGGGTGACCAGGCCCACAGGGAATGGCAGTTAGAGGCAAACAGGCTGGCAGGGGAGCAGTTAGGCATCAATCAGGCTGGCAGGACAGTTGTTAGGGGGTGATCAGGCTGGCAAGCAGAAGTGGTTAGTGGCAATGAGGAAGGCAGGCAGGTGAGCGGTTGGGAGCTAGCAGTCCTGGACTGGCAGTTGGACATCCTTCAAGGGATCCTCAATTGGAGAGGGAGCAGGCTGGGCTGAAGGACACCACACAAATTTCATGCACCAGGCCTCTAGTTATTAATAACAAAGTACGTTTGCTAATGACTGATTACTGTAATCACGTTGCATTCATTTCCCTTACTCGCAGGCACACCATTTCTCCCCACTAATACTAGCAGCGAATATTTTAGCAGCCGATGGCTATGTCTTTAGTCTTGAACTAACTTGTTTGGTGTGTGCAACAGGAAATATTTCACTTTCACAAAACAAGAAAAAAAGGCTTATTTGTGTTACACTTATTTATTTGTGCAGTTATTAACTGGTAAGTTCATGCTCAAGAAAATATTAATTTCTATTAAAAAGTTCTATTTTATGTTAACAATTACTCGTTTATTTCAGCCCTTTGTATTCAGCATGTCTCTATTAAAATATACCTACATTTCTACGAAAATTGAAGCTTTTGTTTTTTTGCAGCCCACATAAGCTTAAACCTTGTTTATTTGGCCCATGTTAGCCTTTGAGTTTGATATGCTTGCTCTGTGTTTTTCTCCATCTCTCTCTCTCTCTCTTTCTCTTTCTCAGTCACTATTGATCTGTCTTGGTCTCCCCTTTGATGCTTTCTCTTCCCTGTTCTCTCTTGTAGAATCAGGCGTGGCTGCACTCTCACTGTGTAGTACCTGTGTAATGGTGCAGAGTAGACGAGGAGGTGAGGATGTGCTGTGGGCTGGGCAGTGCTCTTTTGCTGCACGACTGCCTTTTCCCAGGCAAGCTTCTGGAGTGCTTAACCACTAACCATTGCACCGCTTCATTTTTGTCTTGTCTTCACATAGACTTCAGGACTCCTGTGAGGTGGGCAGAAATGTAGTGTGGCAAAAGAGCCTCAGACTAGGGGTGCCCCTGTGCTGAGGTCCTTTGGAAGGAGGTACAGGCCTGGGAGTGATTTTCTGGGCTGATTAAATGGGGCAGGAAGGGAGGCAGACAGCAAGGCCCTGCATGAGCAATTCCAAAATAAAAATAATCAGCACCAAAAACGTATCGGGCTGTCTTCTGCATCCTGGAAATAGCCTCATTTTTAGGAACAAGGAATTTTGATTTTAAAAAATGATAGAATATCCATATTACCCCTCAATAGATACAAGATAGCACCATGGCAGGTATTCCATAAACATGAGCTGAGAGACCCGGCCTCATACTGGAATGCATCTTGACACTCTACTTTCACTTCCCATGAAGAACTCTGGCTGCTGCTGCATTCCAGCTCTTCAGCTTGTGCTTTTGTACACAGAGCATTGATTGAATGACTGGTGTTTAGGCTTTCTGGTAACTGTCTCGGCTTCCTCTGGGGCCCTCATTGCTTTGCCTCTGGCATCGGGAGAGCTCAGCCTTCCCAGTGGCACTCTGCGTCACCCTGGTGGCTGTGGCGGTTCTGGGAGAGGGCACTGCTCCGTCAGAGTCGGGGAAGGAAGAGATTCAGGTCAGGGTTGGGGTTGGGGAGTGTCAGTCCTTTTCCGTGCCTGCAGCTGGCTTATCCCCTGAGGCTTATCTCACTGACATTGTATTTCATTTTTTCTCTTATTATAAGTATGGGACCTTCTAGTCAAAGTCATACCTGTGCCAGGTGGCCCATGCTGCTTCTGGAAGGTGAACATTATCACAGGTGCCTCTTCTTGGTGCAGATGAGATGTGGAGTGAAGAGCGTGGTGTCTGGGCATCCAGATTTTGTTTCATTTCTAAGGCTAGAAGGAATGGTTTGGTGGGTTTTTGTTGCTGTTGTTGTTTTGTTTTTTGTCTTCTGAATTCTAATTAGATTTTTTAAATGTTTTGCCCACCTGCTCTTGAGAGACTATAAGTTGCTTCCATGTTACTCCAGCAGTTTTTAGAAATTGAATCAAACTAAGTGTTTGGTTTATTGAATCAAACCAAATTAGGTCAGTAGGATGCGTCTCACAATAAGGTCTCCAGGGTGACATCCAAGACTCCTCTAGGCAGGCAGGGCTCGCCTGCTTTCCTTCAAGGCCCGTTTTTATTTGTAAGTAGTGATGACAGACAGGAGACATGGAATACGGGAACGTAGGGAAAATGACGTAGATGCGTGACAGTCCAGGTAGGATTATGACTATGTCCAAGGAAATGAAACACTACGAGCTGGGCACTCCTTTATCATGGTGTTTGTCCCACTGGTGTTTCCCTCTCTCCTTGGAGCTCATGATTGGAGCGGTTACTTACAGTTACGTCAGGGGAAGCGAGAGGATATAAAATGGCCCACAGATAAAGGTGTTCCAGTATGAAACCCTGAATGGTGCATGTTACGTCTGGATGCACTCAGAGCATACATGAACTTTGCCCGAAGGCTGTGGGTTTACAAGCCTTCATTGGGCATGGTGGGGGGAGGGGGGAGGCACTCTTCATTCAGGTGGGGACGTGTCTTTAGGTCCCCATGAGGCCCCCTGCTCCATGGTCTGCCGCTGTGCACTTGTAAAGGCCTGATTGAGGTTGATAGGAGAATAATGGAGTTTTCAAATACTTAACAACAATGACTGTTGACCACGTATGTTCTCTCTGGACCTCCTTTTGCCCTCTTTTCTTTTTTTTTATCTTGTAAGTACAATGATGCCTGTGCTCTAAATAGGAGAGGGATGTGTGAGTGTGCACATTTAAGAAGTAACATTTTCATTGGTGCAATTCGTCTCCTGTATTGGTCACATGGGTAAGTTGGGAAGTTCAGTAGGAGGAAACCTTAATATCCCATTTATCCTTCGTGTGTGCCAATATCCCTATTCCAAAAAGATGATACCGTTTAATAAAGTTTCTCTGAAAATTGACTTTGTGATACATGTACATTCTGTGAAAAATGTTAACGTTTGCTCAAAATTAGTTATAATAATAAAATATATATTTTTTTAAAGTTTCTGGCAACACAAAAGTAAGTAAGTGAATGGATTGACTCAAAACCCACAGGGTTCCTTATGGTTCACAATCCATTACCTTCCGCTGCTTAGAAAATAGCTGTTTCAAATCTACCCCTGCTCGCTGCACAGCATGGGGTGTGGAGTGGTGGGCAGCTAAGGAGTCGTGCCTTGCACGGCGGGTTCGGATTAAGTGACAGTGGGTTCGGATTAAGTGACAGTGGGTTCGGAACGTGGCTGCTCTGACCCGCCGCCGGTTCTCCTTGGGGAAGAGTGCAGCGTGCATTCGGAGCTCCTGGGCCACTTCCGCCCACAGACCGTGGCTGTTCTCCCACTGGGGAAACCCTGCGTCCCGTTTTCTGATGTTACCATCTTCCTTCCCATCTTTTCCAAGCCCCCGCCATCCCTAATGGTGTATCTTGTTGTCTGTCAGTAAAATTTAAGAATGTGTCATAAATTAAGGATGGTTCTGCATTGCCTCTTATCTGACTAGCATCTGTGGGTGTCAGCTGCCAACAAGTAGCTCGGGTGTCGGGGCCGATCCTGAATACTCCCAGGCTGACACACTCTCTTCTGATAAAAGGTACCTTCATGTGTGCATGCGGGTTTCCATATAAATGTTGTATGCCTCAGTATAACTGAAAGAGAATCGCTCGACCTAATACAATGACTTGGCTGGGACTTTTAAAAAGCTGGATATAAATATCGCCAGAAATTATAGAGCAAGCATAAGTACTTCACTCTGAGCTCTGCTGAGCATTTTCAGGATGCTTCTGACTGCATCTGTGAAATCTGAGCTCATACAAAGGAAGGGCAATGGGGGAGGAGGGCCGAGATAGTCAAACCGGGTCACCTGTCCTTCCAGGAAAACTACCAAGCAATGGCAAACCCCTAATGTGGTTTCAGTGATGATAAAGGAAAGGTTTTGCACTTTTCATTCTTATCGAATCAGCCACCCTCCTTTTGTTGGTGTGTGTACATACCTCCCCTACACATCCACATGCATGAGTTCAGACATGTCTTGTTAGGGCTGTCATGTTCAAACAGAACAGATTCTGTTCTCCAGAGAGACATTCTGTCTGTGTGGATGATAAGAATCAAAATATTGCCAGTCTTTTGTATGTTAATGGAGTATTTTCTTATCCTAATTCTTTGCAACAACAGAAAACAAACCTATATCTAAAATGACATGTGCATGGAGTGAAGTATTTATTTTATTGCTTTAAAGCTGTTAAAGGCGGGGGAAAAGGATAGTTTTGTAGTGGTGATGGTGGTGGTGGTAGTTAGTGGTGGTGGTCGTGATGATAATGGTGATCGTGATGGTGATGGTGGTGATGGTGGTGGTGAATGTTGAACCTGTGACACATTATGTCAAAATGCTGAAGTCCTTTCAGGTCAAGAGATGACTCTCTCCTTATGCATAAGTCTTTTTATTTTGTACACACTGAAACTCTTGAAGAAGGAAAAAAAACATAATACACCACTTTTCTTCACGCAGTTTCACCTTTGCTGTTTAATTCTGCAGCATTTAATTTTACAATGAGCTCTGGATGCCAGGTTTCGGATAGGCGATGAGCTGTCATTAATTGATTCGGATCTGCTGTGTCAGTTTCTTTGTTCTGTCCTCCTGCTTGTCTGAGAGATCAGAAAGGAGGATGGCTAACAAAGGAGCCACTGAGGTCCGAGAGGGGTGCGTTTTTCAGAACAGTTGGTGTGAATCCTAACTTTACAGTGCCGATGTGGAGTTTGTTTTATCATGACTTTCTAAGACTTCCTCCAGTGTGTCTCTTTGTTGGTATGATCGCTCCCTCTTCCTTTCCTGCAAAGTACCAGCTTAATAAACAGAACAAATATGACCCTCTGCTTTGTCCTGATCCTCATTCTGTACTTTTAACCCAATCCATCCCTGCCAGCATTGTGTCTCTCCCAACATATGCAGAGAGGTACTCGGGTGCAGCAAATCCTTCAGAATTAGAAGCCGTGCTCAGCATTTGACCTGGTGGCTCGCACACACCCTCGTCCGCCACAGCTGGCAAATGGTGGTGGTTTATTTTGGGGCTGGTATAAGAGGCTGCGTCTGACGGCTGTGAGTGTCAGCTCAGGGCTGAGATCGTCCTGTGATGTGGCCTCAACTCTTGTCTCCTTGTCCAGACTGCTCACTAGAAGCTCAGCCCAAATATGTCAGAGGAGGGAAGCGTTATGGACGAAGGTCTTTACCAGAGTTTCAAGAAACCGTGGAGGAGTTCGCGGAGGTGACCGTGATTGAGCCCCTTGAAGAAGAAGAAGAAGAAGCAAGGTCTTCACACATCCCGGCCGGAGACCACCATGAGGTAAGGCATCGGACGGACACATCCATCTGGCCCGCAGGTGTGGCTGTCCAGGACACCACATGGCTGTGATGCGGACAGGAAGCCTGAGGGAGTTTATGGCTTTTCTCCGTTACCAGCCGCTTGCTAGTCTTCTCACTTGCCTTTTAGACACATATGGCTAACTTCTCTATTGTTTGAATGATTTCATCCGTGTCCACTTTGGGAGAGCTGATGTTTCTGTGCCTGCTCTATGTCCATACATTTTTTGATTCAGCTGTTTTCAGGTGATCCGGTGTCTGCTACTTCTAGCTGTTCTTCGAAATAGATCTCTCCTCCAGGACTCTGCCATTTTCAGGGGTGAAAAGCGAGCCAGCCCCACCCCCAAACAATAAAACAGCGCCCGTGACAGGTAGGACATGAATGCAGTGTGGTGAGGCAGTGCGAGAGCCGGCATCTTCTCTCTTTTTGGGGGAGGGAAGCAGTTTTAAAACTTGGTTCTTGTCACGGCTCTCGGCAGTTGGCCATGGTTCTTCCTCCCAGTCCGCGACACCTAGCTCGTCTGGCTCTCCAGCAGTCAGATGCACTTGCCTCCCTCAGCTCCCGTCTTTGCATTTTACATGTTGCCATCTTGTACCAATGAAAGAGAAGCAATAACAACATTTTCTTGATTCTTTTTTCCAGCCCATTGACTGGCATGCCGTTTATAGGACATGATTGAATGTGTCATGCTGAGCAAGCTCTGAACACTTCTTGCACATCCCAGCTCAGCCTGGGAATGCAGACATTTCAGATACTAATATAAACTGGAAAAGAGACCAAATGTCTGTAGATTGTGGGTTGACTGTGTGTGTGTGTGTGTGTGTGTGTGTGTGTGTTCATTTTTGTCTAACGTCTTTGTGCAACTTACAATGACTTACAGGAAGCTTGCTCCATTAATATCCCCAGCAGTCAGACAGAGAGCACCCTCTACTTTCCAGAATACTCACAAACCCAAAGTAATAAAAGAGCCCAAGTCCTGAGCAGAAATGAAACCGGCCACAAGTACTGCAGTTTAGATGACACGTGACTGGGCAGCCAATCAGGCGTTTGCATCATTTTAAAAAAAAAACAAACAATACCCGTTCTCACCCCACAAGTGAAGGAGCGTGTCAAAAAATGTGAGCCAGAACGGAAGAAAGGTAGCTAGAGAAGAGAGAGAGAAACCACAAAAATGGTGTCAGTTGTGTGGGTGAGAAGTGACAGCTGAAAACAGAGACGGCCATGAGAAGCAAGCAGGGAAACGCGCCTGAAACCTGGAGTGTCCCAGCCTTGGGGCCAGTCGGCCTGAGGCAGTGGCTACTTCCTGTCTTGGTTCAGTGGGTTGGGTTTCAGACCCTTTCCTGGGTCCCACTGAGAATGTTGATAGAGCCTTTTCCCCAATGAAACACATACATTTTCACATGCACCAACGTTTTACACATACAGTTTTAGGGAGGCTGGTAATTCACATGCTTCCGTTTTTACAGTGTTGGTAATATTTATGTTGCTGTCAGAAAGGGCATCATTTTATGACACATCTGTTTAGCAACCCTGAGTCCTGTGGAATGTGTCTGAGACACCTCTCTGTGGAAACATGGTTAAAACGTGTCTCAACACTGTAGGAGGTCAGCTTTTGTTACTTGGAGAACACTTTTAAGACTGGCATCTCCCTTTTCTAGCTATTTTGAGTCCCTGAGGCATTAGTATTTGGTGTTAAGAAATTAAATGATTACTTTGTGTTTTAAAAAATATTTTTAGAGAGAGAGAAGAAGGGAGAAAGTGTGTGTGTGTGTGTGTGTGTGAGAGAGAGAGAGAGAGAGAGAGAGAGAGAGAGAGAAACACTGATGAGAGAGAAAGTCATTGATTGTCTGCCTTCTGCCCTTTCCCCACTGGGGATCAAGCCCACAACTAAGGCATGTGCGCTGACTGGGAATCAAACAAGCAACCTTTTGGTTTCTGGTTGACGTTCAACCACTGAGCCACACCAACCAGGCTGATTACTTAGTTTTTAAGAAGATAGTTTCTGGTTCCCACTGGGGGATACCCAGAAAATTCTCAGGCAGGGCTGATTTTGTTGCTGGCAGTATATTTCTTACAGCCTTGTTTTATCTTATCTACTGACTTCCAGTGAGATTTATTGTTTAAAAAGTGAGAGTCTGGTTTCATGTCTAAATAAAGATAAGCGTTGAGGCCTGAGTCTGGGCAAAAGATTGGAAGGGCAGAGAAGGAGGGGACAAGAGAGAGACAGAGACAAGCAGGCAGACATTGATAGGTTGCCTCCCGCACACATCACTACCATAGACCAGAAACCCAGGTACGTGCCCTAGATTGGGAATGGAACTCGAGACCCTTTGGTGCTCAGGTCAAGGCTCTAACCACTGAGAACACTGGCCAGGGTAGGTATGATCTTTTGCAGCTAAATATAGAAGCTTTGCTGTCCAACGACCCACTGGCAACAGAATAGCTAACAGGGGACTGGAGGGGTCATTTCTCTCATGGTCTGCTTCCCGAGGACTTCTCCTGCCTCAGCTTTGATGGTCTGTGATATCCTCCCCAGAAAGCCACCAGGAGTTCCAGTTACCACCTCTCACCCTGTCTTTTTAAATTCGGGAATCGGACTCAAACCGAAGCTCTTCCAGCTGCTTTCTTGCTTAAAAAAATGAAGTATTTGGAGAGCTGAAGGGAGCCTGTCAGTTTTCAGATCAATTCATCTCTTTAAAAAATGAGCATGCTCCATGTGACATTTTGGATGTTCCTGTTGGCACTAAGGCCAGCCCCAGCTTCATGCAGTACCCGTGGTCGTAGGTCACAGTCACGGATACCTGCAGCCTCTGGCAGTGTCACCCGTGTGTCCGTCATATGCATACTTCTGGGCCCAGATAGCAGTCCTGTTTCTTGGCCCATTTCCATGGTAGCCTCAGTCTGGCCAACGGAAGTCCACGCTGTGGGCAGCATGGGCCTGTGTGAGAAATGCCCTCGTCCCTTCTGCAGAAGCTGTTCTGGTCTCCTCCGAGTGCTGGGTAGCCCCCCATGGGGAAGCCGGAGAGGAAACCATTCTCAGTGACGTGTGGGATTTATTTATTCTTAATTTATAAAGCGTTCAGAATCTGGCAGGAGTTCTTTATTGTACTGTTGACTTCTTTTTTCTCCCTTCCCGTTGCCTGAGGCCCTTTGGTCTCCTGCCTTTGGGTGTGAGGAATTTATTCCTCGGCTGTGTTTTTTATCAGTGGCTCACACTTCCTCTCAGTGCCACTGGGCAACACGGAGGGAGGGTGGGCTGGGCCTCCCCCCGGGAATATTTCACGAGAAGCCGTCAGGCGGAGAGCTGGAGACAGACTGCTTCTTCTTGGTTTTGATGTGCGTTTCCTTTGACTCCGGATCCTGGCTCGGGGGCCATGGGGCTCGGGGCTGCCTTTGGGCTGCAGGCTCCCCTGCTCTCTGACACGCCTGAGGTCTCTGATGAAGACTAAAGCACCCGCACATGCTGTCGGAAGTTAAATTGGGGGAGGAGGGGTGGTCTGGCCGTAGCTAACCCAAGAGACTAATTTTAGCTCTAGGGTGAATCAAGTAATTATTTTATGTATCTGAGGACTGGGTAGGGGTGGGCAATGGAAAGGAACAGTGTCCCAGGCACCTGCAAAAGCTGTCCTCATGGTTGGCTCGCTTCCTTCTAGGAACTCATCCTATAGGGGTAAAACAACACCCCCTCCATCTCTCTAGGGTTATTCCACAATAGGGGAGTCGCTGAAGACTGACAGTTCATTCCGAGGCTCCTGGGTTAGTGGTTCAGAATCTTTTTCTGCATCTTTCCTCGAAGGCCTTCTCCCACCAGGCTTATAACAAAAACTCCAGATAGTCCTCAATAGTCGTACTTGTCTGTGTCTCCCTGTAACTCCACCCTTCCCCTCCCACCCAAGAAGACATAGACACGCAGGCCAGTGAGAGTGGTGCTAGGAACGATTTTATTTTTATATACATTTATTTTTAATGTAAGTGCCTGTGACACGCCAGGCTTCCTCGGTTACAGCGACTTGGAACTCCTCCCGTGGCGGTGGGTGGTGCCCCGTTGTGATTGTTGGGAGCCGTGGGTGAGAAGCAGCGTGGTTAGTCTGCAGTGACAGATGCTCCACCACGTGGCCTTGACTCTGAATAGAATAGATGAGAATGAGTCTTGTTGGGAGGTGGTGTTGATTATATGCCACTTTTGTTTCAGTTCACATATGTTAAAGCCCTAACAAACAGTAAACATTTTATTGTCTTCATCCTACCCTTCCCCTCCCCCAGCTTAATTTAGGCAACTTGATTCTTTCCTGCTGAAACAGGAAATATGTAACCTCGCTACTAAGCATGCCTCCCCTACCAAGTTTAGCTTACAAGCCCTTCAATAAGCCATTCCATAGTGAAAGACGGCTGTTATCTACTCGGTTCTCAGCACCGAGACGTGTATTATCGAACTTCGTTTGGAAGCCCTGGAGCAAAATGTACTAATTCACCAGGGACAGGTAGGTTCCACCTCAGGCTGAAACTGGCCTCCGCCTTCCAGTTTAGTGCATTATCTGGCAGGTGGATCCCTTGGGAGTCTGACCTCTCGTTCTGGGTGGTATTGAAAGGAAAGAGGTGATTTTTTTTTTCTCTTTTCATGGGGCCATTTTCACTCGAGGCAATTCAATTGGACATTCTATTCTGAATTAACCCACACGAACAAAGGGCACATTCTTGATGCCAATGTGTAAGGTGTGATTAATGAGAAGGTTTTAGTTGTCATCATTCTTGTTCCATTTCATTAAGAAACAGAAGTGAGTTTTTAGGTTCTAAAGAGTACGTTTTCTCTCCCCCCTCCCTCCCTCTTTTATATTGCATATATGCAGTGGCTACTAAACTAACCTTGAGTTTTATGTTCATGCTTCTTCTAAGGGTAGGTGGTAGGGGGCAGACAAAACAAAACGGATCCTCAGTTCGGTTCAGTATCACTCAGCCCTGGTAGGAAAGGTTGTTCAGTTAATACAATTGGGGCAGGGCCACTTTGCTTTCTGCCCCGGTTGAAAACAGGGGACACCTTGTTAACTGTTTTCCTCCACAGGAATAAATCAGGTCTGGTAAGATTCTTATCAAGAGCAAGAGACTTGAAACAGTTATTTTTTCAACTGCAGACAATAATAGTGTAAGCCAAAACCCTGCGGTTTAAGTAAGGACCTGGGAGAAAAGTTAAAGCCAATTGCTTCATTTGCTCCAGAATGGACAAGCAAATTAAGTCTTTGTGTTGGGACTGTGGGGTTAGGAGGTTGGGAGACAGGGGTGGTTTAAAAATAAAATAAAAAATAAAAAACACAAAACTGATTTTACTACTCTACATAAAATCAAACTTCTTTAAGACATGTGAAACTGACTTATAGTCCCCTTATGTTCGTTTTCATATATGCATAACTTTGCCGTTAAGCTTTATGAATTATTCATTTGCATTGTATAGAGTAAATATTTAATTCTGGAACAAACATCTTAATAACTGGGAGAAGTTCTGCTAATAGCTTTTGTAGTTGAAATGCACCCATTTTCCCATTACTTCCATAGCATTTTTTTTTTACATTCTCTTTCAGACAGTCTTTTTAAAATGTGTTTTTATTGATTTTTAGATAGAGAGAAAGGGAGAGGGAGAGAGAAACACCAATGAGAGAGACACATCCATCAGCTGCCTTCTGCATGCCCCTATGGGGAATCAAGCCCACAATCCAGACATGTGCCCTGATCATGGGATGATGCTTAATTCACTGAGCCACACCTGCTGGGCCTTAACATTCCGTAACATTTTTGGTCTAGTCTTTTACTTTGACAGTCTGTCAGCAGTTTTAATACTGTTGTCATTTATTTCCATCGAACGGTATGACATCACCAGGATACATTTTTTATTCATGGAATTCCAGTGTTTCTCTTTATATTTCTTAAGTCTTATTAGATCATCTGGCTATTCCCAGAAATGAGACACTCATCTAAGATGCAATTGTAGATCACTTGAAAGCGGTGTAGAAAAGCCCCTACAAAGCTAATAGGTTATTGAGGCTTTCAAGCTTTGCTGTTCTGGAAAGTCTTCCTGACTTGACCCTAAAGGGAATTCCCCTGGAGTCAGCCCCCACTTCGTCCACCTTCCAGATCAGCAGTTTCTAATACTTACTGTCTAACTAACACAGACAACCAATCAAAAATTGACAAGTTAGCTTTAATGATAATAGTAACATTTTCCAATTACACACCAAGGGTTTTCCAAATGGAAAAGCAGTATTCACACTATCAGTCGTTGAGAGTAACTCTGATGAGCAAGATTCCATGAGCAGATGTATTAAAAAAAAAAAATCCCTTTCCTTTAAGGACTTGAAAATCCCGTGAATCAAAACCAGTTTCCAGCCTTGGTAGGAGAGTCGTTAAGAATAAAACTCTTAGATTGGACATTTCTCCACACTGGCAGCACCGAAGGCTCATTGGCATCTAAATATGTGTGCATTTAAAAATCGTACATTGGTTCCCATTCTCAGCACTGACTCGTAACGTTTCCTTGCTTTAAAAGATAAAAGCACTGATTTGCATTCTAGAAGTGACAGTCCTGCATCTGAGCTACTTGTCCCTTGTTCTGAGCAGATTAGGAACTGGGCTGTCAGGGTCTCCACTGGCCACTTTGCCTTCAAAGGTGAGACAGTGGGAAGCGAACCAAAGTCCCAGGAAGTGTGTCCCTGCAGGAGCAGCAGCCAGTCCTGCTGGCACACTCAGTGTCCAGTACCTGGCCCACAGTGTGGATTCATAAATAGTTAGGGCATAAATGCCATAGATGCTATGTTTTCATCAGAAGCATCCTCCTAAACCAATTTTTTGGTGTGTTTTATTTTCCTAATACTTCCTCTGCTTAGCTACTCTTGTAAAATAGGCCCTACAGCTCAGCTTGTTTGGGAAGCTTTGCTATTCCACTAAATTTCCTTCCTCTTCTTTCTGGCCTTGCTAGGCTTTCCCCTTTTCAAATATACAAACAAAAACAAAACAACAAACCCACGCTTAAAGCTGTTGAGATCAGCTCAGCAACCTCTGCTGGGAAAGAAGAGCCCGTGTGTGCCCCCATAATCGTTTTAATTAGCCATACATTCTGCGGGGCACAAGGTCCGCCCTGGAGCAGATGGTCGGTGGGGGCTGTGACTGGGCTATTGTGGGCAGAGGCTGTGCCAGGCCCACAGGCTGCAGATGCTGGCCTGGCCTCAGCGCTGGAAGCCCTGGAACCAGGAGACTCAGGCCATCTGCTCCGCAGTCCAGCCAAGCAGGTGTCCCTCCAAAGAAAGCATTCCTGAAAGCAGTGCCGCCTGCGCGGCCCATGTGTGCGGGGCAGCCTCGTCCAGCTGTAGGGAGCTGGCCACAATGGCCAGCGGGACATGAGGTGCACAGCCCACGAGGCTGAGGCCGGGGCAGGGCTCCCTTTATCTGCCTGAGGGGGTGGGGGTACAGCCGCTGACCCTCTGCCCTCTGTCTGCTCTCAATGGGGCTGTGGGCCAGCCTGCTTAGCATGGTAATGTGGAAGCGCAAGCAGCCCTTGTCTGCTGTGGCCACCCAGGGGACACTGTCCCACGTGGGACGGGCCCTGGGAGGCCCTGCTCCTAAGCAGGAATCAAAAGTTGATTGCATCATCGAAACTTCCATGCTCAAAGCTGTCCTTTCTACAGGTCTCTTCTATGCTTCTTCTTAAAGCTGACATTGGTCTGTCCGCTGTTTCTTTCTTTTTTTATTATTTTGTTTATTTTATTGATTTTTAGAGAGCCAGAAACATCGATGAGAGAGAGACATTGATCAGCCACCTCCTGCACGCCCCCTACTGGGGATGTGCCCGCAATCAAGATATATGCCCTTGACAGGGATTGAACCTGGGACCCTTCAGTCCACAGTCCGATGCTCTATCCACTGAGCCAAACCGGATTCGGCATCTGTCTGCCGCATTTGTCTGCCTTTGGCCTAGTTTGAACAGCCAGGTGTAGAAATAGTCGTTATAGTATTTATTTCCTTAACAGACACTTAGCACTAATTTGTACCAGGCGCTATTTTAAGTGCTCTCCAAATATTAGCATACCCTCATAGGTGGGCATTGCTGTTCACTTGCCCAGGAGGAAACAGGAGTTAGGTGCCCTGCCCAGGGTTGCTCAGCCAGCCTGTGGTAGAACTGAACTGAAATTGAACTTGGGGAGTTTGGCGCTGGAGTCCAAACCCTTCACCACACCATTGTTCTGGCTGCAATTATAACAAGAGTTAACATTTCCCAGTGCCGTGTCCCCATTAGTTGTGTGCTCCCACTTTGCAGATGAAGTGGGGGTACTGAGGGGTCACACAGAACGGCGAGCCAGGAGGACGGTCTCTCAGCAACCCCTAGTGCTCACGCATGCCACTGTTTTGCCTCTGGAGTGAGGAGTAAATCCCTCAGAATTAGTATTTTTAATTTATTAATATCTGTTCTTTCTCTGGTGAGGGGCTACATGAAACTTTAAGGGAAGAAATCTGAAACCCTTTTTGTGTGTGAATTAGTGCTGGAACACCTCCCAGCAACTGTCCCTCCCTTTCCATTTTTCCTGCGATTTTTGTGATTATCTTCCACCCAGTGCCCCCGGCTGGTGTGTGTCTCCGGGCCACCTGCCAGGCTTGCACTGCCTGGGTAAACCAGCAGCAATTAAACGACCTTGTTCCGGAATGATGCCTCCCTTTTATTGGTGCTGTTCCAGTAGCCCAATGATCTAATCCCCCAACCTTTTAACCTGCCTTCCCTCCGCCCCCCTCCGCCCCCCCGCCCCCGCTTTTTAATTGGAATTGCTGGCTCCAGGCAGTGAGAATGAAAATAAATGAGCTGTGAATGAATTGAATCTCCTCCTCCCCTCCTCCCGCTGCAGCCCCCCTACCCTATTGCAATTTAATAAACGTTCAGCCGCCATGTGCTTACCTCCCTCTTTATCAGGATGGCAAAACTCCCTCTCCCATTGAGGTGGTCTTGGAATGAAAATGTAGCCATTAGTATAAGCTTGCTTCTCCCCATCAGGGCTGCTCCTAGCTGGACCTGTTTCTCTCTCAGGGCCAGGGGAGGGATGCTTGGGAAGTTGTTACCCCTGGAGATTTTAAAACAAGTTATCCCTTACACTGCCCCTGCCTCCCCCCAGCCCTAAGGGTTTGTGTGAAGCGATTTAAGCTGCTGGTGCTGCCTGGGGTTTACAGGTTTTGCTGTTGCGAGGCCATTGAGTTGGGCTATCTTAAGAATGCCTCTTTTGGCCGAAACCAGTTTGGCTCTGTGGATAGAGCGTCAGCCTTCAGACTATAAAGGTCCTGGGTTCGATTCCGGTCAAGGGCATGTACCTTGGTTGCAGGCACATCCTCAGTGTGGGGTGTGCAGAAGGCAGCTGATCGATGTGTCTCTCTCTCTCATCGATGTTTCTAGCTCTCCCTCTCCCTTCCGCTCTGTAAAAATCAATAAAATACATTAAAAAAAAAAAAAAGAATGCCTCTTTAGGATGGTCGTGGTCACAGTCCCCAAGGTAGGTCTCAGATAAGTGTCCCTGATCTTTCCACACTCTGTTAGCTTACTGGTTCCAGCAGGGTTCACCTTCCTGAACAGCTCCTGGGCCCCCCACATTACCATGCTAAGTGGGCTGGCCCACAGCCCCACGTCAGGGGCCCCAGTGCTAGAGGGCATTCCAGGTACTGTACTGCATTGTGGTAAATACAGTAATTTAAGGGAGAGGACTTTCCTTTTCTCCCACTCCCACGTCACAGGAAATTCACTCAGTGAGAATTTGAAGAACAGTAACGCTGTGCCTATTTATGTTGCATAAACAACATTTATAACAGTAAAGGAAATAAGATTGTTTCTCGTGTCCGTCAAGCACATGTATCTACTTCATTGTCTCTATTTCCTTCCGGCCTTTGTCTAATTGTATAAATATTTTTGCCAGCAGCAATATTAGTGTAGATAGCATTTTTGTTATGGACTTTCATCTAACATTTCATAAGACATTTTTCCATGCTCCTACATGCTTTTATGATTATTCTTTTAATGACTACGTTATGATAGATCATTACACTTTTATGCCCCAATGTTGAATATTTAAATTGCTTTCAATATTCTGCTAGAAAAAAATGCTAAATGTATGTATTTATGTCTATGTTTTTATTCTTTGGGTTTTATTACCATATGAAATTATTGAGTTAAAGAGTATGAATATTTTTATGGCTTTTGATACATTAAGTCATTTGCTTTACTAAAAGGGTAATATCCATTTACCCTGCTACCATTAACATATAAACAGGCCTATTTTAAATTAGGGTCTTGATGGTAATAGGAGTCCCATCTTACTTTTCTAATTCAGTGGGAACAAAACGATTCCTTGGTTTCCATTTCTGCTTCTTTGATGGCTGTGGAAATGAACCTTTCCCTGGGGTTCAGGAGGTTTCCCTATAGCTGATGCCCCTGAGTTAGGCTATCTTAAGAATGCCGCTTTTGGCATTTGTGTAATTGTGTTGCCTCTTATGCAAATTGTCTGTTTGCATTCTGTGCATATTTACTGGAGACTTGACATTTTTCTTATAAATTGACACAAATAACAATACTTCCCCAGGGCCTGTTCCAAGGCTATTGGCTTGGGCTATCTTAAGACTGCCCAAGTTTAAATTAATGAAAAAAATTGTAAACATACATTCAATATGTATTACATAAACACATGTCCAATAAAAATAAGACTTTCTATAGTGCTTGTCATGTGCCAGGAACAATTCTAAGCATTTTACCCAGCTCTGTGAAATATGTACTACTTTATTCCCACTTTACAAATGGGAGACTAAGGTGAAAGAGGTTCAGAGGCTTGTCCAAACCCAACCTGATAGGTAAGCCAAGATTCAGAGCCTGGCAGTCCAGCTCCACATCCGTGCAGTAACACCCATAACTCCATCTCTTATTATTGAGGGGTAAGAGTTGGGAAAAAATGGGCAGGGAAATACCGTCCTGGAATTGCACCAGACACATGCACCCAGTCCTATAGCCTCAGGGGGATGTTGGAGGCAGGATAGGGTAGCCTCTTGCTTGCTCCTCTGAACTAATGGCTCACTGTTTTAAAATTCATTGAGAAGTGGGCAAATGTAAACAATAAACTTTTATGTAGCAAGATACACACCTTGTTGCTTTAGGAATTGTTACCAAGGATTTTTTGAAGGTGTGTTTGCATTTTTCCAGCTGTATCCCAGTGGGGCTTCCTTTATTATTCATATCCAGGAATATTCATTTTGTCTTTTCTCCTGTCAGTTTGTACTATTTAAAACCATCCCCTAATAGTGATTTGGTAGGTTTTATTTTAACCAAATGATTCTTAGACCAAAGAAACCTATTTTTATTTGTTCTAGGTGGATTTAATGGATTTTATTTTAGGGTGTGTCCAACTTATAATACTGAATGAGTTTTCACATTTGGAGTGCCAAAATAGTATGAGAATTTAAATCATTTGCTCTGAAGAAATAAAAATCTATATGTGTAAAAGCCTAATATGCAAATTGTCCCCATGGAAGTTCAACCGGGAGACTGATCGCTTGCTATTGCTGGCCACCAGGAGGTGGCAGGGAATGAAGGAAGACCCTGGCTGGCAGCCAGAAGGCCCCCATTGGCCCTAATTGCTGGCCAGGCCTAGGATCCTACTTGTGCATGAATTTCAAGAAATGGGCCTCTAGTAAATAAATAAATTATTTGCTCTGTTAGATGAGGAAATAAATAGGGAAGGACAGACAGACAGAATGCTTTTATTAATTGGACTTTATTGATTTAAAACTTTTAATATACAAACAGTTGAGTTCTTCCCCCAAAAATATCAGAAAATCTATGGAGCACTATTTACTCCACTGCTCCCTCCCTACAGCCACCATGCATGGACAGCCTTCAGGTTGGATCTGTCTTTATGTGGAAATGCGGGCTGATAAAACTGTAATCAGACAAACAAGCAAAAATCACATTGTACCCTTTTTCAATTTTCACAGATACCATGTGTATCAGTGACTTTCAGTTGTAACCTGAATGAGTTGTAGTGAACTTATATATTTTGAGTTATTGCCTTTTGATGTCTTTTCTGTAATTCAACTCATCATTGTCAGTGTGTGGTTTCAGTTCAGTGTGCAAAATTTGGGGAACTCTGAATTGGTGTTACCTTCAGTGTGTTTTTAAGTAAAGTATGGAACTGTGACACCATGTTGGATGGCTGTCCTTCAGTTAAGAGGAGAGGACTGAGTGTCAAGAGGAACAAAGTGATATGCTTACTCATATCAACTTGCACTAGCTACTGAAAGTCAACCTGCACACTGCCTGCCGTGAGCAATCCAAGCTGTGGAGACAGGAGTAACGAGGCTTCTTTTCCTGTTGAGTTTGTTTCAGGATTCTAAGAAATCAGCCAGCACAGAGAGTGGGCTTGAAATAGCAGCCAGGTTTTGAAGGGGGGTGGTAAAGGGGTAATACACCTTTTTTCCCCTCAGTGAGTTTTCCTGCGATGGTTGTAGATCCTCCCAAAAGCAGTGATTAGGCAGCTCACCGGTGAGGAGGCCAAGGCCACTGCGAACCTGCTTGTTGCCCATGGTCGGAGCAGACCTGTGCCATGTTGGCCAGTGGAGCAAAGCCTGGATTGGGATTCTGACCTGTCCTTGGCCAAGTCAAATGTGCACCAACCCAAACCACAACTCTATGCTGTGATGTGGAAAAGACCCCATAGCAGTAACATAGCATGTGCTAAAGGGGGCAGAATGGCTGAAGTAAATGTCACTGCTTTTATTTTTATTTTATTTTTTAAAATATATTTTATTGATTTTTTACATAGAGGAAGGGAGAGGGATAGAGAGTTGGAAACATCAATGAGAGAGAGAAATCGATCAGCCGCCTCCTGCACGCCCCCTACTGGGGATGTGCCCGCAACCAGAATACATGCCCTAGACCGGAATCGAACCTGGGACCTTTCAGTCCGCAGGCCGACACTCTTTCCACTGAGCCAAACCGGTTTCGGCAATGTCACTGCTTTTAAATGGCAAGGTACATTTGACCTTCCTAGCCTACCTTGTTTTGGGTTGCATCTGTACCCTCTGACTGTGCCACAAACACACTAGGCTCATTCCTGCCTCCAAACAGCAACTGCTCCTTTCTTTTCACTTGGCTGTCTCCTGCTCCTGCTCATCTTTCAGGTCTCAGTTTAGATAAGTGATTCTTTAAGAAGTCTATCTCCCAAGCCTGAAGGATCCCATGTATCCTCAGAGCATCTTGAACTTCCCCATCATATCACTTAATATACTACCATATTGTACTTCCTGGTTTGATTTTTTTGTTTGTTTGTTTTGCCTGCATGTATGTCTGCATTAGCATGTGAATTTCTCGAGGCCAGAAATATGTTCCTCCTCTTCAGAGTTGTATTCCAAAGATGGAGCAAAATCCCTGGCACCCAGGACACATTGTTGAGGAGCACATACATCCATGCATGCATTCAAACGCTTGTTGGTTGGTGGGACCTGAATATTTGCTCCGGCCTGGTTTTGTTGGTTGTGGCAGATTGTGCTGTGGCATAAGTGACTTCGCCATCATGAAAGGCAGTTCCTTGGTGAAACGCCACAGAAGGCTGTGTGCTGTTTCTTAGGAGGCTGGGTGAAGAGAAAGCACGAGGGGGTCCTGGATCTGTGACTCACGCAGATGATGCTTTCAGGGGCACTGATCTTCTTCTTTTGCCTTCTCTAGCACTGGAAGACGCAACCCAGTGAGGAGTACGAAGCAGAAGGTAGGCGCTGAGTGTGTGTCAGGGAAGGACGGGCTGCCGTTCACGGGCATTCTCCACACGCCCCGTCCTGCATTTCCTGGCCTTCCTCTAACAGCCTGGCATGCTAGAGGCCAACTAAGAAGTAACCTTAAGAACAGCAGCAAGAAAAATTCACTCCCAATTGATAGTTTATCATTCTAAAATTCTAACTGTTAACATCATGCAAGATAAGAGAACTATAAGACGTAGAATTTCACTACGGTTAATTACTCTCTTATATAGACTTCGAAATTAATTTGTGAGCCCTCTTGAATTAAATAGTGACCTGTTTCTTGACAAGTTTTTGATGTATTTAAGAAACATCACTTGAAACATGTATGGTTTTATTAAGCACAATGTCACCCCAATAAATTCAATTAAAAAAAAACAACAACATTAAAACACGTTGATCTTCTGGCCAGCAGATGGCACTGTGGCCCAGCTGACAGAACCTCAGCCGGCTGCACAGTCTACTCAGGCAGGTTATCTGTATTTAAGTGCAATTACAGCGTGTTCTCTGGGTCTCAGCCTGGAAACACACAGCAGTAAAGGGCTTAATCTCTTCGATAAATAACACTAAATGCTCTTCTCAACCCTCCAAGTTCTTCCAGGCACACAAAATTGTGCCAATAATTATCTCCATGTGTAAGTAATGACTTTAAAGACTCTAATAAATGGGTTAAGTTGAAAATGTAACTAGAAGTGAGGACTTTTAATAGAAAATAAATTTTGATATTTAAATAAGTAATTTTATCTTTAAGTCTTTACATAGGACTTATCCTTAATATTTAGATAATTAATAACTTGCAGCTCACAACCTTTTTATTCTTTGGAATTGGACTGTTTTTGCCAGTCAAAATATTCATAGGTATAAAAATTTTGGAACAAACTAATCTTTTTTTTTTAATTATAATGTGTCTTGATGTGGTCCTCTGAACAAACTAATCTTGAGACATGATTGTTTCATGACATTTATCATGAAGTTATTTTCTTCTCAGTAAAACCAGTGCCAGATAGACTTTCTGGTGCTTAGACTAGAAAGAGTGGAGATGATGGTAGCCCTCGTTGAGGTGGGTAGATGAAGCTCATGGAATTCATCTCACCCAGCCTTCTCCAAAGCCTGAGGCTATACATGTTTTCAGTTGTACTGAAACAGGACTAGATCTTTGGCATGCTGCACTAGATCTTCCTCGGAGTGTCTGATTGCCCTAGGTGTAGCCTGAGAACCAGGGGTTCCATTGCATTTGAACTTCAGAATTAAATCAAAATGGAATCAGCAGCATTCATAGTCTTTTTTTTTAATTTTTATCATTTTTACTTTCAAAAAAGCACTATTTTTTTTCTTTGAGAATAGGTCTCGCTCTCTTTGTAACCCTTCTGAGACAACACAGTGTCTGCTTTTATTTCAGGCCAGCTAAGATTTTGGAACCCAGATGATTTGAATGCCTCCCAGAGTGGGTCTGCCCCTCCCCAAGACTGGATAGAAGAGAAACTGCAGGAGATTTGTGAAGATTTGGGGATTACCCGTGATGGTCACTTGAACCGAAAGAAGCTGGTCTCCATCTGTGAGCAGTATGGTTTGCAGAATGTTGATGGAGAGGTGAGCCATGCATCACATACTTATACATGAATCATAATCACCATACGAGCTCAGCTGCCCACAGGCTGGGCACAGCCATGCTTTGGCTTCCTGCAGGAGGTTACAGAGCCTGCCTTCTCTTTTTTTTTCGGGGAAGTCAGCCACGAAGATTCTATCCTTGAGGAGCTCATGCTGTGTTGTAGAAGAGAAAAACGGACAACAGCTGACACCTCCTGAGCCCATACTCCGTGCCCCTCACTTGACCCCATGCTGTATATTATAGTCAGGTACTAAGCTCAGTACAGCCAGCATGTCAGATATACAGGGTGTCCCCCAAAAATGTCTACATGCTTTAACAGCCAGTAGCTCAATTTTGAAAATGAAATGAATTTTAATAAACACTGCCTTTATAATTATTCCAAGTGTGTGTGTACATTTTGGGAACATCCTGTCTTTGTAGACATGGCATTCATGGGTGTGAATGTGAGGAAGGTGTAGAGGTAAGATTAAGCAGGCAGATTGGAGTTGGGGAAATAATTTGAAGGCCAGACTGATGAGATTAGGTTTTTGGAGTGATCCCAATGCCAAGCTGGGTGCTGCAGCGGACTGCCATATAGGAAAAACTGACTTGCTGAGAGTGGTCTGGGCATCTTTCATTAGGCATATTGGAGTAAAGAATATCATGGCTCCTAGCTGGTTAGAAGAACAGCTAGGAGCCATAATATTCTTCTAGTCATGAAGAATGGAAAAGGGTCGGTGGTGGTTTTGAAGATACACAGGGGAGTTTGAAGGAGCGCCCAAAACTCTTGTTTAGTAACATTGTGAGCTTTGCATTTTCTGAGCTTTGCATTTAAGAAGAGAACAGGCAGGACTGGGCACAGTAATCATTTTTGAAACACAAGAATATAAATAATCCCAAGATATGTCTTTCAAAGAGCTGAAAAGAAGGGATTGGAGGGACTTGGAGGTTAGGGCTCAGTTGTAGCTTTGGGAATCTTTTGGTTATAATAATATTTGAAGCCTTGCTGTCTGTTTGCTCAGGGATCAGTAGCATTTCCTAAACCAGCAAGAGATTTGTCATCAAAGCTCCCAAGCAGCCTGGCTTGCGAAGGTCTTTTTCCCTTCTTCCTTGTGTATGTGACCATTATATGCCCTCTGACTACCTGTTTAACGGTTTATTTTTCAGCGGTGGCTGTTGAGTCATAAAATTAAATGCATCCTCCTAACTTATAAACCAGCGCAGTAGGTACAGTCTTAGGTTGTTTTTGCCAAGAAACAATTGCACAAGCATGGATTATTTATCTAAGAACAACTCTTGGAACAAACTGCAGCCACTTGCGGGCAGTGTATCTGTGTGGTGGAGTTTCCAGAACCTAGTGCAAGAAACAACCCATCCCGTTATTTTCCTCTCATCAGAAGCTGAGGAGAGGATTGCTCACTGAGTTTAGCGTTTCCTTACCACAGAGGACCTGAAAGTTCAAGATGATCTCATCCACGTACGATTTGGAATCCTAGACTTTTACAACCGGAAGCAATTTTAGGTTTGGTTATTCCCCATTTCATAGATGAAGAGTGAGATCACGGCCGCTTGCTGTTACCATGAGGAGGGACGGAGGCTCTGGCTAATGGCTGGGACGTGGACGCTGCCTCCCCAGTAGCAAGGACATCTATAGGGCAGCGATGGCAAACTGTCGCCCTGGCTGCCAGACATGGCCCAAAGGCTATTTGATTTGGCCTGCGCCATGTTTAGAAATAGAACCCTCTCGCTGCCCTTTTTTAAATCAGGAAGTTTTTTTAAAGGTTAGATTTGGCTTCATTTGCTGGCAGCAGGAAGTGCCTCGGGCCTTTGGGCAGGGCATGCCCTGGTGGGTTCGGTTCACTGCTTTAAAGGGCACTACTTTCTAACGTCTCCGGGCCATCCTGCCTCATCTGTCACCTCCTGGTCTCTGCGGGTATGGGGGCTTCATGGTCCCTATTCTAGTGCATTATTTTGCTACGTACGCATTGGGAAATGGATCTGTCTGCGGTAGCCTGGGGAGTGAGAATGTCCTCAGGGGTCTCGGTTTGGCTCCTGCACAGGCTGCAGGGGGTGCCCTAGTTGCTCAATTGACTTGTATTCCTTTCAGCCCAACCCTGCTCACCCGCCCTCCTCTGAATCCACATCCTTTTGACTCACCATTTGCCCGCTGCCCCTCGCCCAGTAACTGGCAGGGCTCACTTGGAATGGATCAGGTGATGGCTATTGAGGCAATCTGGAAGCTATCCATGGATTTGGCCAGGGTCACAGAGTTAAGCAGTGTGGGTCTAAGGTTAGAGCCACAATATGCGTGTTAACTCCGGTTAACTGCAGCTTGGATTTTACTGTGACTTCTGGTTTGATGGTCCGGAAGGCCTAGTCCTCTAAGAAAGTGTACTTTTGGTTGATAAGAAGGGGACTGAGAAGATAAGGGATCTTAGCAAACATAGGATCTTGACCCAGATACCTTTGCGTTTCATCACACAATTCTCTATTTGGAGCTATTGCTTCTGCCAAAGATTTCCACTCTTAAGAATGGATTTCTTGTTTTAGAGTCCTCTCCAGAGGAAGTGGTATATAAATAGAAATAGAGACAGATGTTTCCTATTGGATAGGAATTGGGAGGGGGGGGGAAGCATTTGACATGAAAAAAATGCCTCAAGCAATTACAAGAAGAATAAAATCAACAATTCTGAGATGACAGGAATCCTAGTTATAGTCCAGACTTAGGAAATGAATATTGTAAATTGAAGGATGTGTTACAAAGAGGCCTTTGTTAGAGTGGACCCAATTAATTGTAGGCTCTAATGCAATAAGAATAAGTTTGATGTTTATTCTTTTTATTACTTAGCAACAGGGGCATCACCCGGGAGCTTGTTAGAATTGCAGAATCTCAGGCCCCACCCCCACATTAACTATATCAGAGATTACATTTAACAAGATCCTCCAGTGATCTCTGCTTTAATCCTTGGAGGCATGTTCCTATAGAAAAGAGGAATCCAACTGCCAGGAGGAGAAAGAGGTCTTTACCTCCTCTCCCTGTTTTGTGTTTCAGTGATTCATCTGCTTTATTCCCCTTTCCTTTCCCCTGTGGAGCTGAGAAACAAACAGCTTCCTAGGCAAGCCTGTCAGAGAGACTGTAGTCCAGTGTCCTCTCCCCTCATTAGATGACGAGGACCACTTGATTACTGTCAGAGGTTGCAAAATGGCCAGAAAAATTCCCTTCTCTTTCCACCTCTTAGAATCCTTCTATTGCACAAACACAAAATCTTCATTTCTCCCATGCTAAAGCATTTAGACAAATAAAAAACACAAAACACGCAGTATCGTTCCAAATAACATTCTAAATCCCAAGTCATGGGTTTCAGATCTCAGTTTTTAGGCCATTGCTATCTGCCCTAGACCAAATTCTAACATACCAGTTTCAAAAATGTAATATATGTACAATATTATGTAGAGTAACCACAGTACAATGATTCAGTGTCCAACTAACTTTTACTATTACATCACTAGGAAGCTATATATTTTAAGTATTTTTTTAATTTATGAGAATGGTGTGTAGTAACATTAAAGATTACCTGCTCACCTGGCTGTCATTGTTTAGTGGTTGAGCATCAACCTGTGAGCCAGGAGGTCATGGTTTGCTTCTGGGTCTGGCACATGCCCAGGTTTCAGGCTCAATCCCCAGTGGGGGGTTGGGGTGCAGGAGGCAGCCAGTCAGTGATTCTCATAATTGATGTTCTATCTCTCCCTCTCCTTTCCTCTCTGAAATTAAAAAAAAAAAAGGGTACCTGCTGTAAAGGTGTGAGTAAAAGAGAAAACAGTAATTGCTAACTTGTGTAAAGATTGTGAAGATGTTGAATTGGACTTTTGTTTAGTTTGTGTGAGGTAGAAGGACATATTACTAGAAAGGAAAGTAAATTTAGTGAAACTAGAATAAAGGGACATGTTATATTTCTGGAGTTCTGGGATCAACATGGGTGCCAATT
Organism: Lasiurus cinereus; assembly: GCA_011751065.1. NCBI lineage: Eukaryota > Metazoa > Chordata > Mammalia > Chiroptera > Vespertilionidae > Lasiurus > Lasiurus cinereus. Next base: position 32,013,391 of record JAAGEH010000076.1, read on the forward strand.
TCTGTTGGCCAGTAGTGTACTTTGGGCCTTGTGTTATTTTGAGTGAAATATTTAAAATATTTGGTTACCTTTTTCTAGGTGCTTGAGGAAGTCTTCCATAATCTTGATCCTGATGGTACAATGAGTGTAGAAGATTTTTTCTATGGCTTGTTCAAAAATGGGAAATCCCTTACACCATCAGCCTCTACTCCATATAGACAATTGAAAAGGCATCTCTCCATGCAGGTAAGAAATAAATGGGAAGTGATTTCTTTTCTTTTTTTCTTTTTAATATATATTTTTATTGATTTCAGAGGAGAGGGGGTGAGAGAATTATTGATTGGCTGCTTTCTGTTGGGGATCGAGCCAGCAATCTGGGCTATGTGCCTTGACTGGGAATCGAACCATGACCTCCTAGGTCACAAGTCAACACTCAACCACTGAGCAATGCTGGCCAGGTGGAAGTAGTTTCTTTATAAGTAGAAGTTAAACCCATGTGAATTTTAATGACTTAACTGGTTGTTTGAAGAAAAATACTAAGGAGAAGGAGTAAGGCAAAAGAAGAATAAGAAGGAATAAGCCAGCATGAGTTGGGGAGAGGATGGGTGGTTGGGAAAGTAATGGGGGGATGAGGACACATATGTAATGCATTAATCAATAAAGAAATTAAAAAAAAAAGAATAAGCCATTGAGAAGGAAAAATTAGGTTTACAAAATGACCATAAATTACAAAGTGGGATGACCACTAGTTGTGCTCCTTTATGTTAACCGACGAAGAAACCTCGTGCTAAGTAGAGACATGTCCCATCTCTAGCAAGGAACTCTCTGCCAAAGTTCCTTGTTTTTGATAAGCTTTGCATTCTTGGCTCATTTGAGAAAAGGAGGTCAAAGGGGCTGCATGACTCTCCCCCCGCCCCCTCCGCTCCTCATGTAAATTAGAGAAACACACCTTCTGCTCTTGTGGTCAGGACTGACCAGTTTTGGTCTTCACCAGCACCTTGTAGAAATGCCTGCACTTACTTAAGTCTCTTTCTCCCTCCAGTCTTTTGATGAGAGTGGACGGCGTACTACCACCCCTTTGGTGATGACGAGTACCACTGGCTTTCGAGTCTTCTCCTGCCTGGATGATGGGATGGGCTACGCATCAGTGGAGAGAATACTTGACACCTGGCAGGAAGAGGGCATTGAGAACAGCCAAGAGATCCTGAAGGTGTGGTAGCAAAAATGGGAGGGAAAAAAACAAATTGGGAAAGGGTTGGAAAATTCCAGGTGTTTCTTGAAACTGTGGTTTGATTTTTTGATTTCTCTTTAATGATTCTATTCACAAGACCTCAAAGATAAGAGGTAACTTTTTCTACCCTCTTTAACCAGGAGTCTGTTGCTAACTACTTTCTATGTTTTTAACCCCTAAATTATTGAGAAGAAAAATGCTCTTAACTAATTTTTGGTTGCTAAGGATTAGAATGATACCATTGTGTTTATTTAAAGTGCCAGATAGAATTTTCTTTAAAAACATGTAAATAACCATGTGATGGTTTCCTTAAAGAGAACTAGTTATATTCCAGACTAAAGATTGTTCCTTAGCAGTCACTAAAGAAATGTAGTCATCCATCTTCTAGACCATGCATTTAGCTCTCTGGGTTTGTTAACCTTCACTGTCTGCTTCCAGAGGCTAGAAGGTGTGATTCTCCTGAACTTGTTCTGATTTCCAGGCCTTGGATTTTAGCCTTGATGGAAACGTCAACTTGACAGAGTTGACACTGGCTCTTGAAAATGAACTTTTGGTCACCAAGAACAGCATCCACCAGGCGGCTCTGGCCAGCTTCAAAGCTGAGATCCGGCATTTGCTGTGAGTTGTTTCATTCATTTCCTTTTCTAAATGTCCAGTAAAAGTCATGGAGATGCCTGTGACATACCCTTTTTTTTTCCATATGCAGATGTGGCTCATCTGCTATCATCTCTCTGCTGTAAAAATGAGGGAGAGCGGAGATGTGCATGTAGGTTTTTGAAGGGAGCTATGGAATGTCCTTGTTTTGGAAGGTGTTGGGTTGTCTTGGTTTTGTGTTTGTATTGAAGCAAGCCAGATGACAGCATTTTGGGGTCTACTAGAAACAGTTTCCCTTTAACTCAGTTTATTTCTGATTCTAGGGAGCGTGTTGATCAAGTGGTCAGAGAAAAAGAGAAGCTACGGTTAGATCTGGACAAAGCCGAGAAGCTCAAGTCTTTAATGGCCTCAGAAGTGGACGATCATCATGCGGCCATAGAGCGACGGAATGAGTACAACCTCAGGTGCGACTGGTAGGGCCAGATCCCTCCTTTCCCAGCACCCTGGCCCAGGGTGGTGTGGCTCAGCCTGCCTGCTGCTTGGCCACACCTGGCTGGCATGAATGAGGTTTAAGGAAAGCTAAAGGAAAACAGAATACACTTTCTCAAGTTGCTTGACTATGTTTCCACTTTTGGTAGATCCACATAGGGATGGATCTCTGAGGGATTTGACGGCAGCTTGCTGTTCTTTCCTCCTCCCAGGAAACTGGATGAAGAGTACAAGGAACGCATAGCAGCCTTAAAGAATGAGCTCCGAAAGGAGAGGGAGCAGATCATGCAACAGGTGGGCAAGCAGCGTTTGGAACTTGAGCAGGAAATTGAAAAGGCAAAGACAGAAGAGAACTACATCCGGGACCGCCTTGCCCTCTCTTTAAAGGTAACCTTCCTGTGAGTTCTGTGGTCTGTGTCCTGCTGGGGAAACCACAGCTGTGGAAGAAGGCCGGTCTGCCCAGGGCTCAGGCAGGTTTCCCATACGTTTACACTCCGGGCCATGACCCAGATATAGCAGGGCCCCGCTGGGATCTCCCTTTCAGGGTGTATCCAGGCTTCTGGTTTGTCAAGAGCTAATGCTTGTTCTCTCCTTCTCTCCCCCTGACGCTGCACTGGGTCCTCGGGGCTGTTTGGCCAGGTTGATGCCCTCTCCCGTCCCTGCCTTCCCTTCACTCCTTCCTCTTAGCAAATGGACTTGTCTCCGGCCACACAGAGCCCCTCAGCTTTCTTTTTGTGCTTCCCAGTGTGCCTTTTCCCTCACACATCCTACTCTCCTTTCCCACACCTTGCAGAGGAAGTGGTCCTTCTCTTTACTGGACTCTGACACCAGATGCTGTGGTACAATGTAGTCTAGAGATAAGCGGGGAGGGGGTCTGGACTCAGACTGCCTGGTTCCCATCCGAATACCACTGCTTACTGGAAAACCATGAGCAAGATACCCAAACCTGTTTCCTAATGTGCAAAATGGGCACCATCGCTCTGCCTAACCCGAGGCATTGAAATGGGGATTAAAAGAGATGCTGCACATACGGTGTCTGGAAGGTAATTGGTACACATGGAATATTCACTATTGCTGAGGTTAGGAAAGGTTCCCAAGCTCCACACATCAGAAACGGAGGTGATTCTCACTCCCTACCCATCCCAACTATTTCCTCTGTTGAATTTTCTCCCTCGTCTGCATCATCGCCATGTCCTGTGTCCCAGTAGCTCAAGTCCTCAGTCATCCTGACTCATCATTCTTTAAGTCTTGATGCTCTGCAGTGCCTCTCAGATTTATCCACTTCCTCTCCATTTCCACAGGCTCTGAGTAAGTTCAGAATTCATTGTGATTTCTCATGGACTTAATGCACAGCCTTTCTTCTGTCTGACCTCTGAATGGCCACCAGAGTTACCTTACTAAAGAACACTTACAATCCCACTCTTACCCATTGAACCCATTGTAAGGGTTCAATGTGGTAGCACTGGAGGCCCTTAAAATGGGGCTTGCCATACCCCCTTTCTAGCCTCAGGAACCACCAGCAATCTCCCCCACACCCCTAGCCCCGCCTCAGCCCCACCCATCTGTGTTTCATGCCCCCAACCCATTGCACCTGCCATCAGCTCTCTCAGTTCCTCAGTGGGCTTTTATGCTCCTTCCCTGCTTTCTCCAACACTGCAGGCCAAATTACCTTTTCATTTCCATTTCACTCACTTTGTTCTTGCCAGAAATAGGCCGTTTTCTGACCCATCATTGGTCATTGTATTCCTAGCTGACTCCCTTCCCACATCCAGACTGTATGCCCTGTTGTCAGTAACAGAATCTGATTATGCAGTGTCCAGAGCACCCCCTCAGACCCAGTACCTCGAGATTGCTGCTCGTTGTTGACATCTAAATATAGACATACTTTGAAGGGTTAGAGTTGTAAAATTGGCATTTTGGGCGAACAGTATATTTTTTAAATGCTTCAAACATGTTCTCTTTTACTCCATATTGCTGTGAGAGGATGTGAACATGAATGTGTTAACATATATTGGCTCTATATGCTTTTGGCAAAATGTACTTTGAAAATACTGTTCTTCCAATCAGCCTTTAATGTTGGAATAGAAAATAGGTTGAATGGCATGTCTGTGTGATTATATATTAACAAATGTGGGTGAAAATCTCTCTACCAAATACTATATTCAGTATTAAATACACATACCCTTTGTGGACTTCATTTTATGTATTATTTTATTATAGTAATTTTAACATATACCAATTATGAAAAACCTATATGTGTGTAGCTTTTATGTCTTTAAACCAAAATAAAATTGTAAACCAAACTCTATCATTAAAATAAAAATTCAGGGTTATTCTACTTTTTATAGTTTTTCTGACTTCTCTTTTGCTGTTAGCTGAACCAGTTTTCTCTCATTGGATAATATGTTGAGAATGTCTTTCATGTCATTAAATTTCCTACTGCAATGCTGTCCAGAAGAAAGATAATGCAAGCTATACATGTAATTTCAAATTTTCAAATAGTTACATTAAAAGGTTAAAAGGAACAGGTGAAATTAATTTTAAATCATTTTCTTTAATCTAGTAGTATCTCTCTCTAAACATTATCATTTTGATAGAATCAGTATACAAAAATTATTGAGAATTTTATATTCTCGTACCAACTCTTGGGCATCGGGGAAGTGTCCTACACTTCCAGCATGCCTTAGTTGGTGCTGTGGGTGTTTCAGGTTCTCAGTGTCCACACGTGACTGCCAGTGGCTCCCTATTGGACAGCACAGTGCTGTAGGACCAAAAAAAAAAAAGGAGGCAAGCTTTTAGATTATAAGATAAACATTCATTTTTTAAATATTTACTTTTGTCTAATCTGAAACTTTCAAAATGAACAAATTCTCAATCCACAGCCCTGATTTGTGTGCCTCCCATAAAATGGTACAACAGTTTTCTTGTTTTTCAATCTGTGCCTATTTAATTTCCCCAAATTTCTTCAGGAAAACAGTCGACTAGAAAATGAGCTGCTGGAAAATGCCGAGAAGCTGGCAGAGTATGAGAATCTGACAAACAGACTTCAACGAAATTTGGAAAACGTGTTAGCAGAAAAGGTAAATCTGTTGACATGGGACTTCCTGATACCCAGCTACCTAAGTGTAGTTCAGCAAAAGAGCAGGAGCAATGCCGCCAAGAAAATGCCTATTCAGGAAGGAGGTGGGTGGCTCACGGAAGCAGTCACTCTTTGTAGAGGTTTCATGTCAGAGGTTGGCTGTGAGGAAACCATTGCCTGGCACTGAGAAATGATCCCGGGGTTAGCTGAACACACCCCTCCAGAATGTTCTTCCCGTCATCCAGTTGGTAGTGTTCCTCCTCAAATGTCACATTCCTTTCATACTCAAGAGACTGGGTGAGCACCAGACTCTGGGACCTTTGGAATGTTATAGGTCACAGAAGGACACTGGGAAAATGACAGCTTTCTCCTTTTCCTTTTCTAGTTTGGTGACCTTGATCCCAGCAGTGCTGAATTCTTCCTTCAGGAAGAGAGGCTGACCCAGTTGAGAAATGAATATGAGCAGCAGTGCAGGGTGAGTAACTGGAGAGGACGTGGCAAGTGGAGTCAGTTTTCTCTCATTGGATAATATGTTCCAGTCCTGGGTTCCAGTCCTGCTTGGCCATTTCCCACTTACTCTGTGGGAGCCTCAATGCCTCACATGTAGGAGGTAAAAAATAATAGGGTGGTTCTGACCATTCAATGAGTAACTGAATAGGAAAGGGCTTAGAGCCTGGGACATGGTAAGCACTTAGCCCAAATGCTAGCTATTAATATTGTTATTTAGTATCTTGAAATATTAGGGAATCATGCACACTGCATTTAAGCCTGCTTTTTTTTTTTTAAATATATTTTATTGATTTTTTACAGAGAGGGAGAGGGATAGAGAGTTAGAAACATCAATGAGAGAGAGACATCTGCACGCCCCCTACTGGAGATGTGCCCGCAACCAAGGTACATGCCCTTGACCAGAATCAAACCTGGGACCTTTCAGTCCGCAGGCTGACGCTATATCCATTGAGCCAAACCGGTTTCGGCTTAAGCCTGCTTTTTATCTAGGTCGGAAATTACCGGTGCTTAGAGGAAAATATGGTTTATTCCAAGTAGAGGACTCTGTGGTCATGTTGATGTGCTTATTCCAAAATTAGCCTTTCCTGATTCATCATTACCGAGCTAATTGGATATAGTTTGCTTTAGTCCCATGGGGTGTTTTTTTTTCTGATTAGATTCCTTATTTTATTTGCAAAATGCAAATGAAGCAGAAACCACGCAAATCTTTAGCTAGTAAATAATGATATATTCTTACCAGAAGAGACAAAAAAAAAATCTTTATATAAATAATAGAAATGTTGGATTTTTTAGCTTAGTTATTTGAATTGTTTTTCTTAAATCACAAAGACTTCATTACTCTAATAAGGTAAGCCTAACTGAGTTCTGACTATTTTAGATAAACAGTCAGAGAAATGAGGAGAACATCATCTCCTTTTGAGGTCGCTCATAGTCTGCCTTCTCAGGAAATATATATGCACATCTTAAACTAAGAAATGAAACATTCATGCTATGTTTACAATTAAGTTTGGCTGTTGGCTCTAATCAAGTAGAGGTGTTTTTTATATGTCTTTAAAGTGAATTATGTCATCACTAAAATTTGTCAGTTCTATCTCCAAAAATTCCCTAAATCCATCCACTTCTCTATTTTTTTTAAAGCTTTTTGTAACTATACAGTTCACCCACTTGAGGTGTACAAATCACTGTGTTTTAGCACATTCACAGAAATGCGCAACCCATTATCATAATCCATTTTAGAATATTTCATCACACAAAAAGAAACTCTTATTTCACTTTATTATGCTTTCTTTCATGAACCCAGCCCTGGCAACTAATGACCTACTTTCTGTCTATAGATTTGCCTGTTCTTTACATTGCATATAAAGAACACTTATTTAATTACTAGAGTTCCGGTGCACGAAATTTGTGCACGGGGGTGGAGGGGGAATGTCCTTCAGCCCAGCCTGCTCCTATTTAATCTGGGATCAAGGTAGAATCGGGCCTAAACGGGCAGTCGGACATCCCTCTTACAATCCAGGACTGCTGGCTCGCAACTGCTCACCTGACTGCCTTCCTGATTGCCCCTAACTGCTTCTGCCTGCCAGCCTGATTACCCCCTAATCACTCCCCTGCCAGCCTGATTGATGCCTAACTGCTCTCCTGTCAGCCTGTTTGCCCCTAACTGCCCTCCCCTGCAGGCCTGGTCACCCCCAACTGCCTTCCCCTGCAGGCCTGGGTCCCCCCAACTGCCCTTCCCTGCAGGCCCGGTCACTCCCAACTTCCCTCCTCTGCTGGCCTGGTCACCCCTAAATGCCCTCCCCTGCTGGCTTGATCACCCACAACTGTCCTCCCTTGCAGGTCTGGTCCCTGCCAACTGCCCTCCTCTGCTGGCCATCTTGTGGTGGCCACCTTGTGTCCACATGGGGGCAGAATCTTTTGACTACATGGGGGCAGTCATCTTGTGTGTTGGAGTGATGGTCAATCTGCATATTACTCTTTTATTAGATAGGATAGAGACCTGCTGCATGGGTGGGGGCCAGCTGGTTTGCCCTGAAGGGTGCCCTGAATCAGGGTAGGTATTCCCTTGGGATATGGAGTGGCCTGGGCAAGGGGCCTGTGTTGGTTTTCAGGCTGGCCATGCCCCCAACAACCCAAGTGGAGGCCCTGGAATCTGGGATTTATTTATCTTCTACAATTGAAACTTTGTAACCTGGAGCAGAGCCAAGCCTTCTACTCTCACAGCCATTGAAACTTTGTTGCCTTAAGCGCCCACCAGGGTGTTTGGAAAGCTTGGCTTCCTCCCTCACCAGGGGCAACTCAAGCCTCCCTCCTGCTCTCTCTGTGGCCATAGCCATCTTGGTTGGGTTAATTTGCATACTTGCTCTGATTGGCTAGTAAGCATGGCTGTGGGTGTAGTGGAGGTATAGTCAATTTGCATATTGCTCTTTTATTAGATAGAGTTAGGCAAAGGATCATTTGAGATACCACTTTGATAATTTAAAATTATTAAAGTTTTTTTTTCTTTTGATGATGTCCAATTTATCTGTTCTTTCTTTTGTTGCTTAGTGTCACATCCAATACTCATGTTGGTTTTTAAACTCCAGGTATTACAAGACCAAGTGGATGAACTCCAGTCTGAGCTGGAAGAATATCGTACACAAGGCAAAGTTTCCAGACTTCCCTTAAAGGACACATTGTCAGAAGAACTTGGTGTTAACAGCGGTTGCCTTGAGCCTGACCAGGGTAAGCCATTCAGACACCATCTTTTCAGAGCCTCTGCCTTTGACTTTCCTTTTAGAACCAAGGTTGACTGTAGAATAGACAAATTTTGGCAACAATAACAACAGAAAAAGACTTTGCAATACTGTTTTCTTGAGCTATTTCACTTGTGGTCTGTGTTTTCATTCATTCTTAAAGTCTCTATGAGAATATTTCTATCTAATTTTGATATGCAACAACTAAGGAATGGGAAAATCAAACCACAGAGATATTTGCTTTATTTAAAAAAAGAAACTGGCTACATGTCTGAGAATCCAGGCTTTGGGAGTGTTAGAATTCAGACACTGAACTATTGCTGAATTCTTCCTTTCTAAAAGAGCGAATAACTGATATGACGATGTTTTTTTTTGTTTGTTTGTTTGTGTTTTGTTTTTTGTTTTTTTTTGCACGGGGAGGGGAGGGGGTGTGCCAGAGACCACAGAACTTGGTTTTCTTGTGCTGGCTGTGCTAAATGTCTGTATTGCCTCTGCAAAACAACAAATAAAATAAATGTGTTGGTTGTCTGTGCCTTTGAGGAAGATTTTGAGTGGCAAGGCTAGGGAGCCTTCCTCTATTATCAACTCTTTTCCTCCTTCCTGGTCTTGTGCCTCTTTCTTCCAGGGTGTTGAGTTAGAATTGCCTAAAGGGCTCATAATAAACTCTCCTGTTATAAATACTTTTGCCCACTAATAGTTGTTACAGGAGTACAGGTCCTTATAAGAGTTATTCTTCTCCTCACCTATTTATTCTAGAATAAATAAGGGATGGAGGAAGGGACAAAAAGAAGCCTTAAGACCTTTCTTCTGATTCTCAGTCTGTAGCTTTACTGTAGTGTAAGGATGGAGCCCAATTGATAATATGATACATTTCAGAAGCTTTTCTGGACTTTCCCATCAGTGACCAAGTGTTGGGGGTTCTCATGGGTACGTAACTTGCACTATCACTAGCCAGTTGAGGATATGCCATGACATATGAAGCAAAACAGCTCAAAGCAAAACTGTCAGTTTTAGATGCAAGATTTATGCCCTTTCTCCCATCTGCCTGTGTACATTCACATGAAAAATATTTTTGTTGTTGTTATTGTTAATCCTCACCCGAGAATTTTTCATTGACTTTAGAGCTAGGGGAAGGGAGGGGGAGAGACAGAGAGAAACACTTCTGCATGTGCACTGACTGGGGCTGGAGCCTGCAACCAAGCCCTTGACCTAATCGAACCTGGGATCCAAACTGGCTAGGGCTGAAAAACACTTTTGAGTCCCCTGCCTCAAAAGATTTCTACATAATATTAGCTATAATAATTTTATCTATGTACTAGCTCAGCCCCCAGCTTAACACTTTACATCTCAATGACCCTCTCAGTTATTATCCTGGGCCATTGCAGAGGTGAACTCTTACAGTTGAGTTGAGAAAATTTCTCCCAGACTTCCTCTATCTGTGTTCCCAATATACGCCCTATTTGTCCTTCTTTGTCTTTTATTATAGCCTTTATTTTTAAAATCTATATTGCTATCCCAGCTTTCTTTTTGCATTTCCATTTCCATGAAATATCTTTTCTATCCCTTTACTCTTAGTCTGTATATATCTTTTATTCTGATAGGCAGCATATATATGGGTCTGGTTTTCTTATTCATTCAACTACCCTATATCTTTTGATTGGAACATTTAAGCCATTTACATTTAAAGTGAATATTGATAGGTACATATGTATTGTCCCTCAATTTTATTCATTCTAACTATGTTCCTCTGTTGTTATTGTTCTAATTCTTAATGAAGACCCTTTCACATTTTTTAATTTAATAAATCTTTATTGTTCAGATAATTACAATTGTTCCTCTTTCCCCTCCCCCCCACATAGCTCCCTTCCACCTGGTTTCCACTTCTCCCTCTGCCCTTACCTCCCTCCCCATTGTTCTCATCCATAGGTGTACAATTTTTGTCCAGTCTCTACCTACACCCCTCTCACCCCTTTCCCCATGAAAATTGTCAGTCCACTCCTTTTCTATGCCCCTGATTCTATTATATTCACCAGTTTATTCTGTTCATCAGATTTTTTATTCACTTGATTTTTAGATTCACTTATTGATAGATATGTATTTGTTTTCATAATTTTTATCTTTACCCTTTTCTTCTTCTTAAAGAGTACCTTTCAGCATTTCATATTATCCTGGTTTCATGATGATGAACTCCTTTAGTTTTTTCTTATTTGTGAAGCTCTTTATCTGCTTTTCAATTCTGAATGATAACTTTGCTGGGTAGAATAATCTTGGTTGTAGGTTTTTGCTATTCATCACTTTGAATATTTCTTGCCACTTCCATCTGGCCTGCATAGTTTCTGTTGAGAAATCAGCTGCCAATCATATGGGTGCTTCCTTGAAGGTAAGTAAATGTTTTTTCTCTTGCTCCTTTTAATATTCTCTCTTTGTCTTTTGCTCTTGGCATTTTAATTATGATGTGTGTTGGTGTGGTCCTCTTTGGATTCCTTTTGTTTGGGGTCCTGTGCACTTCCTGGACTTGTAAGTGTATTTCTTTCACCAGATGTGGGAAGTTTTCAGTCATTATTTCTTCAAATAGGTTTTCAGTATCTTGCTCTCTCTTTTCTTCGGGCACCCCCATAATTCTGATGTTGGTAAACAGCTTGAAGTTGTCCCAGAAGCTCCTTACACCATCTTCCAGTTTTTGGATTCTTTTTGCTTTTTGCTTTTCCAGTTGAGTGTTTTCTGCTTCTTTGTATTTCAAATCTTTGACTTGATTCTTGTGTTCCTTTAGTCTGCTGTTAGGTCTCTGTATAATATTTTTTATTTCAGTCAATGTATGTTTAAATTTCTAGTTGGTCCTTTGTCATCTCCTCTTGAGTCTTGCTAAATTTATCCATCTTTTCTAGTAAATTTTGAAAAACCTTATAACCATGGTTTTGAACTCTATATCTAGTCATTTGTTTTCCTCCATTTCTTCCATTTGTGATCCGTTCTTTTGTCTCCACATTTTCCCTGCTTCCCTGAATTGGTAGAGTAACTTTGTATGCTAGTTGTCCTATATGGCCCAGTAGCTCCACCTCCCCAGTTACATGAGGTGGACTCTCTTGGTGCACCCCTTTGTGGACTGTGTGGACTGCCTTGTTGTAGTTAAGTCTTGGTTGTTGTTGGTATCACTGGGGGGGATTGACCTTCAAGCCAAATAGTTGTGAGGATCAGCTGTGTCTACACTGGGAGAACTTCTGTGCTGGAGTCAGCCTTATGTGTTTGGCTTGTGTGGGGCGAGTCTCAGGGCTGAACAGACAGCCTTGGCTTCCCGTGAGCCCTGCCCTATGTGGCCTCTGGGTCTCAGTGTCTCTCAGTCATCGCTGCAGCCTTCTCGGTGCGCACTCGCGCTTACGTGCCTCCAGATCTCTGCTTTTTGCAGCTCCCCTGAGTTTCTGTGTGTTCCAGGGACCCATATAAGTCTGGGTGCAGTTGGAACTGGATTTCAGCACAGTTGGGAGGTTCTGTCTTCCTCCCGTTAGAGAAAGCCAGCGGCACAATTAGGAGTCAGTCCTTTGCGCGCACTTGTGTGCTCACCTCCAGACCTCTGCTTCACAGCTCCCCTAAGTTTTTGTGCATTCCTTCCTTTTCATGACAATCCGGACTCCTCTCATATGAATCTCACCCAGAACTGGGGTTCAGTGCAGTCAGGAGTTTCTGTTTCCCTCCCGCTAGAGGAAGCCAGTCAGGCACTCTACCACCTGTCCTCTCCATGTGCATCTCCATACCTCAGTTTCTTGCTGTTCCTCTAAGTCTCCGTGAGCCCCTCTCTTTCCTTCTAGTTGTAGAATTTCCACTCAGCCAGCTTTCCTATGCTTCTGGATGATGTCCGTTCTGTCTTTTAGCTATAGTTTTGAAATTGTTGTGTGAGGCAGCAGTTTAGGTATTCACCTATACCGCCATCTTGGTTTCTCTTTTCTAACATTTCTTGTAATACTGGTTTAGTAGTAATGAACTCTTTAGCCTTTTCTTGTCTGGGAAACTCTTTATTTCTCTTTCAATTTTAAATGATAGCTTTGCTGGGTAAAATAGTCTTGGATGTAGGTCCTTGCTTTTCATTGCTTTGAATATTTCATGACAATGCCCTGTGGACTGAAATGTTTCTGTTGATAAATAAAATGACAATCTTATGGGAAATTTCTTATAGATAACTATCTTTCTCTTGCTGCTTTTAAGATTCTCTCTTTATATGGAGTAGCATGATCCACCCAAGAAAGATGGAAAAGTGGAAAGATGCCATTGTAGAAAAAGTGACTCAGTACAGGAATCCTGGCAACTCTTCCATCATCCTTTTCCCCAGAGCCACAAACCCCCATCTCTCCTCACATGATTTCAGTATGCTCTGCCCTCCCTTCACCTGAACTCAGGTTGAGTGTCTGCAAATGAAATTTTGTGTGTTGTCCCCTTAGGAGGGCACCTGTGTCCCTAGAGGCAGACTCCTGTCTCTCCCTGGTGGACAGAATCCCTCCTGCTTTCACAGCCAAATGTTATGTGGATGCCTCTTGCTGGCTCTGGTGTTTTTGGATGGGGAGCCCAGCATGGGGTTGAGACCCCATGCTCCTCAGGGGGAACCTTTTCAGCTGAGATATCCCACCAGATTCTCAGCTGCAGCCCTTGGGAACAGAACCAGGCCTTTTCATGTTTCCGCCCTTACTACCAGTGTAAATCCTTGGTTATAAGACTTCTGTTCAAATAGTATTCATTTGGTTATTCAGGTTGATTGTTCTATATTTTAATTTTAATTCCATTTTAGTCCTGGAAGGAGGTCCATGTATCTTCCATCTACTTTGCCACTATCTTGGACCTCTGTCCCTACCTAATTTGTTACTAGATATTTGATGGATGGATAGAAGGCTGGTTTATTTAACCAAACTACTTCTGTCCATAGCATTTTTGTTAGGAGGCAATCATGTTTAAGAAAGAGTTTCCACATCTACTCCCCACCTACTGTCCAAAAAGATGGATTCTGTAAGGTTTGGTGCATTGACTATACGTGACAGAATCTGCTCACCTTCACGTTTCTCTTGTTTTTCCTGATGTTCAAAAACAGAAGAGACTTCTTTTGCCTTCTACAGTTTCCTAGTAGATCCCATATGTGGCAATTTAGGCTAAAATTGTTCCTTTATTCAATGGATATCCCTCCTCTAGTGCCAGCTGTGTTACTGAAAGATCGGGGTCAGTAGATCTCATGTATTTTCAGGGCTTGGTTCTGAAGATTGCAATCCACTAAATATGAACCTCGAGGCAGAGCTGGTCATCGAACAGATGAAAGAACATCATCACAGAGACTTGTGTCACCTAAGACTGGAGCTTGAAGATAAAGTAAGTCCTTACCAATCCTGTTCTCTGATTCTTTTTTTTTTTTAATTAATTTTTATTAATTTTTTATACATATCTCCCCATTGCCCCCCCTCCCTCCCAGGCATACCCCGACCCCCCAGTGTCTGTGATCATTGGTTATGTTTATAAGCATGCATACAAGTCCTTTGATTGATCACTTATTTACCTCACCTAACTTTAATCTTTCTGCTATAATTTCACAGTCTGTTTGATGCTTTATGATTTTTGTCCTCCTGAGAATTATCAGTCTACTCCCTTTCTGTGCTCCTGATTCTATTATATTCACCAGTTTATTCTGTTGATCAGATTTTTAATTCACTTAATTTTTAGATTCACTTGTTGACAGATGTGTATTTGTTGTTCATAATTTTTTGTCTTTTACCTTTTTCTTCTTCCTCTTCTAAAAGGGTACCTTTCAGCATTTCATATAATACTGGTTTGGAGTTGATGAACTCCTTTAGCTTTTTCTTCTCTGTGAAGGTCTTTATCTGCCCTTCAATTCTGAATGATAGCTTTGCTGGATAGATTATTCTTGGTTGTAGGTTCTTGTTGTTCATCACGTTGAATATTTCTTGCCACTCCCGTCTTGCCTGCATCGTTTCTGTTGAGAAATCAGCTGACAGTCGTATGGATGCTCCCTTGTAGGTAATAAACTGTTTTTCTCTTGCTGCTTTTAATATTCTCTCTTTGTCTTTTGCTCTTGGCATTTTAATTATGATGTGTCTTGGTGTAGTCCTCTTTGGGTTCCTTTTCTTTGGGGTTCTGTGTGCTTCCTCGACTTGTAAGTCTATTTCTTTTACCAGATGTGGGAAGTTTTCAGCCATTATTTCTTTAAACAGGTTTTCAGTATCTTGCTCTCTCTCTTCTTCTGGCACCCCCACAATTCTGATGTTGGTACGCTTGAAGCTGTCCCAGAGGCTCCTTACATTATGTTCACATTTTTGGATTCTTTTCTCTTCTTGCTTTTCCAGTTGAATGTTTTCTGCTTCTTTATATTTCAAATTTTTGACTTGATCCTTGCCTTTCTCTAGTCTGCTGTTAGTACTCTGCATAATAGTATTCATTTCAGTCAGTGTATTTATTATCTTCTCTTGGGTCTCACTAAATTTATCCATCTTTTCTAGCATATTCTTGCAAAACCTTATAAGCGTGGTTTTGAACTCTATATCCAGTCGTTTTTTTTCCTCCATTTCTTTTGCTTGTAATCCCTTCCCTTGTCTCGGCATTTTCACTCTGCCGGGAGAACTTCTGTGTTGGATTCAGCCTTGTGAAACCAGACTTGCAAAGCCGCAGAAGCCTCTGCTGAGCTTGGGAGGGGTGGAGTCTCAGGGCTTAAGGGACCGCCTTGCCTTCCAGTCGGCCCCGCCCTCCACGGCCCCTGAGTCTCACGTGACTGGGTAATGGCTGGAGCGGTCCTTGTGCGCGCGCACCGCAGCGCCTCCAACCGCTGCCTTTCCGGCTCCCCTGCGAACCAGGACCACACGAGTCTAGGTCCCCAGGGTTTCGCCCAAAACAGGGGCCCAGTGGACTCAGAAGTGGCACAGTTGGGAGGGTCTGTCTCCCGCCCACTCGCGAAAGCCAGCGGCACAATCAGCAATCCGTCCTCCGCGTGGTGCCGTGCGCGACCAGACCTCCGATCCTTTGCAACTCCCCTAAATTTCCGTGCACTTCTCCCTTTTCACACTCCAAACTCCCCCCGTATGAGTTTCGGCTGGATCTGGGGTTTAGTGTCGTAAGAGAAGGGGTTCAATGCCATTGGGAGTCTCCGTTTCCCTCCCACCAGAGAAAGCCAGCCAGGTACTCCGGCACCGCTCTCTCGGCGCGCTCGTCTCCGTACCTCAGCTTTTTGCAGCTCCTCTGGGTCTCCGTGGGCCCCTCTCTTTCCCTCTAGTTGTAGAACTTCCACTCAGCCAGCTTTCCTGTGGTTCTGGATGATGTCCGTTCTGTCTTTTAGTTGTAGTTTTGAAATTGTTGTGCGAGGCAGCAGTATAGGTGTTTACCTATGCCGCCATCTTGGATTCTCTGTTCTCTGATTCTTTGATAGGCTTTTGCATGTAGTAGAGTCTTAGTTCTTTGTTCTCATACAGCAGCATTTTCTATATATTTTCTCCTGTGTCTTGGTGGCTACTAGGATCAGTTCCTTAGAATGGTTTCATAGGCCAAAGGTGATGCCTTTTCCTCAGAGTTTCTCCAAAATGTAAGAACTTCATTTTCCAGCAAGCATAGAACTTGAAGGCCATTAAATTTTCAACTTGTTAAAAAATGTCTCGATAAAACAAACAAAAAAAGCCCTTTACTATAACATTACCTCTTAAATTATATACAAGTTCTAAAATTGGCCTCCAAAACCCTTCCTTAACCTTGTCACTTCAACTTATTTTCTCATTTTTCTTTTTTTAACTATTCCTTGGATTTATCCAGGTAGTTTTCTGTTTTTCATCAGACTGTGCTCTTTTGCTCATGCTATTAAATGATATGCTATTTCTCTCTCTCCCTCTTGAAAGTCTACTTACCCTTCAGAGTTTATTTATATCAAATGGTTCCTCTTGCTGAACCCATTCCTGAATTCCCCCCACCAAAGCTGCTTTTTCCCTTCTTTGAATCCCCTGGTTACACTGTAGCTCTTTCTTCTATACCTTTTATATATATTTTTTATTCTGTCTTGTAGTACAATTCTCTGTATTTGTCATAACCATGTCTAGTTATGGTTTCTCCTTGATGGCAGGGACTATGTCTTACCCACCTTTGTGCCCCCAAAGGCTTGCAGAGTGCCTGATAGGTGTTCAATAAATATATGAATTTAATTAAGTGAGTTAAGCCCCTAAGCTCACAGTAGGAAAGGATGCCTGAGATGATCAATGGTATCTATGGGAAGGCCTAGTCAGTTTTAATAGAGTTGTTCAGAAACTAAGACAGTTCAGCCAAGTTAAAATAAAGGAAAGCAAACCATGCCTGATTTAAATATCTTATTTAATGCGTTTTTGAATTGTTACTTTAAAACGAAATGGGAATGCTGAGGAATGTATCATAGGAAAGAAAGTACTTCTGCCCCTTCACATTTCCTCAGCCTGGAGCTGAGTAACGTTGCGGTGGTTTTACGTTCTGACTGTAGGTGCACCATTATGAAAAGCAGCTAGATGAAACCAAGGCTGCCTGTGAAAAGGAGCGGGAGAACATGAGGCAACAGTATGAGAACGAAGTGCACATCCTGGAAAAACAAATAAGTGACCTTAAACATGAAATTGCAGAACTCCAGCGCCAGGCAGTGGGGCTCCAGGAGGCCCAACATATGACTAACTGCCAACACGAGGAGGAGAAGAAACAACTGCAGATGAGGTGGGGTGAGGAAAAGACTCTCCTGCAGGAGACGCTGCGGCTGGCACATGAGGCCGACCTCAGGGACAGACTGGAGCAGGCACAGGAGAGCTTCGCCCGAGAGAGGGAGGGACTTCTTCACAGTGGTGCTTGGACAGAAGAGAAGGTGAGGGGCTTGACTCAGGAACTTGAGCAATTCCACCAGGAGCAGCTGAAAAGCCTGGCGGAGAAGCACACCCTCGAGAAGGAGGAGTTGCGAAAAGAGCTCTTGGAAAAACACCAAAGGGAATGTCAGGAGGAGAGGTAAGAAAATGGGGGAAATGGAGCAACCTGGGGTGCCGTCCATCCCAGGCGCCCGAAGTTCTAGTCAGAGAAGGAGACTCTAGTAAATCAGAAAGCATAATAGCCCCTTGAAACATTTTTCCAGTTTTTCAACTTGTTTTGCCATTGTTCAGTCATAAACCGTCTTGAGGTTATTGAAACTGTTTTTTTTTCAAAAGGGGAAAGTATGATTGGTGACAGACTTGTATTTTTTTTTTTTAATCCTTACTCAAGGATATGTTTTTATTGGTTTTTAAAGAGGGAGAGGGAGAGACAGAGAGAGAGAGATGTCGATGTGAGAGAGAAACATCAATTGGTTACCTCCCATATGCACCCTGACTGGAGATCAAACCCACAACCTAGGTATGTGCCCTGACCAGGAATTGAACCTGCAACCTTTGGGTGTACGGGACGATGCTCCAACTAACTGAGCCACCCAACCAGAGCTCAGACTTGTATATTTTAAGGTCACAGAGAAGGATAAGATTATTCCAAGTGTGGGTCCTTCCTCATTCAGTCCTGTTGTTTTCTGAGAAAGGCTATATATAAACTACATTCAGGGCAAAGTTACATTTCCTCCTAGAGTTATGAAACTCTGCTGTATGCTTACCTTACTCATGTGAACTCTCTGGTACACATGAAGCCTTTGGTGTTTCATACTCTAATGACCTCAGTACTACTTCATTAAATACGAGGCAGAAACATAGGGACGATAATACTTGTGGTTTATGTGATTATTATCCTTCAATGCATACTTAATTAAAAAGAAAAAAAATTGTATTTCCCAAGTGAGGGGCTATCAATGCATTTGATCATTTACTGTGAAATATCAGTTTAAGTGTTTAGTTAAAAATCTAAAAACAGCTGAAACTGGTTTGGCTCAGTGGATAGAGCGTCAGCCTGGGGACTAAAAGGTCCCAGGTTCGATTCCGGTGAAGGGCGTGTACCTTGGTTGCAGGCACATCCCCAGTCGGGGGTATGTGGGAGGCAGCTGATCGATGTTTCTCTCTCATTGATGTTTCTCTCTCATTGATGTTTCTAGCTCTCTCTCTATCCCTCTCCCTTCCTCTCTGTAAAAATCAATAATATATATATATATATATATATATATATATATAATTAAAAAAATCTAAAAACAAAGGCATCCAGGAGAATGCCAAAGAATTTTTCTTTCTTTCTACATTTTTCTTATAAATGCAGAGAGAAGTAAATACTGAGTCTTTTCAATTACGGCTGCTGGTCTTGGCTCTCAGAAATGACATCCCTTCTCAGTACAAATGAGTCACAGAGGGAGAAGTGAGAACTATTTCTAGGACGTATTGAAATTGTTTGCTTGGCAGCTTCTCCTGTGCATGGGAAATGTTTTCTTTGTTTGTTTGCTTGATGGCAGTTTCAGTAATGCTGTATGTTGACCCCATTTAGGGGAAAAATGGAAACTGAGTGTACTAGAAGAACCTGTCAGATAGAAGCCCAGTTTCAGGCTGACTGTCAGAAAGTCACTGAGCGATGTGAGAGTGCTCTGCAGAGCCTGGAGAGGCACCTGCGCCAAGAGCTGCGGGAGCTCCTGGAGCAGCAGCGCGAAGAGAGGTCTCAGTGGCAGTTTGAGAAGGACGAGCTCATGCAGGAGTGTGCCGAGGCCCAGGAGCAGCTGAAGGAGGCTCTCCAGAGAGAGAGGGCGACTGCCCTGGCCTTGACCCAGGAGAGAGAGATGCTGGAGAAAACATACAAAGAACACCTGAAGAGTGTGGTTGGTGAGAGAGAGCAGCTCCTCAAAGACCTGGAAGACCTAAGAAATGTGTCTGAAAGTCAGCAGAGCCTGCTGTCCAGCCAGATCCTGGAGCTGAAACGCAGTCACGAGAGGGAGCTGAAGGACCGCGAGCAGGTCCTGTGCCAGGCGGGCGTCTCGGAGCAACTGGCCAACCATCGGCTTGAAAGGCTGGAAATGGAACGTGAGCAGGAGAGGCAGGACATGATGGCCAAGCTTCTGGCCCTGGAGAGCGTCCACCGAGTGAGCTGTGAGGAAGCGGATCGAGACAGAGCGGAGATGGGCGCCGAAATCGCCCGGCTTCAGAACGAACTTAAGGAGCTGCAGCGGGCGGCCTCTCCTCCCTCCAGGCTTCAGGATGGCTGCCCGGAGGCGGGCGGGGAGGAGGCAGAAGGAAGTGGAACCCTGTCCCTGCTCCAGCAAGGGGAGCAGCTGCTGGAAGAGAATGGAGACGTCCTCCTGAGCCTGCAGAGAGCTCACGAACAGGCCGTGAAGGACAACGTGAAGATGGCCGCTGAGATCTCTAGACTGCAGCAGAGGCTGCAGACACTAGAGCCAGGGTCTGTCGTGTCGTCTTGCTTAGAGGAGGCGACCCGAGGGCTCTTCGGGAATTCTGCGGAACAAACGGAGCCGTATTTGCTGCAAAACCCAGGGAAGCAAGGAGAAGGTGTCCCCAGGCGGCGCGTCCTGAGCGACCTGCAGGGCGAGGAGGCCGGGGATCTGGGAAGCACAGGGACGAGCTCGGTGCAGAGACAGGAGGCCAGAGTCGGGGCATCCGAGGCGTCCCTGGGGAGCTTTTCTGAGCTTGAAAACAGTGACGAGACCAGGACGGAGACCTGGGACCTCAAGAGTCAGATTTCTCAACTTCAGGAACAGTTAAGGGCCTTACGCGCAGACTGCGATCGAGCTTCTGAGAAGAAGCGGGACCTGCTCTTCGATGTTTCTGTGCTGAAGAAGAAACTAGGGGTGCTGGAGAGAACCGCCGAGATGTCCCCCAAGTACAAGCTGTTGTACGAGGACGCGGGCCGAGAGAACGACTGTCTGCAGGAGGAGCTGCGCGCGTTGGAGACGCACTACGAGGAAGCCCTGGATAACAACAAGGAGCTGGCCTCAGAGGTTTTCCGGCTGCAGGACGAGCTGCAGAGAGCGGAAGAGGTGGCCGAAACGTTCCTCGGCCTGGAAAAGAGTTACGATGAGGTCAAAAGGGAGAACAAGGAGCTGCACGCTGTGGTTTTGAGACTTGAAGGCACGATTGATAGGCTGCAAGAAAGAGACGTGCTCCAGGGTGGCTGCCTCTCCCTGTGGGAGGCCCAGTTAAAGGACCTGGATCCCGAGCGAGAGCCTGACGGGAAGGTATTTGCGCTCCACCAGACACGGGAAGCACCTCCATCCAAGGCTTTGAGCGTGTGCCGGGTTATAGAAGAACATTACCGAGAAAACCAGTACCTGGAGCAGGAGAACACCCAGGCCCCGGGAAAAGTAAAAGCGCGTGAAATTGCCTGGCTGCACAGAACAATCCAGACTCATGGAGGAAAGCCTGGGGAACAGAACGAGGTGATCATCCAGGAAAACACCACCCTCCTAGGCCTCCAGCACAGACATTTCCAGCGTCAGGCCGTGATCGCGGAGCTGGAGCTGGAGAAAGAAAAGCTGCAGGAGCTGACGAGGAAGTTGAGGGAGAGAGTCACTAATTTAGTGAAGCAGAAAGATGTCCCTGCTCAAGGAGGGAAGGAGGAAGAGCTGAAGGCAATGATGCATGACTTGCAGGTCACATGCAGTGAGATGCAGCAGAAAGTTGAGCTTTTGAGGTAACGTATGCACCTTCTAAAATTCACGGAACCCCATCGGGCACCTGGCCACATCTAACTTCCGCTGCTTGCTGTACCTAGAGACACTAACCTGCTAGTCTTCAAGGAGAGCAGTGCTTTAGACTTCCTTCCGCTTCTGTCACCTTAACAAGTAGAATCACCTTGCCTAGGAGGCAACCCCTCCCTCTGTAGGAAATAAATGTCATTCGTTGGCGTGTGAAAGTTGGTAACGGAGCGTGCTTGTTGTTTAACCACGTGCATCAGCTGTGTATGTCGAGTTTTTAACTCTTTTCTAGCCCTTCCTTTAGACGGGTAGAATTTTTGTTGTTGCTAAATGTTATTTTCCTCATGTTGATGAAACATGTTATATGTGAATGGATGCCTTTTGTATACTGTTAGCCTGCTTGGTAGATAATTCTCTTTTTATACTACTATAGGATAAATGTGTTTGGTAGTTTATAGTTCTTCCCCTTTTACCACTTGGAGATACATGCCAATATTCCGTAAACAACAGAAATTTATCTTAGGACATACAATTTAATTGAGGCGCTATCAGATTCTAATAAATGTGCTTGAAAATAAAGACAACAACAAAATGACTTGACCCACTGCTCGCTTGACTTTATAAAATATGTTGCAATAGTCTTCTAGCCAATTTGGTGGTTTTTTTTTTTTTAATGTGTAAAAGATTACATCATGTCTGAAATATCTTAATGATATGAAACAAAATAATTTAATTCTGGGTGTAGTTTTTCCTCTTCTTACCTCATATGATTTTCCGTTCTGAAAACCAGAATATAATGAAATGGGAAAAAAATCACAAAGTCAACAATGTGTATATTTCAGCATGGCCCTTTTATTCATGTAGTGAATTTTCTTTCTCTGGTTTATCTTAGGGCCTAAAACTAAAACTAGTCCAATTGAGTAATATGGTGTGTGTCCATTGGCAGGCCTGGAGGCTGAGATATAGGAACTTACTTGCTCAAAGCAGTAGGCTCGCTACAGTCACGATCAGCAACCAGAGTGGGCATTGTGTCTCCCTCTGTCTCCCTGCACAAGTGTGTTAGCCACCCTTCCCTAATGTCTTAGTGAAAGTCTAACTTCCCGTAAGAAATGAGTCAAAATGTTATAGTTTGATTTCTAAGAACAGAGAATACTAATTTAGACTTCTCATTATTAACTGGCATGAAATACTTGTTTCATTGGAAATTACTAGAAAGTATTTTTCCAAAGACACCAGATGATTGCCTTGTTGTAACTACTTTTCAAATCTGTGCTTCAGATATGAATCTGAGAAGCTTCAAGAAGAAAATTCTATTTTGAGAAATGAAATTACTACTCTAAGTGAAGAAGATAGCATTTCTAACCTGCAGTTGGAGAAATTAAATGGATCTCAGGAAGAAATGTGGTAAGACATATACTTATGTTTTCTTAAGGCATTTTTGCAAGGACTAACACTATTTTACTTCAACATTTAAAGCCTAAATCCTAAGCTATGTTTTCATTGTCCCTTTAGGCAAAATATAGAAACTGTAAAACAGGAAAAAGCCGCAGTTCAGCAGATGGTTGAAAATTTAAAGAAACAGGTAAGGAGATATTTCATACTTTCCAGTGTTACTTGAGTAGGAAATTTCCTTTTTTTATTTGAAATTTACAGATTTATAGGATATGCTATTGGAATAATACGTAGCTCGTGGGTGGTAAGGTTGTAAATTCAGAGATTCAAAATGGAAACTCACCTCATGATGACTCTAAGTTTCTATTTTTTGTCGGTTTAATAATGCATTGTCATTTCTTGGCCCAGAGTGCTTGATACAAGTTTTATGTCAGTGGGAATGGGTAGGTGATACTTCTAAAACCAAACCTGTGCCATACTAGTCCTATCCCTCAGACAGTTAGTTGCAGCTGTTAGCTCCTTCCTATCTTCTCACCAGGATTGAAAGCAGAAAGTTAAGTACAAAATTTCACAGATACAGAATACCAATTAGTCAGTATCTTTTCACAGAATTATGGTTTATTTGGATAAATTGTGCCAGTCAATGCCCAATTTGTACAATCTCACAATGTGCAATTGTGTGGGTGAAGACCACTTAAAAATCTGTCTGAAACAGGGCATCCTGGAAAAAGAAAGGGTAGTCAAGATGATAATGTCCAAAATGTATTTTGTAGACTTATAAACAAACTAGAGGCCCAGTGCATATATTCGTGCACAGGTGGGGTTGGGTCAGTGGGGGGAGGGGCCATGGGCAGTTGGTGCCAGTCCCAGCCCCAATCAAGGGGTCGATCGAGGACGTGGGACGGGGAGGCAATCAGGGCCTGGATCAGGCTGGTTGGCTGCCACAGTGCATGTCATAGCCACTGGTTGTTCTGGTCGTTCCACCATTTCGGTCCCTGGGCTTTTATATAGAGAGATGGCAAAACACAGATGAAAAATGAATAACCGATATAAATGGTCAAGTCACAGAAAAGAAAAAGAAGACAACATATAAAAAGATGGTCAGCCTCAATAGTGATTAGGGAAGTTCAAATTACATGAGTTTCTTTTTTCTGATTAGCAAAAATTAAAGAGTGATTTCATCAAAATAAAAGGTGGTGAGGAAACGAAGGTGCTCATACCTAGTTGGAAGAACTGTAATTGGTAGCACTGTGAGGAAGACATTTTGAGGATAGCTACAAAAATAGTAATGTATATGCATGCCTTCTAACCCAACAGCCCCACTGCTAAAAAAAAAAAAAAAATTAAAAGATCCTAAATATAAAATGCTAACATTTGAATTTTCCAAAAGATTGCTTTGTTTCTTCATCATTAAAATTCAGTGCACTACGCAATGTCTTGATCCTTGGAATACCCAACAGCCACCAAAATATGTAGCATATGGTGGTTTCTGAATGCACTGACTTAAAAGATGGGTCTGTAAGATAGGATAAGTGGGAAAACAGGCTGTCCAGACATCTGAAATGATTCCAATTTTTGTTATAAAGAGAGAAATCTCTCTGTGTACAGTACACAGGTTTTGTTACATGCATAGAAAACAATCTGGAGGGATACACATGTATCCAGCTGTGAGCCATGGCTACTCATGTGGCGTGGATTTGGACTGAGTATCTATCACTTCCTCACACATTTCTGAGCTGACTGAATGTGTAACAGTTACTCTGTATTATTTCTGTTACTAAGTGTGTGTAACTTCATCTACATATCAAGGGGAAAACCAATTAGTCTCTAAATCTGTTTTTAGCAGAAGTAGGGTGACTAAGTTTTTAAAACTTATTTCAATTTTAATTAGATTTCAGAATTAAAAACCAAAAACCAACAGTTGGATTTGGAAAAGATAGAACTTAGCCAAAAGAACTCTCACAATCAGAGAGAACTGCAAGAGCTCAATCAACGTCTGGCGGAAGTGCTGTGCCAGGAGGAGCAGCCGGGGCGCGGCACGTTTGAGGAGTGGGAAGAGGAGAAGTCTGCTCTGGAAGAGGAACTGGAACGCTGTAAAGTGCAGGTATGGCCGGAGGAAATCCCAGCAGATAAAAGAAATGCTTATACTGTATTACATTTCTTGCACGTAAAGACTTAATAATAAAAACAGTGTGGTACCGGCCTGTGACTAGATAGAGATATATTGATGTGCATTTATGGATGGCCCAGATCTTGGTTTCTAAACACCTTTTTCCTATAAAAGGAACCAGGGCTCATTGGAAAAATGATGGATTCCAAGGCTGGGGGACAAGAAAAATTCAAGAGCCTGGAATATTTCATGGTTCCTGGAAGAAAAAAAAAAAATGCTCAGCAAAGATGAAGCACATTGAAAGGACACAGGGCCCAACCTCCTTTAGGCCAAAGATGGAAGGTTTTCAGCAACAAAATAATCATAGTAAAATATAAAATAAATAAGCTTATAAACATAAGATAAAATAAGTATCTATGTGACTACACCAATATGAAAAACTGAGAAAGGAAATAAAAGGGGGAGACACACTGTCTTTCTTAGAGTAGAATTCCAATTAATAAATGTAGAAAAATAGGAACTCATTAGGAGGAAAACCCAGAGTAGTAATTGTAGTCAAAACCCACTAATAGACACTAAAATGAATAAGCAAAAGTTTAAGGAGAAACACGAGCTTCATAGCCTCAAGTATGTCTCCAAGAGAGTGAGTTACTTTACAGTGGGGACATCTTCAAACACTGCTGTAAAAATCATGTCCATGCCTTTTTGAGAGGAGAACCTTTTAAAAGATCGTTTCATTAGTTCCTTTCGGTATAAGGATCAATGGCTATAAAATGGTGTCATTAGTGTTCTCTCTTCCTCCCCTCACTTTCTCTTCTCCCCTCCCTTCTCCCCCCTCCTCACTCTCTCTCTCTCCTGAGGCACTTCTCCTAAGCACCAAGGGTCCTTCTACTTCTGTAACTTTCTAAGCAGACTTTCCCTTATTTAAAAACAAAACAGTGTGTCATTGAATTTGTACTAGTGTGTCCCTAATGGTGCCTTCTGTGGCCTAGTAAGTTTCCTCATCTAAATGAACGTGTCTATTACTTAACTTTTTAATGTTTTTCTTAGTCCTCCACTTTAGTGTCTTCTTTGGAGGCAGAACTCTCTGAAGTTAAAATACAGACGCATATTGTGGAACAGGAAAACCTCCTTCTCAAAGATGAACTGGAGAAAATGAAGCAGGTAAGACTGCTGCTTAGGAGAGGTCGGGGAACCTCTGGTGGAGCAGTATGTACCGGATGCCTGGCTTTGCCAGCCACCACATGTCCTTTGGACTGAATCCTGTCAACTAGCTTCTGTTTGGTAAAGTTGAAGATGACTTGCAATACAGGTCTATTTTTAAGGGCTTTTATTGCTAAGTCTCTAGTTCTAGTTTGTAATTTATATAGGTTGTAGATGGAAATTCTGTTGCTATCAATGATCACAACCACTGCAGTTTAAGAAAGTTGATGTTCTGCTTTCTCCAAACCAGATGAAAAAGTAATTTAAGTTTGTCTAAAAAGAAGGGAACTTTTTCCTTATTAACTTTAATAACTATCCACCCAGATTCATGAGACACAGGAGAAGTTGGTCCTTCTTATCCTTTCCTCACAGCAGGTATAAGGCATCGCATGCGTAAGGGTAAATTCTAGAAGATTATCAGGGATGCAGTCTCACTTATGAATCTGGCTTTCAGAGTCTAGTTCAAAGTTTCAAAGACTTAATTTTAAGTATAAAAGAGTGTTTACCTTAGAGTTATATCCTGGACATTGTCCTATTTTACTCTTTACTGGTACAAGAAATTAGTGCAGAGGAACAGGGGGGGAAGAGTATCCCTCAGTCCAGCCTCTGCCCTCTCACAATCTGGGACCCCTCGGGTATGGTCCCTAGCCTGGCCAGTGATCAGGATCTATCAAGGCTTTCCTTCCCCCAGCTGCCAACAGCTGGCCCTGCCCACGCTGCTGCCACTGCTTGCCATCTATGCAGCACTGCCCCCCCTCCACCACCACCGGTCACCTCCCTCCCAGGCGACAGATGTGGGGTGCAATTGCTCTGCTGACCTGGGCCTCTCTCTATGGAGTGATCACTGGCCAGCTTCGCACACCTGCCACAATGTCACTGGCCTGTGGCCTGGGCCTCCCTCTTTGGGGCGATCAATTGCAGAGCCCCCACATCGATTGCCCCACAGAAGGTGCTAGGGCCTCCCTCTGCAGGGCGATCATGGGGCGATGGGGCACCGACCACTCACATCGCACCTGCCTTGGCTGGCCTGGCACAGTGCATGTCACAGCATGGTCATCCGGACGGTCATTCTGCTGTACAGTTGTTCATCAATTTGCATATTACACTTTTATTAATATAGATTCTGAAATTTTCAGTGAGTACAGGAATCTTTATGCTTGAGCAAAACTGATTTATAATAGGAGAATTTCATCATTCCACTTTATTTAATTTGCTTCACAAATGGATTACTTTAACATGACATCCTTAGGTTATAAAATTCTCTCTTGTATCTGTTCGTTTTATGAGCATAACGGTGTCCCTTCCACTGAGTGTTCTGTTCATGTTGACCTCTAAGTGACTCCTGTCAGTCTTGATTTCCTAATCCTATATAATAAAAGAGGAATATGCAAATTGTCTGGGACACTGTAACCTCATGACCAATCAGCAGGAGGCATGTACAGCAGGAGCAGGTGGATGGGGACTGCCATTACCAGCCCCCATCTGCTGGAGCGGAGGTGCCCAGCAGAGGTGCATTCCTAGCCTGGGATGTGGCACTGCCTGCGTGCATCCTGTCTGAGTCCCTCGCCAGGGACGTGATGCTGCTTGCCTGTGCCCCTGGCCTGAGATGTGATGCTGCCTGTGTGCATCCCTGCCCAGTTTATTAATAAACTAGAAGCCTGGTACACAAAATTCATGCATGAAGGTGGTGTACCTCAGCCCAGCCTTCCCCCTTTCCAATCTGGGACCCTTTAAGGCAGTGGTTCTCAACCTTCCTAATGCCGCAACCCTTTAAGACAGCTCTTCATGTTGTGGTGACCCCCAACCATAAAATTATTTTCATTGCTACTTCATAGCTGTAATTTTGCTACTGTTATGAACTGTAATATAAATATCTAATATGCAAGATGTATTTTCGTTGTTACAAATTGAACATAATTAAGGCATAGTGATTAATCACAAAAACAATATGTAATTATATATTGTAAAGTATTTATTTCTAATTATAAATAAATGAAATTTTGTCTTGAATCGTGGTATAGCATAGGTAACAGTCTTAATATGACAACAGTAAACTACATTGCTACACTTTGCTACACTGAGGAGCGGTGTGTTGGTTCCTAAGACCATGGGAAATAGTGTTTTCCAGTAGTCTTAGGCGACCCCTGTGAAAGAGTCATTCGACCCCAAAAGGGGTCGCGACCCACAGGTTGAGAGCCGCTGCTTTAAGGGATGTACGACTGCCCATTTAGGCCTGATCCCTCCTCATAATCTAGGACTGCTGGCTTGCCTGCCTCTGCCTGATAGTCCCTAATCGCTTCTGCCTGTCAGCCTGATCACCCCTAACCACTCCCCTGCCAGCCTTATTGACTCCTAACTGCTCCCCGCCTGGCCCCCTTGCCCCTAACTTCCCTCCTCTGCTGGCCTGGTCACCCCTAACAGCCCTCCCCTGCCGGTCTGGTTGCCCTTAACTGTCCTCCCCTGCAGGCCTGGTTGCCCCTAATTTTCCTCTCCTGCTGGCCCCATCACTCCTAACTGCCCTCCCCTGTGTGCCTGGTCACCCCTAAATGCCCTCCCTTGCCAGCCTAGTCACCCGTAACTGTCCTTCCCTGCCAGCCTGATTGCCCCAACTGCTCTCCCCTGCAGGCCTGATCCCCCCCAACTGCCCTCCCCTGAATGCCTGATCCCCCCACAATTGCCCTCCCCTGCTTGTCTGGTCTCCCAACTGCCCTCCCCTGCAGGTCTGGGTCCCCCCAATTGTCCTCCACTGCAGACCTGGTCCCTCCCTGACTGTCCCCCACTGCAGCCCTGGTCCCCCTCCCCCCCATAAGTGCCCTCCCCTGCAGGGCTGGTCCCCCCAACTGCTCTCCCCTGCTGACCTGGTCTCCCCGAACTACTATACTCTGCCAGTGCAGTCACCCCTAACTGCCCTCCCTGCTTGCCTGATTGCCCACAACTGCCCTCCTCTGCAGGCCTGGTCACCCACAACTGCCTTCCCCTGCAGGCCTAGGTCCCTCCCAACTGCCTTCCTTTGCTGACCTGGTCTCCCCCAATTGCCCTCCTCTGTCAGCCTGGTCACCCACAACTGCTCTCCTCTGTTGGCCTGGTCACTCCTAACTGCCCTTCCTGCTGACCATCTTTGACCACATGGGGGCGGCAATCTTGTGTCTTGGAGTGATGGTCAAATTGCATATTACTCTTTTAGTAGATAGGATTTATATATTATTTTCATATATATTTTACTAATTTTCTTTTTATCTCTTGATACTTCTGTTATAGAGAAAGGGCAAATAGCAATATTAAAATATTTTCTCTAATAAATTCCCGTTTAATGTGCACGAATTTCATGCACCAGGCCATTAGTAAAATTATAAAACTCTCAGAAAATTTGTGTCCCTCATAAAATGCCTAGCACAGTACTGTTGCCTAATGGGAACTTTAACAGAACCTTTTCAAGTCAGATGCTGCTGTGCAAAGCATCTCTCTTCTGCCATAACAGAAGCTGTCAGTCCACATAAACATGCAGAAGTTAAAACTTGCAGGGCCCTTCTCTGGTAGATACGTATCCCAAAGCTCTTATTACCAACTTCATCCAAATTAACCTGGGCACACTTTTCTCCTTTACTTTTGAAAGTTGGCCTGTTGTTCAACCTCTAAGATGATAGTGATGGGTTCCAAATCCAGAGCAGGGGGATCGTGTGCTGTGTGACTTTGCTAAGCTAGAGATCAGGAGAAGAGGAGCAGAGCTGGGAGTAAGAGAGCTTGATGAGACATTGTTCCTTCCCTTCTTGCACATATTTTACAGAGGCGTTGACATAAATTGTGCTCTGGAAAAACAGTGAACCCTGTCTCCCTTTGGCAGGAAGCTGTTTTGTGGCATTCTTTTGGATCACAGAGTGGAAGGGTGTCAGCCATATAGCTTGGACCTGGAAAGCATGGGCTGCTCTATAGGACATAATGACTCCTCATTCACAAAGCACTTCTGTTAACTGTTGCACTGAAAAGAAACATGAATAGCATCAGCAGAAGTCAGAAAGCTGTTCGTAGACACCTAGCAGGCTTTGTGAGGGTCCAGGGTTGGGGAGGCCAGGCGGTGAACAAAGGAGAGAGGCCCTTCATTGAACCAGTGCCCGAGTACTTGAAAATACCTTTTCCTACATCCATCTGGCACGTTTAGATTTGTAAGGTATGCTGGAGTTGTTGCCAGTTGAAGGGCAAAGTCAACCCTGCAAAGACTACTTTGTCATAGTATTCCTAAAGCTAAATGGAAAAGAACTTAAGGTAGAAAGTAGAAAGATGGCCATAAAATCATAATGATACTAAAGAATTGAAAACTGGAAAGCCAAGTGAAGTGGAGGGAAATGGAAACTGCATGAACTGTGGAAAAGAGTTAAAAAGTGTAAGAAACCAGTTTCTTCAAAGCAGTGGGGGAGGTTGTTTAGCGATATCTGGGGATGTTTTTTGGTTTTTATAACTGGTGTGTGGGGAAGGATAAGGGTGCTACTGGAATCTGATTGGTAAAGCCAGACATGCTGTTAACCACCCACAGTGCACAAGGCAGACCCACAGCAAAGAACTATCTGACCCCAAATGTCAATAGTGCTAAGGCTGATGCTGAAAAGAAACAAAAAAAGTCTTTGGTTTTCCTGACTCCATAAAATGGAGAGGAGAAAGCCAGAGTGTCCACACAGCAACATTTTACTAAGCAAGTGGGTTTGGGCATCTTCCAAAGGGAAGGGATATGGAACAAGCTAAAAAATAATGTTTTGTCTTTCATCTAGTTCTCGTGTTAATACATTGAACCAATATATTGGTTCATACCAATTCTATAATCTTGACTGAGATTTCTGAAAATGACTTATTTACTTAAGAAAGGATGAGGAGAACGTATTGTGCTAGGTGTACATAAGTTAAATTGATGACAGGGTAAAATTATTTTATCCTGAGTGTAAAACAGAAAGTTAGAACCATTATTTATCAGTGTCTGTCTGGTTGAGTCTCTCTGAACAGACATTTCAACAGTGCCTTGGGGAATGGAGAGAAACTAGCAGGGAACATTTTGTTAATGTTAATTATAGTCCCCAAGAGTTTATGTGTCCTCTGAAATATCTACAGATAGGGAAATAGCAGCAGCCCTGAAAATGCCCTGTTTATAAATACCTTTTTATAAATATCGGCATGAGATGTGAGGGGAGGGCTCATTTGTTTATCTCTTCCAGCTGCACAGATGTCCTGATCTGTCTAACTTCCAGCAAAAAATTTCTAGTGTTCTAAGCTACAATGAAAAACTGCTGAAAGAGAAGGAAGCTCTAAGTGAAGAATTAAATAGCTGCATTGATAAGGTAGTAAAAATAAGATGACTTTTACAATCATTGTACAGTGTTCACCATAATGAGCATTTCTCTATGCCCTTGGCACACAGGCCTAATTGCTTTGGAAGATCCTGGCATTATGTGACCTTGGAGCTCACCAGGCCATGATTTTAACAGGAGTTTAAAGTAGTTGTCTAATAACTATATCATTAAATACAGTTATGGGGGACCCAGGCCTTCCTGATTGCCCCTGACTGCTTCTGCCTGCCAGCCTGGTCACCCCCTAACCACTCCCCTGCCAGCCTTATTGATGCCTAACTGCTCCCCTGCCAGCCTGTTTGCCCCTAACTGCCCTTTCCTGCAGGCCCGGTCGCCCCCAGCTTTTCTCCTCTGCCGCCTGGTCACCCCTAACTGCCCTCTCCTGTAGGCTTGATTGCCCCCAACTGTCCTCCCTTACAGCTTGGTCCCTCTCAACTGTCTTCCCCTGCTGACCATCTTGTGGTGGCCATCTTGTCCACATGGGGGTAGCAATCTTGTGTGTTGGAGTGATAGTCAATTTGCATATTACTCTTTGATTAGACAGGATAGAGACCTGGTGCATGGGTGGGGGGCGGCTGGTTTGCCCTGAAGGGTGTCCTAGATCAGGGTGGGGGTTCCCTTGGGGCATGGGGTGGCCTGGGCGAGGGGCCTGTGGTTGTTTGCAGGCTGCCCCCACCCCCACCCCCCAGCAACCCAAGTGGACACCCTGGTATCTGGGATTTATTTATCTTCTATAATTGAAACTTTGTAGCCCTGAGCAGAGCTAAGCCTCCTGCTTGCTTTGCAGTTGCAGCCATTTCTGTCAGAATTGATTTATCTTCTATAATTCAAACTTTGTAGCCTTGAGTGAAGGCCTAGGCCAATCAGCGTGTGTGGAAAACTTGGCTTCCTCCATCACCTGGGACAACTCAAGCCTCCTGCTCTCTCCAGCTCTGTGGCCATTTTTGTTGGGATTTATTTATCTCCTATAATTGAAACTTTGTATCCTTGGGTGGAGGCCTCCAAAAGCTAGGGCAGGCGGAAAGCTTGGCTTCCTCCATGGGGAAACCCAAGCCTCCTGCTCACTCCATTGCCACAGCCATCTTGGTTGGGTTAATTTGCATACTTGCTCCTGATTGGCTTGTGGGTGTGGCTTGTGGGCACAGCAGAGATATGGTCAATTTGCATATTATTCTTTTATTAGATAGGATATGGCATAAATAAAATATTGCTGCATTTAATAATATGAGATCTAGTACATAGACACTTTTTTTTTCTATTGTGTTTTCCCTAGCAAATCCAAAACACTGCTTTTGTCCCACCTGCCTTACTAGGTACTCTGTATTTTCCTATTATGGTACACTCTTGAGATTTCTAATTGCCTCTCAGTCTACCATCTCTAACCCGTAAAATATGAGGCAATGAGATAGGAAAATGGAAATCCCAAAGAGAAGAGACTCCTCTAAATTAAAGGTAGAAGTAAGAAAACTTGTTCATTCTGCCTTGCTCTGCTCCCACTGCAAATAAATGGTACTTGGTCTTTTCAGTATAAGTGGAGGCTTATAAATTGAGTCTAGATATGTTGCAAAGATGCCCTTTACCTCTTATTTTCCCCTGAAACAGTTGGCAAAATCAAGTCATTTAGAGCACAGAATTGCTACTATGAAGCAAGAACAGAAATCTTGGGAACAGCAGAGTGAAAGCTTAAAGTTGCAGCTAGCAGCTTCACAGGAAAAGGTGTGTGGACAATTCTTTTTTTTTTAAATAAATATTTATTGTTCATATTATTACAATTGTTCCTTTTTTTCCCCCCCATAGCTCCCCACCACCCAGTTCCCACCCCACCCTCTGCCCTTACCTCCCCTTATTGTCCTCATCCATAGGTGTACAATTTTTGTCCAGTCTCTTCCCGCACCCCCTCAGCTCTTTCCCCCTGAGAATTGTCAGTCCACTCCCTTTCTGTGCCTCTGATCCTCTTATATTCACCAGTTTATTCTGTTCAGCAGATTTTTTATTCACTTGATTTTTAGATTCACTTGTTGATAGATATGTATTTGCTGTTCATAATTTTTATCTTTACCTCTTTCTTCTTCTTCCTCTTCTTAAAGAGTACCTTTCAGCATTTCATATAATCCTGGTTTGGTGGTGATGAACTCTTTTAGCTTTTTTCTTATCTGTGAAGCTCTATCTGACCTTCAATTCTGAATTATAGCTTTGCTGGGTATAGTAATCTTGGTTGTAGTTCTTACTATTCATCACTTTGACTATTTCTTGCCACTCCCATCTGACCTGCATAGTTTCTATTGAGAAATCAGCTGACAGTCGAATGGGTGCTCCCTTGTAGGTAAGTAACTGTTTTTCTCTTGCTGCTTTTAATATTCTCTCTTTGTCTTTTGGTCTTGGTATTTTAGTTATGATGTGTCTTGGTGTGGTCTTCTTTGGATTCGTTTTGTTTGAGGTTCTGTGCACTTCCTGGACTTGTAAGTCTATTTCTTTCACCAGGTGGGGGAAGATTTTTGTCATTATTTCTTCAAATAGGTTTTCAGTATCTTGCTCTCTCTTTTCTTCGGGCACCCCCATAATTTTGATGTTGGTGTGCTTGAAGTTGTCACAGAGGCTCCTTACACTATCTTCAAATTTTTGGATTCTCTTTTCTTTTTGCTTTTCTGGTTTTTGTTTCTTTTTATTTTAAATCTTTGACTTGATTCTTACAATCCTCTAGTCTGCTGTTGGATCTCTGTATATTATTTTTTATTTTAGTCAATGAATACATAATTTCTAGTTGGGCCTTTTTCATATCCTCGAGCACCTTGCTAAATTTATCAGCCTTTTCTAGAAAATTCTTGAAAAACCTTATAACCATGGTTTTAAACTCTATATTCGGTCATTTGCTTTCCTCCATTTCTTTCATTTGTGACCTGTTTCTTTTTTTTTAAAGTATGTATTTAATATATTTTATTGATTTTTTTACAGAGAGAAGGGAGAGAGATAGAAAGTCAGAAACATTGATGAGAGACATCGATCAGCCGCCTCCTGCATTCCCCACAGTGGAGATGTGCCCGCAAGCAAGGTACATGCCCCCAACCAGAATCAAACCTGGGACCTTTCAGTCCGCAAGCTGACACTCTATCCACTGAGCCAGACCGGTCTCGGCTGTGACCTGTTTCTTTGTCTCCACATTTTGGTTGCTTCCCTGAGTTGATAAAGTGGCTTTGTGTGCTAGGTGTCCTATAGAGCCCAGTGGCTCAGCCTCCCCAAGTTACCTGAGGTAGACACTCTTGGTGCACCCCTTTGTGGGCTGTGTGCACAGTCTTGTTGTAGTTAAGCCTTGATTGTTGTTGGTATCACTGGAAGGATTTCACCTCCAGGCTAATTGCCTGTGAGGATCAGTTGTTTCTACGCTGGGAGAACTTCTATGCTGGGAACACCCTTAGGAGACAAGACTTGCAAAAGCCTCTGTGCTCTGCTTGGATGGGGCGGAGTCTCAGAGCAGAGCATACAGCAATGGCTTCCCATTAGCCCTACCCTAAGAGGCCCGTGGGTCTCAGTGTTTCTCGGTAATTGCTGCAAGCACCTCTGAGAGAAAGCCGCCTTTGAGTTTCGCCTGCTGCCAGACATTTCAGTTTCTCCCCAAATGAGTCTGGGTCTCCAGAGTCTTGCCCGGAACTGGAGTTCATAGCTGTTGGGAGCTTTTGTCTCTCACCTGATTGAGAAAGCCAGTGCGTACTGAGTTGCCAGCCCTCTGTGTGTACACACTTCCTTACCTCTGCCTTCCGCAGTTCCTCTGAGTCTCAGTGTGCTTTTCTCTTTCCTGATTGTCCAGTTTCTCCCTGTATGAGTCTGGGTCCTCAGTCTTGCCTGGAACAAGAGTTCAGTGCTGTTGAGAGCTTTTGTCTCCCTCCCAATTGAGAAAGCCAGTGGCATACTCCCTTGCTAGCCCTCTTTGCACGCGCATCTTAGTACCTCTGCCTTCTGTAGCTCCCCTGAAGCTCAGTGTACTTTACTCTTTCCTTCTAGTTTTTGAATTTCCACTCAGTCAGTCTTCCTGTGGTTCTGGATGATGTCTGTTTTGACTTTCAGTTGTAGTTTTAAAATTGTTGTGCAAGGCAACAGTTTAGGTGTATACCTATGCTGCCATCTTGGTTTCTCCTGTGTGGACAATTCTTGCTTCATCTGCACAGTTAATGTTTTCCTGTATCTTCCAGCAGAACCCCCAGTGGAAAGAATGTATGTGGCTTAAAGGGACTCAGAATGATTCAGTTTGATTAATAGTTGATATATACTTATAGTGAAATAATTTGAATATTTCCCTCAAATTTCATTATTATGAGATTATCTTTATGAGGTTACTTATTTACAAAAGCTTGAGAATAATGTGTAAAAAGGACTGCTTATTCCAAATTTAGAAATGGAATTTCTAAGGCACGTGCATGCCCTATTCTAAAGGTCTTGGTCAGCATTCCTTTTACCATTTTAACTTTTTTAATTGAAATTGTTGAGATGTTAGCATGGTAGACTAGGGTTCTACCAGTATATCATCTTATTTTTAACTACGAGGTCCTTTACAAACCACAGGCTAAAATTTTTATAGAAATTATCACAATTTCTATAAAATTAGGTAAAATCAGCTTTTGTGGTGCCAGTTTGTCCTCATTGTTCTGTAAGATGTCACTTGGTAATATATCAGCAATACCTGTTCCAGGCATAGTTCATCATCGTCATAAATATAATTTAACATCCTGTAAATATATATAATACACTGGGTTTCCACAGGCTACTGTAGAGAACTGGATATATAATAAGTACAAACAGAAGGGACCCATGTGTTATCTTGTCCTATCTTATTCATCATACCTGGACATGCTATAGGTGAGACCACAAGGATTTGGGTCACAATGTATGGTTGTTCTCATGTTCTCATGATGCAGGTTCAGAGTTTAGAGGACACACTACAGAATGTAAACCTACAGATGTCCCGGATTAAATCCGATCTCCAAGTGACTCAGCAGGAAAAGGAGGCTTTAAAACAAGAAGTGATGTCTTTACTTAAGCAACTTCAGAATGTTGGTGACAAGGTAATTTTTTTATGGAGGTTTAACTTTATACAGTAAAGGGTACACATTTTAAATATATAACTTGATTATTTATATATATATATATGTAAAATATTACATTTTACATATCTGTGTGTGTGTGTGTGTGTGTGTGTGTGTGTGTGTGTGTGTGTTTAACCTCCACTTCATTCAAAATATAGGACATTCCCAGCTCCTAGCAGGGTCTCGTCTGTCCCTGCAGTTGATAACCTCAAGGGATCCACTGTCCCATCCTCTGCACCATAAATTAGGGACGCTGGTTCTGAACTTTATATAAATAGAATCATTGTGACAAGTTAACTTTTCGTATTGTGAAAATATTCAGAAGACCATGACTAAGTTATTTTGTTGTAAAATTAAAACATGTTGATGTTGTAGAAAGTGTGTCTCATCTTAATATCACCATGCTGCTTCATCTATGCACAAATAAATTAGGAAAATGTTATGGATGTCAGCCCTAGGTAGATTTTGAGGTTTTGTCCTACCATAAAAGTAGGCATTACTTTAGTTATTTTCTCTCTTAATAGTTGTTTCCACTTTTAAAAATTACTTCTGAGCTGACATTTTTTCTCAAAATGAGATAGTGCCTTTTTCTCCTTTTTTATGTTTTAACTTTAAAGGTTTATCAAGTTGTGTTATCCTTTTGGTT
Organism: Lasiurus cinereus; assembly: GCA_011751065.1. Classification (NCBI taxonomy): domain Eukaryota; kingdom Metazoa; phylum Chordata; class Mammalia; order Chiroptera; family Vespertilionidae; genus Lasiurus; species Lasiurus cinereus. The sequence continues at coordinate 32,050,335 of JAAGEH010000076.1, forward strand.
TTTTAAAGCATTTTTCAGGATCCAAAAAATCACTTTGGTAGCTTAAAGTATATTCTGTGTTCAAGCCTCAGTCACATGGACAATATATGCTTTGGAATCTGAAAAAGGATATGATTGCATATGTGAAAAATGAAAGTAGATTTGAGCTTGTGAAAGCGTTCAAGTTAGCAGTGCATTTCTGAGTCTCCTTGGTGTCCTTTGTTAATCAAAAGAGCAGTTATCTGGGTTCAAAGCATAACTTCATAAGAATGAAGCAGTTTGTATGCCACCAATCTCTATGTACTTGTGTCCTTTATAAAGCTGGGACTTCTCAAACAATCACATTTGCTATTAGATTTGATGGGGCTATTTTGCCAAAGACCATTTTAAACTGAGTTTACAAACCTTTTTTTGTTCAAACACCAATAACATTGTTTTATTTATATCTATATATACATACATTCACTCCCAAAGGTAAAGGTTGAAAGGTACCTACTAAGAATTGTCATTAGGTAATAAACATGATACTGACAATAGAAATCAGCTTTGGTTTTAAGGCTTAACTCTGCAATTGTCTCTTAAGAACTGGGCCCCAGAAGTAGCCACCCACCCATCAGGATTCCATAACCAGCAGCAGCGGCTGTCCTGGGACAAGTTGGATCATCTAAGGAATGAAGAACAAAAGCTGCTTTGGCAAGAGAATGAGAGACTCCAAACGGTGGTGCAAAACACCAAAGTAGAACTCACACATTCCCGGGAGAAGGTAAGTTACACATGATGTCTGAAAATGCTTACTTTGATGTGAAAATGAATGTTTCATATGTTTAAAATAGTTCTAGGGTGTGGATTTGAGTATTCTGTTACAGCAGACTTATTTTGAGAATATGTAATTTATCATTTACTTTCATTTAATTTTATCATGATACTAGAGGCCCAGTGCACTATTTCCGAAGGTCTTAGGCTCTATAGCAGCGGTTGTCAACCTGTGGGTCCTGACCCACAGGTTGAGAACCGCTTGCAGGGTCACTGAAGACCATTGGAAAACACAGATACTTACATTATGATTCATACCAGTAGCAAAATTACAGTTATGAAAGAGCGACGAAAATAATTTTATGGTTGGGGGTCACCACAATATGAGGAACTGTATTAAAAGGTTGCAGCATTAGAAAGGTTGAGAACCACTGCCCTAATCACTTCCCTGCCAGCCTGAGTGATGCCTAACTGCTCCCCTGCCAGTCTGATTGCCCCTAACTGCCCTCCTCTGCAGGCCTGTGTCTCTCCCAACTGCCCTTCCTTGCAGGCCCGGTAGCCCCCACTTCCCTCCTCTGCTGGCCTGGTCACTCCTAACTGCCCTCCTCTACAGGCTTGATTGTCCCAACTGCCCTCCCTTGCAGGCCTGGTCCCTCCCAACTGCCCTCTGCTGCTGGCCATCTTGTGTCCACATGGGGGCAGCCATCTTGGACCACTTGAGGGTAGCAATCTTGTGTGTTGGAGTGACAGTCAATATGCATATTACTCTTTGATTAGATAGGGTAGAGGCCTGTTGCATGGGTGGGGCTGGCTGGTTTGCCCTGAAGGGTGTCCTGGATCAGGTTGGAGGTTCCCGTGGAGCGGTCTGGGTGAGGGGCCTGTAGTTGTTTGCAGGCTGGCCATGCCCCCCAGCCACCCAAGTGGGAGGCCCTGGTATTTGAGATTTATTTATCTTCTGTAATTGAAACTTTGTAGCCTTGAGCAGAGGCCAGGGCCAGTCAGGAAGTTTGGCTTCCTCCATCGCAGGGGATAACCCAAGCCTTCTGCTCTCTCCAACTCCATTGCCACCACCACTTTTGTTGGGATTTATTTATCTTCTATAATTGAAACTTTGTAGACTTCAGCCAGGACTGGCCAAAGTGGGCGGGAAACTCAGTTTCCTCCATTGCCGGGGAAACCCAAGCCTGCTTGCTTCATGGCTGTAGCCATCTTGGTTGAGTTAATTTACATACCTGCTCCTGATTGTCTGGTGAGCGTGGCTTGTGGGTGGAAGTATGGTCAATTTGCATATTTCTCTTTTATTAGTGTAGATGTTTATACAATAGTTTTCATTTTGTATAAGCAGTTCTGTATTAAAATCTGTGATTTTAGCCCAGCTGGTATGGCTCAGTTGGTTGGACATCATCCAGTGCTCCCAGAAATTACAAGTTTAATTCCCCATCAGGGCACATTCCCAGGTTGGAGGCTTGATCCCCAGTAGGAAGCATGCACAAAGCGGCAGATCAATTTTTCTCTCAGGGATGTTTTTCTCTCACCCTCTCTCTTTCTCTCTCTCTAAAATTAATAAAAACACATCTTTAAAAATAAATCTATTATTGTAATACTCATATCCAAAATACAAACTTATGGAAGTGTTAAACATATATTCCTCTTCAAATAGGCTGGACATGGAGACTAGGAGTACAAAAATGGTAAAACAAGACTCAAATCTTGTTGGTCTTACTCATTGTAAGAGAAAAGATTCCCCCTTTGAAAGGTTATTTCAAGGTTTACACGTTAAAATAGTTTTTAAAAATTAGATTTAAATCCTTCAAGTTTAGAATAATCTTTAATGGTTAGACTGGTCTTTTTTAATGTCTAAGTTAGATTTATTAATTGGCATGCCAAATTGGAAAGAACTTAAATACCCTTCCATTGGTACATGGAAAAACAAACTGTGGCACATCTACACAATGAAATACTACTCAGCAGTGAAAAGGAATGAACACCTACACACACAGCAGCATAGTTGAATCTTCAAATGCATTTTAATTGAATTTATTGGGGTGACAGTTGTTAATAAAATTATATAGATTTCATCATCTGTATATTGTATTGCTTGTCCACTACCCCAAGTCAAGTCTCCTTCCATCACTGTTAGAATGGTCTTTAAAGATCATCTCTTCCAACCATTAAACTGATGTTTAAATTATTTACTTATACTAACTAGTGAACCAATTACGTTTAACCTTTACTTAATCACCTCAAGCCACAGATACTCATTTAGAACACCTACTGTGTGCCAACAACTCTGCCATCACTGAAGCTGCGGTGCTACACAAGACAGACAAGGTCACTGTCCACTTGGAACTTAGTTGATGTAAATATACTGTTTCAGGAGTGAACAGTCCAATACAAAGTGGATGGACTATCACCTCATTCACTCCTCAAAGGTCATACTGTCACCTCATTCACTCCTCAAACGTCATGCTCATGGCAGAGCAAAAGTGCTGGGAGTACGTCTGCTTCCTTGACTCTCCTCCCAGTGTAGAGCCGGAAGTGCCCTCCTCTGTCTGTTCCTTACAGTGTTGAATTTTTAGAGCCAATCAGACCAAAATTATATCTACCTAGAATAGATATTTTGATATCCAAAAAAAAAGTAGGATTCGAAAACTAGCAGACTTGAATGAAAAAAAAAAAGTGTTTTTAACACAATAATACCCAAGTGCTGTACAAAAACTTTCCTTACGTTGGTCGTTTGTTTTCTTGGCTGGGTGATCATCTTAGCATCTCTCCCTCTTATGTTTGCTCATTAGGTCCATCAACTGGAATCCAGCCTTCTTCCCCCCAAGCACCAAACACAGGTAAATGCATCAAGTACTGTGAAGCCCACAGAGCAGGAGAAGTTGAGCTTGAAAAGAGAGTGTGAACAATTTCAAAAGGAAAGATCTCCTACAAATAGGAAGGTGAGTTTTTACACGTTTATACCTACCACATGTCTGCGTTCTGACTGTGATGTGTCCTAAGTGTGTGTTTCTTCCCCTGCCTGCTTCCAAGGAAGTGACTGCAGTGGCATATTTTTGTTCTCCCTTATGTCTGTGTTCTTGTAATTTTGTCAAAACAGTGTATTTCTTTTTTATTGATCTTTAAAAAGGAGCCATTAACTTTAAGCTTTCATAAAGAAGACAGCTAGTCATCTTTATCTTACCTAATAATAGACAAACATGTAAATTGACCATACCTCCACTACACCCACAGCCAATCAGAGTGAGTATGCAAATTAGAAGGCCAAAGATGGCAGCTGCCCAGCTGCTCCAGGCACCCAGTAGCCAGGTGGGGCAGGAAGCCTGCTATGAAAGGGAGGATGGGGAGGGGAAAAGGAGGTGGCCCCAAAGGATCTACAGGAGCAGAGTGTGCAGTGAAGACAGGTGCAGGAAGAAAACAGGTACTGGAAGCCAAGGGAAGGAATCTCTTCGTGCAATGGGCCTCTAGTTAGTATATAAAGCCTTTATATGTTAGTAATATAGCCTGAAAATTAAGAACATTTTAAGATCGGTATGATCTGTTGCTATATCACAAAACAGCAAACAATTGTACAGTTTCTGAGGGTCAGGAATTCAGAAACAGCTTAGCTGAGTGCTCCTGGCTCATGGTCTGTCATGAGGTTGCAGTCCAGATATCAGCTGGGGATCCACTTCCAGGTTCATTCACATAACTGTTAGGAGGAGGCTTCTTTTCCTGCTGACTGATTGCCGGAGGCCTCAGCCCCTCACTCCCAGGCCTTTTCTAAGGATGTGGCAGTGAGGGATATGAGAGAGAGAGAGAGAGATCCAGAAAAACACCAGCACAGAATCTGTAGTACCTTTTATAAACTAATCCCAGAAATGATACACACCACTAGTTCTGCTCTCTTCTTTTGGTCACACAGACTAACCCTGGTAGAGTATGGGTAGGGATGATGCAAGGGTATGAAGACCAGGAAAGAGGTGATCACAGGGGACCATCTTGGAGGCTGGCTCCACCATAGTTACACTTTTGTAACACAGTTCAGTTCTTTGTTCCATGAAGTTAAGAGTTCTGGACTAGTGTTACTTTGAGCATTCTCGTAGTTACATGGTTTTTCTTTCTTTTTCTGAACTAAAACTCAGAGTTTTCAGTATTACCCTCCTCTTCTGAAACATATGGTTTGTTTAAAATCTGGTGAGAATTATGATCATTTACTTTGTTATAAAAGTGTGTTGTAGAACTTGCACTTGAAACTTGTATAAATTTATTAACCAGTGTCACCCCCAATAAATTCAATAAAAAGGAGAGGTGAAAGAAGGCAGGTTGATTCTGTTAAAGAAACAGAAACAAAACAAAACTTAATTCATAAATTTTTTTTAAGTTTGTGAAAGTTATGATGAGCATTGGCAGTAAGAACACTGTGCTCTAAACCTGAAATGCCATTTAATTTTAGGTACATTCAAGTAAACTTTTCAGGAAAGACTGGATTTCATTCAGCTGCTCACTAAGGGAAAAGTCTAATGATAATTTTTCACATAAGAAATTTAACTGTACCTTGAGAGATTACACTCTAACAGTTCTTACTACTCTCTTCATCTCTTTTGACAGAATATGTTCTACTTAGCAGTATTCTGAATCACAGTGTTTGCTAATTAGATTCTTCCTATAATAAAGAGAATTCCAGAAATTGATACTCATAAAGTCTTTAAATTTCATCTTTAAAATTGAGAAAGCAGTTATAAAAATCAGGTTTTATGTAGTTGCAGTTTTAAGCCTTTAAACTTTGCCTTCAGATGGTATTCTTTCCACTACAGATCCGTAGTAGAGAATCATAAAATTTATTTAGTGAAACATCAGCATTTTTTATTAATAAACTATTCTACAAAATGTCAGAGTACATGGTAGGATAAGTATTATTTCTGAAAGTTTTCTTTCAGTGATTCATACTTATAGCTAATTATACATGTATACATACATGTGGTTGTGGGTGTATTTTCTGGATTGCAAGGTAAAATGTATTTTATACAGTGAATGGCATTGAAGTTTGAAAGCCAGCTCCCTTAAGAAATCTGCTCTACATAAGGAGTGGTGGTTAAAAGACTACTTAAATGTAATACATGCACTGAATTATACTGTTTGCTTTCCTTCAAGGAATGAATTCAGCTTTCTTCCAAGAGCTGAGATTTCTGACTAGCATAAACTTGTCAAAATAAAGTAGAGCAACTCAGATGGGTTTGTTTTGTTTTGTTTTGTTTCAAAGGGAATTTTTTGTTTTTTAACAGGTCAGTCAAATGAATTCCCTTGAACAAGAATTAGAAACAATTCATTTGGAAACTGAAGGCCTGAAAAAGAAACAAGTAAAACTGGATGAGCAGCTAATGGAGGTAAGCTTTTAAGCAAATGGCCTTAGCTATGAAGAATATTTTAATCCATGAATGAGCCATTTGTTGGAAGAGACTAGCATAACATTGAATTTGTCTTATGAAAAAGTGAAAATCTAAGTGTGTTGCCAAACTGAATTCTTTGGTCTATCTTACCACGTTTGATGGACATTTTAGCTTAATGCACAGTCATAGGAACTCATACTGTTTTATAGAAGAAGGATTATCATAAAACATAAGGACCTCAGCAGGGACTCTGTCCAAAACTATCCAAGAAACCCATGGCTCTCTCACTGTTGCTATTGATTATAATTTCCTGATACCTTCCATATTACAGAGTTTTATAGATATGATTGCTCTCTAACAACCTCTTCAGTTAGGAAATCCATGCAGAGAATATGAGAACATCAGCATTTAGAAGTTTAACTTTCAAGTATTGCCACCGCTCATTACTTGAGTAACTCAGCACTAACTTGGGAGAGGTAGAGCTGTTAAATACAAAGATGGATTTGTGAAACTTGTCAGCCTGGACATTGGGTTTCAGTCTACTAGATTGCTTTCTGAATACTGAGAACCATTAGAGGCTATAAATCAACTTAGGTGCAAGTCCTCCTTAATAAGTTATAATTTCATTGAGCTACTTTGCTTTAGGTAGATGAAAATATTAATCCAATGTTTAGTGAACTGTAAAATCTCTATAAGGTAGAGAGGCATCAGTAGAAAATGTCTTTTTTGTGCTCTTAAAAAAGTACAAATATTTTTAAGCCAGAATTATAGGAAGAGAGAGAGATGTTTAAATAATTTTGTGAAGGTGGGCACATGCAATGGTACCTTTAAATAGATGCTTGGGTTTTAAATGTGAAATATGGGTAAATATATCACATTGACATTTAAATGACCGCTGAGGTTTCTGTCACTTCTATAACCTCTGATTTTATCCACTAATACAGAGATTAGTGAGCTATAAATAGTGAAATCCAAACCATTTTTTTTCTCTCTCTAGCAGCATATAATAAATGTGTTCAAAACCTTGAGCTGTGGGCTGTGTTTAGAAGTAGATATGCTTTCCTGATGAAATAATTATATGCTGTAATGAATAACACAGCTGAAGCTAAGCCTGACATGTCTAATACCATGTTGAAAAGTGACAGGGTATACTTAATCAATACTGGAGCCTCTCCCAGCACCACCAACAGGCCAATTCTCCCACCTGCTCTCAGAAGCCCCTTACCTCCCAGCCCTGTTTTGTTATTTGCTGCCCTATGCAATTTTCCCTCATTATCTTTCTCCCTAATCTAATAGCAAATATTTACAAATGGATGAGGGAGTATACTTGGCACTAGAGCTGAATACATGAATGTTTTATTGGAACACTAAAATAAACATACACTATTGTAACAAAACTTTCTTTAGGAAAATAAGACTGAGCTATTAACTCTGAATATATCTATACAAATTGGATTCTTTAGTAGTTTTATTGACTTATAATCCACATATTACAATTCACCTATTTAAAGTGTACAATTCAATGTTTTTTGGTATATTGTTTATTTTTAAACTTGTGATAAATATATACATAAAATTTGCCGTTTTCACCATTTTAAAGTGTACAATTCAGTAGTGTTAATTACATTCATGATATTCTATAACCATTACCACCTATTTCTAAATATTTTTAATATCTGTACAATTTATATACAGAAAAAAATGTTAACTGTTGGTCCTTTGTAAGTTCTGACTAGGGCTCACATATTCAGGTATATAATATACCAAATTTGTACTCTTCTTTCTCTTTTTGTAACTAATACTTTTCTTCTCTTTATAACTCCTGTAATTTTCTTTCTTTTTTTTCTTTTTCTTTTTTGTCTGTGGCTAACCTGTACCTAGAACTCTGTGGTTGGAACTAGCAGAGAAGGGTGCAGTTCTCTGCCTGAGCTAGTGTGTGAAGGTAGAACATTCTCTTTCAATGAATTTCATAGCATGGAGACATCTCATTAAATTCCTTGTACATGTAATCATTTCTAATTTTATAAGTACTTCAGGTAAGAGCCAATATTCATTTTCATTTTGCTTTAACTGTGGAATATGTCTGTTTACATTTACATAGGATTTTCCTCAGTATCTAAAACTCAGTGTTTGAAAACATGTGATGAAAACCATCCCAATGATATAACATCATGGGGATTTATAATTCTCCATATACTACTTTATTCCTGAAAATAAAGTGATGGCACTTTTGAATCTATGGCCCACCTTAGAAATTTAGATTTAAAGAAATGGATAGTGGCTCTGCATTTCATGATAACACGTCACTACAGTTGTGTCTTAGAGGCCCTGTTTCCCTTCTCACAAGCCTGGGGGTCCTACTTGAGTTTAGTACTTAGTCATGTTTGTTGCATGCCTCCCATCGAGCCGTGTGTGCTGCTGAAATGTGTTGACAGATGTGAACTGGCATGCTTCACTGGCCAAATGCAGTGCATTCTCTGTTCCTTCTCCCTCTCCCCAACTTTGATTGGCGTGTGATACACATATCATTTCCTCATTATCTTGAACAAATACTTCTATTCCATCTACTTCAATTCCCAGATGCTCTGTGATATCTCCTTATACCCTAGAATTGCTTGTCTTACTGTGCTACTTAAGAGTATAACATTGACAAAGCTAAGCGAGGTTAAAATAATTGTAGATGCAAGGTTCTTTGAAAGAAAACATTGCTAACTTGAAAAACACGTGGTCATTGAATGTTTGCTTTTATGAATCTTTATGAATGGTATAAAGTGGCAATCCCTAAAGCATAACGACTTTCTCCCCTTTGTCTACTCCAACCCTGGTGGTGGATATTGTTTCTTAAAGAGGGATAAGTAAAAAAGTTCTAGTGTAAGTAAAAAATGAAGTAGGATTCAAACATTATGGATATCATGTACCTCATAACCTTACAATCACTCAAGAATGAGGAAGAACGATTTTAAGTCTAAAACTTTTAAGATGTCCTGGTTTATTTTGTTAATGTATCTTTATTGCAAGTATTACATATTTCCTCCTTTTATCCCCCTTGACCACCTTCACCTGATACCCACTTTCCTAGGCCTTCACCATACTATTATCTGTGTCCATGGGTTATGCATATTATCTCCTAAGCAAAATGATTCTTCCCATTTATTTCTTACTTGGCCTCAAGCATTATCCCGATTTGCAAGTTTTCAGTGGGTCAGACTTCATTGCTCTCTACTTCACACCTCTAAGGATAGCTCTGTGATTGCCGCTGACCAGGGCTTTGCCCTTCTCCTCCAGATGCAGCACCTGAGGTCCACTGTGATGCTTAGCCCATCCCCTCACGGATTGGATCTGCAGCTTCTCCAGCAGCAAGCCTGTCCGATGGTGCCCAGGGAGCAGTTTCTGCAGCTTCAACACCAGCTGCTGCAGGCAGAGAGGATAAACCAGCGCCTGCAGGAGGAACCTGAAAACAGAACCTCTGAAACCAACACACCACAGGTATAAGGCTTTTCCCCCTTTATTAGAAACTCAGGTCACCTAATTTAATTTTCCCTGTTTACTTGAAGTTATACCAGTTGAAAGGTGGAGATAAAGAATGTAAATCTTCTGTTGGAGGTTACACCTTGCCTATATTACAAACCCACTGAAGTGCAGTGCCTTTTTTGTTTTGTTTTGTTCAGTGCTGCTTTTGAGTGCTCAGTTTCTCAGCGTGGTAATTAAGTGTTCTGATTCTCTTTTACACATTGGTAATTGATGAAGTATCAGGATCACTTGCACATAGTAAACAATTGACCTAAAATTCTTCTCTGATGCCAAAATATTACAGAATTCAAGTACAACTTTAGGATACGCATTACTAACAAAGCTTCCTGGGTTTTCTTGGTCAGAGGGTGCAGCCTGCTGATTCCATGGAATTCACAGCTGGGGACTTCTCACAACTAACAGAGTTGAATGTGCAGTCAGTGACTCTTTAGATGTAGTTCACTTAACCTAGAGTTTTTCAAAAATAATTTTTTATATAATGTAGTTTAAGATAAAAAAGATCTTCCCTTTCCCTTTCAATTAGTAATCTCAGCTCACTACCAGGCACAATCTTATATCACCTTGATTTTCAGTTATTTCTCTTCATTCATAATCACCCCTTTCCAGAAGTCTCTTAACTGTTTGGTCTTGCACATTTAGTTTACTCAGAACTAGAAATAAAATTTAAAGTACTCAGTTTATAGAATTCTAAATTAATAATTTCTGATTTGGATGCTTTTCTATTTTCAAATACTTTGCTTCTCAGTTAACATTTGATAAGGAGTTTTCCAACTCTTTTTCTGTAATCCCCTCAAAGTGACTTTGAAGTCACATTAACACTATAATTAAACATTAGAGTAGTTGTCTTTTCCTCTCCTAATATATATCTATGCTTTGTCATGATGTACTTCCGTCATCTATTCTTGCCAACAAAACCGCAACATATTTTTTTCTTTTGAGCTTTACAATCCATGTCTTTAGAAGCTTACTACATTCCACTTCAATTAAATATTAAAATTAAGTTCCTGAATTTGTGATGGTGAGGTATTAGATGCTTTAACTCTTTGTTACGGAGTTGAATTATAAAATATTGACCTCAAATGTACTGGACATTTTAAATCAATGATCAGATTAAGACTCTCTTCACTGCTTTCTCAAACACAGCATTTCCAAAGCATGCTCTTCCCACCAAGGTTTAAAAATAAATATCCCATTACTCCAGTTACTTCAAGATTAGGTAGACAGAAAAGGTTGTGATTTTTATATTTAAAAAAAAAAATATCTCCAGTCAGAGGGCAGGGTGGACTGCTTATTGCTCTCACTAGAATGCCACTACTGGTTCTCCTGTTTCTGTAACTGAGCTGACACTAATTTTAAGAATATTATTAGAATCTGCATGTTGTCTCTGGTGCATGGAGTGATGTGATTTCTTCTCTCTTTGTATTGCTTTGCTTGCATATGTGGTGTTAATGTGTGTGCTTTTAAAAATTGTTTGCATTATAAATGTGTGAATTTAGACTCCCCCCCAAAAAACATATTCTGGACATCAGGGTGAAGTGTACCACTTGCCTTCTTTCTCTAGGCCTTGCTACCGGAGCAGCGAGCAGTGCATGCAGATTCCTACAGAAGGATTGGGCACCTGTGAAAACTGGGCTGCTATTGATGGCATTTCTTACCATGGCAGATACTCAAATGCACACACCCACACACCACACATACCACACAACACAGAGACATAAGCTGAGGAATGTTTTGGAATCAAGTGCTCTTTTAAATTATTATTATTATTATTATTATTATTATTATTAATTATGCCTTTGCAGTATTCTGTCTCTTATTTATTTATGTAGAATGACAAATTTTGTGAATCAAATTCACAAATTCAAGCTTGTTACAAGTCATTTATACCATTTAAAGAGTGGATTTGAGATTTTTTGAAAGGATGTGTTCTATATATTTTCTCATTCCATATGTTGTAACTATTTTTAATAAAAGGTACTACTTTTATATATGGAATCTGAAGAAAATCAGGGTTTATTTATACTGTTTTGTATAAGATGTACAGTACTTTTCTGACAGGAAAAAGGAAAATTTTGATGAAACAATAAAATAAATTTTAAATATGACTGCCTTTGTTTTTCCTCTTTCCCATTCTTTTGCCTATGCTCCATGTTCTTTCAATTAATTAACTGTTGTTGTTTGTTTAGTTTAGTATTTTTGAAGGCAAGTGGAAATCAGGCACTTTCTATTTTTAGTTTGAATTTTAAAAAACTATTATATCTTAAAATATAGGATTTTTTAAAAAGCTGGATGCTCTCAAACTCTGATTTCTTGAAAGTTACTTTCTACATTATGCTTTTACCGACTATGATTTTTATCTTCAAGTCAATCTCATAGTTTAGTTGTTTCTCTTATGTTTGAAGAAATGCTCTTAATAACTAAACAAATGTTGGCTTTCAACTCATATTTGGTCATTCTGCGTGCTTTTTAAAGGATGCCTTTTTGAGAATATTTTTAAAGGCTGGTTATGCCATCAGCCACTAACACCTGCTTAACATTTGAAAAACCTTTTAAAATCTGAAACTCCTTATGTGAACATTTTGGAGGACTGTGGGGAGGGGCAGTCAATTGTACTCTAAATCTCTCTCCAGAGCCCACATATTCCTTGATCTGTCACTTTGTGTGGGGAGAGGAGAAACCAGAGCTCTTTTGCTGCCCTATTTTATCTATCAGTTGTTTGTGGGGAGAAGATTCTTAATTTTCAGTCTGTTCTGATGATAAACCCATCCTCCAATCCAGATATTTGCCTCACTGACAAGTCAAACTGGAAACAAATGAGTAGAATAACTGGGAAAAGGCTGATTATCACTAACACCTCCCCAGTAATCGGCCATTTCGAAGGAAAAACAGACATGCATGTTGCAAGCTGATTGATGTTGGACAACCCTGAATACACTCAGTTTTGTTTTATTGTTAAGAGGCCTACAGTATTGTAAGACCCAAATCACAGATGGAAGGTTAATATCCATCTTTAAATTTACTTTAGATACCTATTTTACAAAAAGTGCACACAAGTATTAAATTATGGGTCTTGAGAATTTTGCTTTATCTCAGGGGAAGATGGTAACACAGGTAAGATTCTTTTTTTTTTTTATCTTTGATGCTTTCTCTGATAGGATTAGTTTTCTAACATGTACAACCCATGCAGTGTTCAGAACTCCCATTTCATAAGAAATCCACCCTTCCTGTTACAGAGGCAAACAGTTGCTCTCCTTTCTCTAGACATCTTATGGGGAAAATAAACTACTAGTGTTTTTATTTCAGTGTGACATGATTTTCAAATGAAAATACATTTTTCCCCCTTCAGGAAAACCAGGAACAAATGGTAACTGCCATGGAGGAACGAATGATGGAAGTTGAACAGAAGTTGAAATTGGTGAAAAGGCTTCTTCAGGAGAAAGTGAATCAGCTCAAAGAACAAGTGAGCCTTCCAGGTCATCTCTACCCACCCACCTTACATTCCACTTTTAACTCCAGTTTTACATTCCTTTATTGCCATTAACTGTTGTCTAATAAAGGCAAATTCTACAATGAATGCATATAAGAATTTAGGACTCACACTTTCCTATACCTCTTCAAAAATATGAATTCTGTATTCTACCTTACTTTTCTCTGAAGCTCTTTTAAGGCATATGTTTGTCCACAATTTTTAAAATGTGTATTTGCTAACAGTGACTCACAGATTTTTTTGTTTTTTACTCAAGACAGGAAATATTCCTACTTAAATAAACAGAAAATTTATATTGTTAAAAAATTGGTGGATAATATATAGAACTTTAGGTTTCCTGTTTGCAACAGCCATGACAACCTCAAAAAATACCTTATGATTATAACCAGACTCAAAAGGCTATGCTTTGAATTAGAATGCAGACCCTGAACTCCAAGATCACCAAGCAGCCTGAACCTTTTCACCTTCTGGTGGCAGGTATGGCCTCTGTGTTTAGAAATTATATGTGCATCCACTGAAGAGACATGCAATAAGAACTAGGTTTTTAAAAAGTTTAAGATGAACTGGCAGGGGTTAACCAAAAAATGTTGATTAGGCAGGAGAAAGTTGTCCAACATTGTTTTCTAGATACATAAAATTAGGAAGAATAATCCAAGACAGGGTCTTAATGCAGAGGTAGACAGGAGCTTTTCCTCTGTGTATCTTAATACACAGAATAAAAAGAAAAAGTCCTGTAAAATAACCATTTATTGATTCAACCCTTTAATCATTTATTTACTCAATACATAGTTCCTATGTGCCAGGTACTGTTCTGAACACTAGGGGTATAGAAGTGAGCAAAACAATATCTCTGCCCACATGTAGTGTAGTTCATCTACAAAGTACTGAGCTTATGGCCAGTAGTATCAAAAATAAAGAAAACGGTGTCCACTCTATTTTCAGTAGAGGGGAACACAAAAGGAATACTTGATGCAACCCAGGGAGTTTAAAGAAAGTTTCCTAAAGACCACATATCTAGTATTGTGGATTGAGTAAGTAAGATTTTACAAGGTGAAGAAATGTGGGTAGGGCATTCTATGCTATGGAAACATCATGGAGTTATGACAACATATGGGGTGTGGACATCTGCAAACACTTCGGCATTAATCGTTTGGCATAACATTGTCCAGCAGGAGAAGAAACTAGAGAGATGGGGAGGAGCTGGCAGTAGAGGGCCTTACATGCTGAGCCATGGAGTTTGAATTTCATTCTTCAGATGATAAAGAATCATCAACGTGTCTTTTAATGGAAGGGAGGGTGGGAACAAATTGTATTAGAACAGTTCAATAGAGTAGGTTAGTATGTTACACTCACCAGTCATCTAGCTTCTGAGTTTCATCCTTGCCCTATGAAATGCTAATAAATTAATTAGCCATTCTTTAGTCCCCTTCAGCCTTTATACTTTTAGATGTCCTGTTGGAAATTGGATGTAAATGAGGAGTTAAAAGTATAATGAGGGAAGAGGGATTAGAAAATATTAACAGAAGAAATAATAAAATTATCCCAAGACTGCTGACAAGTTTTCCACCCTAACCTAGACTATATTTTCTAACTATAATTATTGAAATATATCTTGTGGACAAGGCTCTATGCAAGAGAGGAAGAATTAAGGAAAATCTTCTCTCTTTGTTATAACACATGAGCCACATTTTAAAATAATGAGTAGGTTGTAGTTATGAATGGGAATCTCAAGCATCTACTGTTAAGAACAGTTAAACACAGTCACACCCTAAAACTCAGATATTTTAAGTTATAAATTGTAATATTTTTAGAGAATAAATCCCAGTTTATTTAGGTGGAAAACACTTTCATTTTTTAACCCTCAAATACTAATTTGTTCTTTCTATTAGTGACTTCTACAAACATATTTTGCAAAATAACAGCCTGGAATAAGTGGATTTGCTCCATTTGTACCTCTAATGCCAATCTGATATGAAAGCTGTATTGTAAAATAAAATAATTGATAGGAGCCATTTGCCTTTATAAACAACTGTCCTTATGTCAGACTTTAAAAGAATTACAGAAATGGAGTCAAGATGTTTCTGGTTCTGTTTCTAGCTCTGCAAGAATACTAAAGCAGATGCAATGGTGAAGGATTTGTATGTTGAAAATGCCCAGTTGTTGAAAGCTCTGGAAATGACTGAACAGCGCCAAAAAACAGCCGAGAAGAAAAATTACCTCTTAGAAGAGAAGATTGCCAGCCTCAGTAATATAGTCAGGAATCTGACACCAGCACCATTGACTTCTACCCCTCCCTTGAGGTCATAGCAAAGCCAAAGGATACACTCATGTTTATGCACTTTACTGAAATGGATGGAACATTTCAGTGGGTTCTCTCATCCTTTTTTTTTTTTAATATAAGAAACCTTTAATGACTTCAAGTTAAGCCTAACCTAAAACTGCCAGCAACAAAATTGGAGTTTCCACTCATTGTAATGAGTTTTTCAAAACAGACTTTAATGGGAGTTGCAAACAAATATTCACATATTTCACTGTTTGAAGTGTTCTCAAGTCTTGAATTTTTAAATATTTTACTAGCCATCAACAAGGTAGATATTAACAGCAATTTAAGAACCTTAAAACCCCAGTTTTTAATGAGTTTTTTAAAATAATTATTGAGTTCCAGATATTTATGTTTGAAATCTAATTAATTTTGTTGTTTTGATCTTTATTTGAAGCCAAATATATGCCTTCTTAATATTTAAATTTGGGAAAGTCATTCTGTTTCTAATAGTTTCATCCTTTGAATTAATTGGTAGACTTTCTGCTTGGTAACAGGAACGGCGCTCAATTACCACTGAGGTCAAAAAGGCCAGGTCCATAGAGCTCTACCTTCTACCATCTATGACAGTATTATCACGCTTGCTGTATTATAGATATAAAACTGATTTACCCAACTGCACTGTTAACTAATGTTAAAACTTTACTTTCTTTAAACAGTCTTTTTTTTCTTTTCTTGTGAGCTTCATTTGGGAGCTTGTCTCCCCCCAAAATAAATAAATAAATGGATAAGGCCACATCCTTAAAGCATTGGAACTACAGGGAAGGCACTGGACAAACCACTTTTGGAGAACAGCTACTTAGACGAAAGATAAGCACACCATGTGGATTTCAGTCTCTCCAAAGACTTGGAATTCATGAGATTACATATGGGGTTTCCTCAAGAACTCAGGGAATAATACTTTAAACTGTCTTTCTGAAATAACATAAGCCTCTTTAGGAATTTAAAATGATAAAGCATGTGAACATATTTATTTGTCTTAAATATTAAGAGCCATAGTGGGATTTTTATTTCTATACTTTTAGTGAATATAATCTTCTGGGGGAGAAAGGCCTTGGTTTTAATTTATAGAATAATTATTATTTGCTTGTTTGTTTAAATAGTTCAATATGTCCATATTTCCTACTCCTCTACACCTCAAATCTGATAGGAATTTCTTATGATGATAAGCATTGGCATACCATCTAAGGTAAAGAGGTGCCAAATAAGATTTCCCACTCAGCCTCAAGACCAGAACTTTGTAGAACAGTAAACATTGTAAACTGGATAGCTTTTGCCCCCCAAGTAAAATCTATGTTGTAGCCACATCAGCCGAGCAGTTGATGGAAGACTTTATTAGCTGTAGAACACTAACAAAGCTCCTCACAATCACCTACTTGTTTTTGTGGGAGAGCAATTAGATAAGAAATATTCACTTAGATGTCCCAGGAAGGCCAAACCCTTTTATTTACAAGAGGTATAACAGCAAAAGTAGACAGTGCTTTATGGGCAGGAACAAAAGATGAAGCCTAAGAAGTCATATGTTAGAAACTCAACCACAACACAACAATTTGCTTCAAGACACTTTAGAGTTCCTCCAAGCCTAACCACCTACTATTAGTCCCACCTGCCAACACAGGAGTCCTCACTACAAGAGTCCTGACAGGGCATGGGAGTTCACAATCATGAAGCAAACCTTTTCATTTTTAGCCAGCTTTTATAAGAAAATCCTGATTTCCTCCTGGACAAATAATTTTAATCCTTCCCTAATTATACCTCAAAGTGTCTGATATCTGCCTTCCCTCATCTTTTTTTTCCAGGGCAAATATTACTAGTAAATGCAACTACTTTTATCGCATTGGATTTAACAGAAAATCTTTTTTTTCACTTTTAAAAGTGTGGTTAGGCCTAGGCTTGTGTCATAAATTAAGTATCTGTGGTATGCTTATGTGATACGCTTCAAGTTACTCAAAGTTATTGCCATCAGAAATGAACACCAAGCATATTTCTCAAATAATTGACATAGCAAGCGTTCATCTGTTGTATTTTAATTTTTACATTATGAAAAGTGTAGGTTAATTTGTTTATTTCTTATAAATCTGTATTGATATGTATATAAAATGCTTTACAATGAATGTGAATGTGACTTTCTGCAAAGTTTTAGACTACATTTAAGATCCCTTTATCCAAAATCAAAATGCTGCTCCAATGAAAGTTTATTTAACCAACATCTAGGTGCTTAATTTCTTACTTTACTGCACTTTTGAGATTGGAGGGGGGAGGGAGAACAACATGAGAAATATATAGCTACCTTAATTGATACCTTTGTGCAGCAGTTTATTTTTGTAAAATAGATTAAAATGGGAATTTAACTGGCAATTTATAGTATAACTATAGCTTTTTAAAAGACCTTTTAAGGAGATTAAACTGTTAAAATGTTTAGATTTTGCTTTTAAACTTTATAATAGCTCTCTTTAAAATTGCAAGTTATATATTATTTCATAGACATTTATAGCTGCTTGTTTGTTAAAAGCACTTTTTCTTGACTTCCTAAAAACAGTTACTTAATTAAGTTCTAGATGATGGGCTCTTCATTTCAAGGAAAGAGAATCAAGTTTGCCTTTGTGATAATATCACATTGCACTAAGAAGAGGGTAATAAAACCTGTGTTCTGTTTCACACTCTTCTGCTTTTTAGAAGCCTGAGCTCTTAAGCTCAAATTTGTGAAGGAAGAAAAGTAGAAGGGGAAAGAAGGGTAGGACCACCACAGTATTTTATTTATTTTTCTAAAATTCTTAAACTCAGATTTAAAAAACTGTTTTAAATGCTATCCTACTCAGCAGCATCAAATGCATTGCTTATATATTTCATCTTCAGCATATTTTACATAAATAGATGACCAAGTCATACTCTTTAAAGGTATCAGACGAGCTGTTACAGGTCTAGTATTTCAATAATGTACCAATACCCAGGGCATGTATTATTAATGAGGAACTTCTTTTTTTAAAGAATAAATAAGACTTTATGGCAGATTTTAACAATGTTGGGATGAATTTATTTTTTGTGATTTCTTTCTTTTTTTCTGAGTGAAGGAAAAAAGGAAGGTGTTGCTACTGTCAGCATTAAAGGTATTCCCATCAAGGGAAGGTTCAGTGCTTTGCAATAAATAGTATTGAGCAAGTCTGATTTTGAACCGGTTATCTGGAATGACTATTGGAATGATATAATTATACAAGTAAACCAAAAACCAAGTCAAGGCCTAATAACCAAAGCATTCTATATTTAAAACGTATTCATAATATCATATCTGGACCTATTTGAACACCTCAATCTCATAAAATTGTGTTGGTTTTGTGGCATATGTATAGCTGTTTAATAATAAATCCAAATTAGTTTTTTGTTTCTCAGTTTTTCTGAGAGATAAGTTAAATTTATTCTTATAGGAAGACATCATAGTGTGATTTAAGGAACATTGGTTTTGTGAAGGAAACCTGAGTTCATCTAAAGCCATCTCTAGGATTCTTCTCAGATAAATGTTAATGTGTATATCAACCTTGTATATTTCATCTTAGCCATTCTAAGAACATTTTTAATGTGAGCTGAAAATGTAAATAAATAATTTTCAAACATGGCTTTCGTTTTTGTACACCCTGATCTTTTATAAACAGTTTCAGTATACTTATCATTGGTATTTAGAATTAAAATATTGCACTGAAAATTCTGCAAATGCAGAATCTGAGTCTCTACTCCAGACCTAATAAACAGATTATGCATTTTTTAAAGATCCCCAAATGTTTCATATGTGGTAGAAGGCACTCCTACTCTATTTCTGTCACAAAATTGATAACTCACACTGGGCAGTTTGGGTCTCTGTCCCTCTTTTGGTTCATAATTTACTTCTAAAATCCTGACTTGCCCAGCTAGCTTGGTTCAGTGGTTGAGCATCCACTTATGAACTAGGAGGTCATGGTTCGATTCCTGGTTCAATGCCTGGGTTTCAGGCTCAGTTCCCAGTGAGGGGCCATCCACACAAGAGACAGCTCATCAGTGATTCTCATCATTGATTTTTCTTTCTCCCTCTCCCTCTTCCTTGCTCTCTCTGAAATCAATAAAAATTTTGAAAAAGAAGATCCTGAACTCATTTGTCACACACATCCATGTTATAATTACATATGAAACAATTCCTTCTGAAAAAGACCTGAAAACTGATTGGAGGCTCCTTCACAGTAAATGGTAAAAGGGCCACTTCAAGATGAGTAGGAGAACCCTGATTGGAGAGCTCAGTTGGTTGGATCCAAAGCGCCAGAGTTGTGGGTTTGATCCCCAGTCAGGCACCTAAAAGAATCAATGAATGCATAAATAAAACAGAAAGAATGTTTTTCTTTCTCTAAAATAAAATTTTTTTTAAAGAACCTAAGAGCAAAATGAGAAAAGCATCTTGTTGATAAGGGAAACCCTAGAGGACAATGAGCAGATTTTTCAGAAGAAACTGCAGGCCAGGACTGGCACAATATATTCAAAGTGCTAGTAAAAAAAAAAAAAAAGCTTCCAACCAAGAATACTCTACCAGCAATGTTATCATTCAGAATTTCAGAATTGAAGGATACTCTTCTAGACAAGCAAAAGGTAAAGGAATTCATTATCCCTAAATTAGCCTTACACCTGGCTAATGTAGCTCAGTGGTTGAGCATTAACTCATGAACCAGGAGGTCAGCAGTTCAATTCCCAGGCTGTGCACATGCCTTTGTCACAGGTTCCATCCCCAGTAGAGGGCATGCAGGAGATTTTTCTCTCTCATCGATGTTTCTATTCCTCTCCCTCTCTCTAAAATCAATAAAAATATTTAAAAAGTAAAATGGCCTTACAAAAAAATGTTAACTTCTCTAAGCTGAGAATAAAGGGCATTAGTAACAATAAAACATGAGTATAAATCTCACTGGTAGAGGTAAATATATAGTAAAGGTGGTGGATTGATCATATATCCTAGATAATAAAAGCCTAATATGCAAATTGTCCCCTTGACCAGAGTTCTGCTGGGAGTTTGACCAATCAAACAATTACTATGATGTGTACTGACCACCTGGAGGCAGATGCTCCAATTAATAGGTTAGCTTGCTGTGGGTGCTGGTGGGCTGGACTGGAAAGTGAGATGTGAGGTGAGCCATCAGGAAGCTCCCAGGATTTGGCCCAAGCCCCAGGCCAAAGGCTGATTGGGGCTGGGCAGGGCTGTGTGGAGCAGGTGAGGCAGTGTGGGCAAGGCAGTGCAGGCCGGGCTGTGCAAGCAGTGGGATGGTGCAGAGCTCTGTAGGGTGTGCTCAGGCAGGGCTTTGGAGGAGAGCTGGGTGACAGGTCACAGGGAAGGAGAAGGGAAAGATGTGGAGCCAGGTTCCTTGGCTGCCCCACCCAGTAGCTTTTCTAGGACCTTGTCAACCTCCACAACTTGCTGCCTCCCATTTCCTTTCAAGTTTTAGACTCGGTTTCTCTGACCCAGGCCTGCCCCTCTCTCTGCTGTGTCTCAGGAGCCCAAAGCTGCCCCTTGGCCTTGAGTAGGCATACCTGGCCCATCCCTTCGTGATGGTACTACCCACTCTCCTGGAGTAGTTAGTGAAACTTAAATAAAAAGAAGCAGCTCTGAAGATTATAAATTGCACACTAAAGATGCCACAGGCCTTGAGATGCTTCCCATGCATGAATTTTGTGCATTGGGCCTCTGGTAAATAATAAAACATATCCTCAGGTAAGGATAAAAACACACAACAACAACACAACAACCCCAATTCCAAATTCTTAAAGAATCTGACCAGGCAGGATATTTCTATGACCCAATCAACTATGGCCAACCAACGTCAGTGTCTTGGTGTAAAAGATGCAGAGTCCACCACCTGAGAGAATACTCACAGATAAGGAATAAGCAGTAAATGAGGGATATTTGGGCTAACAGTGTGTTGGCAGTGGATACAAATGGCTTGGAAGTAAGAGTCCAAGGACAGATTTTCCTGTTTATGAATACTTTTATGGAATGTCCTGCCCATTCTAAGAAGCACCATTTTTATTCTTCCTCCACCCTCAGATAAGGTTTATTTACGTTGGGACTCTCAAACACTTGCTTATCCATATCCTATTCTTTATTTTTAGAAATCCTCTTGAATAGTGACTCTTTACTGTCTAATGAATATTTATTTTAGACCATGACCCAGCAATTTCATGACTCAACTTTCTTTTGTTCTTAAAAAAGCAACTCCTGTTGTTTTCATGCTCTACCCAAATTCCTTGAAGTGGAAAGCCTTGATGAATTACATAAAGATTTTACCCCTTAGGATATATACTAGTATAAAGTCTGAGGCAACTTAAGCCCTTTCTGAGCAGAGTAATTCACAGCTAAATAATGGTAATGAAGTTTGTGCATAGTTCCCCTATCCTGTCACTTTTTCTTTCTTTTTAAAAATTTTTTAATTGAATTTATTGGGGTGACATTGGTTAATAAAATTATATAGGTTTTAGGTACACAGTTCTGTAATACATCACTTGATATTGTATTGTATGCTCATCACCCAACATCAGTTCTCCTTCCCCTTCCATCACCATTTATCCCTCCTTTACCCTATTCTACCTCTTCCCACCCTTCTTTCCCTCTAGTAATCACAAGAACCTTAAAGGAAACTTTTTCAATGATAGAAAATGATACCAATTAGTACAGAAATCTGGATCTCAAAAAAAAAAAAAATGAAGGGCACTGGAAATGCTGACTATATGGACAAATGTTGTTGTTTTTTTTCTTTTCTTTTCTCTAGCTGCTATGACAAATTACCTCAAATTTTGCGGCTTTAACAATACAAATTTATTTCATAGTTCTGTAAGTCAGAAGTCCAGCACACTTCTCATTGAGCTACAATCAAGATATAGGTAAGGTTGCATTCCTCTCTGGAATCTCTAGGAGAGCATCCATTTCTTTATGTTTTCCAGCCTCTAATGTTATGGCCCTCTTTTTTTAATTTTGAAGCAAGCAATGTTGAATTTCTCTAACCCTTTTTTCATAGTCACATCTTTACTTAGATTACAGCTGGGAAAAGGTGTCTTCTTTTAAAGACTCGTGTGATTCAACTGGACCCTCCTGAACAATCTAGGCTATTGTCCCCATCTGAATACCCTTAACCCAATCATGTCTGCAGAGTTCCTTTTGTTATGGAAAGTACCATATTCACAAATTCTGCAGATTAAGACATGGACATCTTTGAGGGACTATTAGTCTATCTACCACAGATGTAAAAGACTTGAAAACTATCAACAAACTTGAATTGACATTATAGAACTTCCCATTCAAAAGCAGTAGGATATACTTTCTTTTCAAATGTGCATACAACATTTACTAAAATAGACTTTGTTCTGGGCCATGAAAGGAGTCTTAATACATTTAAAATGATTCAAATAATATAAAAAAACATTCTCTTTTAAAGGACTTTTACCACGTATCATGAACTCTTAAAATGCAACAATAAATAAATAAATAAAATTTGGCAAAGATTTGAACAAGTACCAAATAAGATATAAGAATTGTAAATAAGCACATGAAAAGAATTTTCAATATCATTAGTTGTTAGGAAAAGGCTCACTAAAACCACAGTAACTACATAACTGTTAGAATGGCTGAAAGAAATAACCGAACAAGACAAGTGTGGATGAGAATGGTGAGACTATAAACGTTACAACTACTTTGAAGAAGAGTTTGGCACATTCTTAAAAAG
Source organism: Lasiurus cinereus (assembly GCA_011751065.1). Taxonomy (NCBI): domain Eukaryota; kingdom Metazoa; phylum Chordata; class Mammalia; order Chiroptera; family Vespertilionidae; genus Lasiurus; species Lasiurus cinereus. The sequence continues at coordinate 32,073,498 of JAAGEH010000076.1, forward strand.
TTAAAAACATACTTACCACATTACTCAGTCATTGCTTTCCTATGTATTTAACCAAGAGAAATGAAAGCGCATGTTCATCCAAAGGAATGTACATGAATGTTTATAGCATCTTTATTAATAATTAGAGGCCAGATGCATGAAATTCATGCATGGGGGTTGAGGGGTCCCTCAGTCCGGCCTGCACACTCTCCAATCCAGGACCCCTCGGGAGATATCTGACTGCTGGTTTAGGCCCAATCCCTGTGGGCCTAACCACCTCTGCCTGCCAGCCCGATCACCCCTAACTGCTCCTTGCTGCCAGTCTCATTGCCGCCTAATTCTTGCCCCTACGGACCTGATCACCCCTAACCACCTCAGCCCCTGCCATTGTGGCTTTATCTGAAAGGACATCTGGAAGATGTCTGGTTTAATTAGCACATTACCCTTTTATTAGAATAGATGACCAAAAACCAAAAATAACCCAAATGTCTATCAATACATGAATGGACAAACAAATTGTGGCATGTCCACACAATGAATTACTATTCCAATAAAAATAAGTTATGAGGAGAATCCAAGTTGGCGGCATAGGTAAACATCTACACTGCTGCCTCGCACACCAATTTCAAAACTACAACTAAAAGACAGAACGGACATCATCCAGAACCACAGGAAAGCTGGCTGAGTAGAAATTCTACAGCTAGAGGGAAAGAGAGGGGCGTACGGAGACCCAGAGGAGCTGCAAAAAGCTGAGGTACTGAGACGCTTGCTTGGAGAGAGTGGGTGTTTGAGTACCTGGCTGGTTTTCTCTGGCAGGAGGGAAACGAAGACTCTCAAAGGCATTGAACCCCTTATCCTATGACACTAAACCCCAGATCCAGCCGAAACTCATAGAGGGGAGTTTGGACTGTGAAAAGGGAGAGGTGCACGGAAATTTAGGGGAGTCACAAAAGATCAGAGGTCTGATGGTGCGCACGGCACTGCACACAGTGGACAGACTGCTGGTTGTGCCACTGGCTTTCGCGAGTGGGCGGGAGACAGACCCTCCCAACTGTGCCACTTCTGACTCCACTAAGCCCCTGTTTCGGGTGAAACCCCGGGGACCTAGACTCGTGTGGTCCAGGAGCGCAGGGGAGCCAGAAAGGCAGCAGTCTAGAGGCACTGTGTGTGTGCACAAGGACCGCTCCAGCGATTACCCAGTCACGTGAGACTCAGGGGCCATGGCAGGCAGGGCCGACTGGAAGGCAAGGCGGTCCCTTAAGACCTGAGATTCCACCCATCCCAAGCTCAACATAAAGGCTTCTGCAGTTTTGCAAGTCTGCTATCATAAGGCTGAATCCAACACAGTTCTCCCGGCATAGTGAAAATGCCGAGACAAGGGAAGGGATCACAAACATAAGAATTGAAGGAAAACAAACGACTGGATATAGAGTTCAAAACCATGCTTATAAGGTTTTTCAAGAATATCCTAGAAAAGTTGGATAAAGTTAGTGAGAGACAAGAGGAGATGAAAAAGGGCCAACTAGAGATGCAAAAGATCCAACTAGAGATGGAAAAGGACCAACTAGAAATTAAACATACACTGACTGAAATAAAAAATATTATACAGAGTCTTAACAGCAGACTAGAGAAAGGCAAGAATCAAGTCAAAAATTTGAAATATATAAAGCAGAAAACACTCAACTGGAAAAGCAAGAAGAGAAAAGAATCCAAAAATGTGAAGATAATGTAAGGAGCTTCTGGGACAGCTTCAAGTGTACCAACATGAGAATTGTGGGGGTGCCAGAAGAAGAAAAAGAGCAAGATACTGAAATCCTACTTAAAGAAATAATGACTGAAAACTTCCCACATCTGGTGAAAGAAATAGACTTACAAGTCCAGGAAGCACACAGAACCCCATATAAAAGGAATCTAAAGAGGACTATCCCAAGACACATCATAATTAAAATACCAAGAGCAAAAGACAAAGAGAGAATATTAAAAGCAGCAAGAGAAAAACAGTTCATTACCTACAAGGGAGTACCCATACGACTGTCAGCTGATTTCTCAACAGAAACAATGCAGGCCAGATGGGAGTGGCAAGAAATATTCAACGTGATGAATAGCAAGAACCTACAACCAAGAATAATCTAGAGCAGCGCACTCGGAGGTCCCGGATCTGTCTCTTGCTTCAACAGTGTTTGGACGGAACAGACCCAGGGATGCCCATTCTTCCAGGCCCCGGCCACTCTCCTGCGTCTCATCCAGTCACCACCTTCAGAACCACCTCCGGGACCAGCCAACACACCGGTGTTTTTTCTACCTTACCTCCTCATTGCTGAACAACCATGAGCTCCCAAATTCGTCAGAATAACTCCCCTGAGGTGGAGGCTGCGGTCAATCGCCTGATCAACCTGCATCTTCGGGCCTCCTACACCTACCTCGCTCTGGGCCACTCTTTCGACCGCGATGATGTGGCTCTGGAGGGTGTGGGCCACTTCTTCCGCGAGTTGTCGGAGAAGAAGCACGAGGGCGCGGAGCATTTCTTAAAGTTGCAAAACAAGCGAGGCGGCCGAGTTCTTTACCAGGACGTGCAGAAGCCTGCCCAGGATGACTGGACCAAAACTCAGGAAGCCATGGAAGCTGCCCTGGCCTTGGAGAAGAGCCTGAACCAGGCCCTTTTGGAGCTGCATGCCTTGGCTTCACCGGTGCAGACCCTCATGTCTGCGACTTCCTGGAGAACCACTTCCTGGATGAGGAGGTGAAACTGATCAAGAAGATGGGCGACCACCTGACTAACATCCGCAGGCTGGCCGGCTCCCAGGCTGGGCTGGGCGAGTATCTCTTCGAAAGGCTCACCCTCAAGCACGACTAGGCGCTTTTGGAGCTCAGAAACCTTTCAGGGACCTCTCCCCTCCCTCCCCTGCATCCCCCTGGTGTCTCTGGCTTTTACTCGAGCCTCTTCCCGAAACTACTAGCCATTCTTTTAACCACCTTGGAGCCCTCTCCCATGCATTGGACCAAATGAAACAATAAAGCTTTTTGCAAGAAAAAAAAAAGAATAATCTATCCAGCAAAGCTATCATTCAGAATTGAAGGCAGATAAAGAGCTTCACAGATAAGAAAAAGCTAAAGGAGTTTATCAACTCTAAACTAGTATTATATGAAATGCTGAAAGGTACTCTTTTAGAAGAGGAAGAAGAAAAAGGTAAAAGCCAAAAAAAAAATATGAACAACAAATACATATCTATCAACAAGTGAATCTAAAAATTAAGTGAATTAAAAATTTGATCAACAGAATAAACTGGTGAATATAATAGAATCAGGAGCACAGAAAGGGAGTGGACCAATAATTCTCAGGGGGAAAGGTGTGAGGGGTGTACAGGGAGAGACTGGACAAAAATCATACACCTATGGATGAGGTCAATGGGAGGGAGGTAAGGGCAGAAGGAAGGCTGGTAGTTGGGTGGAGGGGTGTTGTGGAGGGGAAAAAGAGAAACAAATGTAATAATCTGAATAATAAAGATTTAATTAAAAAAAAGTTACTATACATACAACAGCATGGATGAATCTCAAAATAATTAGTGTGAGTAAAAGAAACAAGAAAAAAAAGAGTAACTACTGTATAATTTCATTTACATAAATTTAAAATACTATAGTGACAGAAAATAGACAAAGCAGGAGATTGTGGGAAGGAGCATAGAGGAGGATAGAAAAGAGGATGAGGAATCTTTTGGAGGTGATGGCTAGGTTAATTATCTTGGTCATGGTGATGGTTTCTAAGGTTTTATACCTACCAAAAACTTATCATGTTGTATGCTTTAAACATGAGAGTTTTACTGTATGTCAATTATAACTCAATAAAGGCATTACAAAAAAAATGAAAGGGTAACCTGATAGAAACTTATATTAGAATGCAGGTGGAAAAGAATAAGGGAGAATGTGTTAATCATGATCTCTGTTCAGGTATCTCCATATTAATTCATACAGTATATTTCTATTTCTTATCATTTTCCCCAATTCTCTCATTTTAATCACAAAATAACATAGTGACTTGCCCTTTTAGCATGAGATATAAGGAGTTCCTGATTTCTTTTCACCTATTAGATGCTTTTCTTTTCTTGTTTTTATTCCAAAACACATTGATATGATAATCCACCTAACTTAGAGGCTTCAAAGTGGAATTTATGCATTTCTTTTTTTTAAAAATCATGTAAGGGGAGAAACCAAGATGGCATCATAGGTGAACACCTAAACTGCTGCCTCGCATAACAATTTCAAAATTACAACTAAAAGACAGACTGGACACCATCCAGAACCAAAGGAAAGCTGGCTGAGTGAAAATTCTACTAGAAGTAAAGAAAGGGACTCACAAAGACTCAGAGGAGCTGTAAAAAGCTGAGATATGGAGACACGCTCGTGGAGAGGATGGGCGGAGGAGGGTCTGGCTGGCTTCCTCTAGCAGGAGGGAGACAAAAAAATCCCACCTTCACTGAACCCCACTTATCACTGCACTGAACCCCAGTACCAGGCGAGACTCATATGGGGGAGTCTGGACTGTTGTGAAAGGGAAGGAGTGCAGGTAAACTTAGGGGAGCCAAGAAATACAGAGGTCTGGAGGCACGCAAAAGTACACATGAAAGTGTGCATGAAAGGGTGCACACAGAGCGCTGACTGCTGATTGTGCCACTGGCTTTCTCTAGAAGAAGGGAAACAGAACCTCCCAACAGCACTGAAACCCAGGTCTGACTGCACTGAACCCCAGTTTTTGGCAATACCGTGGGGACCCAGACTCATACAGGTCTCTAGAGTGCACAGAAACTCCAGGGAGCTGGAAAGGCAGAGGTCTGGAGGCATGCGCTTATGCGCACAGAAAGGGCTGCAGCGATTACCCAAAGGCACTGAGACCCAGGGACTGCTGTGTAGAGCAGGGCTGACGGGAACCCAAGGCTGTCTGCTCAGCCCTGAGACCCCACTACATCCAAGCCCAGCACAGAGGCTATTGCAATCTTGCAAGTCTTAAGGCTGAGTCCAGCACAGAAGTTCTCCGGGCACAGATACAGCTGATCCTCACAACCAATTGTCTCAGAGATCAATTCCCCCCAGTGATACCAACAAAAATCAAGAATTAACTGCAACAAGGCTGTACACACAGTCCACAAAGGGGTGCATGAAGAATGTCTACCTCAGGTAACTGGGGAGGCAGAGCTACTTGGCCATATAGGTTGCCTAGCACACAAAGCTACTCTACCAACTCAGGGAAGTAGCGAAATATGTGAAGACAAAGGAACAGATCACAAATGAAAGAAATGGAGAAAAATAAACAACTGGATATAGAGTTCAAAACCATGGTTATAAGGTTTTTTAAGAATTTCCTAGAAAAAATGGATAAGTTTAGGGAGACTCCAGAGGAGATGAAAAAGGACCAACTAGAAATTAAACATACACTGACTGAAATAAAAAATATTACACAGAGACCTAATAGCAGACTAGAGGAACACAAGAATCAAGTCAAAGATTTGAAATACAAAGAAGCAGAAAACACTCAACTGGAAAAGCAAAAAGCAAAAAGAATCCAAAAATGTGAAGATAGTGTAAGAAGCCTCTGAGACAACTTCAAGCATACCAACATCAGAATTATGAGGGTGCCAGAAGAAGAGAGAGAGCAAGATACTAAAAACCTATTTGAAGAAACAATGACTGAAAACTTCCCCCACCTGGTGAAAGAAGTAGACTTACAAGTCCAGGAAGTGCACAGAACCCCAAACAAAAAAAAGAAAAATCCAAGGAGAACTCACCAAGACACATCATAATTTAAATACCAAGAGCAAAAGACAAAGAGAGAATATTAAAAGCAGCAAGAGAAAAATAGTTACTTACCTACAAGGGAGCACCCATTCAATTGTCAGCTGATTTCTCAACAGAAACTATGCAGGCCAGTTGGTAGTGGCAAGAAATATTGAAAGTGATGAATAGCAAGAACCTACAACCAAGATTACTATACCCAGCAAAGCTATCATGCAGAATTGAAGGGCAGATAAAGAGCTTCACAGATAAGAAAAAACTAGAGTTCATCACTGCCAAACCAGTATTATATGAAATGCTTAAAGGTACTCTTTAAGAAGAGGAAGAAGAAAAAGGTAAAGATAAAAATTATGAACAACAAATACATATCTATCAACAAGTGAATCTAAAAATCAAGTGAATTGAAAATCTGATGAACAGAATAAACTGGTGAATATAATAGAATTGGAGGCATAGAAAGAGAGTGGACTGATAATTCTCAGGGAGAAAGAGGTGAGGGGTGGTGCAGGGAAAGACTGGACAAAAATCATACACCTATGGATGAGGACAATGTTGGGGAGGTAAGGGCAGAGGGTGTGGTGGGAGCCAGGTGGAGGGGAGCTATGGGGGGAAAAAAGAGGAACAACTGTAATAATATGAACAATAAAGATTTATTTTTTAAAAAGAAAAGAAAAAAAATAAAGTGATTTAAAAAATTTTAAAAATGTTAATTATGTGATGGGACTAGACAAATCACCAGGCATTTGAACAGAGAAAATAAAGTCAGAAATCTGAACCAAGCCAGGTTTCCATCAATAGGCAAATGGATGAATACAGTGTTATGTTTGAACTGTTATGTAGCAGTTCAAACTAATAAACTAGATGTATATGTCCTCAGAGGAATAATGGTGAGTGAAATGCTAAGTTTCACAAAGATCCATGTGGTATGATGCCATTTATGTATTTTTTAAATCATGCAAAGCAACAGCTAATATGCACTGAATGTTCACCATATTTCCAATAATACACTGGAAACACATTATATATGAATCAACTCTCTTAATCCAGAGGACAATCCTACAAGATGAATGATTTATAATGTCTATATCATACATGGAAAAAATGAGAGGTTAAAAAAATTGCCCAAGGTTACACAGCCAGTAAGAATCTGAGCTGGGATTTGAATCTTGGCATTATGGCCCCAAAGACTGCCCACTTAGTCACTATACCTATGCCTTCTCTCTTCTACCTCTTCTATATGCACACATATAAACATATACATATAGTAATATATAAGTGCACACACACAGAGATTCACATGAACTTAATATTCATCAACTGTGTAAGTGATGGCCTTTAGGGAGATTGGGAGAGGAAAGGATCTGGGTGGGGAACATAGGGATTTCCAGTTATTCTGCAATATTTTTTAAAGTCTAAGCAAATAGGATGAAATGTTAACATTTGTTGATTCTGGGGAACAGCCACAGCATTGTTCCTTCTGTAATCCTCTGTGCTTGTCTGTATTTGCCTTTTGTTTTGCAAAGTAATTCCTTGTCAAACTAAAAAATTCTAACTTTAAAGACCTGAGATCCAGAGAGGTTAGATAATATACTCCAAAGTCAACCGTGAAGATGGAGCTAAAACCCGAGTCCCCAGGCCCATGCCCCCATGCCCGCTCTGCAACCCCATGCTGCCTTATTTGTTAACAGATTGTAGGCATGAGAACTGAGCCAGCCTAGCTTATCAGACATCTTGTCTCCACTTCATGCATTGGCTGCATTCATGAGAAGTTGTATTTAAATAAAATATCTGCATACCCAAAATAAATAAATAAATAAAAATAAAAAATCATGTAAAATATTTGTTCTTTGCCTTTTTTACTAAATTTAATCAACATTATTAATATATACTTTTGTGGTTCTATCAGGTTCAGGGTATTTGTGGGAGATGAAAAGAGGAAGAGGACATGTTCTATACCCTAGAAAAGTTTACAGACTACTTATGTAAAAAAGAACATAAAGAGTAGAGATTAAAGAGAGGTGCATACACTGCTGATGAGAAATTTAATAGTCAAAACCTTGAAGCAATTTGCATTAGCTTCCTGCTATAACAAGTTAAAACAACATAAATTCTTTACTTATGTTTCCAGAGCTTAAAAGTTCACAGTCTCACTGGGCTAAAGTCTAAGTGTCCACATGACTGGTTACTTCTGGAGACTATGAGGGGAGAATTTCCTTGATTTTTTCAGCTCCTAGAGGTTACCTGTGTTCCTTAACTCATGGCTTCTTTCTCACATCACTTCTACTTCTATCATCACCTTGCCTATTTCTACTTTTATAAGGAATTGCCTATTTCTACTCTTATAAGGACCCTTTTGATTACATGGGGTTCACGTGGAAAACACAAATCATTTCCCCATCTTGAGATTCTTAAGTTAATCATATCTGCAAACTTCCTTTTACCATCTCTCTATATAAAAGCCTAATATGCAAATTGTCCCCACAGGAGTTTGACCTGGAGACCAATTGCTCACTATGATGTGCACTGAACACCAGGGAGTGGTGTGGAACAAAGAAAGGCCCCAGCCAGCAGCCAGAAAGAAGGCCCCAGCAGGCATCCACTAGGCCTCAATTGTCCCTGATTGCCTACCAGGCTTAGGGATCCTACCAGTGCATGAATTTCGTGCACCAGACCTCTAGTCTATATATATAAAAGCCAAGCCACCAGAACGACCAAAGGACCAGAACAACCAGTCACTATGACATGCACTGTGGTAGGACAATTAGCCCAATGGGGGGACAATTAGCCAGCCAGCCCCAGATTAGCCCTGATCAGGAAAGGCCAGCCAGACTCCACCTATACACAAATTCATGCACCAGGCCTCTAGTGTTAACATATCTATAGGTTCTGGGATCTAGGAGGTGAACATCTTTGGAGTGATGTTATCTAGCCTAGAGTCTTTGACTCAAAGATTATTCTAAGCTTTTAATCTAAAGCAAACATGAGCAGGGATTCAAGTATAACAATATTCACCTGAGGAACCAAACACTGATTTGAACCCAGGAGAAGGAATTTTTTACATCCAAAACAAAAGCTACAGAGATTCTCTTTTATTCTAGCCATGGATCACATTACACTCAGTAGTTCAGTAGTTCAAATATTAATTATTAATATTACCATTAGAATTCAACAAAGTTTGGGATTTAGATGGAAGCAGTTTTTACATGAGAGAAATGGAAACAGGTAAATAAAATAGGCTGAAATTCATTTTTTTTATCCTATATTTTCAGTTATTGTCATTCCAATCAGAAATATCATCAAAATTGTCACTAGAAATATCAATGATACTATAATTTAAAATGGATGCAAAATTTATCAGGATGATCACTAGGTAAGTTATGTAATATCTAATCACTGTGGTATACACCTGAAACTAATATGATAATGTCAACTGTAATTGAAATTTTTTTTAATGATTTAAGATTTAAAAATGAATTTGAAAAAGAAAATTGTCTCAATTACAAAATATAATCAATTATTTAAATAAATTATGTATGGAGGATAAAAAAAAATGACAGTGGAATAGACAGAAGAGCCCCAAGCCTTGTCCTGGAGCAGATAGAAAGAACAGCTGAGGGTTGCATGGGGAGTGTTTATTGGTGAGTTGAGGGACAGGTATACTCCAGGAGATAGTGGGGGACTGCTAGATGGGGCTCCCCAACCATACAGCCCCCACTATTGCAGAGTTCCCTCCCAGAGCGACCAGCTCAGACACGGAGACCTCACTATCACCATTGGACAAATCCTCTAAACAAAAAATCAGCAAAGAAACATCAATCCTAAATGACTCACTAGACCAGATGGAATTAATTGACATCTTCAGAACATTTCACCCCAAAGCCACAGAATATACATTCTTCTCAAGTGCACATGGGTCATTTGCAAAGATAGACCATATGTTGGGTCATAGGCAAAGTCTCTTCAAATTCAAGAAGAAAGAAATCATATCAAGCATCTTCTCAATTCACAGTGGCATAAAACTGGAAATCAACTACAATAAAAAAAATCCAAAAAAATCGAACACATGGAGTCTAAACAGCATGCTATAAACAATGACTGGCACTAATCATCAGAGAGATGCAAATCAAAACAACAATGAGGTACCATCTCACACCTGTCAGAATGGCTATCATCAACAAATCAACAAACGACAAGTGTTGGCGAGGATGTGGAGAAAAAAGAACCCTCGTGCACTGCTGGTGGGAATGCAGACTGGTGTAACCACTGTGGAGAACAGTATGTAGTCTCCTCAAAAAACTAAAAATGGAACTCCCATTTGACCCGGTGATCCCATTTGTAGGAATATACCCCAAGAAACTAGAAACTCCAATCAGAAAGGTTATATGCACCCCTATGTTCATAGCAGCACAATTCACCATACCTAAGACTTGGAAACAGCCTAAATGCCCATCAGCAGATGAGTGGATTAAAAAGCTGTGGTACATCTACACAATGGAATACTATGCTGCAGTAAAAAAGAAGGAGCTCCTATCATTTGCAACAACATGGATGGAGATGGAAAGCATTATGCTTAGTGAAATAAGCCAGGCAGAGAAAGACAAATATCACATGATCTCACTCATCTGTGGAATATAATGAATGACATAAACTGATGATCAAGATCAGATCCAAAAAATGAGAAATGTCGATCAAAACTTCAAACCTTGGGGAAGGTGGGTGTTGGTGGGAATAAGGGGGAGAGATCTACAGAGGGACCTTTGTACATGCGGATGAGCATAATCATTGGGCACAGACAACGGGGAAGGTGGAGCATGAGAGGGAGTCAATACAGTGGTCATCATAACCTTAAGAGAAATTGCTTCATGAGACAAAGATTTTTTAAAGGAAACTCTGTAACATGAAAAGCATTTTGGAAGGAAATAAAGAGAAGTTTCCTTTAAATGTCATTAGGATTGTAATGGAAAGTCAACATATGTGGCCTCTTGAGCTAAGGTAAGTAATCTGTGTTTTTGCTTCCCTGAAAAAGTCTATATAGTTACAAAAAGAAATTGTGAGCTCATTTGAAATTGAATTGCCATGGCCTAGAGCAAAGAATATCCTTACATGATATTATCCTACTATATCATTTAATTTTTGATATTTCACAACAGCATATTGTACAACTATCCCAAACAAATGTACAAATTAATTCTTTGAATGTTTAGCAGCAATTTAAAAAGAGGGCATGAAAAGATTTAATTCCTTTCAGAAGGAATTGAGGCACTGGGAAGGCACTTGAGCATTCTATACTGGCCCTCTTTCCTCTTTTGCCAAGGGGGACCCTCTTCTTACAACCCAATGGCCCTCAGCTGTAGCCTGAGCTCTCTATTCACGCTGAGGTTGAAGCCTCGAGGTGGCTGGTATAATGGATCTGTCTCTCGCCAAATGGTGTGAGTTGGGCCCTCACTGAAGAAGGAACCTGAATTCCCCAAGATAAGTGATCAGTGCCAGGGGACCCCTGCCAGCAGGCGAGGGGATCCCCAAGGCAGGTCCTGGGCATGGAGGCCACGGAGGCATATGTTACCATGGAGACAGAACTGAACCTCACAACACCCTGCTTGGCCCCTGAGGATGGCTGGTTAGCCAGAGACGAGTAAGATTCCTCAGGGAAGGAACAACCTAAGACAGGCACAGTCGCAGAGGGGCCATCAGAAGAGAACTTAGGGGTCAAGAGAGGTAGGGCACAGACCCTCACCTCTCTCCAACCTTGCAGGGGTCTGAAACTTTATCCCTTCTGAGGGAGGTCTCCTGCCCCATGGCTACCTCACTTCCCACGCTCAGCACAGATCGGGACCCAGGTAACAGACAGAAACATGCCGACAGCAGCTGCCCTATATCTAAATTCAGCCTAGCACTAGGAATGCTCAGTGCATACTCAATGCAAATAAACCTTTTCACTAATATATACAGGGTAATCTAAAATTGCTAGTAGAATATTAAATTTGACGTAAAAGAGTTATCAAGCTTTCAGATTAATTTAAATTGGCGAACTGAAATAAGCAAACACCCAAGTAAATTTAAGTGTACTGGGGAAAAAGCTGTTTCTAAAGTATTAATTAAAATTTATATTGATAGCTCATCTCATGGTAAAATTGCTTAATATGTAATGAACATAAAACAGGCATATGTGTGTACAAAAAATTAAAATTTAAAGTTATCAAGATTGGATTAAAAGTTTTTGCCAAATTCTCCATTAATCAAAAAAAGGCGGGGGGGGGGGGAGAATAGGATAATATCATGTAAGGAAAATTTCTGGTAAGTTACATATAGAAAATTTTCACTTTAAAAAATTAATTTCCATTTGTAATACTAACAGCAAGACACCCATGAAAAACACACATGGTGTCAAAATAAGCCAAAGGAAAAGTGGGTAGGCAAAAATAAAAAGGACCCCAAGTCAATTTTTTAGAAAAGATTCCATTATTAATTCTTGGTCGAGAATAGGTTTATATACTTTCAGAAAACAACTCCAAGACCAAGTGGACTCCTGCAACAGAGAGGAACTGACATGTCTGCACCAACCACAAAGGCAAGAGGAGAAACAGTCCAGAGATGGAAGACGCTGACTATGCCTTGCCATGCGAGCAGTTAGCAGCTGTGCATTGCTACAGGATGCATAGGACCAAACCAGAGAGGGTCGGACCAGCATTGCCACCATTTATCCACTATCCAGATACCATTGATGACATGTACACATAAGGAACTGTTTGACATTGAAACTGGGACTCAAAGCTATCGGACATTGAAATTGGGACTCAATCATTTTTCTTTTGCTCTTGTGGGTTTATTTCTAGCCTAAAGGGGCAAGATGTTTTTAAAGACAAGAATCAGGTGATGGTGGGGAAGCAGATGCAGAGGCAAAGAAGCAATGAACAGACTGTGATGCTACAGTGGGAAGGCAGGGGAGGTTGGCGGGGGGGGGGCTGTAGGAAATCAACCGAAGGACTTGTATGCATGTGTGAGTGGGCATGGCCAGTGGATGCAGGCCAGTGGGGGGGGGGGGGCGGGGGACGGATGGAGGCATGTGCTGGGGGGTGGGGAGAGCAATAGAGAAAAAAATAATAAAAAAATTAAAAAAAAAACACAGAAAAAAAAATAAATAATGACTGGGTTACAAGAGAATAGGAAATAATAAACATCATGGCAACAAATGACAATAACAATACAACAATCCAAAATCTATGGAACACAGCAAAAGCAGTCTTGAGAGGGAAGTTCATAGCTCTACAAGCCTACTGCAAAAAACAAGAAACAATGATTAAAAAATATTACCAAAGCCCACAACTTGAAGAGTTAGAAAGAGAGCAACAAGAAAAGCCTAGTGTAAGCAGAAGGAAGGAAATAGTAAAGATCAGAGTGGAGATAAACGACATTGAGACTAAAAACACAATACAAAAGATCAACAAAACCAAGAGCTGGTTCTTTGAAAGGATAAATAAGATTGATGAACCTCTAGCCAGTCTCACCAAGAATCAAAGAGAGAGGACCCAAATAAACAAAGTCAGAAATGAAAGAGGTGAAATAACAACAGACCACACCGAAATACAAAGGATTGTTAAAAAATACTATGAACAACTCTATTCCAACAAACTGGACTACCTGGAAAAAATGGACATATTCCTAGAAAAATATAACCTTCCAAAACACCATCAGGAGGAATCTAAACATCTCAATAGGCCAATTACTATGGAAGAAATTGAAGCAGTCATCAAAAAGCTTTCAGCAAAAAAAAGCCCAGGGCCAGACAGCTTCACAGGGGAGACTTACAAAACATTCAAGGAAGAACTAAAACCTATCCTCCTTAGACTATTCCAAAAAATTCAAGAAGAATGAACACTTCCAAGTTCCTTCTATGAAGCCAGCATCACCTTAACACCAAAACCAGATAAAGACAACACAATAAAAAATAATTATAGGCCAATATCTCTCATGAACATAGATGCCAAAATACTCAACAAAATTCTAGCAAATCAGATCCAGAAGTACATCAGAAACATCATACTCCATGACTGTGGGAGCCCCTTTCCACGTCCTGCGTGGTTCAGGGTTCCCGGTTCAGGGTTCGGGTTCTGAAGGAGGCCCCATCAAACGAAATGAGAGACTAGAAAACATTAATTTGTCGATATTGGGGGAGGGGGGACAGGCGGGAGCCTTCCTCTAGTGGAAAGGACTGCCACTTGCTCTGGCCTTTTTCTCGCTTTTATTAAGGCTTTGGAACACACCCCTAGCCTTTAGGCAGGAAATAACATAACAGAAATTAACATGAAACCAACAGGTAGAGGTTGCTTCAGCCAACAAATGTTTCAACTAAACAGTGAGTGATTAGCTCTGACCTTTCAGAGCAGTTAAGGTTGACCAGCCTTCTGGCCTCCTGTTTACATCCATTTAGTAAGAACAATGTTAGGTTTCTGACACATGACCAAGTAAGATTTATCCCAGGAATGCAAGGATGGTACAATATCTTCAAATCAATAAACATGAACCATCATATAAACAAACAGAGATAAAAATCCCAAAGTCATGTCAACTGATGCAGAAAAAGCATTTGACAAAATCCAACACCCTTTCTTGATAAAAACTCTCAACAAAGTGAGAATAGAAGAATCATACCTCAACATAATAAAAGCCATATATGATAAACCCACAGTTAACATCATACTCAATGCACAAAAACTAAAACCATTTCCCCTGAGAACAGGAACAAGACAGGTATGCCCAATCTCACCAATCCTGTTCAACAAAGTGCTGGAGGTATTAGCCATTGCAATTAGACAAGAAGAAGAAATTTAAGGCATCCAAATTGGAAAAGAAGAACTAAAGCTGTCCTTATTTTCAGATGACAAGATATTGCACATAAACACACACACACACACACACACACGAAAGACTCCATCAAAAGACTATTAGACTTAATAAATGAATTCGGCAATGTAGCAGGATACAAAATTAATGCCAAAAAAGTGAACTTACAGAAAGAGAGACTAAAAAAGCAATTCCATTTACCATTGCACCAAAAAAATTAGGATACCTAAAAATAAACTTAACTAAGGAGATAAAAGACCTATATGTGGAAAACTACAGGACACTGAAAAAAGAGATAGAGGAGGACGTAAACAGATAGAAAAACTTACCTTGTTCATGGATTGGTAGAATCAACATCATTAAATGTTCATACTACCCAAAGCAATCTATAGATTCAATACACTCCCTATTAAAATACCAATGGCATATTTCACAGACCTAGGGAGGACTCTCCAAAAATTCATCTGGAATAAAAATAGACCCCGAATAGCCACAGAAATCCTGAGAAAGAAGAACAAGGTAGGTGAGATCTCAATACCAGATTTCAAGTTGTATTACAAAGCCACTGTTCTCAAAGCAGCCTGGTACTGGCACAAGCACAGACATATAGACCAATGGATTAGAACAGAGAATCCAGATATCGACCCAAACCACTATGCTCAAGTAATATTTGACAAAGGAGCCATGAACATACAATGGAGCCTAGACAGTCTCTTCAATAAATGGTGTTGGGAAAATTGGACAGATACATGCAAAAAAATAAAACTAGACCACCAACTTACACCATACATAAAAATAAACTAAAAATGGATACAGGACTTAAAATAAGATAGGAAACCATAAAAATACTAGAGAAATCCACAGGCAGCAAAATCTCAGACATATGCTGAAGCAATTTATTCACCGATTCCGCTCCTAGGGTAATGGAAGCTAAAAAGGAAATAAACAAATGGGACTACGTCAAAATTAAAAGCTTTTTCACAGCAAAAGAAAACATCAACAAAACAACAGGAAAACCTGCTGCATGTGAGACCATATTTGCAAATGTTATCAATGATAAAGTTTTAATCTCCAACATCTACAGGGAACTTATACAACTTAATGAAAGGAAGATAAATGATCCAGTTAATAAAATGGGCAACGGATCTAAATAGAATCTTTTCTAAAGAAGACAGAAGGAAGGCCAAGAGACATATGAAAACATGCTCAAAGACACTAATTATCCGAGAGATGCAAATCAAAATGACAATGCAGTACCATCTCACATTTATCAGAATGGTTCAACAAATGACAAGTGCTGGCGAGGATGTGGAGAAAAAGGAACCCTCATGCACTACTGGTGGGAATGCAGACTGGTACAGCCACTGTGGAGAACAGGATGGAGTTTTCTCAAAAAACTAAAAATAGGAGAATCCAAGATGGCGGCATAGGTAAACACCTACACTGCTGCCTCGCACAACAATTTCAAAACTACAACTAAAAGACAGAACTGACATAATCCAGAACCACAGGAAAGCTGGCCGAGTGTAAGTTCTAAGCTAGAAGGAAAGAGAGGGGCTCACGGAGACCCAGAGGAGCTACAAAAAGCTGAGGTATGGAGACAAGCGCGCGGAGAGAGCGGGTGCCAGAGTAGCTGGCTGGCTTTCTCTGGCGGGAGGGAAACGGAGACTCCCAACGGCATTGAACCCCTTATCTTATGACACTAAACCCCAGATCCAGCTGAAACTCATACGGGGGAGTTTGGACTGTGAAAAGGGAGAGGTGCACAGAAATTTAGGGGAGTCGCAAAAGATCAAGTCTGGTCGCGCACGCGCACGGTGCTGCGCGGAGGACAGATTGCTGATTGTGCCACTAGCTTTCGCGAGTGGGCGGGAGACAGACCCTCCCAACTGTGCCACTCCTGAGTCCACTGGGCCCCTGTTTCGGGCGAAAGCCTGGGACCTAGACTCGTGTGGTCCTGGTGCGCAGGGAAGCTGGAAAGGCAGCAGTTAGAGGCACTGTGGGTGCACGCACAAGGACCGCTCCAGCCATTACCCAGTCACGTGAGACTCAGAGGCCGTGGAGGGCGGGGCCGACTGGGAGGCAAGGCGGTCCCTGAAGCCCTGAGACTCCACCCCTCCCAAGCTCAACAGAGGCTTCTGCGGCTTTGCCTCTGGTATCATAAGGCTGAATTCAACACAGAAGTTTCCCTGGCATAGTGAAAATGACGAGACAAGGGATGGGATGACAAACAAAAGAAATGGAGGGAAAAAAACGACTGGATATAGAGTTCAAAACCACGCTTATAAGGTTTTTCAAGAATATGCTAGAAAAGATGGATAAATTTAGCGAGAGCCAAGAGGAGATGAAAAAGGACCAACTAGAGATACAAAAGAACCAACTAGAGATGGAAAAGGTCCTACTAAAGATGATAAAGGACCAAATAGAAATTAAACATACACTGAGTGAAATAAAAAATATTATACGGAGTCCTAACAGCAGACTAGAGAAAGGCAAGAATCAAGTAAAAAATTTGAAATATAAAAAAGCAGACAACATTCAACTGGAAAAGCAAGAAGAGAAAAGAATCCAAAAATGTGAACATAATGTAAGCAGACTCTGGGACAGTTTCAAGCGTACCAACATCAGAATTGTGGGGGTGCTAGAAGAAGACAGAGAGCAAGATACTGAAAACCTATTTAAAGAAATAATGACTGAAAACTTCCCACATCTGGTAAAAGAAATAGACTTACAAGTCGAGGAAGCACACAGAACCCCTTATAAAAGGAATCCAAAGAGGACCACACCAAGACACATCATAATTAAAATACCAAGAGCAAAAGACAAAGAGAGAATATTAAAAGCAGCAAGAGAAAAACAGTTCATTACCTACAAGGGAGCACCCATACGACTGTCAGCTGATTTCTCAACAGAAACGATGCAGGCCTGACGGGAGTGGCAAGAAATATTCAACGTGATGAATAGCAAGAACCTACAACCAAGAATAATCTATTCAGCAAAGCTAACATTCAGATTTGAAGGGCAGATAAAGAGCTTCACAGAGAAGAAAAAGTTAAATGAGTTCATCAACTCCAAACCAGTATTATATGAAATGCTGAAAGGTACTCTTTTAGAAGAGGAAGAAGAAAAAGGTAAAAGACAAAAAATTATGAACAACAAATACATATCTATCAACAAGTGAATCTAAAAATTAAGTGAATTAAAAATTTGGTCAACAGAATAAACTGGTGAATATACTAGAATCAGGAGCACAGAAAGGGAGTGGACTGATAATTCTCAGGGGGAAAGGGGTAAGGGGTGTACAGGGAGAGACTGGACAAAAATCATACACCTATGGATGAGATCAATGGGAGAGAGCTAAGGGCAGAGGGAGGGGTGGGAGCTGGGTGGAGGGGTGCTATGGAGGGGAAAAAAGAGAAACAAATGTAATAATCTGAATAATAAAGATTTAATTTAAAAAGTTTTTAAAGCATCCAATTGCCCTTAAAAATAAAATTGCTTAATATGGTCTTATAGAAAAAAAAAAAAACTAAAAATAGAGCTCCCATTTGACTCAGTAAACCCACTTCTACAAATATATCCCAAGAAACTAGAAACACCAATCAGAAAGGATATATACACCCATATGTTCTTAGCAGCACAGTTCACTATAGCTAAAATTTGGAAACAGCCTAAATTACCCATCAGCAGATGAGTGGATTAGAAAACTATGGTACATCTACAAAATGGAATTCTATGCTGCTATAAAAAAGAAGGAATTCTTACCATTTGCAGCAGCATTGATGGACCTGGAGAGCATTATGTTAAGTGAAATAAGCCAGGGAATGAAAGAAAAATACCACATGATCTCACTCATTTATGGAAAATAAAGAATAAAAAGATAGATACAGAGGCAGTAAAGCACTGAACAGACTATCAAATTACAGCAGGAAGGCTGGGGAGTGTTGGGGAGGGAAGGGAGAGAGACCAACCAAAGAACTTGTATGCATGCATATAAGCACAACCAATGGACACAAGACACTGAGGGGGTGGGATGAGGGCATACAACAGGGGTAGGGGGAGGCTGGGGGAAGGTCATTGGGGAAAAAAGGAGACATATGGACTACTATATGTAATACTTTAAACAATAAAAAATTTTTTTAAAAAAAATTATATATGATAATTAGGCCCTGACATGCAAAACTATACATACTCTCAATTTGGAGGGGACTATTATGGAAATTCTGAACATTAATTTTTTTAGAGGCCTAATAGCAATGTGAGTTTAACAGTGAAGCACATAAAAAAATACAATATTTGAATGCTACTTCTGAGTGATTCGGAATAGAAGTCCCAAACAGAACTTCTCCATAGAAGTTCTAGGAATTCATAAGCCTCTCGTGAATAATAAGGGGAAAATTCTGTTATCTGTATGCCTTTTATTCATACTATCCTTTCCTTTTCCTTATCTACTGATTTCTTGAACATTCCCTTCATCCTTTTTCAATGGCTCATAGGTTTGTTTTTCTTTTTTCCCGGTATTACATGTCTTCTAACATGCTGCCTTCACATTACTTAACTTTCTCAATTGCATCACTTCCACCTGTATTCCAACTACTGGCTAATGTGGTCACACCTGGTAATTTATCATTTAAAACTCTTGGAATTCCTTTCTGACCACAATCTCCTTTTCATGCCCTTCCATGTCTTCACTCCACTGAATCTGTTCTTTGTCTACATTGTTATTCCTAGTTTCTCATTTCTGATCAGCATGAGATAAACAGCATTACCAAACAAACACAAAGGATCTTGATACTTAATGACTTGCTCAGACCTGCTCTGACTAAAAGCATGATTTGGGTTAAGTTTTAAAGCTATTAAACTCTTAAAGTAAAAAAAAAAAATTAAGATGTATTTGACAGGGAAAACACAAGGCAAAGTCTGATTCCTTTAAAATCTTAATTTCCACAGTTGTTTAGGCTTTTTTATATTAAAATGTATTTAATGCTTACCATCAGTCCATTTTCAACTGTTCCTCCAATCTCGATCTTTAAATTTTGACTTTCTGGTTTGTTGGATTTCATTCTCAAGCAAGTCTTTTCAGAAGGGCCCACAAGTTTTTCATGTTATTGCCTTTCATTTTTTCCTTGAATCTTCAACATTTTTCACCTTCTTAATTTGTTCCAAATTGTGCAGATTTCTTAAATTCCAATCTTTTCCTAGGTACTTCCTTCTAGAGTCCACTTAAATCCTACTCCAATCTGGACTGATTGAGTTCCAGATATATAGTTGTGGTACTGAAATTTAAATTTATTATTTTCTTGAGTTAGATTCACTATTTCTTTAATCTTGATTTTCCTTCTTTGTGTTTTGTTTGTTCTTTGAATGTAGAAGAGTTTATTTTGTTAGAACTTAACACCAGAGTCTATTTTTCCATTGATTTTTAGAGAATGGAAGGAAGGGAGAGAGACAAAGAGAAACATCTGTGTGAGAGAGACACACCGACTGGTTGTCCCCTGCATGCACCCTGACCAGGAGCCAGGGATCTTGCCTGCAATGGAGGCATGTGCCCTTGACTGGAATTGAACCCACAACCCATCAGTCTGAGTGCCATTGAGCAAAACTGCTAGAGCAGAACTTATATTCTGACAAGTTGCTAGGATAGGATATATGGGGAGTATATTTCGAGTTCCTTCATGTCCAAAAATGTCTTTATTTTCCCTTTGCTTTTTTTTTAATTTTTTAAATTAATTTTTATTAATTTTTTTATACATATCTCCCCATTGCCCCCCCTCCCTCCCAGGCATACCCCGACCCCCCAGTGTCTGTGATCATTGGTTATGTTTATAAGCATGCATACAAGTCCTTTGATCACTTATTTACCTCACCTAACTTTAATCTTTCTGCTATAATTTCACAGTCTGTTTGATGCTTTATGATTTTTGTCCTCCTGAGAATTATCAGTCTACTCCCTTTCTGTGCTCCTGATTCTATTATATTCACCAGTTTATTCTGTTGATCAGATTTTTAATTCACTTAATTTTTAGATTCACTTGTTGACAGATGTGTATTTGTTGTTCATAATTTTTTGTCTTTTACCTTTTTCTTCTTCCTCTTCTAAAAGGGTACCTTTCAGCATTTCATATAATACTGGTTTGGAGTTGATGAACTCCTTTAGCTTTTTCTTCTCTGTGAAGGTCTTTATCTGCCCTTCAATTCTGAATGATAGCTTTGCTGGATAGATTATTCTTGGTTGTAGGTTCTTGTTGTTCATCACGTTGAATATTTCTTGCCACTCCCGTCTGGCCTGCATCGTTTCTGTTGAGAAATCAGCTGACAGTCGTATGGGTGCTCCCTTGTAGGTAATAAACTGTTTTTCTCTTGCTGCTTTTAATATTCTCTCTTTCTCTTTTGCTCTTGGCATTTTAATTATGATGTGTCTTGGTGTAGTGCTCTTTGGGTTCCTTTTCTTTGGGGTTCTGTGTGCTTCCTCGACTTGTAAGTCTATTTCTTTTACCAGATGTGGGAAGTTTTCAGTCATTATTTCTTTAAACAGGTTTTCAGTATCTTGCTCTCTCTCTTCTTCTGGCACCCCCACAATTCTGATGTTGGTACGCTTGAAGCTGTCCCAGAGGCTCCTTACATTATCTTCACATTTTTGGATTCTTTTCTCTTCTTGCTTTTCCAGTTGAATGTTTTCTGCTCCTTTATATTTCAAATTTTTGACTTGATCCTTGCCTTTCTCTAGTCTGCTGTTAGTACTCTGCATAATAGTTTTCATTTCAGTCAGTGTCTTTATCATCTTCTCTTGGGTCTCACTAAATTTATCCATCTTTTCTAGCATATTCTTGCAAAACCTTATAAGCGTGGTTTTGAACTCTATATCCAGTCGTTTTTTTTCCTCCATTTCTTTTGCTTGTAATCCCTTCCCTTGTCTCGGCATTTTCACTGTGCCGGGGAAACTTCTGTGCTTGATTCAGCCGAAGAAGCCTCTGCTGAGCTTGGGAGGGTGGAGTCTCAGGGCTTAAGGGACCGCCTTGCCTTCCAGTCGGCCCCGCCCTCCACGGCCCCTGAGTCTCACGTGACTGGGTAATGGCTGGAGCGGTCCTTGTGCGCTCGCGCACCCGCAGCGCCTCTAACCGCTGCCTTTTCGGCTCCCCTGCGAACCAGGACCACACGAGTCTAGGTCGCCAGGGTTTCGCCCAAAACAGGGGCCCAGTGGACTCAGAAGTGGCGCAGTTGGGAGGGTCTGTCTCCCGCCCACTCGCGAAAGCCAGTGGCACAATCAGCAATCCGTCCTCCGTGCGTGGTGCCGTGCACGACCAGACCTCCGATCCTTTGCAACTCCCCTAAATTTCCGTGCACTTCTCCCTTTTCACAGTCCAAACTCCCCCCGTATGAGTTTCGGCTGGATCTGGGGTTTAGTGTTGTAAGATAAGGGGTTCAATGCCGTTGGGAGTCTCCGTTTCCCTCCCGCCAGAGAAAGCCAGCCAGGTACTCCGGCACCCGCTCTCTCAATGCGCTCGTCTCCGTACCTCAGCTTTTTGCAGCTCCTCTTGGTCTCCGTGAGCCCCTCTCTTTCCCTCTAGTTGTAGAACTTCCACTCAGCCAGCCTTCCTGTGGTTCTGGATGATGTCCGTTCTGTCTTTTAGTTGTAGCTTTGAAATTGTTGTGCGAGGCAGCAGTATAGGTGTTTACCTATGCCGCCATCTTGGATTCTCCTCTTCTTGTTGTTTTATAAGAGTCCTTGTTGATGATGAAAAACCTGATGAGAGTCTGATTCTCATTCCTTTATAATTGACCCTTGCCTTCAGTTAAAGGGAAGCTTTTAGGACCTTCCGTTTATCTTTGATGTTCTGAAATTTTACAATGTCATATTGAGATATGAGTATTTTTTTTCATTATTTTTGAGGGGCACTTGAGGTACTCTTTAAATTC
The DNA here is from genome assembly GCA_011751065.1 of Lasiurus cinereus. Taxonomy (NCBI): domain Eukaryota; kingdom Metazoa; phylum Chordata; class Mammalia; order Chiroptera; family Vespertilionidae; genus Lasiurus; species Lasiurus cinereus. Next base: position 32,096,019 of record JAAGEH010000076.1, read on the forward strand.
AGAAATTCCTTCATCTTTGAAAAAAATCTTGTATTAATTTTTTTATGATGTCCTCTTCTCTATTCTTTCTTTCTGGAGCTCATATTTTCAGCATATGGAACTTATACAGAGACTATTTCTTATTTTTCCTTATATTTCCTGTTTCTGTCTTCAGGTTTCTGGGAGATTTGCTCTTGTTTACCTTCCTTTTTTCTGACTATTTTATTTAGCAACCCCTTTAAATTCCAGGAGCTATTTATTGCTCTCTGATTCTTTTTCATGCATCCTTTTGTTGATTTATGGGTGCAATATTTTCACACAAATATCTCTTTTGATAGTAATATATGTTGTTAATTAAAGTATTCCTCTAAAGCAGTGGTTCTCAACCTGTGGGTCACGACCCCATTGGGGGTCGAACGACCCTTTCACAGTGTCACCTAAGACCATCGGAAAATGCAGATATTTACATCATGATGCATAACAGTAGCAAAATTTCATGGTTGGGGGTCACCACCACATGAGGAACTGTATGCAAGGGTCACAGCCTTAGGAAGGTTGAGAACCACTCCTCTAAAGGAACAAGACAGAGATGCCCATTCTCATCACTCCTATTCGACATAGTACTACAAGTATTAGCCATTGCAATTAAGCAACAAGAAGAAATAAAGGCATCCAAATTGGAAAAGAAGAACTAAAGCTGTCCTTACTTGCAGATGACATGATATTGTACATAAAAAAACCTAAAAGACTCCATAAAAAAACTATTAGACTTAATAAATGAATTCAGCAAAATAACAGGATACAAAATTAACACCAAGAGATCTATGGCATTTCTATGCACCAATAGTGAACTTGCGGAAAGAGAGAGACTAAAAAAGCCATCCTATTTACCATCAGACAAAAAAAATTAAGATACCTAAAAATAAACTTAATTAAGGAGATAAAAGACCTATATGCCGAAAACTACAGGACACTGAAAAAAGAGATAGAGGAAGACGTAAACAGAAAAACTTACCATGTTCATGGATTGGTAGAATGAAATCATTAAATATTCATACTACCCAAAGCAATCTATAGATTCAATGCACTTCCTATTAAAATACCAATGGCATATTTAATAGACCTAGAAAGAACTCTCCAAAAATTCATCTGGAATAAAAAAGACCCCCAAATAGCCACAGCAATCCTGAGAAAGAAGAACAAAGTAGGTAGGATCTCAGTACCAGATTTCAAGCTGTATTACAAAGCCTCTATTCTCAAAGCAGCCTGGTACCGGCACAAGCACAGACATACGGACTAATGGAATAGAATAGAGAACCTAGATACCGACCCAAACTACTATGCTCAATTAATATTTGACAAAGGAGTCATGAACATAAAATGGAGTCAAGACAGTCTCTTCAATCAATGGTGTTCAGAAAATTGGTTAGATACATGCCAAAAAATGAAACTAGACCACCAATTTACACCATACACAAAAATAAATTTAAAATGGATAAAGGACTTTAAATAAGTGGGAAACCATGAAAATATTAGGGGAATCCACAGGCAGCAAAATCTCAGACATATGCTGAAGCAATTTCTTCACTGATTCCGCTCCTAGTGCAATGGAAACTAAAGAGAAAATAAGCAAATGGTTTATTTTGCTGTGAAAAAGCTTTTTTCTTTTTTTTTTTTTTGAGTTTGTGGACAACTGACCTAGACTCTTGATTCCAATAATTACAGGCTGTTGTTGTTCCTTGTGATTAAGCCCTATCCCAGTGGTCAACAAACTCATTAGTCAACAGAGGTGCAAACTGCAGCTCACAAGCTGCTTGTGGCTTGCAAGTTGCAGTCAAGATGGCAGCATATTCACCTGTATGTGCTTCCTCTCACCACACCAAAACTACAACTAAAAGACAAAACATCTATCACCCAGAACCATGGGAAAGCTGGTTGAGCAGAAGTTCTACAACTAAAAGGAAAGAGAAAAGAGCATTGACACCAGGTAGGACATACACCAGGCATTGACACCAGGTAGGACTGCGGAAAAGCAGAGGTACGGAGATGCGTGAATCAGGCAAGTGACTGGGTGCACTGTTTTTTTAAATCCAAAGGGAGACACAAGCTCCCAACTGCTCTGAACTCCAGGTTCCAGGGAGACTCTGGTGATCCAGACTCCTACAGGGAGAAGAGGGACTATCAGCCATTGGGTCAGAAAGTGAGGGTGGCTCTCATGCAGAGCTATGTGCAAGAATCATTGTTTATTGTGCTGGGGCACGGGATGCGGGGACACAGAAACACGAAGATGCAGAGAGGGCTGACTGGTGTTTGCCACACCCTAGTGATTCCCTGAGACCCTGCCCCACCCAAATTACAAACCCACCCAAACTGTGTGCAGTGGCTTTTGCATATGGATGGCCTGCCCTATCACAGCTTAACCTAACAAACTGCAACTGGGTCAGCTCCAAAATTTTCCAAACCCCTAACAAAGAGGAGAAATCTGCAGATCTTGCTGTAACTCCTGCTGAGTGGCCTCAGACAGTAGCTAATCTGCACCTCCTTGGAGATCCAGGAGCCAGTGTACCTAGTGGTCAGTGTGAGATGACATCAGATTTCAATTGCTCACATCCATAAGTGATACACTCAAGAGGCAGACTCAGTGAGCACTAAAGCCCCACTAAAGCAAGTCCTGCTCCATAAGGGTGTCTCCAGCACAGCAGTTCTTCCATTATAGACAAAGCATGTCCTCACAGCCAATTGGCCTGAAGGTCAGTTCCTCCCAGTGTAGCAACAGCAATCAAGGCTTAACTACAACAAGACTGTGTACACTCAGCCTACAAAGGGGTGCACCAAGACAGTCCACCTCAGGTGATTGGGGAGGCTGAACCACTGGGCCCTATAGGTCACCTACCACACAAAGCCACTCCATCAACACAGAGAATCAGCCAAAATATGGAGACAAAAAACAACATGTCATGAATGAAAGAAATGGAGGAAAGCAAACTACTGGATATAGAGTTCAAAACCACAGTTATAAGTTTACTCAAGAATCTTCTAGAAACCTCTGAGGAACTTACTGAAACCTTTAAGAATCTTAATGAGAATGTCAAAAAAATGGAAAGGGACCAGTCAGAAATTAAGCATACACTGTCTGAAATAAGGAATAATATATAGAAATTCAATAATGAACCAAAGGACCCCAAGAATCAAACCAAAATTTGAAATACAAGGAAGCAAAAAACACCCAATCAGAAAAACAAAAATAAAAAAAAATCAAAATATGAAGATAGTATAAGGAACCTCTGGGACAACTTCAAATGTACCAATGTCCAAATTATGGGCGTGCCAGAAAAAGAGAGAGAGCAAAATGTTGAAAACCTATTAGAAGAAATAATGATAGAAAACTTTCCTTACATCGTGAAAGAAATAGACTTACAAGTCCAGAAAGTGCACAGAACCCCAAACAAGAGGAATCCAAAGAGGACCACAGAAAGACACATCATAATTAAAATGCTAAGGGCAAAAGACAAAGAGAGAATCTTTTTTTTTTAGCAGTTTATTATTTTATTAAATCTTTATTATTCAGATTATTACATTTGTTTCTTTTTTTCCTCTCCATAGCACCCCTCCACCCAGCTCCCACCCTTCCCTCTGCCCTTACCTCCCTCCCATTGACCTCATCTATAGGTGTATGAATTTTGTCCAGTATCTCCCTGTACACCCGTCACCCCTTTCCCCTGAGAATTATCAGTCCACTCCCTTTCTGTGCTCCTGATTCTATTATATTCACCAGTTTATTCTGTTGATCAAATTTTTAATTCACTTAATTTTTAGATGCACTTGTTGATAGATATGTATTTGTTGTTCATAATTTTTTGTCTTTTACCTTTTTCTTCTTCTTCTTCTAAAAGAGTACCTTTCAGCATTTCATATAATACTGATTTGGAGTTGATGAACTCCTTTAGCTTTTTCTTCTCTGTGAAGCTCTTTATCTGCCCTTCAATTCTGAATGATAGCTTTGCTGGATAGAGTATTCTTGGTTGTAGGTTCTTGCTGTTCATCACGTTGAATATTTCTTGCCATTCCCGTCAGGCCTGCATCATTTCTGTTGAGAAATAAGCTGACAGTCATATGAGTGCTCCCTTGTAGGTAATGAACTGTTTTTCTCTTGCTGCTTTTAATATTCTCTTTTTGTCTTTTGCTCTTGGTATTTTAATTATGATGTGTCTTGGTGTAGTCCTCTTTGGATTCCTTTTATATGGGGTTCTGTGTGCTTCCTGGATTTGTAAGTCTATTTCTTTTACCAAATGTGGGAAGTTTTCAGTCATTATTTCTTTAAATAGGTTTTCAGTATCTTGCTCTCTCTCTTCTTCTGGCACCCCCACAATTCTGATGTTGGTATGCTTGAAGCTGTCCCAGAGACTCCTTACATTATCTTCACATTTTTGGATTTTTTTCTCTTCTTGCTTTTCCAGTTGAATGTTTTCTGCTTCTTTATATTTCAAATTTTTGACTTGATTCTTGCCATCCTCTAGTTTGCTGTTAGGACTCTGTATAATATTTTTTATTTCAGTCAGTGTCTCTAGTTGGTCCTTTTTCATCTCCTCTTGGGTCTCACTAAATTGATCCAACTTTTCTAGCATATTCTTGAAAAACCTTATAAGCGTGGTTTTGAACTCTATATCCAGTCGTTTTTTTTCCCTCCATTTCTTTTGTTTGTGATCCCTTCCCTTGTCTCGGCATTTTCACTATGCCGGGGAAACTTCTGTGTTGAATTCAGCTTTATGATACCAGACGTGCAAAGCCGCAGAAGCCTCTGTTGAGCTTGGGAGGGGTGGAGTCTCAGGGCTTAAGGGACCGCCTTGCCTTCCAGTCGGCCCCGCCCTCCACGGCCCCTGAGTCTCACGTGACTGGGTATTCACTGGAGCGGTCCTTGTGCGTGCATGCCCGCAGTGGCTCTAGACTGCTGCCTTTCCAGCTCCCCTGCACACCAGGACCACACGAGTCTAGGTCTCCAGGGTTTCACCTGAAACAGGGGCTTAGTGGAGTCATAAGTGGCACAGCTGGGAGGGTCTGTCTCCTGCCCACTCGCAAAAGCCAGTGGCACAATCAGCAATCTGTCCTCTGCGCAGTGCCATGCGTGCCACCAAACCTCTGATCTTTTGCGACTCCCCTAAATTTCCGTGCACCTCTCCCTTTTCACAGTCCAAACTCCCCCTGTATGAGTTTCGGCTGGATCTGGGGTTTAGTGTCGTAAGATAAGGGGTTCAATGCCATTGGGAGTCTCTATTTCCCTCCCGCCAGAGAAAGCCAGCCAGGTACTCCAGCACCCGCTCTCTCCACGCACACATCTCCGTACCTCAGCTTTTTGCAGCTTTTTGCAGCTCCTCTGGGTTTCTGTGAGCCCCTCTCTTTCCTTCTAGCTGTAGAACTTCCACTCAGGCAGCTTTCCTGTGGTTCTGGATGATGTCCATTCTGTCCTTTAGTTGTAGTTTTGAAATTGTTGTGCGAGGCAGCAGTGTAGGTGTTTACCTATGCCGCCATCTTGGATTCTCCCCCAAAGAGAGAATCTTGAAAGCAGCAAGAGAAAAACAGTTACCTATAGGGAATACCCATATGATTGTCAGCTGATTTCTCAACAGAAACTATGCAGGCCAAAAGGGAGTGGCAAGAAATATTCAATCCAGTAAGACCCTACAACCAAGATTATTCTACCCAGCAAAGCTATCATTTAGAATTGAAGGTTAGATAAAGAGCTTCACAGACAAGAAAAAGTTAAAGGAGTTTATCACCACCAAACCAGGATTATATGAAATGCTGAAGGGTATCTCTAAGAAGAGGAAGAAGAATAAAAAAGGTAAAAATAAAAATTATGAGCAACAAAGTGACAATAAATACATATCTATCAACAAGTGAATCTAAAAATCAAGTGAATAAAAATCCCATGAACATCCGGAACCAGTTTGACTCAGTGGATAGAGCATCGGCCAGCAGACTGGGGGTTCCCAGGTTCGATTCCAGTCAAGGGCATGTGCTTTGGTTGTGGGCACATCCCCATTGGGGCACGTACAGGAGGCAGCTGATTGATGTCTCTCTCTCATTGATGTTTCTAGCTCTCTATCCCTCCCCATTCCTTTCTGTAAAAAAAACAATAAAATATATATTTTTTAAAAAGTTAAAAAAAATCTGATGAACAGAATAAACTGGTGAATATAATAGAATCAGGGGTATAGAAAGGGAGTGGACTGACAATTCTCAGGGGAAGGGGGTATGAGGGGTATGGGAAGAGATTGGACAAAAATCTTACACCTATGGATGAGGACATGGTAGGGGGTAAGGGTATGGGGGGAATCGGGTGGAGGGGAGCTATGGTGGGGGGAAGAGGAACATCTGTAATATTCTAAACAATAAAGATTTATTTTTTTTAAAAAAAGAATATGTGCTCTCTTGCCCTAACCCAGTGGTCAACAGAGCCAAATATCAACAGTATAATGACTGAAATTTCTTTTGAGAGCTGACAACCGACTTTTGCGCATGGGCCACGAAATTTCAATCACACTGTACATGCATGCCCACACTTTGTATTTTGTGGAAGAGCCACACTCAAGGGACCAAAGAGCCACATGTGGCTCCCGAGCCTCAATTTTCCAACCACTGCCCTAACCAGTTTGGATAGAGAATCAGCCTGTGGACTGAAGGGTCTCAGGTTCAATTCTGGTCAAGGGCATGTACCTTGGTTGTGGGCACATCCCCAGAGAAAGGTGTGCAGGAGGCAGCTGATCGATGTTTCTCTCTCATCGATGTTCTAACTCTCTGTCCCTCTCCCTTCCTCTTTGTAAAAAATAAAAATATATTAAAAATAATAAAGTATTCCTCTATCTTCTGAATTATTTCTTTTCTTTGAGTCTATTTTTTGTTTATCTGTTGTCTCTCATGTTGCAATTTTCTTAAGATCTCCAGTGATCCTTGGTTTCCCATTTATATTTAATAATAATACATTAAAAAAAACACCACCATAACACTAGGCCCCCCTGGCTGCATGAAGATGAAACTCTACTATGAATAACACAGTAATTATCTGGGCCAGGAAGTTCATGACCAATAGAGTACTTCAGTGGAAACAAATGATCATTGATGTCCTTTACCCTGGGAAGGCAACAGTTCCCAAGATAGAAATTTGGGAAAAACTAGTCAACATTTATAAGACTGCACCAGATATTATCTTTGTGTTTGGATTCTGAACCCATTTTGGTGGTGACAAGACCACTGTTTTTGGCATGATTTATTTTCCTTAGATTCCACAAAGAAAAATGAACCCAAACACAGATTTGCAAGGTATGGCGTGTATGAGAAGACTTCAAGAAAACAGAAAGGAATGCAAGAACAGAATGAAGAAAGTAAGGAGAACTGCAAAGGCCCATGTTGGTGCTGGCTAAAAGTGAGCTCAAGATTGGACAACAGAAGGAATAAAGAATCTTCAGTGACTTTACCTGTGGTGATTGTGCAGATTTTTTTTTTTAATTATTAAGCTTTAGAAGAGGCCCAGTGCACAGAATTCATGCTTGGGGGAGGGGAGAAGTCCCCTCAGCCCAGCCTGCACCTTCTCCAGCCTGAGATCCCTGGGATTGGGCCTAAACCAGCATTTGAACATCCCTTTTACACAATCCTGGACTGCTGACTCCTAATCGCTAACCTATCTGCCTGCCTGGTTGCTCCTAACTGTCCTCCCCTGCCAGCCTGAACACACTTCACTGCCTCTATGTGCTGGCCTGATCACCCCTTACTGTCCCTCTTGCTGGCCTGGTTGCCTCCATCTGTGCCCCCCTCCCTGCCAGCCTAGTCAACTCTCACTGCCCCCCTGCCAGCCTGATTGTAGGCAGCCATCTTGTGAGGGCATGACAGTTAATTTGCAAATTACCTCTGTATTATATAGAATAAGAACTTAAAACAAAACACTTAGGAGTCTATGTGAAGGATCAGGGCCCATTGCCTGGCAAACTTCCCTATGAGATTAGTTGGCTGTTTTGTTGCAGTATCTACAAATGTTAGACTCTCAAGATCTTTTTTCTCAAAAAAGAACCCAAATATCTCTTTTCTTTGGGGATAGTATCTAGCTGCCTGAAATTCTGGGGGCAGAGAGAGAAGAATGAAGTTTTGATTTTTAATTAATGTCTATTTTCAACTCCACATTTCTTTCCTACCTTCTTTAATTAAACCAGATACTTTTGAGCCCAAGCCTCTCCCAGGTCTTTGGCTGTATGTATGTTCACATGTATTTTAGTTGTAGCTACCTCTGTCCTGTTTCATCTGTTCTCTTCACTTCCTTTCTACCTCACCTCAAAACCATCACTCTAATTGACATTCATTAATGTCATGTTCACTGATGGTCCATATTTTGTACCCATAATATTTATGGGCTTCTTCTTTTTTTCTTTTATTCTTTCTTTGTCAATTAAGTGGTGTTCTATGAGGGAAGAGGAGATATTTTTATATGACCATTCTCCATACAGAATAGGATAATTCCTCCCACCTACCTCCCAATCTCCTGCCGTTAATCCTTTGGATTTTGGTCTAACCGCAAGGATTCCATTTAAACTGCTCTCTTGAAAACATTTCAAACAAATGTATTTTTCATTTCCTCCTTCCCCATAAATCATGTTTACCTTGCACCCTGAGGCTAATAGCTTGTCCAAGAGAAAAGGGTCACTAAAGCCTTCAAGAAAGCAGTCCACAAGATAGAGAATAGATGATGCAGATTAAGTTCCCAGAAGTCATAACCTGGAAATAGAGTATTTTGATAAGGAGAATAAATACTGAACAGAGAGAGTAGTTCCCAGTTTCCATTTGGGACTGTTGAAGATCACCTTTGCAGGTATCCTTTGTTTTAGCCTGGAGGGTCCACAGCAAGAGAGAAATAATGGCATCACCTATTGGCAGATGAAGTAGACATGGCGCTTCTGAGGATCCCTTGGCTCCCATGTGTTATAGAAAGGGATGCAGATGTTTCCACATTAGATAAACATCAGTAGATACTCCATAATGGGGTCCTCAATAAATTTTTATTGAGTTCTCAAAAAAAAATTTATTAGCCAAGTGAAAACTGGTAATTGCGAAGAGAAATTAAACATAAAGTTGAAAATGGCTGAAGATAGGGCCTAATTTTGAAAGAAATATGGGAGTTTCTAGGGCTAGAGAGGCAACAATACAGAAAGGCCCATATGGACAGCCAAATGAAGTCAAAGGATAGCATTGCGAAGAATTAAAGATTAATTTTGGCTGGCTGTCAAGGTTTCAGCAGATCTTTAAATCCAGGTAATAACAATATATAGGAATAAGTGCTAAGCTTAGGGACACCAAATTTTTCAGCTTGATTCCTTTTGATCAGACTTGTAGTACTAATTTTCTATAGTAGTTGGGGGACAATTTAGTTGCTAACATTCAGCATTTATATTTTCAGAGCTGTGTGCACATCACAAATTCCTATCCTTTATAGAAAATAGCTAAAGCTTCTGCCTAAAAGTATACTCAGGAATGTATCCTCCCAGATTTCAAAAGCAAAACTTTGGGGGCTTGAAAACCCCGAGATTCTAGCATAATTATTGTTTCCTTCTGAGACAGATTGTTTATCTTGTTACAAGACCAAAAATAGTGGATTGGAGAGTAGAAGTTCCTCTCCTATTTATTTACTTATTTATTTATTTACTTATTTATTTAAGAAGCTCCATATGGAGAGCTTATTTCCATTTGGTTCTTTCTTGGACAAACCTTTATTAGCTAGTTCACCCTTTAAAATTTTACATGATTCTAGCATGAGAAAGTAAAAATAGCATAAGAATCTTGTCTAACTTTGAAAGAAGCAATCAGGTATGAAATTTTATTTTATGGTAATGATGATATGCTAAATAGTTCCTTTAGTGGCTTTTTTTTAAAATCCTCACCTAAAGATATGTTTTTGTTGAGAGAGAGAGAGATCATTCAGTTGTCCCCTGCAACCTTTTGGTATATGGATGATGCTGCAACCAACTAAGCTACTCGACCTGGGCAGCAGCTTTTATTTTTTTGTTTTTATACTTAAACAAAAATTGATTTCATAAAGGAAGAGAGAGGGAGAGCTAGAAACATCAATAATGAGAATTATTGATCAGCTGCCTCTTGCATGCCTTCTAATGGGGATCCAGCAGGTAAGCCTGGCATGTACCCTGACCAGGAATTGAATCATGAGCTCCTGGTTCATAGGTCAACACTCAACCACTGAGCCCACTAGCCCGGCCAAGGCAGCAGCTTTTAAATAAAAATATAACAATAAAGATAAATATTTTTAAAGACGGAAATCACCTATATGCCTATTGTCCTACTTGGGTAACTGTTTTTTTTATTTTTGTGTTTTTTCTTCTGCCTGTGAGGCACAAAACTGTGGAGCTGGAAAACACTTTGGAATTCAACCAGTCCAATTTCTTCATTTTCATATGAGGAAACTAAAACCCAGAGAGTTATGAGGTTAGCCCAGAATAATATCTTACTGCCTCCTTTAAAATAAATTTTAATGTTAAATTTTAAAAAATCATTGTTGGTAAGATCATATATTTTCTCCATAGAGAATGAAACCACAAGGGGAAAATTATCTCTACTATGTAATACTAGAGGCCTGGTGCATGAAATCATGCATGGGTAGGGTCCCTAGGCCTGGCCTGTGATCAGGGCTGATCTTCCCTGGCTGCTGGAAGCTGGCCCCACCCTCCGCCACTGCTGATGCCAGTCACCTTCCATGTCTGGGGTAACTGGTGGAATGATCAGGGCCCTTGCGCCACCTGCATCTGCTGCCACTCACCTTGGTTCCTTATTCTCAATCAGGCGATTGGAGCCTGCCAGCCAGGGGGGAAAGATACCTAAGAAGTTGGCCAGCAGGCCCTGGGGACAGCTCCTGCATTGAGCATATGCCCCCTGGTGATCAGTGTGTGTCATAGCTGACTGGGCATTCCACCATCTGGTCAATTTGCATATTATACTTTTATATATAATATACTAGAGGCCCATTGCAGGAAGATTCATGTAAGAATAGGGCTTCCTCGGGCTTATTTCTGCAAGAATAGGGCTTCCTCCGGCCATCTCTGCCACCCTGCCTGCTTCCCTCCTATCTCTGCTGCCTAGCTTGTTTCCCTCCTGTCTTGGCCGCCCCCGCTTGCTTCTTTGCAGCTTCACCCCCTTCTGTAGTGCTTGGCTTCCTTCTACACTATATTCAGTCTTCATTTTGCTCCTGGATATGCAAATTAACCGCCATCTTGGTCGGGTTAATTTGCATACCCGCTCCCGATTGGTTGGAGGGCATGGCTTGTGGGTGTAGTAAAGGTACGGCCAATTTGCACATTTCTCTTTTATTAGTGTAGCCTAGAGACCTGGTGCATGAAATTTATGCACTTGGGGGAGCCCCTCAGTCTGGCCTGCACTCTCATACTCTGGAACCCCTCCAGTATGTCCAATTGCTGCTGAGCTGGGAGAGGACCCCACCACTGCCACTGTGCTCGCCAGCTGTGAGCCTAGCTTCTGGCTGAGTGGCGCTTCCCCTGTTAGTACACTGACCACCAGGGGGAAGCTCCTGCATTGAGTGTCTGCCCCCTAGTGGTCAGTGCGCATCACAGCAACCAGTCATTCTGCCATTCGATTGATTTGCATATTAGCCTTTTATTTTATAGGAAATATATATATATATACACACACACACACATACACACACACACACACACACACACACACATATATATATATAGTATTAGCCTTCTCAAGAGAAATGTCTGAAGAATTATAGCTGGATTCCTAAAAACTCCAAGAAGTCCAGAAATTTCTAGAAAACAGATGTGAATGCAAAGCATCTATATTTAAGGATTGGATTCAAAGTTCACATACTGTTATGCATTGCCACTGCTGATGTTGCCTGCAGATTGTTGATTCTGGAATGTATCCTTCTTGATAAAAAGGCAAATTATAGCTCTTAAGGAGAACAGCTAATTGAGGCTTTCTCTCTGTTGCAATTCAAATAATTGAAATAGCATTGAAAAGGGGTGTACTTTGTAAGAAACATTGATGGCTTTCAAAATAACTGTCAGGAACACTCTGGACTCACATTATCAGGATTCTTAATGCGCCATAGCAGAAAAGGGTCCAAAATGCAAAAAGAAAATCCCAGTTCTGAGACTAGTCTGCCACTAACCAGGAATATAAGCTGAGGCAAACATTTTTCTAGCTTTGTTCCCACATCAATAAAATGAGGTTAGCCTAGCTGATCTCAATTCTTTTTCCATTATAAAATTCTATGATTCTATAGGAAAGGTATCCTGTATTTCAGTCTGTGGGAAAACCCCAGGTGTGAAGAGCTGGCTTTCTTAACAATGCCGATATCCTTTTGTTCTCTCATCCTTCTGAGGTAAGCCCTGGACAGAATCCTGGCACTTCACTGGCACCTCTTCTCTCCTTCACCCCCTGCCTTCATACCCTCGCTGTAACAAAACCCCATTGTCTATTCGTTTGTGTTTCATTACATTTCTTCTCCTTCTGTATTACTAATAGTTTAGCACTGGTCCTTGTTCCTGAACCACCGGAACAAGAAACTGCTTTTCTAAGGTTCCTTTCAGAGGACAATCTGCTATTCTATTGAGCTCCATTCTGTTCTATTGTTAAGATTTACACCCCCATGGGAGTGTTCCTGGAGTTCTCTCTCTCTCTTTCTCACATTCTGTATTCAATCTGTCAGCAAATCCTGTTGGCCGACTTTTAAATACAGTATGTCCAAAATTTGCCCACGTGTCATCTCCACTGCTGTTACTCCGGTCCATTGTGACTGTTCTTCTTCACTTTATTTACCCTTGTTCCCATTCAGCCTCCTCTCAACACAGCATCCACAGCGATCCTATCAAAGCATGAAGTCAGTCCTAGCCGGCTTGGCTCAGTGGATAGAGCGTCAGCCTGAGGACTGAAGGGTCCCAGGTTTGATTCCGGCCAAGGGCACATGCCTGGGTTGCGGGCTCGATCCCCAGTGGGGGGCGTGCAGGAGGCAGCCAATCAATGATTCTCTCTCATCATTGATGTTTCTCTCTCTCTCTCCTCCCTTCCTCTCTGAAATATATATATATATGGCATGAAGTCAGATAGTACTTAAAAGTGAAATTCCTTGCTATGGCCCACAAGGCCCTAGGCGCCCTAGCCACTGCCATCTCTCTAACTTGACTTCCCAGGACGCTCCTCTGCTCCAGCGCCCCAGACCCTCTGGACCTCCCAGCTGCTAGGAGCGTGGCAACCTGGAGCAGTGACCTTGCCCTTGCTTCCCGCCTGGCAGACCAGAGCGCGCCATTACCACCAGTTCCCTCACTGGGTCCCTGCCCCCGGGGAGTCTCCTCTGGCCATGCCATCACCCTGGCCAAAACCCCAAGCCCTCCTTTTCCTTGTTTCGTGTTCACCTCAGCACCGAGCGCTCTGTCACCCTGTTTCTTGTGTTCCTTCTTTACGGTCTCTCCTCCCTAAGAGAGTCGGCAATGCTGCCTGTTTGCTCGCTCGCCTGCCGCCTCCGCTCCGGCCCAGGGCAGCCGCCGCGCCGGGCGCCCGGGGCGCTCAGCGGTGCTGCTGCCGGAGGAGCGGACGGCGAGCTCCGCACCCGCAGCACCTCGGCGGGCGAACACGGAGGCATCTTGGGCCCTTCGGACCTTGAACTTTGGAGCTCAGGCTTCCAAACTGCAGGGTTTCACGCCCAGAGGGGAAGTGTGTGGCTACCCAGCGTAAGAACGCCAGTTAATGGTTCCATGCCATTTGCTAACATCAAATTTATCCTAAATAAAGAGGTACCAGAAGCTCCATTTCCCCCCCGCCCTCTCCGTTTTGTCCTTTATCAGAGAGACACACTCCTCCTTATGTTTAATTGGTATTGGCCAGATCAATGTCTTCAACAAAAAGAGATACAGTATCTAAATTTTTGGGGGGGGGCTCTAGTCTGGGGGCTGTGGCTCTTGAATTCTATTCGCGTTCTGCGTTAGGAGGGACCTGAATCTACCAAGAAACCCCAAAAGGGCGTCTGCACTCCAGGAAGATGACGGGGACGCCTTCTGGAGAGAGGGGGGGGCCGGGGTGGAGGGGGGCCGTCACCCGCTCCCCCAAAGTCCTGCGGGAAACATCTGTGGGAAGACGGGGGCTCCGCGGCGTGAGCTCGCGACCTCCGCGCTCCGCCCGGGCGGCACCGTCCTCATCCTTCCCCGGCCTCGGGCCCTGCCCCGCGCTCGCTGAGTCGCCGCGAAGGCGGCCGCGGCCGTAGGGCAACCCGTTAGCTCCGAGCGAACGGACGTCCCGCAGCTCGAGCCGCGCCCCAGCCCGGGTGGGGGCGGGGCGGCCGCGGCGGCCGCGCAGCGTCGGGCTTCCCAGAATTCCCAGCGGCCGCGGGGAAAGTTTACGGGACGTAGGCGGCGGCGGCGGCGGCGGCGGCGGTAGCGGGAGCGGTTACCGGCGGTCCGCGGTGGACCATGGCCTTGGCCCGGCGTCGCCGGCCTCTCCTCAAGGAGTCCTCGGGCCGCGTCGCGGGGCCGGCAGACTTCCGGGCAGGAACTGACCAGCGACTGAGCGGCGGCTGGCGCGCTTAGCGCCCCGAACATGCGGCAGTCCCTGCGGGCGACCCCGGGCTGCGGAGAGGCGGCGGCGGCGGCGGCGGCGGCGGCGGCGGCCCCGGAGGGAAGGAGGCGGCGGCGCCGGCGGCGGTGGCGGCGGAGGCGGCCGGCACCCGGGGCGGTGTAGGGCCTCGTCGACCAGGATGCTGTCCCGAAAGAAAACCAAGAACGAAGTGTCCAAGCCTGCCGAGGTGCAGGGCAAGTATGTGAAGAAGGAGACGTCGCCCCTGCTGCGGAGTGAGTGTCGCGCTGGGCGCCCCCCTACCTGTCCCGGGCTGCCGCGCCTCCCCGCGGCGCCTTTTCCTCCCCGTCCATCTCTGTGAAGTAGTTTTGTTTTTTCTTTTCAATACACCTGAAGTCGTGTTTATCATTTGAAACCGCTAAAGGCTAAGAAACTTAGTTTTCCCTGCTCCCCTCGGCGCCCCCTCCCCCCTTAAAAATAAGAACCAACTTCCCCGTTCCCTATAGCAGTGTGTTGTTTTACCGGGAAAAAAGAGGTTCCTTGGGAAATAAATCGCGGAATCCCTGGTGCTAGAGGAGTCAGAGTGTGTGGACGGGAACACTTTTCCCCTCTGCCGCCGGACGTGTGGTGCTCCGCCTGGTGTTGGTAAACACTGCGGGCTCACTCGCCCGTGCTGGGCGTTGTGGGAACTCGGGCTGGAATTGCTGCTGCTGCTGCTGCTGCTGAGGCTGAGGCTGAGGCCCGAGGCGAAAGCGACCGCGGCCACGGTAGCCGCGACCCAAAGCCTCCTCATCAGTCTTAGGTCTCCGAGGAGAGGAACCACTGTCATGTGCACATTAATGAGAATTGCTACATTAATGAGAAGTGCTTCCAATTAAAAAAAAAAAACAAGGACCCCCGAAAACACAAAAATACTCAGAATGATGTGTCATGTTAGGAGAAATTGTCAAAAGTGTTTTAAGTACTTTTTTTTTTTTAAACTGATTTCAGAGAGGAAGGGAGAGAGAGAGAGAGAGAAACATCAATGATGAGGATCACTGATTGGCTGCCTCCTGCATGACCCCACACTGGGGATTGAACCAGCAGCCTGGGCATGTGCCCTTGCCCGGAATTGAACCCGGGACCCTTCATTCCGCAGGCTGACGCTCTGTCCACGGAACCAAACCAGCTAGGGCAAAATTGGTTTTTGTGGTGTTTTTTTTTTTACTTTCAAAAGGATGTATTCCTACCCCCACCATCACCTTTATTTTTTGCTGTTCAGTTTAAGTATTTGATTGGTTTTCCAGCTGAATCTTTTAAAAGAAATTTTAATGTTATGTTAATAATGTTAATTATTTCTATCTTTTGAATTTTTAATGCTTGCTATGTGTTCAGATCATTTGTGAGATAAGGAGCTAATATTTTTGGTGCTCATACTGCTTGCTGGCTATTTGTGTAAGTTTCTTGGAAGCTTGTAGTAACCTTGTGACTTAACCATTACCTCATATTATAATTGGGAAAGCTGTTCATAGAGATTCCTAGTATTTGCCCAGTATCACACAGAAAGGGGTGGAGAGCATGTTTTCCCACTATAATTACATCAGCAGCCTTCCAGATTTAACCTTGTATTTACAATACTTTCTTACAGAACAACAAAATAGATTTAAACGGGTCCACTAGTTACCAGAAACTTGATTTTTAAACCTTTTTTTTTTTTTTGCTGTTGTTAATCCTCATCCAAGGATATTTTTTCATTGATTTTTAGAAAGAGTGGAAGGGAGGGGGAAAGACAGAGAAACTAGATGTGAGAGAGACAGGAGAGACACTTCAATTGTTTGACTCCCACCCATGGTGGGCGGGGCTGGGGGTTGAGCCTGCAATGAGATACCTTGCCCTTGACCAGAATCGAACTCTGGAGCTTTCAGCCCTCGACTAACCACTGAGCAAACCAGCCAGGGCTTAAACCTTTTTTAACAGTTCATTTTTCAGTTACACGTTCTCTCACATTTTTGGCAAAGTTTATAATGACTTGTAGTGTGCTGCCAATAGTTTATTAAATGCTACTTGAAATCATGAAATATATTTGTCATACCTTTAAGCAAATAATTTAATATAATATTTTTTGTTTCAAGTGTTGAGATTTGTTTATTTAGGTATTCATTTCTGTCAAGAGTTTGATTCTGAAACTTACTGAGTGCCCTCTAATATTATTTACTCAATGAACTAATAAAAGTCTCCAGATCCGATGTTCTTCATGTTTTAAGGGTATTTGGCTTTCTGATCCTTAATGTCTAAACTATTTAAGTTCTGTATTCTGAAGTACTGTATCCTTAAAAGCCATTGTTCTATTGTCTTCTGTTTTGAGTTGTAGTTACATGTTTTAAAGGAGCCATAATTTCAGGCTTGACTTTTTTTTGTACTAATTCAACATTGTGTACATGCCTGTATGAAATGAAATATTTCTATTTTTAAATTTTTATAGCTAAATTTTTGGCTTTCCCTTTTGCCATAACACTTTATTACTTTTACATAATTCCAGGAATAGGAAGACCAAGTTAATAGTTTAAAAATATTTTCAAAGTATTCTACTTTTATATGTTGGGAATAGCAATATGTTCAATTTTTTAGAAGAAAACAGATTACTAATTTTACACACTTATTCATGAGTATTTCATTAATATGTATTTTATAGTTAAGCTTATTGATACTTTGAAATATGTATGGTAGTATACAGAATATATTTGATTCCAACACATTTGTACAAATTAAAAATCCTTTCAGGTAGAAAAAGATTAATCAGCCTCAATTAAAAAAATAATCCTCACCTGAGGATATGTGTATTGATTTTTGTTTTGTACTGTTTTTTTTTTGTTAATCCTCACCTGAGAATATTTTTTGTATTGCTTTTTAGAGAGAGTGGAAGGAAGGGAAGGGGGCGAAGAGAGAGACACAAACATCAATGTGAGAGAAACATATTGACTGGCTGCCTCCCCCAGGCACCCTGACCTTGTGTGGGGAGCGAACCCCACAACCCAGGTATATGCTCTTGACCTGAAATCAAACCCAAAATCTTTCATTGCATGGGCAGATGCTCTAACCACTGAGCACACTGGCCAGAGCTGTTCATTGATTTTTAGAGAGAGAGGAAAGGAGGAAGAAAGGAGTGAGAGAGACATTGTTATGAGATATATCAATTAGTTGCCTCCCATGGCCTCCTGACCAGGAATTGAACCTGCAACCGTTTGGTGTATGGGACAACACACAAGCCAACTGAGCCACCTGGCTAGGGCAGCCTCAATTTTAAAATACCCAATAATTATCTTTCTTTTTAAATTGATTAATTTTTAGAGAGCAGAAGGGAGAGAGAAAGAGACAAATAGCGATTTGCTTAAGTATATTTTTTAAAAAATTGATTGATTTTTAGAGAGAGAGTAGAAGGGGGAAAGAGAGAGACAAACATCGATTTGTTGTATTTGTTATTCCACTTATTTATGCATACATTGGTTGATTCTTGTTTTTGCCCTGACTTGGGATTGAACCCCGAACCTTGGCTATGCTCCAGCCAACTGAGTTATTTGGCCAGGACCCCAAGTCGTCCTATCTTAAATAAAAAAATTTAATTGTGGTTGAGTGTCAACCAGTGAACCAGCAGATCATGGTTCATTTCCCAGTCAGGGCACATGCCCAGGTGGTGGGCTCAATCTTCAGTATAGGGAGTGCAGGAGGCAGCTGATCATTGATTCTCTCTCATCATTGATGTTGCTATCTTTCCCCCCATCACCCTTCCTCTATGAAATCAATAAAATATATATTTTTAATTTTAATTATTTTCTTAAGTCTATTGAAATTTTGTATTTTGGGGTGGTAAATGCAAATGAGCAACTTTTAAAAAGTGTTACTTATTGAAATGGTCATTTTATTGTTTCATTATAGATCTCATGCCTTCATTCATCCGGCATGGTCCAACAATTCCAAGACGAACTGATATCTGTCTTCCAGATTCAAGCCCTAATGCCTTTTCAGCTTCTGGAGATGGAATAGTTTCAAGGAACCAGAGTTTCCTTAGAACTCCAGTTCAAAGAACACCTCATGAAATAATGAGAAGAGAAAGCAACAGATTATCAGCACCTTCTTATCTTGCCAGAAGTCTAGCAGATGTCCCTAGGGAATATGGCTCTTCGCAGTCATTTTTAACAGAAGTTAATTTTGCTGTTGAAAATGGAGACTCTGGTTCCCGATATTATTATTCAGATAATTATTTTGACGGTCAGCGAAGGCGCCCACTTGGAGATCGTACACATGAAGATTACAGATATTATGAATACAACCACGATCTCTTCCAAAGAATGCCACAGAATCAGGGGAGGCATGCTTCAGGTAATTTAAAATTAGAAGTACATTAGACTTATTAACACAATTTAAAAGATGCTCTTTTCTGGATTTTCTTGGAAGGTCAACATATTCCTAAGGAAATACTTATTCATTTGCCACTATTGCTGAGCCAGCTTGCAAATAATTATTAACCTACAGTGAGGGAAAGAATTTTGTGTTCCTTTATTTTATTATTGGTACTTATTTGAAAAATACTTTTATTAACACTATGAACTTTGAGAACTTAGATAATTTAATATCTACAGTTGGATTGAATCTAGGTTAATGTTTCAGAGAAACTGGATTTAAATTGGAAAAGGCAAGGCAGATAGGAAGAATCCAGCATGGTAATTAATACCATGGACAATTGCATCATTACTTTGCTAGAACCTGTATTGTTTCTCTTAACAAAACTGGTTTCGTAGTTCAATAATTAGTTCCCAAGTTGATCAGACAGACTTATTGTGAAATAGTTAATTGTGTGTTAAGTATGTCTTTTTGTTGTTCTTTTATGAAATGAGCAAAAATATTAGTTATAAATTTTTGAAATCTGCTTTCCATATTTGCTGATTTGAGGATTCTTATAAAAGGAGCTGAAGATATAGGAGAAATGCACAATTTGCTTTAATCCTAAAGTACTGGAATACACCAAATAAACTGAAGCAAGCTGAAAATTAAACTCTTTCATCTGACTATTTTTTTCCTGTAAGTAGTTTTAGGCTTTAAATTTTGGCAGGTTAAAAATAAAAAAATACCTGAGACATCTATTTTGTGATCCACAAAATTTCAAATAAGCTGACTTAAGAATACTTTGGAGCATGAGTATTTTGCATGTAGAAAACATTTTATTCATTTGGTATGAATTAATTATGTTTACCACTTTCCCCTGACCTTCATATTCCTCGCTGGTACCTTATTTGAGGGAATAAAACCAATATATGCAAAATAATCACAAAACAGTTTGTATACTTTGTGGTACCAACTGTAAGTACAATAGAGAGGCAGAAAAATATAGTCAGGATAGGCTGGAATGATTGGTGGAAGATATAGGACTTCATCTGTGCTTTTAGCTTGTACTTTAGATTAATGGGGACAGATGAAGGGCATTTTAATTGGAAATTTGGAACTAACCAAGTGAAAACAGTAGACACCATGCAAGTCCAAGGAGTTATGCAGTTTTGCCTAGTTTGAATAAGATGTAAAGTAAAATGGAGATTTGTGGTCCAACAACAGGCTCTAGGATTGAAATGAGTCAAGCAAAAACAAAAAGGCAAATCATTTTATGAAAGCACTGTTTAAAGATCAGTTTACTAGTTATACTTGAGGTACATTCCTAGAGAAAAGTGGACTGCAGGTACCAGTGGTATTGTTGCAGAGGAAAAGGCTAATCTGTGATATTTTTTAAGGAAAAATTAGACAATTAGGAGTTTGGGAATGGTAAATCACTAAAGTTTTGAAAATTGAATAGTGTATGAAGCAAAATAGAGACAGACTTATAGATAAAAGCAGGCAGGCAGCTTGCAGGGGGCTGGGAGGGTGCAGGGAGGAGTTGGAAGGGTGTAAGGATTGAGCGGGGAAAAATTTCATGGTTATGGACAACAGTGTGGTGATTGTGGGGATGGAGGGAAATGGGTGGAGGTGGAAGAGGCCATGGAAGGGATAAATGGTGATGGGGGAATTTTTTTTTAATTGAATAGTGTAGAATAATTGGTAAGAGCAGCTTATTTTGTGAAAGTCAACATTGAAGTCTCATTGGAATATTGAAGAGAAGAGGTTTTCTAAGTATATAGAAATACTCTAATGAGCATAGGTGAGTGCCTTTTTAATTTTTAAAGAAGTTCTGTGTTAAAGGATTAGACAGTTGTACACTTCAGTGTTTATTTTGGCTATTTCTGATAAAATGTAGTTAAATCTCAGAAATAATCTGTCAATCAAAGTATAGTAAGTTTTAAAATAAAGCTTATTTATGTATTTTTAGAGTAATATCTGCTTATTATAAGTTATAAAATACAGAAAAGTAAAGGTTAAGTACCTATCACACCAGAGATTCTTAATATTTTAGTTATTTCTTTCATCTTTGCCCATGACATACTTTATTTTTACACTGTTATAATTAAAAATCTATACAGTTTTGTATTTGTTTCTTACTTGAATGAGTTTCTTAATGTAATATGCTATTTATTATTAATTTCAGTGAATCTTTTATCTTACATTTGGTCTATGTTTGGTAGTTAATATTTTTTTAAATTCATCTTTGTTGTTGAAAGTATTACAGAGGTCTCTTCCCCCCCACCCCCATTGACTCATTCCACTTGCTTCTGCCCCTCAGACTTTTACCATACTGTTATCTGTGTCAGTGGGTACATGCATATATGCATGTAATTTCTTTGGTTAATCTCTTCTACCCTCCCCCTCTGAAATACATCAGTCTGTTGCATGCTTCATGTCTCTGGGTCTATTTTGTTTGTCAGTTTATTTTCATGAGGTTTCACATGTAAGTGAGATTATGTGATACTTGTCTTTCTCTAACTGGCTTATTTCATTTAGTATAATACTTTCCAGATCCCTCCATGCTGTTCAAAGGGTAAGAGATCCTTCTTTTTTACAACTGTATAGTATTCCATTGTGTAGATGTACCACTTTTTTTTTTTTTTTACTTAAATGTAAGTCATGAAACCATAAAAATCCTGGAAGAAAGTATAGACAGCAAAATATCAGACATTTTACATAGCAGAATTTTTACAGATATATTGCCTAGAGCAAGAGAAACAAAGGAAAAAAATAAATGGTACTACATGAAACTAAAAAGCTTCTGAATCACAAAGGAAACCATATCAAAATGAAAAGGAACCCATTATATGGGAGAAATATTTGCCAGTGATACATCTGATAAGGGGATAATTTCCCAAATATATTAAGTATTCATATAACTCAACAAAAGACAGACAATCCAATTAAAAAATGAGCAAAATACCTGAATAGACATTTTTCCAAAGAAGATATATAAATGGCTGAAACATGAAAAAATGCTCATCACTAATCATCAGAGAGATGCAATCAAAACGACAATAACAGAGTCAACAAACAAGAAGTGCTAGTGAGGATGTGGAGAAAAAGGAAACCTTGTACATTGTTGGTGAGAATGTCGACTGGTACAGCCACTATGGAAAACAAATGTGGAGTTTCCTTAAAAAATGAAAACTGGAACTGCCATTTGACCAGTGATCCCATGTTTAGGAATATATCATCAGAAGCCTGATACACCAAGCAGAAAGAATATATGCACCCCTATGTTCATAGCCACATTATTTACAATAGCTTAAGATCTGGAAACAGTACAAGTGTCTATCAGTAGAAGAATAGATTAAAATAAAACCCAAAAACCTGGTAGTTAATATTTTAAATGTTAATGAGGACCTGACCTAAGCTGGGGACATTGCAAAGGGTAGAAGTGGAATACATCTTCATTCATGGGATTCAGTCACTAATACGATTATAAGGATGAGGAAAAGAATGAATAGTCATATAGTACCCGTTAGCATTGGACCTAACTGTATAGGAGGAACTTAAAAAATAAATGGTTGAGTAAGTGAATTAAGTTTACAGGGATTGAGCTTAAACTGGCAGTCAGATATCCCTCTCACAATCCAGGACTGCTGGCTCCAGCTGCTCACCTGCCTGCCTGATTGCCCCTAACCACTCTGCATGCCAGCCTGCTTGCTCCCAACTGCCAGATCACTCCCAACTGCCCCCTGTGCCAGCCTGCTCATCCCAAACTGCCCCCCCTGCTGGCCTGCTCACCCCCAATTTCCCTCCCCACTGGCCTGC
>JAAGEH010000076.1:32118768-32185006 GCA_011751065.1 Lasiurus cinereus
CCCCCTGCTGGCCTGCTCACCCCCAATTTCCCTCCCCACTGGCCTGCTCACCTCCAACTACCCCCTGCTGGCCTGATCACTCCAAACTGCCCTCCTGCCACCCGCTGTCCTGATCACTTCCAACTGACCCCCACTGATGGCCTGCCCATCCCAACTGGCCCCCCTGCTGGTCTGCTTACCGCCAATGGCCCCTGCCATCCCAAGGTCCCAGACCCTCCTTTTTTTCTTTTTCTTTTTCTTTCAGCCCCTCCTTGAACAGAGTCCAGGGCTGGTTGGAAGCAAGTATCTAGGATTTATTTATCTTCTATAAATAAATAGTACCCTTGAGCAGAGGCCAGGGCAGGCAGGAAGCTTGGCTTCCTCCATTGCCAGGGCAACCCAAGCCTCCTGCTTGCTCCAGCTCTGTGGCTGGCCCTTGGTTGGGTTAATTTGCATACTCACTCCTGATTGGTTGCTGGGCGTGGCTTGTGGGTATAGCAAAGTGAAGGTTAATTTGCATGTTTCCCTTTGTAGATTACAAAAAAAACTGATAGTCATAACACTAATAATACCAAGTTAAAATCTTGTTTTAAAATTCTTACTTGCAAAATATCATTGAGAAAATATTTTAAGAAGTAAATTTCTACTGATCTTCTCAGAAGCAATCTGACAGTTTTTGTAAGTTTAATGACAAACTTTAAAATAATTTTCCAGACCTTGAAAGCATTATGCTAAGTGAAATAAGCCAGAGAAAGAAAAGTGCCTTATGATTTCACTTATGTGGAATCTAATGAATAAAGTGAACTATCAAGCAAAATAGAGACCTCTCTGTCTAGAGAGCAGGCTGGGGAGTGGGATGAGGGTGGAAGTGGAGGTGGTGACTAGAAGAATTGGGAAAAAAACTTACAAACAGATAATATGGGATTGCGGGTAAGGGGAGTTTGTGGGGAGGGTAGAAGGGCAATAAATGGTAATGGAATGAGACTTTACTTGGGGTGGTGAACACACAATAACAGTGTACAGATGATATGTTATGGAATTGTGCATCTGAAACCAGTGCAATTTTGTTCACTAGTGGCACCCAATAAATTCAATTAAAAATTTATTTTCCAGTCAAGATTTTGAAACTAGCCCTGCCAGTGTGGCTCAGTTGTTAGAGTCTCTGCCTACACACACAAAAGGGTGGTCAAGGTTCTATTGCCAGTCAAGGGCACATACCTGGGTTGCAGATTTGGTCCAGCCGACTGGTTGGAGCATGTAGGAGGCAACCAGTTGATGTGACTCTCAGTGTTTTTCTCTCTCTCTCTTCTCCCCTCTTCCTTCTACTCTCTCTAAAAGAAAAAATCAGTGTAAAAAATTATATATCCTCTGGTTATATATTTCCTCCAGAAAATGATTTTGAAATTTAAAAAACATAAGTTAATCATATATTTTTTCAAATTAAAGAATGTTACTTTTTAAAAGATTTACATTTATTTCAGAACTTTTACATGCTTGAGAGCTTTAACTTAACAAAATTAATTTATATGTGAGCAATAAGATTTAATGTTTTTTTAGAAAAAACTACTTTGAGGGAATGTCTTAAGTGGCAGGAAAGGATTAATAACCAATTATTAACGAAACAGAAAAGCCTAACTTTTTTCCAGAAGGAAAGAAATTTGAGACAATAGATGGACGTTTCATGAAATCATCTAGAAAAGATTTGAAACTTACTAGTATATTTTTAAGATTTATACTGGAGAGAGTTCAAGGAATTTGAGTGAATTGAAAGGAGAAAATACTCTGGTAAGAGGGTAAGGATGTGATACAGACATTTATTTTCACAAGCTTTACATTTAATTGCTGTTACTAATAAGCATAAAAAATGTATGGAAGGAAATAGTTTTGTAATGAGTTAAAAAGAGTAGTAATTCCAGCCAATTGTTATTTAGACTCCCTGGAATAACTATCTCAATGATTAACTTCATTTTATTATAGTTAACAGAAGCATGAAAGCAAGTTGTATAATATCCTAAAGGGTTTTAGGATCTAGCAAGTTCTACATTTAACTGAAATTTGACCTTTAACCTTTTGGCCAGCATATCAGTCAGACATTTATTGTATGTGTCAAAGGAAGGAATCCTGTTAACAGGAAGTCTTTAGTTAGAATACTAAAGGCAGATTGAATCCCTTTGTTTTGCACTTAAATAATTTAGTTTTATATAGTTTTAAGTAACAAACTTTAAAATTTATTTTTAAAGACAACTAAAGACATCAAGTTATTAGAATCAAAATGGAAGGTGTCAGGCTTTATTAAAAAACCCCTCTGGACTTTCTGTGTATTCCAGGATATGCATAAATATTTAGTGAACCAGAGTCATCTTTGAGGAGGGGTTAATAATCTTTAGAAACACAACTTTATTTGTAATTATTTTGCAGAGAAAGCAGTTGACTTGTTTCAATTCTTAGATCTCTTTATCAACATCTTGATTATAACATGGGCTATAATGTTTAGTATTTATTAACCTGGAGCTTCTAGACCTCCATTAGAGTTTCAGATTGTATTTTGTTCTCTGTAGCGGCTATAAAATTAGGAAACTAGAATTTTTGAGATTTTTCAGTAAGGACACATCTTATAGATATTTGCCTGGTTATATGAGATTAAGTTCTTAGAGACATATCTAGTGAAAGCTTGGTAAAGAGACAAAATAATTATTTTTTCTGTATCTGTGGAAATTCATGTACAGGATGGGCAAAAGTAGGTTTACAGTTGTGAGTACCTGAAACAAATCTATTGTAATAATCATAACCTATCTTTTCCCATATCCATTTGCCCACCCCTGTATTTAGCTTATGAATGCTTTATTTTATATAAATGGAAGGTGTATGGTTAGTTCCTGCAAATGAGGTTATTTTGAGGATTCTGAATGCCACTCATTCTTCTGGGGCCAATTGAAACTTTTTTTTTTTTTTTTTAAGTTTTTTGGTTGATTGGTTTGTTTGAGAAAGAGTGGGGGCGGGGGGAGGGAGAGTAAAAAACTATTTTTTTCCTTATAGCTCAGAAACAAGATTCTCATTTTCCATTGATTGAATTCAAATTGATGGTTTGCCTTTTTTTAATTAATAGTAGTCATATTTTTCTTTGAAGAATTATAAATGATCTTTTGTTGCTAATATTACATGGTTAGTAATATTGTCATTTGACCTTACACCATCACTGTGGCCTTCTGTAAAATAACTTACTTGAAACTTGGTTTGCTCAAACTCTGTAAATTGGTAGTGATTCTACTATCTCAGAGCTGTTTTGAATTTGAAATAGTACAGATGGAAATGACCAGGGACAGAACAGACACTCATAATTGCTAGTGTTCATGCCCTTTTTCCAGATTTGGCATGTTTGTTACTAAAGCTTCAACTTTCTGGCTGAACTTAGAGTGGAGATATGATGTGCTAAAGCTTGCTATAGCCTTTTCTCTCTTTTTTTTGTCTCTTAGGCATATTTATTATTAGTAATGCTTTATGTTTTAGATCAGTGGTTTCCAATCTTTTTGTATTGCACATTTATCTCTCAATAGGCTTTTTTCCCCACACACAAAGTTTTGGTAATTTATTTCCCTTCTAGCCCTGGGCTCAGCACATAGATGGCTTCTTTTCATCCTTTGGGTTGACAGTTTTCTCCAGGTTGCTGCTAATTATATGATAAAGCTCAGCATAGAAGACCCTTAGGTCCAGGACCACGGCCCTGAGCTCCCCATAGGCTGCCTCATCTCACTCGTGCACCAGGGCCTGGTAATCCATTACATGAGTCTCCTAGAGACCTTGGCCACAGCATCCTCGTGTTCTGAGAAGTACTTGGAAATGGTTGTCTGGAAGGCTTCTACTTTGGTTTTGACTGCATTCACCCTCTTCAGCACCTTCTGGATTGTTACCCCAAAGTCATTTCCATCCTCAATCTTGGGGATCAGGTGCTGGATCAACATGATCACCAGAATACATTTTTCTTTGAGAGTCCAGATTTCTGGCTTAACCAGAGCAAGCAGGGCCAGGAGCTTCTCATTCCCAGGGAGAAAACCATACTTAGGGACTTCTTTCTTCTACTGCTTATATGTTTCCATCTCATCATCTTTGGGTCAGGGATTTAGAATAGGGATGTCCAGTGGGGCTCAGAGAGAGATCAGATCAGCCGTGTTGAGGAAGTCTTCTTGCAAGAGCTAATTCAGGTGTATGAACTTCTATGGCAAGAATCTGTAGAGGAATTCCTCAGACTACTAGGAAAGATTTTACCTGAAGGCAACTACCTGTTGCAGGCTTCCTCACTCAGGCGCACCCCACAAAACTTGGTCATGCTGCTCCAGTTGCTAAATCTCAAGTCTCTCTCTCTTTCTCTCTCTCCCTCCTTCCCCCCCCTCTCTCAATAGGTTTTATGAAATTATCCCAAACTAGAGGCCCATTGCACAAAATTCGTGTAAGAATAGGCCTTCCTTTCCCTGACTTCCCTCCCATCTGCCCAGGAGCCTGCAAGTCCTCACTCCCACCTGCAGCACGGCTCCTGTAGCTCCCTCAACTGGCCCCCTCCCCTCATAGCAGGGGTCCCGCCCCTCCCAGCTGCTCCACGCCTGCATATGCAATTTAACCTGCCATCTTTATCGGATTAATTTGCATACTCCTGATTGGCTGTGGGCATAGTGGAGGTATAGTCAATTTACATGTTTGTCTATTATTAGGTAAGATAATAGTTTGAAAAAAATTTAGTGTACATGGCACTTTGAGAATATACAGGTGGAGTGTGTCATGAAACCAAAAAAACTTTTTGTGGATATCTCTCCTAACATGACATTTAAAAAGCCGATGAACCTATATGGAACTTTGTGGACTTCATGGCTCCTTCTCAAATTGCCAGTGTTTAGTTCCTGGAAATTGGATTTTTACAGAGAGGTCTTTGTGTTTCCTCTAACTATGAATTTCAAGTTTATCATGTTTTAAATCTATGTTTGATATATAATGTTTAAATGCAAAAGTACATATATTTCTGGATTTACGCAAGTTCAGTATATGAAACTTTGGATTTTCTAAGAAGAGGAATAAAGTTGTCACAAACTTTAATACTCTGTAAGCCTGTACGGTTTTTAATTAATAGTTTTTATTCTTAATAATGTATTTATAAATTTGTACATTTCCAGTTGGACCTCTTTCAGGCCAAATGTTATGGTTCTTATAAATAACTCTGAGTACATTGAATTGAGTATGTGTTTATGTATATATAAGATGGGGCAAAAGGAAGTTTATAGTTGTGAGTATGCAAAACAGTTTATTCTTCTGTTAGTATTTATTAATTATTGTATTATTTTCCATATTAACCACTATAAACCTACTCTTACCCAACCTTGTGTGTATGTGTATTTTTTTTATTTCAAACCTAGAGGCCCAGTGCATGGGAATTGTGCATTGGTGAAGGGCGTGGCTACTGTGGGAGCACTGCTCATCCGGGTCAGCGGCTGTGGATCTGCCCTCTGCGAGGCTGCTCCCTGGTCCAGCACCTTCAGTGGAGTTAAAGCACTCACCTCTCCAGGGGACCTGGTCAGGGCTGGGCTCAGGGGCAGTAGCACTGAGAGGTGGCAGAGTAGGCCTCGGTTCCACATAGCCACAAAACCTGCCCCCCAGCCTTCAGGGTCAGCTCTGCAAGGCAGCAGTGGCAGCAGCAGTGCCTGTCAGCCTGGGGTTCACATTGGGAGCAGCTGCTAATCCTGGTCAGCTGAACAGTGCTCCCTCTTTAGTAGTGCACTGACCACCAGGGGACAGCTCCTGCATTGAGCACCTGCCCCTTGGGGTCAGTGCATGTCATAGTGACTGGTTGTTTTGGTGTTTCCGCCTTTTGGTGGCTGGGCTTTTATTATATGTGATTGCTATTCTTGGTTGTGTCTAGTATTACATATTTAATGATGGAAGTATAAGGAAGTATAGAGCCATTACATGTTTATACATTGTGATTTCAAAGTTATTACTAATGTGCGTATGTTTAGTTTATTGACATTTCTTTTCTGTTTCAATATTTTCTCTTTAAGTATTGAAATTGCATTAGCTACACCTATTAAATAAACCTTCAGTTGCAGATTGACAGAAGCCAAGGTCAGTTTCATCAAAAGATTTTGTTCTGTTCTACAATTACCATCTGCTTTAAGAATGTAGCCTTTTTTTCCCAAATGGTACTGAGAGTGATTTTTTTTTCTTGCATTTTCCTTTTTGCCAGAATACTTTATAGGTGGTGTTATATATATTCTGTTGCATCAGTTCCAGAGACACATAATGACTGATTTCTTTTTGATGTTAAAATTGATCATGGGATTAGATGTCAGCCCCATTCATCCATTATAAAGATATCCTCCAGCCTTTTACCTAATGATAATTAGGCAGCTATTAATAATCATGCGCTAGATCCAATATTTCATTAGGTGTTACAAATTGGTGATACTCCAATTCTATCATTTCTTCTCTATCAGTTGGAATTCTATAATGAAGAACTTTTCCTTATCAATTATTTGGCTGCTGTTCATATTAGAGAGGATAAAGGCTAGATCCTTCCTTTTATTGACTTTTTTTTTTCAGAATAGTGAATTGGTACCCTGGCCACTTCCAAAGGTAACCAATGAGTTTGTATTTTAGTACCTTTATGAATTTAGGGAATTTTTTTTTTTCAGTTGAGAAGGCTTTTCCTAACAAAAGGTTTCAAAAATGTATCCTACTATTTATAAAACTTTATAAATAGTTTTATGTTTTACATCAGATATATGATCCATCTTGAGTTCATTTTTATGTTAGGTGGTATGGATTGTGATGAATTTTTTTGCATATGGATGTCCAGTTTTTGCAACATCTTTTGTTGATAAAGCTATTCTTCCTCTATTTTTCACTTTTGTCAAAAATTAATTGACCATGTATATGTAGATGTTTTTCTGGATTCTCTGTTTCATTGATCTGGTTGTCTTTTTGATAATACCACACTGTTTTGATTACTATATCTTTACTAGAAGTCCAGTGCACAAAATTCGTGCAGGGGAGGGGGCCCCTCAGCCTAGCCTGCACCCTCTCGCAATCCAGGACCACTGGCTCCTAACTGCTCATCTGCCTGCCTGATCACCCCTAACCATTCTGCCTGCCTGCTTGATGCTCCTAACTGCTTGTCTGCCTGCCAAATCATCCCTAACTGCTCACCAACCTGCCTGATCACCCCTAACCACTCTGTCTGCCTGCTTGATCAAACCCCTAACCACTCTGCCTGCCTGCCTCATTGCCTCTAACCACTCACCTGCCTGCCTCATCGCCCCTACCCACTTGCCTGATTACCCCTAATTGCTCGCCTGCCTGCCTGCTCATCCCTAACCACCTCTGCCTTGGCCCCTGCCACCATGGCTTCATCTGGAAGGACGTCTGGAAGGTCATTTGGCTGTCCAGTCTAGTTAGCATATTATGCTTTTATTATTATAGATAGTAAGTCTTAAAATCAGATACCATGACCCCTCAATCTTTATTCTTCCTTTTAAAAATTGTTTTGGTTTCTCCAGTTCTTTTGCCTTTTCATGTACATTTTAGAGTCTGCTTGTCTATATCTGTCTATATCTACAAAAACTCCTGCTAGAATTTGACTGTAATTACCTTAAACCTAACAATCATTTCAAGAAAAATTGACACCTTAACTATTTTGAGTCTTCTAATCCATTAATGTGGTAGTAATGCTTTCATTTTTTCATTAGTATTTGTAGTTTTTAGCATACAGATCCTATACATGTTTTGCTTGGTTAATATGTAAATGTTTGATTTTTTAGAGTTATTATAAATAGTATAAGTAGTTAAATGTTTCCAATTACTGTTAGTATATAGATACTTATTGATTTTTATAGGTTGACCTTATATCCTGCTACCTTGATAAACTTACTTAGTAGTTCTGGGGCACAGCCAGATTATTATTTTTTAAAAATTATAAACTGGGAATAGTTTTAAAAGTTCATTTTACTGTTTTAGATGAAATGTCAAATCTAAAATCTTGAATGAGGTGAAATTTTCTTTTCACTTTTCCTTTAGCAGTATACCTACTTAAGTAGCTTTGTTAGGAGTTAAAAGTTTGTATGGCCTAGTGATGTAAGCATCAACTAAAAATACCCAGTTTCAAAGAAGGAGACTACTTCTCCCTGGTTTTGTAATTAAATAATAGTAATACTGGCTAGTTTTATGAAGAATTTTATTTATAATAATAAAATCATGCATTTTAATGAAGAATTTTACTTACATTCATCAAATAGCATCTTTTAGCTTTGAATAATTGTCCTATCCTCTTTTTCTCTTTCTTCTCAGGTATTGGGAGAGTTGCTGCTACATCTTTAGGAAATTTAACTAACCATAGTTCTGAAGATTTACCCCTGCCTCCTGGTTGGTCTGTGGACTGGACAATGAGAGGGAGAAAATATTATATAGATCACAACACAAATACAACTCATTGGAGCCATCCTCTTGAGCGAGAAGGACTTCCTCCAGGATGGGAGCGAGTTGAGTCATCAGAATTTGGAACCTATTATGTGGATCACACAAATAAGAAGGCTCAATATAGGCATCCCTGTGCTCCTAGGTATTGACTTTGTTTTCAACTTTTTGTTTTGAGATTGTCTAATGTCAGAATTTGAGATCATATTTTCATCAAAGAGAATAGTATTCTGAAGTTTGATGTTTGAAAGCTTTAATTTTCAAAGTTTACTAGAGGCCCTGTGCACGAATTTGTACACAGGTGGGAATCCTCCTGACCCACCCTAATTAAGGCTGATAGGGCTGGGCCAGCTAGGGGGAAAGGATGCGGGAGGTTGGCTGGCCAGCCCCGCCACCTAGTCGAACTCCCAGTTGAACTCCAGGTCGAGGGGACAATTTGCATATTAGCCTTTTATTATATAGGACTAGAGACCCTGTGCACAAATTCATGCATGGGTGGAGTCCCTCTGTGTGGCCTGCAGGGATTGGGCCGAAACCTGTAGTCCAATGCCACCTGCAGCTCCTACCTGCTGCTCCTGCTCATCCTGGCCCCACTGTGCCTGCCTCGGGCTCACACCCAATGCAGTCCCGATCTGGAGAGGCTTCTGCTGTTGCCATGAGCCCTGTGTCTGGTGCCCTCTCAAGGGGAGTGGCCTGCGGGATCAGGCCGAAACTGGCTCTTTGACATCCCCTGAGGGGTCCCAGATTGTGAGAGGGCGCAGGCCAGGCTGAGGGACCCCATGCACTATCAGGCTGGGGAGGGACTAAAGAAGGGCTCCAGGGCATGTCTGACCCATCTCCTTCAGTCCCAATTAGCCATTGGCCAGACCCCAGCTGCAAGCTAACCTATTGGTTGGAGCAATCTGCCCCCTTGGCGATCAGTGCACGTCATAGTGACTGGTTGACCAGTTGACTATCTGCCCCTTGGTAGTCAGTGCACATTATAGCAAGTGGTTGAGCAGCCTTAGCATATGATTAGCATATTATGCTTTGATTGATGGTTCGGTTCTGCCATTTGGTCTATTTGCATATTACCCTTTTATTATATAGGATGATACCTTTCTCTGTACATTTTTTTAAAGTAATGAATGACTTTATAATTTAAAAAAGCTTTCCTCATTAAAGAACCTCAAAAACAGGGATCAGTATTCTTATAATCAGATTCTGCTTTAATATGTTAGAATGTTTTTGCTGTAGATATCCAGAAATTGAAGTAAGTAAAACATCTGTCTCTTAACATTTAAATAATACAGACCTATCTTCTAATGTTTCAAAGAATACTTTTGGATTATAATGTCTTGCTGTTTTTATTCTATTTCAGACATGTTATGTTCTGTTTTTTATTCTTACCTGGCAGGAAAGTGAAAATTGGAAGTGTGTAAAACATTGTCTATTTTGCTTATTACCAGATTTCTAGCCCTCTTACTATTGTAGCCAGTTGTCACATATGGCTATTGAGGATTGAAATGTGATCCAAATCGAGATATGCTTTAATAACAAAATACAAACTGGATTTCAGAGTACATAAAAAACTAGTATTAGTTTAATAATGAATTTACAAATATTCCTGATCAACTACATTTAAAAAAAAAAATGACCTTAGAAGAAGGGAGGGAGAGAAAAACATTGATTGGTGGGAGGACTGAACCCACAACTTGGGTATGTGCCCTGATCGAAAATAGAACCCACCACTTTTTGGTGTCTAGGATGACACTCCAACCTATTGAGCCACACCAGTCAGGACTTGATTAACTACATTTGAACATTTAAGAACTTCACCGTAGGATTCAAAATGTGTAGAATATCATTAGCATATTAATAGATTTTGTTTGGTATTTAGTGTAATACAGATCTTCAGTTATAGCAAACATTTGCATTTTTTAGAATCATTAAATTCCTGAAAATACATTTTAATATCACCTAGAGAACTAAGCTTTATCATTGTATTGTTTTACTTGTTTTACATACATATTTAGATTTATTAATTCATATTTGAACAGCAATTTTTTCCACTTAGATGCACTCTGTCGTTGTTTATTGAACAACTGAAGTTGTCATCTCTTCAGAAGAACCAAACCAAATGCTCTGCCTATGTTAGGTTCTGGTCCCCTTTGCCTACTCTCTGTATCATCTCAAACAAGCTTATGCCTCTCTGGCCTCCATTTTCAGGCCTATCACATAAGAGTATTTCAGAGCCACCCACCCAAGGGCAGGGATGAGTCCTACTTTGTCCCCAGCAGCCAACTCAGAGATGGGCACGAAGTGGTATGTAGCAGATATTCGTTGAATAAGTGATGGGAAAAAAATATGGTTACATTTTTACCAGGTAACAGAGGACTTTGTGGTTCAGATAACTAGATTTGAGAGTGTATTGAACTTACTTTCTGTTCATCATTAAACTTACATTATTACAGAATTTTTATAGTTTACTAAGCATTTTCATAATTAATATGCTTTTCTCAGCAACTCTGTAGACATTAAATAGGGGAGAATAAACACCTTCATTAAGCTAACAAAGGTAGATAGTATTAATAGCTGTTTGATTGTCAATATTATGCTAATTCCTTATACAGAACTCTTATATTAGGTCACTTAATCCTGAGAACAGTCATCTTTGGTATGAGTTTATTTCGTTTTATAAATAAGGAGGCTGAAACTAAGAAAAGTAAATCAGTTTTGCTTTCATTCATACAATTTCTAAATGGGCAAACCCCCTAAAAACAGCTGACGTGAAAGCCTTAGATTTTCCCCATCTTCCAGTTGTTACATCAAGTTATGAAAGAAGAGTTGAAGATAAGATTCAGTGCCATTTGCACATTGATTTTTTACATTGTTAAACACAGTCTAAATCTAACACTTATTTTAACCCCAGTTTAGTATTGCAATGACCTTTTCTGATATACATGTAAATCTTTTTTTAAATATGTTTTTATTGATTTTAGAGAGAGAGGAAGGGAGAGAGATAAAGAGATAGGAACACTGATCTGCCTCCTACTGGGGATTGAGCCCACAGTCCGGGCATGTGCCTTGACTAGGAATTGAACTGGTGACCTCTTGGATCATAGGTTGACCCTCAAACACTGAGCCACAGTGGCCAGACTACACTTAAATCCTAATTTTGGGAAGCAGGCTCTTCCAGTTTTGTCTCCAAGACTGGCATAGATCATTTTTACCTCCCAGAACTCACTCTTTGGTTCAATGTTCTCCTTAGCATTTTTCTATGTAACAATCTTTCCCCTGTGTTGCTATTCTCTCCCTACCCCCAACATATAGAGGCCATTAGAATTAATAAAAATCATGGTGGTGGTTTTTTGTATGTGTGTGTGTTTTTAAATTCTGATTTAAAATAGGTTCTATCTAACTCCCATAATATTCTCTTAAGTTGGCAAAAACAGAAAGAAAAAATTAGTTAAAGTGAGTATTTTAAGCATTCCTACTGTACTACATATTCCAAACCTTTTCAGCCTAAATGAAGAAAGTCCATTATCATTTTGAGAGAAACTATCAACCTTTCCAAAATAAATTTACAGCTAATTACTAGTAATTACTGGAATTTATGGTTCTAGTTTTAAGCTTTTGTATAAAGGTTACAACTAAGCTCTAATTTTTATAGCCTTTGAAGTCAACCTTGAAAAGACTGAATACAAGCCGGAAGAAATTTCTTTAAAATATGTAAAGATTTGCTTAGTTTATATTCATTGTCAGTGACCTACTAGTTTCTAGAAGAAGGTGGATTTTAATTTCCCTATAGCAGTAGTCGGCAAACTGCGGCTTGCAAGCCACATGCAGTGCTTTGGCCCTTGAGTGTAGCTCTTCCACAAAATACCATGTGCGGGCACGCAAGTACAGTATGATTGAAACTTCGTAGCCCATGTGTACAAGTCGGCTCTCAAAATAAATTTCAATTGTTGTATTGTTGATATTTGGTTCTGTTGACTAATGAGTTTGCCGATTACTGCTCTATAGTGTGATAAAAATAATAATTGTCTACAGAGTTCTGAGAAAAGCATATTAATTATGAAAATGTTTTGTAAACTTTATGGTTTTTTAGGTGGTATAAGGAACTGAGTTTTGGCAGAGGCTCATTAAAATAGTCTTAAAGCCTGTTTGGTGTGGCTCAGTGGTTGAGCATTGGCTCATGAATCAGGAGGTAATGGTTGCAGGCTCAATCCCCAATAGGAAGAAGTATGCAGGAGGCATCCAGTCAATGATACGCTCTCATTGATGTTTCTGTCTCTCCCTCCCTCTCCCTTCTTCTCTCTGAAATCAATTAAAACATTAAAAAAAAAAAACACTTAAATATTAGTTGTTTTTTTATAATTGTTTAAATTTAGGGCCTTTATCTTAATGAATGTCAATTCTTTCTTCTTAGTGTACCTCGGTATGATCAACCTCCTCCTGTCACATACCAGGCACAGCAAACTGAAAGAAATCAGTCCCTTCTGGTACCTGCAAATCCATATCATACTGCAGAAATTCCTGACTGGCTTCAGGTTTATGCTCGAGCCCCTGTGAAGTAAGTGAATTTATAGCACAAATCTTTGTTGAGGGATGAGTGGAAGACAATAGATGTGCTAGTTTTTCAAGATGGCTATGAGTTTGCCAAGCTCATTAAAGATAATCTTTTGGGTGCCATTCTAGGCACTATTCTTTCAATGTAATCATGAATGAATGAATGAAATCTTGACCTCAAAGAACTTTGGGAAAACAGAAGTAGATACCAACATGATTAAGATTAGTAACAGTGTTATATACAAAGTGTTTGGAAGTAAATAGTTATTGATTATTCAGTGCTTCCTATGTACTTTACTGTGCTAAACTTTTAGGCATGTTACCTCATAAAATCTTCCCCAAACTCATTTTACAAATGAAAACAAAAAACAAAAAACAGGCTTTATCTCTGCTCAGATCACAACTATTAAATGGTAGATTTTGAACCTTTATCTCTTAACTTCAAAGATTATTAACTTTTGTCATTGGTACTTTCTTATTTAATAACTAGGGGCCCAGTGCACGGATTCGTGCACCGATGGAGTCCCTCGATCTGGCCTGTGGGGATCAGGCCAAAACCGGCTCTCCGACATCCCCCGACCCCAGAATCAGTCTCCTTTCTCTCTAGTTCTGGGTGCATCACCCAAGAATTGCCACTGCCAAGTTACCGCAGCTTGGCAGCTCCTGCTTTGAGTATCTGCCCCCTGGTGGTCAGTGTGTGTCATAGCTACCGTTTTGAGCATCTGCCCCCCTGGTTGGTCATTGCATGTCATAACTACTGGTCAAATAGACAGTTGGTTAGGCTTTTATGTATATAGAATAGATTGCATTTGCTTAGCAGCTATTAAATTGGTGCTTTGGCAGGCATTTTACACATAATAATTATTTCATGTACTTTTTTAAATATATATTTTTTATTTTTTGCAGAGAGGAAAGGAGAGAGATAGAAAGTCAGAAACATCAATGAGAGAGAGACATCGATCAGCTGCCTCTTGCACGCCCCCTACTGGGGATGTGCCCGCAACCAAGGTACATGCCCTTGACCAGAATTGAACCTGGGACCTTTCAGTCCGCAGGCCGACGCTCTTATTTCATGTACTTTTAACAACTATATAACATTCAGGTAACATTCAGTTACTAGTTTTAGTAGTCTTACTAAATTTTTATCAGCAAAAGTTATCAGCATAAAATAGCCCAAAGAAGAGTTTTAAAAAATTTTAAATGATTGAACAATGAATTTGGAATAAAAATATTAAATCTTTGGTATTCAAATAAAAGGAATATAAAACTTTTTACATATATACTTTTTAAAATAGTAACTCTTCTATTGAAATAAAATTTTCAAGGGGTCTAAATTTTTATCATCCTGCTATATATTAGCCCATTGTGTGTGTGTGTGTGTGTGTGTGTGTGTGTGTGTGAATATGCCTTTAATGATTTTTTCTTGCTTAAAGCCATTTGTTCTTATTAGCTTCTTTTTAGGCTTTTAATTTGAACAGCTGGTACATTTCCTAAAGGAAATACCTTATAATTATTTGACTACTAAAGTCCCAGTGATGAATTCATGCATGGGTGGGGTCTGGCCAGCCCGGCGGCCCAAATCGGGGCGAATCAGGGCCGGGCCTGTCAGGAGGAAGAGATGGCTGGAGGTTGACTGGCCATCCAGCTCCGATTGGGGCCCAATCAGGGCTGGGCAGGTTAGGGAAGGGGCTGAGGGTGATTGACCGGTGGGGATGGGGCCAGCCATGGAGAGGGGCTGTGGGCAGTGGGCTGGCTGGTCCACCCTGAATGGGGTGGAAGGGACCGATCAGGGGTCAACAGCTGGGGGAGGGGTCATGGGAGGTTGGCCAGCCAGCAGCCTGGGGGAGGGGCCATGGGTGGTTGGTTGGCCGGCCTTGCCCTGATCAGAGTGGGGAGGCCAATCAGGGGTGGAGCTTATTGGGGGTAGGGGCCGAGGTGGTGGGGTCCCATAGGTGGCAGGGCTGGCTGGGGAGAGGGGCCACAGGTGGTTGGCCGGCCTGCCCTGCCCCTTATTGGAGTGAGGGGGCCATTCTGGGGTGGGGCTGGCCAGAGGGAGGAGCTGTAGGAGATTGGCCAGCAAGCCCACCCCCTATTGGGGTGGAGGGTGCAATTAGGGGTGGGGCCACCCAAGGGAGGGGCTGTGGGACAATTGAGGTGGGGCAGGCTGAGGGGAAGGGCAGTGGGGGGTTTGGCTGGCCATCCCACCCTCGATCAGGATGGGAGAGGCTGATCAGGGTGGGCCAGCAGGGGGGTTGGGGGGGGACTTGGGAGGTTGGCTGCCTGCCCCTTCCACTCCCCCCACCACCCATCAGGCCAGTTTGCTGGCCACAGTGGGCATCATAGTGACTGGTTCTGGTCATTATGGCATTCTGGTCACTAGCTTTTTATATATATAGAATAGAGGCCTGGTGCACAAAACTTGTACATTGGAGGTTCCCTCAGCCCAGCCTGCACCTTCTCCAATTGGGGACCCCTTGGGGGATGTCCGACTATTGGCACTTAGATATTCCTCTCACAATCTGGGACTGCTGGCTCCTAATCACTCATCTGCCTGCCTGATTGCCCCTAACTTCTCTGCCTGCCTGCCTGATCACTCCTAACTGCCTCTGGCTGATTGCCCCTAATCACCTCTGCTTGACTGCCTGATCATCCCTAACTCCTCCCCTGCCAGCCTGATTGCCCCCAACTGCTCTCCTCTGCTAGCCTGATTGCCCCCAACTGCCCTCTCTTGCTGGCCTGGTCACCCCTAACTGCCCTTTCCTGCCAGCCTGGTCGCCCCTAACTGCTCTCCCCTGCCAGCCTGATCGCCACCAACTGCTCTCTCCTGCTGACCTGTTCATCTCCAGCTGCCCTCCCCTACCAGCAAGTTTGCCCCCAACAGCCCTTCTCTGGCCTGGTCGCCCCCAACTGCCCTTCCCTGCAGGCCTGATCTCACCCCCAACAGCCCTCCCCTGCTGGCCTGGTTATTCTCAACTGCCCTCCCCTACAGGCCTGATCGCACCCCCAACTGCCCTTCCCTGCTGGCATAATTGACCCTAACCTCTTTTGCCTCAGCCACCACCACCATGGCTTTGTCCGGAAGGAAGTCGGACGTCGGGAAGATGGCTGTTCAACCCAGACTAATTAGTATATTACCCTTTTATTAGTATAGATAGATCACATAAGATAAGATTGCTTAAATTGGGGAGGAGTCTTTTTCATCAGGAGGAGATGCTCTTGGCAGACAAAAATACATAATCCCTATATTTGGACTGATAGCCAGCCATATGTACTATACTGCCAAACCAGTCATTAAAAAATTGAACCACTTTCTTACACCTGACACCAAACAGCAGTTGCCCTTAAAACTCCTCCTCTGCCCCCACCTTAGGTTCTGCTTTTGCAGTTCACCCAAATTAGGTTCTGATTGGTCAGTTTCTATGCCAGTCAGCGTTAAAAGCTCCTCACAGTTCACCCAGATTTGGTTCTGATTGGTCTGTTTCTATGCCAGTCAGCTTCTCTGAGTCTGTCTCTGGGCTTGATCCACAGCCATCATGGCAGGTGCGAATCAGGCCCTGTCCCTCTCTCTGGGCCTGATCCACATCTGCCACTGCAGCAGTGACCTCTCTGTGCTCGCCTCACCCCGCCTCAGAGGCCACCAGCCTTGCTGTAATAGGAGCCTGTGGGCCACGAGGGAGGCACCGAGAAGTGCCCCATGCACTTATTGGTGACCGGTTGTCCATCTGGTCATTTAGATTGTGATGGCCCCCAGCCTTTTATAATGTAGATGCTGCTGCTCATTTAGACAAGTTTAATATTCTCACAGTTATTGGTCATTTATTATGAATTATTAATTTTTGGCCAACATACACATTCCTTTACATTCCCTCTATTCTGAGAAAGAGGGGGAAGAATAGGAAAAGGGAAGAACGATGGGGGGAAGGGGGGTAAGAGAGAGAGAGAGAGAGAGAGAGAGATCAATGTGAGACACATCAACTGTTTCCAACACATACCCTAACCAACCGGGGCCAGGAACAAACCTGCAATCAAGGTACATGTGACTTTTCAGTGCTCAGGCTGACGCTCCAACCACTGGACATCACTGGCCAAGGCAAATTTAATGTAATTTTAAAATAAATTTTAATTAAAGATATTACTAGAGTCCTGATGCACAAATATTCGTGCAAGAATGGGCCTTCCTTCCCCTTGTTGCCAGCACTAGCTGCCTTTTCACCTTCCCATGCTGCCCAGAGGCCTGGAACGGCTGGGGCGGTGTGGAATGCAAGCATCCCACCCCTGGCAGCTCAATGCCTGTATATGCAAACCGCCATCTTTGTTGGATTAATTTGCATACTCCTGATTGGCTGGTGGGCATCTCGAAGATATAGTCAATTTGCATCTTTCTCTTTTATTAGTGTAGATTCTGCAAGGTATATAAAATGCTTATCTAAAGTTTGGTTTTAGTTAACTTGAAATTAAGGACACATTTGAAATTAGGTATCCATAGAAGTTTAGCATGGTTTGGTTTTCAGCTTTTTTATCTGATAATATCTCTATATATAAGAATGGGATTAAGAATGTGACAGCAGATGGACTTTTCTTCCCTTTTCCCCTTTTTGGGGTGACATTGGTTAATAAAATTATATAGGTTTCAGAAGCACAGTTCTATAATACGTCAACTGTATGTTGTATGTTCACCACTCCAAGTCAGATGAAGTCTCCTTCCATCACCATTTATCCTCCTTGTACACTCTTCTACCTCCCCCTCCCCACTTCCCCTGTGGTAATCACCATGCTGTTGTCTGTGTCTGAGGATTTTTTGTTAATTGTTTTTTGTTTAATCCCTCCTTCTTTCACTCTTGAATAACACTTGACCCACTACTTGTGTATAGCCTTTGTTCTTATGCTGATCCCAAGTCAAATACAATAGGTGTGTGTATTTTTATTCTCCTTAAGTCTAGAAGGATATGTGCCCAACTGTTAACTTTTGTTATTTGGGAGAGTTGATAAGATTGAATAGAGTTACTCTTTCTACTTTATAGTCATTGTTAGAAAAAATAAAAAGCTTCTCTTTTGGGGGAAAGAAGATAATACTTAAATGGAATTCTTTGCTTCTTTTAAAAAGGAAGACTCCTGAAGATTATAGTCCTTTTCATACCTGGTTCTATGAGATAGCTATAAAATTTTAGGAAACTAGCAACTTAAAAAAAAAAAATCTTCAGATAGCTCAAAACTCTCCTAGGAAAGAGAGCAAATACTTTTTTCGCTTAAAAACTTAAAAAGTCAGGAAACCTATTGCTTTTTAGTTGCTCCTAAATTTTTATCCCTAAAGAATATGGAAATAGTTAATCTTGTTCTATCAATAAAGGGTGAGCTGTTATCTATGAATTAGATGATGGAGAATCAATTACTTATTTAAAAAATAGGTTTTAGAAAAAAAAAGTAGCCTTTCTCCTATTTAACAATTGACCATTTTCTAACTTACTGAAATTTTTAATTCTGTCCCTAGAAGTAACTTACAAAAATACTATTTGCATATATTTCCAGAACTTGACTTAGAAACAGATTATGTTCTAAATTATTTAATTTTAGTGGTTATATTTCTAAGTCTGTTCACAAATATCTGTAATGCATCATGTAACTGTAATATCAGATAAAATTATGAGATTTAATCTTTAGCAGGAAAAAGATTCTCAGGAACATACTTTCTAATATACCTTACACAAACTCCAACACCAGTCCCCCACAGCATTGTGGAATGGATTCTGTTTCATTCCTGTGGCTTGATTCCAGTGTCACCATTGGCCCAGCTCTGGGTATAGGTGGAAAGAAATAGTGCGCACATTGTTATAGGGGGCAGGTGCCAGAAACTTAGACTACATTATGATACCTGGAGCTGAGAAAGGCAGCATTTTTACTCCTAAAGCCAGCATCTACTGCAGTGTGAACACCTTTTTGCTATCTGTTTCTTGGCGGCATTATAGCAATGCTGTTTGCATATATGTTATTTTTAAGTAGTGTTTGAATAGAATACGGTTCTAGGAAAAACAGCAAAAGAGATGCCGTAAGTGTAGGCTATGGAGAAGTTTTTACAGCATATTTTCTAAATAATTTATCTGTATATTTAGAGTATAGGTGGCTAAAAAGTTAAACTTGGGGAAGTAGATTATTTGGCTAGGTATGAAGGTAAAAATAATTAGACATAATAGGATGAATTATAGACAGAGGAGAAAAAATTATACAGAAACAGCAGGGGCAAGAATTTCTAGTAGAAATTGGTGCATTGCTTATTTTTCTTCGTTATTTTGTTCTTTAGAATGCTTTTTCTTCTTCCCAGAGGATATCTTCTAGTTACTGATTTTGTTGCTTCTATCCATAATCCTATTCTTGATGCTAAATACTGTGATTAGGAAGTCAGATAACTATCTAAAGCTTTTTCTCTTTTTCCTTTTTTAAAATACACAGAATATTTATACACAGTATGTGGCTATACTGGCTGCTCAGTATTTGCTTACTCTTTCCCTTTTTAAAAAAACCTTTTAAAATTTATATTAGACAAGTGATCCTTTGGGAATAATAAAGTAAATGAATTACCAAAGGACCTTTGGGTAGGAAATATTTGAAATGATCATTAAAATTGTATTTACCAGAATTTATAAAACTTTCTATTATGTCAGCTCTGCAGTATGATTTGAGAAGTATAACTTCATTATCACATAGGTATATGCCTTGCTCTAGTTCAAGTTCTTTGTCTAGTCTTAATATTAACAGTAAAAATTATTACTCTGAAGCATCTTGGTCCCTAGTTCATTAGGCCATTCTGATGTTTTAGTCACTAAATAGTATTGCAAGAGATATATGGCCTCTTTGGGTTTCAGTTTTTTCATCTGTAAAATAAAATTGGATTAGAGTGGTATCTTCAGATGTCTTTCAATTCAAAGTATACATTACTGCTTTGGTAGTTTGTGGCATGCTATCATCTCAGTATGTGATCCACCTACCATTGAAAAAGGCCTTCTGATATAGATATGATTTTATATGAGTCCTTCCCTACATTGTAGAATCTTCTACAGTCTAGTCTCTCATTTTAAAAAGAGCTTATTTGCTTTCTGCTTGAGTTTTTCTGTTGCTTGGGGGTTTTTTGTTCAACCCACGAATGATGGTTCCTCTTCATTCAGTCCTTCTTTTTAGTTCCTTGTTTGCTGTAGTGAACAGCATACCTCATCTATCAAGCCCTGCTAGTGTGGCTCAGTAGTTGACTATCAGCCCATGAACCAAGAGGCTCATGGTTGGATTCCCCATGGGGCACAAGCCCAGGTTGCTGGCTCAATCCCAGTAGGGGTCATGCAAGAGGCAGCTGATCAATGATGTTTCTTTCTCATTAACATTTCTTTCTCTCCCTCCCTAAAATCAATAAAAAAAAACACACTTTTTAAAAGCCCTATTGACACTAATGACACAAATGACCTTGCCTGTTTTGTTTGTAGGCCTAGTGTGGTCTAAAGTATTCTTAAGTTGCTGATATTTAGATGAACTTATGAATAGGAGACTGTCTTCTTCAGAAATTATAGAACCACAGTGGTTTGAAATCTGTATTTATTACTATCTAGAGTTAATCCTATCTAATAAAGAGGAAATATATTAATTGACCATCACACCCTCAAAGATGGCAGCACCCAGTGCCCTTAACCCTGCCAGGGCGGAAGGCGTGTAGCACGGCTAGGCCCGCCCCCAGGTGGGTCCAGCCACTCAGCGCGCCTGGGCTGACCTGAGGTGCAGGCAAGCCTTGGATGGCAGCTGCCCGACCCCCCAGGGCTAACCCGAGGTGCAAGCAAGCCTTGGATGGCGGCTGCCTAGCTGTCCAGGGCTGCCTGAGGCTCAGGTAACCAGGGCCAGCCGAGGCTTGCGCTGCTGACGGCAGCAGTAGAGGTATGATGGGGGCATTGCCTTCCCTATTGCTGGGTCACCTCCTGCACCTAAGGGCTTCCAGACTATGAGAGGGGGCAGGCAGGCTGAGGGACCCCCCCCTCCATGCATGAATTTTCATGTACCAGGCCTCTAGTATTAGAATAACTGACATTTAAGATGAAAAGAAATGAGTATTTTGAAATTGAAATAAAGTAGTAACTATTTTCTCCTCTCTCTAAGAAATAGTATATTTAAGTAGCAGTTGACTCAATTATAGATTATGGTTTCTTTAATTTTAATAAAGTTGATATTTATAAAAATAGACCAGTTGATTACGATAAATACATATTTATGTGTGTATTCTGAATATATATATATATGATTGTGTTTTTAAAACAGATATGACCATATTCTGAAGTGGGAACTCTTCCAGCTAGCTGACCTAGATACCTACCAGGGAATGCTAAAGTTGCTTTTCATGAAAGAACTGGAACAGATTGTCAAAATGTATGAAGCCTACAGACAGGCTCTTCTCACAGAGTTGGAAAACCGCAAGCAGAGGCAGCAGTGGTATGCCCAGCAACATGGCAAGAATTTTTAAAAAATAAAAATAGAATTTATGTTTTATAAGGGCTTTAAAATATTCTCACAGATAAAAGACTGCAAACAAGTACTTTGGTTAATAAAGGCAGCTTTTTAGAAATTATAAAATTCTAATTTTACATGTATTTTATTAAAAATACTCTTATTGAAAAAAAAATGTTTATCACCTTAGAGCCAAGATGGCAAACAAACTTCTTAATGCTGCATATTAGGAAACTGTTTTGAATATTCTTAGTGGAGACAAATGCAGCAAGAAATGTCATTATGAGATATTAAATAGGAAATGATCACTTGATAAACTCCTACAGTAGCAGTACCTTTCTTTAAAAAACAGCGAGAGATAACCTATGCAGTATTTAAAAAAAGATGTTTCCTGCTTTAGTGTGGGACATTGTCTAAAATCGAATGCTTTAAATGTTACTATTGTGTATAGTTCAAAACATAAAATGGGATTTGGAACGTTTATTGTGATAAATTTTTATATATAATTTATGGTATCCTCCCCCCAAAAAATGTAAAGAACGTTTAATGTGATGAAAAAGTATTCTTTTGGTATGAAAGAGTGAAAAGCCTTCAATCTGTAAAGAATAAATTTTGGCATAAGGCTTTAGCCTGTGTGAGTAGCTAACATCACTTCCTTACTTTGGGCTAGGGCTCTTTCAGCATTTTAAGAGTATAGTTCTG
Source organism: Lasiurus cinereus (assembly GCA_011751065.1). Taxonomy (NCBI): domain Eukaryota; kingdom Metazoa; phylum Chordata; class Mammalia; order Chiroptera; family Vespertilionidae; genus Lasiurus; species Lasiurus cinereus. The sequence continues at coordinate 32,140,924 of JAAGEH010000076.1, forward strand.
ATGAGACAGTGGAGGGTTCCCTATAGCATAACATGCTACTATCCTAACAAGCTGGGTTGAGCTGCCAAAAATGACAATCAGGGGTTCATTAAGAAATCTTGGTCAATAAACTGATTTTATCTTTAAGACTTTGTCACAGAACTTTAAAACCCAGTATTTATTCCCATTTTTTTTCTTCTTGAGTTACTAGTTACAAAGGTATTGTTCATAATTTGTGTAGTACATTTGATTGCAGACAAATTTATGGCACTTCTAGCCTATAAATCTCTAGAATTCTATTAATTTTAACATTAGTTGAAGTAGCTCTTCAGTTATATTTACGTGTGTTGTAAATATGTAAATATGTTTTTTTAGGTAATCTTCCAAAATACAAAGCACTCCCAGTTACATAGTAGTGAGTTTAATTTGTTGATAAAATGTTGGAAATATTAAATGTTTGATTTTATACAAGCAGCTTATTAAATATATTTTTGTGGAAACTAAATGTTTGAGTCTATATTTTATACATAGTGCTATAAATACTTGGTTTTTCCATTCATAAGACCCATCATCAAAGAAAACAGTATATATTGAAAAGGGTATTGAAAAATGAAAATAAGCTAGTGGAATTTTATCACTGGGAAAGTTACTTTGCAGGGCATGTAATCAAACTTTCTAAGATTTAAGCTTACATACCTATGAACTCTTCTATCTTAATTATTCTTTTCTGTTGCTCCTTACTTTATATTACTGTTTAATTATGGGTTAGCCATTTCAAAGAAAGTTAGAAATTACTGTTTTAGTGCTCTCAGATAAGAGGCATTACTTTTCTTTTTTATTATCACACTTTTTTTCTCTTTAAAAGGTATATGCTCAATGAAATTCCACTATAGATTTTAGTAATTTGAAATACAGTATAGAATCACTGTTTTAAAAGAACTGGAAGGTACCTATTTCTTAAAATGGAAACCTAAATTCGTAATGTGGTCAACAGTAAAGAAAATGCGTTCTGAATCATTATTCTTTATCAACACTCCCAAATATTTCCAAATTAAGTAAGCATTTGTTTTTAATCGTAGGAACCAGAGTAAACTTTAATCATAGTTGACATATTAAAAGAATAAACCTATGATGAATACATTTCTTTGTGTAGCAAATGAAAAAATATACAATGCAGAAACTCAAATACATACAAAGTGATCTATTGTGCATTTTTTATCAAGAGGTTTATATCCTATATTAAATCATAATATAAAAAGCAATACATAGTTTTTGATAAAGCAACTGAAAAGCTCTCTTAAATGTCTTTAAAAATAAGAGCTTATGGTATATGTAAGATGATGTAGATTGAATCAAGCCTTTTGAGTTGTGATGCTGTGCTTTAACAAATGACTATGAAATAATTTCAAAATTCTTCTGTAAAAACTAAATGAGCATATCCAAACAGGGAGTAATATTTTACCACATGGTTTAATTATAACCCTGTAGTAGAATTTAGTAAATTCAAGCAGAACACAGGTACTGTCATCATAGATAACTTTAAATAATAACAGTATATTTGAAGATAAAATCAGGAAACTGTACATGTTAACGAAATAATAACCATGCATACATACATCTGCTATTAAACACTAAAATAAAAAAACAAAGCCATTTTTGCAATCTTCAGAGGTGTTTGGTATTTTACTCTTTCTGATGGAAGCACTGAATGTTTACATGGAGACATGTAACTGAAAATTGGTCATGCACCTGTATTTTTTTAACATTTGGATTAAGTTTTCTTCTTTTCTGATTGTTCAGTAGATTCTGACTTTGGTGCAGGAAAAGCCTGATGATACAGATGTCTGTGGGTTGCTGCTGCGTTGTAAAGCTTGTATAAAGCCTAAAAAGACAAGAATACAGATTTTAAAACACAGATGTAAACATTTTTCTTTTTAGTGTAATTAGTTTATGGCACTATATAAAAGCTTGCTATATTTGGAATCTATATCATTAATCTCTATGGAATATAAATTAATTAACTCATACCTTAGAACCCAAAAGTATTTTCAGCTCTACAGAGTGTATTACTGCTTTTGTAGGTTGACCTTCACGGTGAATGTTTTGTTCTCGTACTGCATTTTCTTTTTACCTGCACACCTTGTGGAGCACAGCTTCCTAACCACTCACTATGCCCTAGGGACTTGTTGAGAACTTGTCAGTTTTAGAGAAATAACAGGAGGTCATAACTTCTAACTGCCAATAGCTACTGTATTGTACATAGCTAGACCCTTTGTTCTCAGGGCTTCCTTATAGGTTTTTCAGAATGGGGCCACCTTTAGTCTCCATTATTTCTTCATACAGTCATGCAAATAAGCACATATGTTGCCCCCTTTCCTCTGCCACACTGGTGTCCACTCAAATATTTTCTTGCCTTATTTCTGTTAATTAGTTCATATTTTACAAAACCTTATTCAGAAACATTACCTCAGAAAGCCTTTCATCATTAAAACTAACTCTAAATAACAGTGCTTGAATCAGGTATTTTTATATATTGCTTTATATAAGTGTTCAAAAATATTTTAGTGTTCGCTCTCCCCTCCCCATCTAATGTCTAAGATAAATTCTTTCTTCTGACTTTTACATAATGAGCACTCAGTTAAGATCAACTTATTTTATGTAATTCTGGAATCTGTAAAAAAGACTGAATATTTTAAAAAACTGGACAAAAGCTTGCTATTCTTTAAATAGTAATTGATTCCCAGGAAATACCAATAATTTTTATCTTTTGTATCTAAATGGCTATTTTCATAGTCTAGTGGTACCATCATTAGCCCTATGAATGCATATTGGTGCAACATGGATTGTTCTAGTTCTATTATATTCTAACTTTAACACATTTAGTTTAACCCCTATTCTTTTAAAAGCTTAGATTTTTTTCCTTAGGGTTTGCTTTGTAAAGTTGAAATTTGTTTTTACTTTAGTGAATTTGTTTTACTGAATTTTATATAAAATAATTCTTTATTGACTTGTAAATATTAAGTTTATCATTGTTATTTGATTACAGGATATAATCCAGTCACATGTAACAGCAGAAACTGAGTAAAGAATTATGCATTGTCTTTGTAGTTCAGGACCAGTTGTGCTTCCTGAACACAATGACCTAACTGACTCTAGAGATAAGTTTTCTTACATAACAAATGATTCCCTCCTGGAAGCTTAGATTCTTCCCTTAGATACAGAGTTTGCACATTGGAGAGTGATAGAATGAAAGGATGGTGAGGAAAATGAACACCAATTTACAAGTCATGTCTGAGGTATGCCAAGAAAGTTATGCTGCATTTTTGGCCTGGAACCTGCTTAAAGTGTATGGGTAACTGTCATTCAAAAGTCAAAGTTAAATAAGTGCTGTCTAGTAGTTAAGTTTCCTCAAGATTCATAACTGTACATGTTTCATTCTTCAGAAGAGAAAAATGCACAGTGTTGGAGCTTAGGAATTTTGAAATCTACATATTTGAGAAACAAAACAGATAAAATATTCCCAATATTCATGTGTTTGTGTTTCCTCTGCATTTCAAATCACATGATGCCTGGAATAAATTAAATATTGTTTTAAAACCATGTTAAAAATTGACAATTAAAATTATAAATGCAAGGAGAACACAGGAGTAGTAATTATCAAAGATTTTCTAATCTACATTTAGACATCCTTTAATGGCTAATTGGTTTATAAAAAAATGCCATAATGTTTTCAAATATAAGCTCTTAGAAAAATTTAACTTACCTCATTTGTACTTCCCTGTATCAAAGGCAGTTTAAAAGAGAAAAAAGAAAAGTATATTTCTTGTTTCATTAATAGCATTACATTATTCAGCATTGTTCACAGTATTAATTTGTGAGCATCTAAGAACAAATACACGCCCTAGCTGGTTTGGCTCAGTGGATAGAGCATTGGCCTGCGGACTAAAGGGTCCTGGGTTCGATTCCGGTCAAGGGCACATGCCCGGGTTTTCGGGCTCAATCACCAGTAAGGGGTGTGCAGGAGGCAGCCAATTGATGGTTCTCTCTCATCACTGATGTTTCTGTCTCTTCCTTTCTCTCTGAAATAATAAAAATATTTTTTTAAAAAAACAAATACTGCAAATTTTTTGTTTGTATTACATATTTCATATTTACATAAATCTTTTGAAAAAGCCAGTTTGATATCCCTTATAGGTTTTAGCATCATATTCTAGGAGGGCATTGGGTTTTTTTTCCTCAAATAGCCCCTCTTCTGTCTTTTGAGGTTGAGGAACTATTTGAGACAGTGGCTCAGAGGATCCAGTTTTTAATTCTTTTTTTTTTTATTCTCACCTGGGAATATGGTTTTATTGATTTTTAGAGAGAGAAACATGGATGTGAGAGCAAATCATCAAACAGTTGCCTCCTATACACTCCCTGACCAAGGATCAAACCTGAAACTTAAGTATGTGCCCTAACCAGAACTCGAACCTGTAAATCTTTTTGTACACAGGACGATGCTCCAACCAAATGAGCCACATGGCCAGGGCTTTCATTCATTCTTCTTCCATAGTGCTACCATTAGTTTATCTTAACTAGATTTTTCAAAGTCACATGGTAAATCCATTAAAATTGTATGTGTAAGTATACTCTTCAAGCTAGGAGAAGAGTATACTTACACAGACCATAAATGTTCAAAAGTTTTAACTCCAAAATTTTCTGAAGAATCTCAACTTTAGCTTCACTAAATTCCCCTAAATTTTCATGAGGTATCTGATGATATTTCCAGGATGACATAAGGAATTGATTATTGTTCTAGGATTTATTGTTCTAGTTGATTATTGATCCCCTATCCATAATCAATTATTTAAACAATGGACCATGGTGAGCCTGATTCCCTAGGTTATGGTTAATTGGATCATAAAGAACAACTAACTGACCCCTGAGCAGCTGATCAAGAGGATGGCCTAGACTCATGGCCAGGTGCAAATGTCTAGTTCAAATAAAAATTATCTGAAGTAATGAAATATTGCTTTTATGAGTTGGTATTAAAAGACAGTGATACACAATTAAATTAGTGGTTTGTATATGATCCTAACAAAGCCAATGCTTGTCAAATAAAATAGGTCTTAAGTATGAAGTAAAGCTAACATATAGAGTCACAAGCAACTAAATAAAAACAACTTTTCTCATACTTCTTTTACCAACTTTTTTAGGATAAAAGAATAAAACCACTGCCTAATCCATGTATTTTTGAAAAATATTGAATTAACTGGAAAACAGTTGTTGGGACTTCACATATTACACAGTTCGTTAGTTATATCTGGCCATCTTTACATATTCTAAAGTTCTTGAAAACTGGGTCCCTAAGTCGTGTTCATCTTAACATAATGCTCTATATATAATATAGACAATCAAATGTGTGCTGAATTTAGTTGAAGAGAATGTTCCTACCTGGTCCCACAAGGCTGCAGCCACCTGGTCTATTACAGCTCCCAGCTCTCGGTATTCTCCAGAGTACCGGATGTATGCCCAGGTGCACAGGGTGATAAGGGTCAGTCCCATTATCATATTACATAGGCTAGCTATGATGTCCAAACCAATGAATCCAGTCACACCAGCTATCACATATGTGATAAAAATGACAACAAACAGTGTGGCTGGAGTACGAGCTGCATGGAAGATATTTTTGCTATCATTGTGCTTGATATACTGCATATAAAGTTCATCTATTTCATTCTCCAACTGCTGCAGGTAACGCCGGCTAAATTCCTCCCCACCCATCTTCTTCACCCCTCGGAATAGCTTCACAGACTCTTCCTTAAGCTCCAGATGTTTGGTCTGCAGGTCATTAGGGGCCAGAAATGGTTTGTCACCACCACAAATCTGTATCAGATGCAGAAGTATTGTTTATGCAATGCAGAGTAAAATTAGCAACTGTAAACATTTTCACTTAAATTTGTTAGAACATAATAACCAAGGAGTCTGCATATGTTTTGTCAACCCACATATCCACAGTAACTATCAGGTGTGACTATAAGTGGGACTGTTGCTTTATAGGTTACTTATTTAAAGTCATTCTTAATTTTTATTTTCTTTTTGACATGGGAAAGAATATCCATAACTTAATCCAAGATGAAAAGACATGACACAAAGTGAACTGCAAACTGAGTTCATTTACAGAATGAATCTAGATTCAAGAAAACTAGTCCCTTTCAGAATTTTTTTCTAATTGCACTGAAACAATTTTGACAAATGAAGTTTAATTTAAAACAATGAGCAATGCTATAAAATTCTAAAGTAAAATCATTAAAAGCTTTATTTGGCAATTTCACTGGTTTTTGTTTCAATGGAGCCCATTCATTATTTTCTTCAAGAGACTAAATGGAAATATATTAAATATTCTTGGTCCACATTTTCTGTTTTCTTCAGAAGTTACAAGGGAAATCTCATTTATACCATTCACTTTGGTTACTTGAGATTTAACTACATAAAGGTATTCTCATTCTAATTACCTCTTAGTTATGTCATAAACAACATTTCATATACTATATTTCTCTTGGCTCCATCAATTTTGAATGTAATTTTAATTTTATAACATTTTCAGGGCAAAAAACGACCCATTACATTAGTAGATATAGACAATAATTTTTAGGTGCATCCTCATTGAGATTGTTAAAACAAGAAAGGAAATATGGTATGTAGAAATATTAGCCCTTAAAGTTTAATTTCTTTTTACCTAACAGGTTTTTATAGCTAAGATAGAAATTCTGAAACTGTGGAATGGAGGGAGGTGAAATGGAGAAGGAAGCATGTTGTTTTAGCCACTAAATCTTATAAATTGGTGGGAAGAACTGACAAAAATGTGTCTATTAAATATATAAGTAACATTTAAAGTATGTTGAAATTGTGCATACATAGTGTTCTTTCCTTTATTTCTTTTAAAATATTTTAGGAATACAATAAATAGAAATGTGATACACATAGGCAGGGAAGAAGTCGTCAAAGCAGCCTTTTTGTATATTTATACAGTATAATGTGGAAGAAAAAGGAATGAAATCAGTATTTCATTGAAAAAATACTAATTTTGTTTAAAATAAATTCAATTCTTACCTCTTCCATTTTTTTGTTGTATGTATCCTTGGCATTTGCTACGGCTGCTAAATTGTTAGCTTCTGCTGTGGCCTTTGGACAAAGTACAAAATTTTATGTAAAATGAAATCCATATTAATTTCTACAGGCAGTTCTCATTTATAAACATAATGAGCAAGAACCCAAGATCATCAAATAATTTTTAAATCACTGAAATATTTCTACTATATTTTTAAAAATTAGTAAAACTAAAATTTCAAAATATATAATACATATATGTTTACTCAATAAACCATAGTTCTGCCCAGCCAATGTGGCTCTGGTTGAGAGCTGACCTGTGGACTAGGAGGTCATTTCCATTCCTGATAGAGGCATGTTGCCCAGGTTGTGGGCTCAATCCCCACACTGGGGCATGCAAGAGGCGGCTGATCAATGGTTCTCTATCACTGATGTTTCTTTTTCTCTCTCCCTCCCCCTTCCTCTCTGAAATCAATAAAGAAAAAATATATTAAAAGTAAATAAATAAACCATAGTTCTAAAATGAATTTTCATTTGGAAAATTTTTTCCTCAACATTTTTAAGCTCTCACCAGATTGAGGGTTGGGGAAAGTCTATAAACCCAAAAACATGGAAATTATATATATATAGTGTCAAATTTAAGGACTGCTATATTGATAGAACAGTGTATCTGTTAACAAAAAGGAACTATCAAGAACTTTAAGAATTTTTTTTAAATAAGGAAAAGGCCAATTTCACCACTTGTTTAAAACCTGCTTTTCTACTTCTTGTTATATGTGTAAGTCTGTTTTCTAAATAAATGTAGTACAAAGAGAATGAAAACTCTTTGGTATAAAGTGTTTGTATCTCAGCACAAGTGAGGGTGCTGTATGTTTATGTGAAAATGTTTAGCTGAACATACAAATAGGCAGTTATTAGAAAAATAATCTATTAAATCATTCTGTCTACTATTTTAATTTGATAATTTCTAACAACCGGATTGAGGCATATCTTTCGCTTAGGATGGAATAAAACTAAGGAAATCTTAGCTATATGACAGAATGTTTTAAAGTGTCATGCCTCATGATTAATAAATACCTGTAACATGGATTTGGGATGTGGTAATTCTTCACCTTGATAAATCTTTATATAAGCCTAAAAAGAAAAAAAAGACTCATGTTCAAGTAATTCTATTCAATATTTCTGTAATTCCTTTAAATTGTATTCTAAGGTCTAAGGTCTTGACAGTACCAAAAAAATGTCTTGGCAGTTTCAGGAACTAATTATCTTTTTCTCATACTTTAATTCCCTCTTAGTTTTTGTTGCCCTTTCCTGTAATGCCCTTTCACACATCTCCACTTGCCAATTCTACTCCTCTTGAAGGCTTAGCTCACTTTTACCTCCTTCAAACACTCTCAGATTCCTCTGCTAAGAGTAACCTTTCTTTTTCAGTTACCCACAGGAATTTGTACCTGCTGATGTCATAAACTTCATGGAATAGAATTGTGTAAGGGTCCTGAATTTCCTACTAAATTCTAAGCTCCTCCACAGTGTTATGCACAGTAAGAATTCAATTTTTAGATAAATAACATATCCTTTATTGCTCAGAGTGATGGTCAGTAACCACACAGGAGATATATGAGTACATTTTAAATGACAGAATGTTGATTTTAAAAATTGATAATTTAGTCCTTAGATCACCAATATACAAATTAGATAGGTAACTGAAATTCTTCACTATACTTGTGGGTTAAAAAAAAAAAAAGCATTGTACTCAGTGCTACCTGAGGTAAATAGGTAAATGCAAATTTAAAATAATTCCACTTCAAATTGGCCCTTGGTGCAGAGTGGGAAATGTGGAAGCATGTTCTCCAGTAGGAAGGCAAGGTGTAGCCCCCTTTGAGAAAATCTTCAGAATGAAGGTAAAATTCAGTATAGATGATGACTGAGGACTATGTGGTTTGGATTCTGGGAAACACCCCTCCCCCAAAAAAGATATTTCCAATTCTTAGAGACATTCATATTTCAAAATATATTACCCTCTAGATAAAAGGGGCCAGGAAAGTTATCTCAAGGAGTTCTCTCAAAAAATAATTTAAAAAAACAAGTTCCTCTTAGGAATCTCATAATTTTTCATCACTTGTATAGATTCCTCATATCTTTGCCCCCATATTATAGAATCTGTAATTTTTGTTGTTGCAGCTTCAAGTGGGAACTACATTCCAAACATGTCAAATCTAAGTAGTACTCACAAATGTGCTAGAAATGAGAGCAATACCTTGAAGTACTCCACCAGACCTCGGCAGGTGATTTTGTTCCCATTGATCTCTTTAATATCTAGGCTCTCAGGACTAAGTAGCCAAGGAATGAGTATTTTCAAGTTTTTGATGAATTCATCATCTATTTCTACAAGTAAAAAAGCAAATTAATTATTTTTAAAATTCTATCTTGTCCTCCAGGCCATACAATAATACATCCTTTGATTTCCTCTGTTTCTTCCCCAGTGATAAAGCTATCACTTTCCTATCTAAACAACTCCTGGAACCCATTTTTCTTAGGGTGGATGATCCACCTTGCCCAAACTTTCTACTGCTAGTCTTTCTTATCGCCACTTCAATTACACATTTATCTTCCACCTATAAAATAGCTTTCTTGATATTAAACATTATTCAAATATTTTATACCCTATTCACATAAACATTTCATGAATTCTGTCCTTATTCTTTTTTGTAGTTTTATATATAGGGTCATAAATGAGGAGGAAAGCCAGATATTTACCAGCTAAGAAGATGTATTCCCTTCAGAAAATCTATTCAAAATTGTTGTGTGTTTAGTGTGCCCACCCTATGAAAAGTATATAGTGGGTATGGTGTAACTAGGAACTGAAGTTCAAAAAGATAGGGATGATGATGCTACCTCTAGTGGTGAAACTCAAAATAACATGGCAAGAAAACATGGCAACCTAATTTAGCAAGCAGATAGTCGGAGTTATTTATCATAGCGTTAGGTTAATCTTAACATTAGAGACTTAGCAAAGTAAATAGATCAGCAAATAGACAGCAAATAATCTTTAAAGAAGTAGTTTGAACACTGATAATTTATTAAATCATTATTTCAAATCATATGGAAAAATACACATTATATATATAAAAAACAAGGTATATCCAGAGACTTGATATCTAAGTAAATGCAGTAACTACATATAACTTTTTTAAATCTGAATTTCAGCAGAGTCACTGAGTTTTCAGACTTTGGAATTGATGACTTCTGAGGTTTTAAGGCTAAAGATGAAAACCTTATGATTGTGTTTGCATTTTCCCTGCTTGTTTTTATAGCTCCAATATACACTGCAATACCATTTTACATAAGAATTCATATTTCTCTTCTCTTGCTTTCTGCTTTTATGACATGCATAAACAGATAGAAATCCTTCAGACTTACTTTGCTTCCACCTTTTGTAGACCTTTAAAATTACTGCTCATACTTTATCACTAGCTTTTTAGGAGTTTATTCAAATTTATTTTGCACTGTACCAATTTTACTTATCATTTTGATTTGTATTATATATAGATTTAATCAAATATATTGTTATTGTGGTGTGCTATTTAGTTATCAGTATTCACAGAAATATAATACTGGTATTAGTATTATGTTACCACATTCATGTGTTGTGTTTTGTTGCCTGCTATGTATCTATATTCACTGATACTAATAGGTTTCTTTATTACTATATGATTTCATGTTTTTTTCAGCATTTGTAGAATATTACTATTTATACTAATAAAAACCTAGGTGGCCTTTGCACCCTCACATCATCATCACAAGATGGCTGCCTCACATCATCACAAGATGGCCACCCCCACATCATCACAAGATTGTCAACCCTGCATCATCACCAGATGGCCGACAGGGGAGGGCAGTTGTGGGGGAACCAGGCCAGCAGGGGAGGGAAGTTGAAAGTGATGAGGCAGGGAGGGGAGGGAAATTGGGGCCATCAGGCCAGCAGGAGAGGGCACTAGGGAGCCATTGATCCAGCAGGGTGAGCAGTTAGGAGCCATTGGGTTGGCAGGGGAGAGCAGTTGGGGGTGATCAGGCTGGCTGGCAGGTGAGTGGTTAGGAGAGAGAAGTCCTAGATTGTGAGAGGGATGTCCCAGATTGGAGAGGATGCAGGCTGGACTGAGGGACAGCCATCCAGTGCACAAATTTCATGCTCCGGGCCTCTATCTATCGTGTAATTTTTTCTGAATTTCTGTATAAGAAAAAAAGGACTTCTCTATATAAAACCACTTTTAAATCACTTTCAAAAAATCTACTTAGACCCTCCCCCCAATTTCCTTATAAAATTTGAATGGAATAAGATACACCTGGAAATAAAAATAAAAAACAAGATGGCAGCATAGGTAAACACCTAAACTACTGCCTTGCACAACAATATCAAAACTACAACTAAAAGACAAAACAGATACCATCCAGAACCACAGGAAAGCTGCCTGAGTGGAAATTCTACAACTAGAAGAAAAGAGGAAGATACATTGAGACTCAGAGGAGCTGCAAAAGGCTGAGGTACAGAGATGTGTGCGTGGAGGGGATGGATGGCTGAGTGCATGGCTGGCTTTCTAAAGTGGCAGGGAGATAGGAAGATCCCAGCTGCGCTGAACTCCAGTCCCAGGTGAGACTCTTGGAAACCAGACTCATTCGGGAGGAATCTGGACTGTCAGGAAAAGAGAAAGAACACTGAGACTCAGGGGAGCTGCGGAAGGCAGAGGTCCAGAGGTGCGCATGCACAGAGAGGACTGACTGCTGAATGTACAGGCGGCTGAGTACACAGCTGGCTTTCTAAAGTGGGAGGGAGATGGAAGCTCATGACTGCACTGAACTCCAGTTCCAGGTGAGTTTCTGGGAACCCAGATTCATTCAGGGAGAAACTGAACTATTTGGCAGTGGGAGAAAATCAAGGGCAGCTCTCTCTCAGAGGTGCTTGCAGCAACTACTGAGGGACACTGAGACCCAGGGGCCTCATTGGCCAGGGCTGATGGGAAGCCAAGGCTGTGTGCTCTACCCTAAGATCCCACCCCATTCAAGCTGTGCACAGAGGCTTTTGCAATTTTGCAAGTCTTGTCTTATAAGGGTGTCTCCAGTACAGAAATTCTCTAGCATAGACAAAGCTGATCCTCACAGCCAATTGGCCTGGAGGTCAATTCCTCCCAGTGATACCAACAACAATCAAGACATAACTACAACAAGGCTGTACACACAGTCTACAAAGGGGTGCATCAAGAGTGTCCACCTCAGGTAACTGGGGAGGCTGAGTCACTGGGCCCTATAGGACACCTAGCACACAAAGCTACTCTACCAACTCAGAGAAGCAGCAAAAATGTGGAAACAAAGAAACATCACAAATGAAAGAAATGGAGGAAAGCAAACAACTGGATATAGAGTTCAAAACCAGTTATAAGGTTTTTCAAGAATTTCCTAGAAAAGGCTGATAAATTTAGCAAGACCCAAGAGGATATGAAAAGAGACCAACCAGAAATTAAACATACACTGACTGAAATAAAAAAATATTATACAGAGAGCTAACAGCAGACTAGAGGAACGAGAGAATCAAGTCAAAAATTTGAAACACGAAGAAGCAAAAAACACTCAACCAGAAAAGAAAAAAGAATCCAAAAATTTGAAGACAGTGTAAGGAGCCTCTGGGACAACCTCAAGCATACCAACATCAGGATTATGGGGGTGCCAGAAGAAGAGAGCAAGGTTCTGAAAACTTATTTGAAGAAATAATGACCGAAAACTTCTCCCATCTGGTGAAAGAAATAGACTTACAAGTTCAGGAAGCACACAGAACTCCAAACAAAAGGAATCCAAAGAGGACCACACCAAGCACATTATAATTAAAATGCTAAGAGCAAAAGACAAAGAGAATATTAAAAACAGCAAGAAAAAAAACAGTTACCTACAAGGGAGCACCCATACGATTCTCAGCTGATTTCTCAACAGAAACTATGCAGGCCAGATGGAAGTGGCAAGAAATATTCAAAGTGATGAATAGCAAGAAACTACAACCAAGATTACCCAGCAAAGCTATCATTCAGAATTGAAGGGCAGATAGAGTTTCACAGATAAGAAAAAACTAAAGGAGGTCATCAGCACCAAACCAGTATTATATGAAATGCTGAAAGGCATTCTTTAAGAAGAGGAAGAAGAAGAAAAAGGTAAAGACAAAAATTATGAACAACAAAGTGACAACAAATACATATCTATCAACAAGTGAATCTAAAAATCAAGTGAATTAAAAGTTTGATGAACAGAATAAACTGGTGAATATAATAGAATCAGGGGCATAGAAAGGGAGTGGACTGACAATTCTCGGAGGGAAAGAGGTGTGGGAGTTGCAGGAAGAGACTGGACAAATATCATACACCTATGGATGAGGACAGTTGGGGGGGGGTGATAAGGGCAGAGGGTGGGGTGGGAACCGGATGGAGAGGAGCTATGGTGGGAGGAGGGGGAAAGAGGAACAATAGTAATAATATGAACAATAAAGATTTATTAAATTTTTTAAAAAGATACACTTGTACATCTAATTCATTGGCAAGTGTGGTAATCATCAAAGTAATCAGCATATTCGGATTAAAAATGTGTTCTGAAGATGGCATTAGCCTTGGTCTACTGAGACCAATGCCAGGTATTTCAATTTTGGATTCATAAAATATGAACATAATTTAGTTCTTGCTAATAGGATTAGTTGAACACTAATATATATACGTATATATATGAAGAGCCAGTGTCCATAACGAATTAAACTCGTATCTCGAGGTACCACGGTATATATATATACATGAAGAGCTAGTGTCCATAACATCCCAAACAACCAAAGGCTTGCCCGAATGCCAGGCTGCACGTGCAGCATGCTGAGTGGCTTGAACTGCTGACCTCTTGGAAAGAGAGAGAGGCAGGGACTTGTAGCAGGGACTTGAGTGAAGCTACCTCATGGCACCCCACATCCTCCCTGACCTACTACTGTGACTCAAGTCAGCGAGGGCCACCTCCAGGCCACAGCCCCAGGTCCCTCACCCCCATCCTAGGCCCGAGAGCAGCCTGGGCAGGGGCCCCTGGGGGTCCAGGAATGTGGCACAAGGGGCCGGCATGGCGTGGGGGGCTGTGTTTACACCGCCAAGTTCCCCACTTCTGCCCCAGTCCGCGCCTCCCTCCTCCCTCTTCTCAGTGGCCCAGCTCCTGCCTACGTGCTTGCCAGGCAGGCCCAACTGCACTGGGGAGTGAGCCACGACGATCCGCACAGCCACTTCTTGGGACTGGATGGCTGGGTCGCAGTGATTCACGAGGGCAATGAGAGCCATGAGACACACGCAGCCCTAGTGCAGTGGGGTCGTTGGGCGGCCAAGCCAAGTCTGGCTTCGGTGGGCCACCCCAGCCTCCACAGGTCCCGGGCTGGACAGTGGCTCAGCGGTCAGTGGTGTCTCCATGCAGGGCACTCAGGGGCAGCTGCAAGCTGCTGCGACCGGGTCCTGCACTTCAGGAAGGGGAGGCCGCACTACCTGCGTCACCACCTGCTGGGCTGGCAGACTCCGTAGCGGGCGAGCTGCTCCCACCTCCCCAGTGGTAGAACAGGGAGGAGGATGCAGGGTGCAGGGAGGGGACCTTAGCCAGGATCTTCCTGGCATGGGGAAGGGGCCCAGCCTGAGCCCGGTGGGGAGCTTAGGAAGTCTGGCTGAGCAGTCAGTGGTTCATACCACCTCTTACTCTGCCATCTTCCTCCAGCTCTCCAAGCTAGTCCCCTGCCCCACCTGCCCAAGGGAATGGGCTCTGGGTGACCTCCCCGAGCGCAGGCTGTGGACCTGGAGACCTCGAGGAAGAGTGCCCGGCGGGGCCTGGGCGGAGGCCAGTGCAGAACTACCAGGGCAGAGCTGCTTCTGTGTCTCCGTGAAGTTTGCAACAGACCCAAGGAGGAAACCGAGAGGGGAAAGGCTGGGAGGTGTGAATTCCCAGCGCTTTAGCCACTTGGAATATGAGGCAGCTGTATATTCAGCTGAAAAGTAAAGGGACTGAACCACACCATGCTAGGCTCCTGTTGGTCGGAGGCCTGACCGTCTACCACGACAAGGAAAACACGGAGGGAGGGGCTCGGAGGAAGGGAGGACAATTGAAGGAAACCGTGTATAGACTTTCCCCAGCCCTCTCTCTCTTTCCGATGCCTACAAAAGCCCCAGGCTGGCCACAGTTCTGTCTCCACCACAGAGGAAAGAAATAAGGAAGGAATACGTTCCGCCTTCAGAAAATATCTATAAACCTGATTAGCTGCTTGCCTTATGCAGAGGAGGCCAGACTGCGGCTTAAGCCATCAATAGGGCATCTGGTGAGGGCTCCCAGACTGTGAGAGGGGGCAGGCTGGGCTGAGGGACACTCTCCCCCTTCCTCCCCACCCCAGTGCAGGATTTTCATGCACCAGGCCACTAGTAAGTACATAATTCAGAACATCTGCAGTCCAGTACAAATTAAATTACAGAAGTATACTAATCAGCTTTGGCTCATTACAACTGATCAATAAATATGTGTGGGTAGATGATTATTAAGGATGATGTTCTGTTTTCATCATTTCTTCAATAATTTCTTTCCCTGACGAAACCGGTTTGGCTCAGTGAATAGAGTGCCCGCCTATAGACTGAAAGGTCCCAGGTTCGATTCTGGTCCAGGGCATGTACCTTGGTTGTGGGCACATCCCCAGGAGGGGGTATGCAGGAGACAGCTGGTCCATGTTTCTCTCTCATTGGTGTTTCTAACTCTCTATCCCTCTTCCTTCCTCTCTGTAAAAAATCAATAAAAAATATTTTTAAAAAATAAATAATAATTTCTTCCCCAAGAGTGAAACCTTGCTAGGAATTCAGGGACTAGTCTAAAGGGGTTGGTTATCTGTCACAATAAATGAAGACATGATGCATAAGACCTCGGCAGAGCAGATGCACTGGTGTAGTGCTGCTGTATAAATTAACCAAGGTAGATATTTTCTCAGGATTACCTGACTCTGACAAGTCATTAGAAACAACTGTTTAACAATAATCACCTTGCGATGGTGTTGGTTATGCTTTTTGAAGTCTTACCTGAGCTGCTAAGGATGCAGCTCCACAATAGATGGTGTGGTTACCTGATCATTCTACTTGGGGCACTATAACACAGAGCAACCTCCAAAAAAGGTAACTAAAAGAGTGGATCTGCTATACTGGGAGAGGCATTCTATAGGCACTTGGTGAGGAGTGGCTGAATGTAGCATGAATGAATGGAACTAAGTGTTTTGGTCCTTTTGATTTCCTATATGGGAAGTTATTAAACTATGGCAATCAAATTTAATCAAGTATTTTAACTTTTAAATAACACTAGAAATAGATAAATTTAATAATGTGAAGGACCATGAACAAATAGTTATTATAACAATTATTACTATTAATAATGAACTTGAAAATTATTTCTGTGTGTGAAAAGTGTGTGAGACACTATTATCACAGAACAATTTTTGCATGTTTTTATATTCAGAGACATTTCTTCCCCAGAGGCAAACACTCAGATGCCAGCCCTCTGGAGAATAGCATGGCCAGCACACAAGACATCCTGAATAGAAATCACACCAAATTAAAAGACTCAGGATGGGATGGAAAACCAATATAGGCCCAACAAAAAACAGTCAAAATAGAACACATCAGCACACAGAAGGATTCTGCAGCAGTTCTGTAAACCTCATAAAGATGGAATGTTCAATGGGAAATTAAAGCTGCCTTTCATTGCTCTCTCTCAGGCTAGCTACTTTGATAAACTCATAACTATGGGTAACTGTGAACTAATTGTGTGGGTCAATACATGTTTAAATGTAAATCAATTTGGAAAACAGATTTGTTACAAATCTGCTATGATTTGTCTTAAATTCTCTCCTTGAGTTCTTTCATTGCAAAATGTATCAATTAATTTAAAAACTGTAGATGTATACCACAGAAACAGAACAAGCCAGAGTACTTTTTGTCCAATAAAAGACTATTGTTGAAGGCCTGTCCCTGCTCTGCCTGTTTACAGCTCCCAACTCCAGAGAAGAAAGAGAGGCCTTGTGGGAAGCCCTCTTTTTATGTAATTTATTCAAAATACAGGGAAGCCATTAAGTAATTGCATAGTATCATGAGGTCTGTGTGTTCATTTGTAGATTGGAATTCATAAGTTACAGTAAAATTGTAGGACCCTGGGATCCATGCATTAAAACCTTCTCTATTTGTTCTGCTATATAAAGGTAAGATCATTTAAAACATGTATAAAAACAAAGCTGATGATTGAAAATTTTGGGATCTATTTATGATACTAACTGCCATAGCTAAGTGTAAAGTATCTGAGAGTAAATACCATGGATCAATTTGGAAGTGGGGAGTATAGGTTTGCTTTTCAAACCTATACTGCCAGTTCTGTGAAACTGGATAGAGGTTATGTTGTCCTTTTTTAAAAAGTAACTTGAAAGCGCTTTCAGAACAACTGTGCTGAAAAATGTATGTCACTGTCTCACCAGTCCTGGCACAATGCAGAAAGGCCACCGTGTATTAAGCAAATGTCTGAACTTTAGTGGTATACTCAATGCTAGGTTTACAAGTAAAAAGTCAGAAATGTCTTTGTACTACCTGTATTAACTACAAAGCAAACATCTAAAAGCCTGGTAATTATCTATTAGGAAAGATTAACTTTGGCTTCCCCATATCCTACTTTCACCTTTCTCTTTAACAAGTTTAGTTGCTTTGGAATCTTTTTTTTTTTCTCTCATAAATTCTTGCTTTGGAATCTTAAAATGTTAGACATGCCTCTGTTCAAGAGAGAAATATATACCGTTAATATATACTATTTGAAAAACACTCTAGTGCTTTTGGTTTTTAAAATACTGTTCCTCATTCAGAAGAGGATCTCCTTTGTAGTGAAGCTTTTAATAATTTATAATTATTTAGTAGCAGTTTTAAAGGACTTGAATTCAGTACCATGAAATATTTCAATGTCTTATATAACTTAATGCAATATCCCAGGAATATAGACATATATTTTCCCCTTTAATGTAAGTAAGAAAAATTACACAGGAAGACATTAAGGAGCATTTCTCAATGCACAAAGGTGAGCAGGAACCTCTGCAAAAAGGTAAGGGCTACTGCCTCCCAAGTGAACTCAGGGTTTAGCCTCTTTTCTCAATGTACATATTCAGCAGCCACAGAATTCCACAGTTCACCAAGGAGGCGCTCTAGCACTAGCCCAGGAATCACAATTCTGACCATTTCTAATCATCAGTCTCATGTCAGTGAATGAACAAGCAGTCATAAGCCCAGCAGATAAATGGCATTTTTATATCGGACTAAGTGATGTAAACATATTCATTAAAAGACAGACAAACCTTTCAGTTTTCCATCAAAGTTTGGATTGGTAGCTACTTTTAAGCCAGGATGAGGTAGCAGAAAACAGGAAATTTTGGTGAAACAGGAATGGATGTGTTTTCGAACATTCTGTAGTTCTTCATGCTGGTTCCCTGAGACCTGCAATAGTCAAATCATCCTGAAGTTTAAACAACTTTCAATATAAACTGAACTTCAAATAAGTCTGTGGCATCTTATATTTTCTATCTTGGCCCACATTTATAAAAATGACACATCAGGGCTGATATTAAAGAATGTATAAAATCGTGGGTGAAGCTGTCACACTGCCATACCTAAGTAACTGTAGAGCATAAATATGGCACTATTATTACAATTAACAAATGTCTATTCTTATGCCAACTTAGATGGGCTTTTCCTCCCACCCCTGTTTTTTTTTTTAGTACAAATTAGTGGTGTTTTACTGATTTCTAGTTCCTACAAATTCCTATTTTAATTCAAAGTACTCACAGGAGGCATGAATAGATCATAAAACATTCCTCCCTTCTTTTCAGGAGGTACTCAAAACAGCTTCTTGTCACCTAGTAGGTATACAGTCAAATTCTAAGAAAGCATCTGAATAGATAGGTGTTTATAATCTAAGTTGCACTTTTTTTTACATGTATTTGACGGTTAATAAATAGTACAAATTACCCTAAAAGTAATTATAAACCTAAAAAGGTAAGCTCAGAAATTCCAATTATAAAAGAAAAATTTTTAATCTTTTTTTTTCCAAACTTCTCAGTAGGTATTTTTGTGTGCTATCTGTTCAATGTAAATCAGTCAATATTAAACTATCATGACATAAAAAATGAAAAGTCTTCTAATTTTACTTTCTGTGAACTACTAGCAAAATGTTATAAGATTAGGGATTTCAAAATTAGATATTTTTTGTTAAATTGACTTTTAAACCTCTGCTAAAACATGAATCCAGATATTTGCACTGTTGGTCTTGAACTAACTTAATTCTTCAAATTAAAAGCTTTGTTTTTCCAAATAAATCATTGTTTTACAGATACCTACAAAAGGATTCTTTATCTGTATCATAATTATTGAAAATATTTGAAAATTATAATTCTGAAAATAATTTATTAAGTATCTGTCTTAGTTTATTCATAGACATACTATGAGGGTCAAATGAGATTTTGGCTACTAAGTATTCAGCAATTCATTCAACAAAAATAATTCTAGATTACTAATGATGAAATTTCATGCACCTAAATATTTAACAAACCTTGAGGCGTTTTTCCAAGAACTTGGAGCCACCATCAGATCCATATGAAAATTCGTATGGGAAACTCCAGTCTCGAACAAGAAATATCAGACTCTATGAAATAATTTGAAGAAAGAATTGTAAGGATAGTCTAAGTTGCCTCCCACTGCTTTTTAATTGAAACCAATCAAAGAATACTATTCAAATATTCTTTACCACATTGTGGAATTAAAGCAAACATAAAATATTTGACAGTTTCTAAGCAGTCTCTCCTCTATTAGATCATCCTACCTATTTCTACTAAGAGTAAACCAAAAGCTGCCCCAAAACTTATTACAGTTACATAGTACCCAACTGAGAGCCAATTTGAGGGCATCTCTGTCTCATTTCTTGGTGGGGTACATTCAGCTTGGTGGTTTTCAAACAGCTTTTTATGAAGATTCAAGTTTTATTTGAGCAACGTTTCGTCTATTACTCTCTAGCTATTTTTCCTCTATTACATGTGTCCCACTCTCTTCTGATTATGCATAAATGATATAAAAAGGGGTGGCAATCTGGGTTTTGTGGGGCCTGAATCTTACATAAACTGTAGGGGGAAGGCTCAATAAGAAAAAAGAATACAAAATTTGGCTTAAAAGTAAATATTTATTTAAAATGAGAAAAATAAATTACTAATTCAAAAAAGCTAACAAGTCTCTCTCTTATACACACACACACTCCAGCAAAATAACATACCTTTGTAATATATTTTTCCTTCTTACAGTTTTGGGCTGCAAATGATTTTATTACTTCTTCATATGAAGATTTTGAAATATTTTTTGTTAGAAAGCTAATTTTAGTCTTTCTTCTAATGAAGCCAATTTTTTATTATAAAACATGTTTTATTATTGATTGTTTAGAAATGTTTCATCCTCACAATTTTTATTTGTAATATTATGTACATTTTTAGCTTCCTCATCTGTCAATTAGAGATAATAGACCACCCTCACAGGACTAATAAATGAGATAATATATAAGGCACTTAGAATAATGCCTAATACCTAGTTAGTGCTCTGTTAGCTATTTGATTTTGAGTTTAATGGCAAAATGGTATTTCAGCACATGGATAGACCATAATTTATTTTGCCCTTCTAGATATTTTCTAGTTTTTTTCTACTATTCTAAGAAAATCATTGATAATCATCCTTCAAGTTAAATACTTGTTCACATCCAGAAGGATTTTTATCAGTGACAATGTTTCCCAATTAGAACAATTGTTGAAATCATTTGGAAGGCTTTTTTAAAAATACAGAATTCTTGGGCTCCCCTCCAGACCTACTGAAACCAATGTAACATTAGCTTTCATCTATAGAGTGCCTATAATATGCCAGCTTCAATACCAGGAATTGTACACATGATATTTCATATATTTTTATAACAGCCCTAAGAGATAGGTTATACTTTATCATTCTTTTCAAAAGAGATATATAAAAAATCACCTCCACCCTCATCTGACATTAAGTAACTTGCTCAAATTCACACAGCCAGACTTGAAAGAATTATCAGTAAACTTGGGTCTTACTTCAAAATCCCTGCTGCACTCCTCCTCAAAGTTAAGTATAAAATATGTAGTTTATGATCTAAGGGCTTATTAAAATATGCTTCTTATAAATTAGATTAAGAGATTTCAATTTTTGTTTCTGAAAAAACAATGTTAGGTAATAAAGAAAAAAATCATATCTTATGAAATTAGCTACCTTTAAATGATCTTTGTAATAGTACATTTTCTGCACTGGCCAGCATGATCAGTTGGTTAGAGTATTGTCTTATACTAAAAGGTGGCCAGTTCAATTCCCAGTCAGGACACACCCAGCATATGAAAAGTCAACCAAATCAATCTTTTCCCTTGCATTGATGTTTTTCTCTCTCCCTTCCTCTCTCTAAAATCAATGTTTTAAATAAAATTTATATTTTCTGAGTTTCTAACTGAATCTTTCAGAATTGCCCATTAAAATTATGTCTTTTAATTCTCATTTAATCTACAGGTTCCTCTCCCACCCATTTTCCTTTTATCGTTCATCTGTTGAAGAACCTAGGAATTTGACCTGTAGAGTTTCCCATAACTGGGACCTTGCTGATTGCATATTCATGAAGCAGTTCAACAAGTTCCTTTGTCCTCTGAGTTTCCTGCAAATTGGCGGTTAGAGACAGAGGCTTGGTTTGACACAGGTTTTAATTCTTTGGCAAGACTATGGGAAGCAGAGTGTCCTTTTATCAGGAGGCACATAGTATATGATTATCTCTGATTTGATCAAAGTTATGTCATTTTTGCTTATCTAAAGTGCATTCTTTGGTAGAATTCTCATTAAGGGCTCACAGGAACATTATTTTTTACATTCTTATATATTGAAAACAGTTTGTGCCATTTATACTTGAAAGTTAGTTTTGCTGGATATAAAAGTTTTGGCTCACATCTTCTTTCATTAAAAATGATGCTTCTTGCCAAAACCGGTATGGCTCGGTGGATAGAGTGTCGGCCTGTGGACTGAAGGGTCCCGGGTTCGATTCTGGTCCCAGGCATGTATCTTGGTTGCGGGCACATCCCCAGTAGGGAGTGTGCAGGAGGCGGCTGATCGATGTCTCTCTCTCATAGATGTTTCTAGCTCTCTATCTCTCTCCCTTCCTCTCTGTAAAAAATGAATAAAATATATTTTTTAAAAAATGAATGCTTCTTAGTTTGCCTTATGGGTATTTCTTGTTTCACTGAGGTAGAATCTCTCTTCTCTCTCTCTTGTTTTGTTCTGTGGATTCTTGTTGTGGGGAAAGAGATTCTTATGGAGAGGAGAATTTAAAAGTACATATGTCGCCCTGACTGGTTTGACTCAGTGGATAAAGCATCGGCCTGCAGACTCAGGGGTTCCGGGTCCAATTCCAGTCAAGGACATGTGCCTTGGTTGGGGCATATCCCCAGTCGGGGATGTGCAGGAGGTAGCTGATCAATGTTTCTAATTCTCTGTCCCTCTCCCTTCCTCTCTGTAAAAAAATCAATAAAATTTTTAAAAAGTACATATGTCCACTATCTTTAATTATATGCCAATTTCTGTCAAAATTTTTGTCAACATAAAATATAACAACTTGTATTCAGAACCATTACACCTAAAACATGTGTTTTGAAAATAGAATTTAGCTATGAAGCAACTTTTACAAAATAGAAGTTCATGAACCAGGATAAATGAAACCAAATATGTGGATTTGGCTATATTTTGCATTTTTCTTGGGAGATTTTAGTTTCATTTCTTGGTCTTTTTCATTGGATACCTTCCCAAGTCGACATAATGAGGACCATGTGTAAAATAGGATCAAATGTGAAGTCTTATTTTTTCAAATCAACAATCTTTCTTTTATTTATCTATTTACAGTGTCAAATTCCCTATTTCCTTGCCTATTGCTACCATCCAACAATGTGCTAGTAAACTACCTCTCCAACAACAACAAAACGCCTTGATTTCTACATTCAGCAATTTATGTAGGCACATTATGTCTGATTTCAAGCAACTAACTGTTTAATAATTGGCTTACATAATTCCTGAATATTTATTAGTTAGTTCTTGTGAACTGGTATGAACCAGCTAATAAAAGCACACCCATTGGCCCCACCCTCTCCCTAGATAATTTGTCTTATACTAAAAGGTAGCCAGTTCAATTCCCAGTCAGGATACACCCAGCATATGAAAGGTAAACCAAATCAATGTTTTCCTTTACATTTATATTTATTAAGTACAGAATTCTATGAATCTTGGTTCTTATTTCAAAAGCCATCATTTTTTGACATTCATGAAACTTGTTTTGTATCTATATACACACAAAAAAATCAAGACTATAAATTACCCTAATTTTCTCAGATAAAAACATTTGAAGTCATAAATACTATTTTTTGAATGAATTAAATTCAGGAAGGCAACTGGGGCAAAGGATGCTGTGTATATCCTATAAATTATCATATATATATTTTAAAACATGAAAAACATAACCTTTGTTAACTTCCCTTTGGAGACTAATCCTTTAGAAAATTATTCAAAAATCAGTGTTACAGCACTATTATGAGTAACAGCGAAAAAAAAACCCAAATGCTCAACAATTGGGAAATGAGTTTACAAATTATGGCATATTAAAATGAAAATACATTACATAGCTATTAACATTACAAATATGTAGGATATATCAATACATGTTTATGTGGGTAATAGAGGTGACACTGATTCACAATAGAAAAAAATTGAATTTTCTGGAGTGAGGAAGAGGACCGAAATGATCTGCACTTATCTGAACTTTTATTTCAAAATTTCTTTATTTTGGATTTTTTCCTCCATGCTAATTTAAACGTGAATTATTTTGCTGACATCTTACATGTTCTAATATTTTAATATATTTGCATCTTATCTCTTAATTTCATAAATGTATAGTATTTTTTGGTTTGAATTTTGTTGTTTTAATCTTAAATATTATGAAGTAGTGTTAGAAGCCATGTTTGCTACTTAATGAGTTTCTCAGTTCAATTTCAGATACTTGGATTTACATATCCAAATATGTTTAGCAGTTAGTTGACTCATAACTTTTTTCACTGATATTTCATAATGCCAAAAGTTTACCAACAAGTATTTTTAACCAAAAGCCGTAACTCTCTGACTTTCTCTATCGAGCTAGCTAGCTAGCTATCCATCTATCCATCCTCCTGAGCATTGCTTCGTCTCTTTTACTTTAGTACATCTGGCAAAGTGTAAGAAGCAGTGATGCCTGCTGATAAGACTTAACATTCTTTTCAAGAATTTACAATGCAGTCCCCCAGTCTATACCAATGGGTCCAGAAAATAACAGATTTAGAGAATACAAAAATCAAAGCAAATATCCTAATTACCATACAGCACTTCAACTAACAGCCTGATAAATACTTTTTAAAAAGATAATAGAACCTCAAAGGTATTGTAAACCATACAGAAGATTGTAAGCAGGAACTAGTTTTATTCTACCTTACCCCCACCTATTTCCCCAGACCATGGGGGAGGGATTCATACTCTTTCACTCACAGTATACCATCATCTTTCCATGCTAAGGCCCCTTTTTCTTTATCATATTTTTCCAAGACCTCCACTCTCATCACTCAATTTTCTGTTCTCAACTCTAATATGTATATTTTGTTTATCTAGAGTGTTTTAAATAATCATAAATAGTATGTTATAGATCTCAATTTTTTTCTGCTTAATTCAGTATGAATTTAAACACTCTATTATTCATGTTACTCCATATACTTCTGGTTCCCTCTTTTGGATGTTGCAAAATATTCCAGAGTATGCACCTATGTATCCATTCTTCTAGTGATGGACAACTAAATTGCCTCCAACTTCCCACCACCACTACTCTAATCAATGCTCCAATCAATATCCTTAAACATTTCCCCTGCTCCACAGAATGGTTGCTCCAATCTCACTTTCACCAATAGGTCCTGGCTTTCCCATTTATCCAAATTGTAGCTATAATATGGTATTAACCCCATGTTCCATTTTTGCCTATTTGAAGAGTATCAAGTGGTATCTCATTATTTTAATTTTTATCTGATTATCAATGAGAACTGACATACTTCAAAAATGTGTTAACCATTCAGATTTCCATTCTGTGAACTGTCTACATATCTTTTGCCTGTTTTTTAAAAAATTAAGTACAGTTTATCATTTTTAATGTTTTATAAGACTATTTTTAGAGCAGCTTTACATTTACAAGAAAAATTAGAGAAAAGTGCAGAGTCTTGACAAATACCACCTGTCCCCACACATGCATAGCCTCCTCATTTACCAATATCACTCACCAGAATGGTGCATTCTTTTTTTTCATCAACAATGAACCTACATTGTCACATTATAATCACTCAAAATCCATAGGGTTTATTCTTAATGTTGTACATTCTATGGACTTGGACAAAGGTATAATGACATATACCCATCATTACAATATCACATAGAGTATCTTCATGGCCTTAAAAAGCCTCTGTGCTCTACTTTTTCATTTCTCCACTCCTCACTATCCCCACCATCCTCTGATCTTTGTGTCCATTGTTTTGTCTCTGCCAGAATGTCATATAGTTGGAATCATGCAATATTTAGTCTTTTTAAATTGGCTTATTTCACTTAGTAATATGCATTTAATGTTTTTCCATGTCTCTTTCATAGACTGATAACTCATTTCCTTTTTTTATGCTGAATATTTCATTATCTGAACATATGCAATTTATCTAATAAAGGACATTTTGGCTGCTTCCAAGTTTTTGGAAATCCTATATAATAAAGAGGTAATATGCAAATTGACCATCATTGCCCTTGCACAAGATGGCCACCACAGGGAAGGGCAGTTAGGGGTGACCAAGTCAGCAGGAAAGGGTTGTTGGGGGTAACCAGGCCAGTAGGGGAGGACAGTTGGGGATAACCAGGCCTGCAGGGGAGGGAGGGCAGTTGGGGGGCACCAGACCTGCAGGGGAGGGCAGCTGGAGGGGGAGGAAACCAAGCCTTCAGGCGAGGGCAGTTGAGAGTGACCAGGCTGGCAGAGGAGGGAAGTTGGGGACTATCAGGCTAGCAGGGGAGCAGTTAGGTGTTGATCAGGTTGTCAGGAGAATGGTTAGGGGTGATTAGGTTGGAAGGCAGAAGCGGTTAGGGGCAATCAGGCAGGCAGACAGGCAGGTGAGCAGTTGGGAGCCAACAGTCCTATATTGTGAGAAAGATGTCCCAGATTGGAGAGGGTGCAGGCTGGGTTGAGGGACAACCTCTCCCCTCAGTGCATGAATTTTGTGCACCGGGCCTCTAGTTATAAATAAAACTACTACAAACATTTGTGTGCCAGTTTTTGTGTGACATAAGTTTTCAACTCCTTTGGGTAAATTCCAAGAGTGCAATCACTGCTTCATAAAAGAGAATGTTTAATTTTGTAAAAAACCACCAAACTATCTTCCAAAATGACTGTACCATTTACATTCCCACCAGAAATTTGCTCCATATCCTCTTTTGTAGAGCACTTGGTATTGTTGGTGTTCTAAAATTTGGCAATTCTAATAAATGTGTAGTGGTTCCTTTGCTTATTTTTTATTGTCAAAATCTCCTTATTTAATTACAAAACTTCCTCGTGTATTCCACATATTAAGACCTTGTTGAATTTTGACATTGTCAGTATCTTCTACCAATCTGTTCACTTTGCTTATAGAATCCTCTGATAAATAGAAATACTCTATTTTAATGTAATAATGCCCATTGATTTTTCACTACATGGTCAACTTTGTGAGAAACCTAGTATATAAATGTTTCTTCACCCCAGTTCAGAAGAATATTTTCCAGTATTTTCTTCTATTAGTATAATTTTAACTTTCATATTTAGTTCTTTACTCCAATTGGAGCTTACTAATCTATATGGTGTTTAACAGAAATTCAACTTTTTCTTCAAATAGTGAGTTAGTTTTATTATTATAGATAGGGATATATTTGGTGTCTGTTTAGTCCAGTCTAATTAGCACATTACATTTTTATTATTATAGATAGTGATATATTTGGTGTCTGTTTAGTTCCATTGGGCTTTTTTCTTGTATCTGTGCAGGACCACAACATTTCATTTTGTATGGTTTCTTAGTGTGTATTCAATCTTCCAATTTTGATTTTTTTTAACTAATTTAAATAAAAACAGAACTTAATTCTTCCATAGAAGTTATAGCACAATGCATTGAGTTTCTTTAGAAATTCTGTGATAATTTTCATTAAAATTGCATTAAGTTTATTGATTAATTTGGGGAGAATTAAATTCTCTACAACATTAAATTACTTCATCTGAAATGTATCTGTTTTATACAAATTTCCCTTTATGATCTTTAATGGATCTTTGCATTTTTCTCCATAAAAGTCTTTATATTATGGGAGTTAGTTACCAAAGTTTTTTTTTTTTTTTGGTGTTTTTTGCTATTGTGCATTATATACTTAAAAAAACCTGCATAAATACAAAATAACTTATATTTGCTAGTTGGTAGTTGCTGTTTTGAGACATATTATTGACTTTTTAAGACTTAAAATTTTTATGATATGACACCTTAAAATAACTTATATATATTATTTTGCACATTAGTAAAATGAACCTGTGAATCCACAAACCCACTTAAGTATTGAACATATCAATAACAGTGAAGCTTTCTGTATATCCCTCCCTGATGCATCCCTATTTATCCTCTCCAGTGGTAATCACTACCCTAAATTTTGCTTTCAATATAGTTTTAACACATATGTATATGTATTCTTAAACAATATGCTATTAATTTAGTTATGCTCATTTTTTAGCTATATTAAAAATGGCATCATACAGTAATAGTCTTTAAGAGGCAACTTTTTCACTCCATAGTATGTTTATTTTTTTATGACATCTCTGGGTTGGTTCGGGTGTGTGAGAAGCTGATATTTTTGCAGGAACCAATATATCTTATTCATTCTTTTATTTTTTTCTTCCCCTCTTTAAAAAAAGTTTGTTAAATTTTTATTTCCACATTGCTATCTTCTCCTTGCATCAAATAGCATTAACTAGGTATTCAAAAGTGCTTCTGAAGTGAAATTTTAAAACAGACCCTCACAATTAATTAAAATACCTGCTATGGTTCTCAGGAAATTTTAATAGGAATTTATCATCAGTTAACCCCAACTTACCTGAAATGGCTTTAGGAATGTTTCCTCCATTGCCAGTCTGCCATATTCAGTGAAAAGCTAGGAGGAAAATCACACACACATACAAAGACACACATACAAACACACATGCACAAAGAAAACTTCAGTATCTACAAAGTTTTACTTTTTGGCTTTCTTTCATTCATATTTTTCCCTAAGCTTAAAATTACAATAATCTTTTTTTAAAATATATTTTATTGATTTTTTTACAGAGAGGAAAGGAAAAGGATAGAGTTAGAAACATTGACTAGAGAGTAAGATCAATCAGCTGCCTCCTGCACACCCTCAACTGGGGATGTGCCCACAACCAAGGTACATGCCCCTGACCGGAATCGAACCGGGGACACTCCAGTCTGCAGGTTGACACTCTATCCACCGAGCCAAACTGGTTAGGGCTATAATAATTATTTTAAGAAACTAAGTATTAGATAAAACAGTACAGTAATTAGATATTTTAAAAACAAAGTTTCCATTTTAAAGCTAACATCTTTTATATCTAGAACTAAAGACTCAATGCATGAAATTTGTGCAAGAGTAGGTCTTCCTTCCCCTGGCTGCCAGTACCGGTTTTCCCTATGGTACCTGGGACCTGGGCCTCCCTCAAAGCCCAAGCTTCGTCGGAAAGGTTGTCTGGAAGGATGTCCAGTCTACTTAGCATATTACACTTTTATTACTATAGACATAGGATAGCTTTTTGTAGGGACAATGGGGAGAAACATGTTAAATGACCTTTCAAAATAGAACTTGCATAATTAGACCAGAGAGCAATAAATTATGTAGTGTGTGTGTGTGTGTGTGTGTGTGTGTGTTGCCTGAGAACACACAATGGCCTGGATTATTATAAAGTCATATAGGTATTTGGCTTAAAAATCAAAACATCAAATACACTGCTGTCTAATATTTTTTATTGTGCCCAATTGAGAGGAACCATAGCAGTTTTTATGTTGCCAGAAATGGAAGGTTTTAGAGAACACAACCTAAAGGAATGACTGTGATTGGGCCTCTGATGAGAGTTTTCCCATGTGTGCACAGGAAATGCCATGAAATATATAAGATTAACAAGCACCTTGACTTTCCAGAGCTGGGGAAGAAAGCTGACATGGAGGATTACCATCCTTTCCCCCTCTTGGTGAGGGCTATGGGAATATAAAAAGCAAAGGGTAATTACTAGATATTTGATTAGAGTGGTTAAATGAAAGACTGGAGTATCATATTTACAAGGCAATTGGCCCTAATTGGTTTAGCTCAGTGGATAGAGTCCCGGGTTCAATTCCGGTCAAGGGCACATGCCCAGGTTACAGGCTCAATTCCCAGTAGGGGGCATGCAGGAGGTAGCCAATCAATAATTCTCTCTCATCATTTATGTTTCTATCTCTCTCTAACTCTCCCTTCCTCTCTGAGATCAATAAAAATATATTTTAAAAAATAAAAGGCAGCTGGTTAGGGATTAAACACTCTCATTAGAATTAATCTACTAACATAAATTGAATACACAATTTTTAAAAAGTGATCTCAAGAAAGACAACTTACTCAATATAAAAATCCCAAAATCAGTCCTTCTTTAAGAAATCCCTAAAACTGGTACTGAATAGTACATGTCTGAAAAAGTTATTGTATTTTATAAGAAATACATAATGCAAATCAAGTCAAATAAAATCACAAATTAAAATAAAAAAGAGAGCAACAACAAATTTAACACTTATTCAGCATATTGCCTATTTGTCATAAAGGTCAGTGAAAAGTACAAGAAATATATTTGGGCCTTGGCTGGTGTGGCTCAGTTAGAATGTTGTCCCCTACACCAAATGGTGGCAGGTTGGATCCCTGGTCAGGGCACATGACCCAGGTTTCCATGCATGGGAGACAATGGATCAATGTTTCTCTCATACATTGATGTTTCCTCTCTCTCTTATTTTGTCTTCCTCCTTCCCTTCCTCTCTCTAAGATCAATAAAAAATAATAAATAATAAAAAACTGATTTAAAAAGAAGAAAATAAATGTATTTGGGAGTAATACTGGTTGTAAACTCAAATGGTTTTTCTGACATTAGAGATTACCCTGCTTTACATCCTTTGTTTTCTGTTAAATTTGTGAATGGCTCTTACTGCAAAAATTAATTAATATACTGGAAGCAAAATTTCCTATAAAATATACAGAGGGCAACTATCAGAGAAACAATAGGCTCTCCTATGTAACCAATATAACATGAGTTGAAAGGGAGCAGAGTGTTACAGAGATGTGAAGTATCTTTAGGAATAGCTAATCTTTTACTTGAGATTTAAATGAAGCTTGGAGAATAGAGGACACTAAGCCCAGTCAGATATTTTTACTCCCACTCTACCACTAATTAGCCACAAAAATTTAGACAAGTCATTTATTTATTTCAGCCAAACTTTCCTCATGTATAAAATATGAAGTATAAATTAAGTGTCACTGAGGTCTCTTTCAGATCTAAAGTAGAATTCTAAGAGTAATCATCAGGTAAGCCCCTCATAGTTCTTAGGTATAAAGTAGTCCACAGGGGGGAAAAATGAGCATACAACTGAAATCATACTAACAATTATTAAATCCTTGATCTTAAGACTTCTACTTCATATTTTGGATCATTTTTAAAACCAAAGATCATTTTTTCCATTCTAACTTGCCACACAGTTTCATATGCAGGTCAATAGCAAGTAATTTTATAGAAACAAAGGAGTTTGGAAACTGAGTTGGACAGAATATAACCATACAAGGCTGGAACAAGAAACCTGGAACTAGGACAACCTCCATTTGGTTATGTTTCTAAATCCTCCTGCAGTTCCAACTATGCATGCTTAAAAGATTACGAGATATTAAAAAAGATTATAAATATTGTTACCTGAAGGTGCTGAAGATCATCCTCCTGGACATTTTGGGATAAGTTATATACCTTAAGAAATAAAGTTAAAATGAGGAAATAATTAGCATCATCCCCAGCACTACTTTGTCATTCTCTATTTTTCCAAATATCAGTTATCACAAATGTGAACTCTCTACCATACATTCTTATATAATTATATTTATAAGGCCATAATTGAGGAGTATCAGAAGCTTGAGAGATAATAAACAATGTACAATGATCATAAAATTGTTCTAGCAATGCAATAGCCACCTGTCCGGAGGAGGATTACTAAAAATTCTTTTTTTTTATTGTTACATGTATACATATCTCCCCGTTGCCTCCCCTCCCTCCCAGGCATACCCCAACCTCCCAGTATCTATGTTCATTGGTTATGCTTATATGCATGCATACAAGTCCTTTGATTGATCTCTTATCTACCCCACCTCTCCTTAATCTTCCTGCTATAATTTGACAGTCTGTTTGATGCTTTACTGCCTCTGTATCTATCCTTTTGTTCATCAGTTTACAATGTTCTTTATTATCCACAAATGAGTGAGATCATGTGGTGCTTCTCCTTCATAGACTGGCTTATTTCACTAAGCATAAGGCTCTCCAGTTCCATCCAGGTTGCTGCAAAAGGTAAGAGTTTCTTTTTTTTAATGGCAGCATAGAATTCCATTGTGTAGATGTACCACAGTTTTCTGATCCAGTCATCTACTGACAGGCACCTAGGCTGTTTCCAAATTGTAGCTATTGTAAATTGTGCTGCTATGAACATAGGGGTGCATAAATCCTTTCTGATAGGTGTTTGTGATTTCTTAGGATAAATCCCTAAGAGTGGGATTACTGGATCAAATGGGAGATCCATTTTTAGTTTTTTGAGGAAACTCCATACTGTTCTCCACAGTGGCTGCACCAGTCTGCATTCCCACCACAGTGCACAAGGGTTCCTTTTTCTCCACATCCTCGCCAACACTTGTCATTTGTTGATTTGTTGATGATTGCCATTCTGACAGGTGTAAGATGGTATCGCATTGTCGTTTTGATTTGCATCTCTTGGATCATTAGTGACTTTAAACATGTTTTCATGTGTCTCTTAGCCTTCCTTCTGTCGTCTTTCGAAAAGGTTCTATTTAGGTCCGTTGCCCATTTTTTTATTGGATCGTTTATCTTCCTTTTATTAAGTTGTATAAGTTGGCTGTAGATGTTGGAGATTAAACCCCTATCAGTGATAACATTTGCAAATATGTTCTCCATACAGTGGTCTTTCTTGTTGCTTTGTTGATGGTTTCTTTTGCTGTGCAAAAGCTTTTTATTTTGATGTAGTCCCATTTGTTTATTTTTTCTTTAGCTTCCATTGCCTTTGGTGCAGTATCAGTGAAGAAGTTCTTTGGGCATATGTCTGAGATTTTGCTGCCTGTGGATTCCTCTAGTATTTTTATGGTTTCCCTTCTAATGTTTAAGTCCTGTATCCATTTTGACTTTATTTTTGTATTTGGTGTAAGTTGGTGGTCCAGTTTCATTTTTTTGCATGTATCTGTCTAATTTTCCCAACACCATTTGTTGAAGAGGCTATCTTGACTCCATTGTATGTTCATGCTTCCTTTGTCAAATATTAGTTGAGCATAGTGGTTTGGGTGGATATCTGGATTCTCTATTCTATTCCATTGGTCTATATGTCTGTTCTTGTGCCAGTACCAGGCTGTTTTGAGAACAGTTGCTTTGTAATATAGCTTGAAATCTGGTAATGAGATCCCACCTACTTTATTCTTCTTTCTCAGAATTGCTGTGGCTATTTGTGGTCTTTTTTGTTCCAGATGAATCTATGAAGAATTCTTTCTAGGTCTGTGAAATATGTCATTGGTATTTTAATGGGTACTGTATTGAATCTATAGATTGCTTTGGGTAGTATGGACATTTTAATGATGTTGATTCTCCCAATCCATGAGCATTGTAAGCTCTTCCATCTGTTAACATCTTCCTCTATCTCTTTTTTCAGTGTCCTGTAGTTTTCTACATATAGGTCTTTTACCTCTTTAGTTAGGTTTATTCCTAGGTACCTTAATTTTTTTGGTGCGATGGTAAATGGGATTGCTTTTTGAGTCTCTATTTCTGTAATTTCACTATTAGTGTATAAAAATGCCACAGATTTCTTGGCATTAATTTTGTATCCTGCTACATTGCCGAATTCATTTATTAAGTCAATTAGTTTTAGGATGGAGTCCTTCAGGTTTTTTATGTACAGTATCATGTCATCTGCAAATAAGGACAGCTTTACTTCTTTTCCAATTTGGATGCCTTTTATTTCTTCTTCTTGTCTAATCGCAATGGCTAATACTTCCAGTACTATGTCGAACAGAAGAGGTGAGAGTGGGCATCCCTGTCTTGTTCCTGTTCTTAGGGGAAATGGTTTTAGTTTTTGCCCATTGAGTATGATGTTAGCTGTGGGTTTATCATATATGACTTTACCTGGTTAAAATTTCACCCCACTTATATATCTAATTTCAAATCCCCTACTACAAGTTCATACAAACCTCTCTTCTTTTCTTCACTATCCAAAAAGTTGTTTTTCTCTATGCCCTTTTGTTGCTATTTGCCTGAACGGTGATTATATCATTTTTTTGTACTTTTTTTTGTGAGATTGTTTTAACTTATTCTACTTGTTTTATTTTGCTTTTTGTTTACTTTGTTTTGGTTTGCTTTTTACCTCTCTTTTCCCTTGCCTCCCTTGATACCAGTTGTTCTTTGTAGTTTGTATTAATCTCCAGGTACTGGTTGCTGGCCTTTGTTGGGATTAGTGACTGTTCTATTGGAGTTTTCTCCTGACATCTATATTTTGTTCCCCTTTTCTCTCTTATCCTCTTTCTTTTCTCTCTTTTTTTCCACTTTCTCTTTTCTTCTTCTTCTTCTCCTTTTTATTTTCTTATTTTATTTTTTGTTCATTTTTTTTCTCCCTCTCCCAATTTGATTTTGGCACTTCTTTCCTTTCTTTTTTCCTCATTTTCCTCTTCTTTCTCTACTTACCCCTAATTTGTCTTTTATTGGTGGTTACCTTATTGGTGATTATTAACATCATGAATACATTTCTGTTCAGTGCCTTGTGTGCTGTACCAGGTCATGTTGTAGTTTGTGCCTTTGAATCAATGTAGGAGAGAGAACTACATAACCAGACACCCGGAGAAGAAAGACCATGGGCAGAAGAAGAAACAGCCCACATACAATGGAAAGGCAGATATCACCAGAAAAGGAAGTAAATGAAATAGAAGCAGAAATAGGCCTGCCAGAGAAAGAGTTCAGAGAAATAATCAAAAGGTGGATGAAAAGAATGGAAGACAAATTCGACAATGAGTAACAGCCAAGAGGAAATGAAGAAGACCCAAGAGGAAATGAAGAAGAAGCAAGAAGAAATGCAAGAAGAAATAAAAAATGACATCACTGCTTTAAAGAACTCGATAGAAAGCATCATAAAAATTCTTTATGAACTCAACAACTAGCCAATAAAACACTCCTTCTTATAAATAACTAGAGGCCCAGTGCATTAAAATTCATGCACCTGAGGGAGAGGTCCCTCAGCCTTCCCTGCCCCCTCTCACAATCTGGGGGCCCTCAGGGGAGGGAGGCGACCCAGCAGAAGGTGACACACCCATCACACCTCTGCTACTGCCACTGCCAACAGCACAAGCCTAGGTTACCTGAGCCTTGGACGGCCCTGGGTGTCTGGGCAGCTGCCATCCAAGGTTTGCCTGTGCCACAGGCCAGCCCTGGGCAGCTAGGCAGCTGCCATCAGCAACTTGCCTGTGCCTTGGGTTGGCCCTGGGTGGCTGGGGAGCTGAGGGAACTGGGGGACTCCGGAGGCAGGCGTGTGGAGTGGCCAGACCTGCTGGGAGGCGGGCTCAGCCATGCCACATGCCTGCCACCCCAGTGGGACTGAGGGGACTGGGCACCACTATCTTGTGGCTGTGGGTACTGCCATCTTTGAGGGCATAGCAGTCAATTAGCATATTCCCTCTTTATTAAATAAGATGGCAATCTAAATCTGAATAACACATTAAGTTTTCTTAAAAATTTATGTTGACTTCTTCACAACTGGTTATCTGAGTTATGTCTAAAAAGTTCCATCACATGGAAGTTAGATTCTGAATATTATGTTCACACCCATAAACATATGAATTATTACTTCATGAACAGATCACTGTATCAAAGTGACATTTTTTGAGCAGAATAATTATCAATAATATCAAAGGAAATTTAAGGACATGTATATCTTTATGTATTGTTATAGATAATATATTTTTTAAAGATCATTTCACAGATAATAATAAATAGTCATTACTAAAAGGACTTACATTTTCAGTGAAAATATTGAATATCTTCACATAAAATATACAGAGTAAGTAATAAATATTACAAAGGTAAAGTCAATCTGGTTTTAATTGGCTTGTGTAAATAGGTTATACTGTCAATTGTGAAGAAATTAGGTAAGTCAGTATTTTAAAGGGTTACTCATTTAAGAAGTATAATTTTAAAAGCTAGTCAACTATAAGTTATAATCATGGCTTTTTATCTTCAA
This sequence comes from Lasiurus cinereus, assembly GCA_011751065.1. Classification (NCBI taxonomy): domain Eukaryota; kingdom Metazoa; phylum Chordata; class Mammalia; order Chiroptera; family Vespertilionidae; genus Lasiurus; species Lasiurus cinereus. Next base: position 32,176,766 of record JAAGEH010000076.1, read on the forward strand.
GTCTTTTATAAAAATAATTTCAGTCTTCCTTCTATTGACCCTCTCATGGTTGTCCTACCCATACACCATGCCTTTATTGCCAGTTCACTAGCTCTATTTTCTCTACTTGCTTATAATTTTAGCCTTCACTTACTCATTCTAACGATTTTGTCTTCCCTAACTTTTAAAACTATCTTACTTTTTTAAAAACTGTCTGTTTCTTGTCTACTATTGCTTTTTGCTCTTTACAGTAAAAAGAAAATAATTTTAATTTGGTATGAAACTTTTTATGCTATGTGTTCTATTACTATAGTAAAATTCTCCAAGTAATTTAAGACAACTTATAAAGCCTACAATAACCTCACAGACAATACTTTAAGAAAAGGTAGAGGAAAAAAAAGATAACATTTTTTATAAGAAGACAGTTACTTTCCTAAATGTTTAGTAATCTGTTTTAAAAAGCTATGAACACATATACATGTTTTTTATATTTAGAAATGTTTCTACTAGCTACATAAAATAAAATTTTGCATTAATAAATCATTTCAATTAATATAACTTAAGTAGGTGATCCAAATGTAACTGCATATAAGATTTAATATTACTGAGTTTATTACATGCTTTAAACAGAAAAATTATCAATCTACACTAATAAAAGAGAAAGATGCAAATTGACGCACCACCCCAGCCACTTGGGCCCTCTGGGCAGCATGCAAAGGTGGAAAGGCAGCTCCCAGCTAGAGTGAAGGCGGTGCTGGCAGCCAGGGGAAGGAAGGTCCATTCTTGCACGAATATTTGTGCATAGGGTCTCTACTAAAATAATATAATCTTTTCTGACTAAAGTAGGCAATTTTAAAATGTATCAGAAAGTAGATGACAATAAAAAAAACAATTCTACTGTTACAGAAATAATTAGAACTGGTATGCTAATTAAGCCAAGTAATATATATGATTTACCAATTCCGTTGCTTGTCTCACTAGCACACATATGTAGAAATACATATATTCATAATTTTTAGTGAAAGAAACATCAATAAATATGGATTTATTTTATTCCATACCTGTATAGAGCTGATCATTGTGCTAAGGGCAAATACTGTGGCAGAATCTCTCAAAGTTGACTGACTATCAAAGGTTCCCTGAGTATCCATCAATAGCACTGCAACCTATAGGCAAGTATAGAACATTATTGACATTTTATAGAACATATAAAGATTTAGGGTTAACACAAAATTAACATCATAAAAACTAAAATAAATCACTAATAATGAATATTGTTACGTAAGCCATGAATGCCACAGAAAATAAAAATATAATTAGTTGTTGAATACTGTAATGATTAACTTTCACTGGTAATCCACCATAAAAGAAACATCACTGAAACAAAATTTAGATATTAGCTGATCTGCTGTTTCTACAATTTTGCTTACCCTGACTCCTAGAAAGGAAAATAGGAAATATGCAATAGAATGCTACCAACTTCCCTTTTAAATATCATGTCAAATGGCCAAAAATTAGTTTTCAAAATAGAGCTTTTGAGGATCCTGAAAACTGTGATAACTGCTGCAAGTGAAAAATTTATTTTCTTTTAAGAAGTTCACATCATACCTTTTTACCATCAGGTTTATTGATAAGGAAGACTTCACTCCATATCTGGATTCCTGTAGTCTCTCGTTCAGACCCACCTCTCCATGAAAAACCAGTCAATGGTTCATTGTAATCTCCAATCCAATCAACTGATTCCTATAAAATTAAGACAGTCTCTAATATGGAACTAGATATGCAGTAGAGTAGAGTAGAGTACAGTACAGTATAGTATTTTCTACTCATCCATTAGGATTTGTATTCTCTTTTTAACTCTAGCCAAAAGGAAACAACATATACACATATGTACTGACATAATTACTTTGCTAATTAATCCAAAAATTAATTACAGAGGAAGCAATCATCTGCCACATGTTATGCTAGGTCCTGGGGATACAAGGATATTCCAGACCAATGGGAGCTCATAACTTAACAGGTGATAGAAATGCTAACTAACTAATATAATATTATATATGCCTGTTAAAATGGGAGTATATATTAGGCATAAATGGAAACATAAGAAAAGAAATAATTAACTCTTGGTTATGTAAGACTTCAAAAGAGAGGTGATGTTTGAGCTAAACACTGAAGGATGTTTAGGGATTTTCCGGGTGAGCAAACTTGGGGAGGGCATTCCAGAAACAAAGAAATAAAGATATGAGAGAATATAGTATATCAGGATATACACAGTAACATACACAAATACTTTGGTATTGGAGGAGGAGGAAATGAATAATAGCAAGAGAAAAGGTATCTAGTAGTAGCTGCAGAAAGACAAAAACAAAACAAATCTGAGCTTTAATTGAGAAAATGCTATTTAACACAAGCAACATGACAAGTACTATTGAGCATTTTATTCAAATGTTTAACAGTTAAACCTATGAATATGTATAAAACTGTATAATTCCAAAGAAGGTAAAGTATACTAATTTTTGTTCACTCAATTTTCCCACCTGTGTTATAGCACATTAATGGTGGTATGATAGAAACAGAGAATGATAAGTTTTTATTGCTTTCAAAGCCTGAGATTTTAGCAGTTTTGTTCTTGATTTGTTTGAACTGCCACTAGACATAAGATGTTAACATTACAAAATTGTTCAAAAATAACCCAACTAGAAAAGATCAATCCAAAATGGATAATTATGGTATAAATACATAGAACCAAGTTTCTTGGTTAGTATGTCTCTTCTGCCTCAAAATCCATATTTGCATCAGAATTGCTATGGATAAAAGATAGAAAAAATACTGGTATGCTTTCCACACCCAAACCTCTGTTCACTAGCTCCAATCTCTTATTTAACCCTTTGCTTTTTATGTATCTCATTTCTGAAGCAAATGTTATGACATGGTTGCCTCTGGGGGTGGGGTAAGAAAAGAGTGGGAAAAAATCAAAGAGAACTTTCTGGAGTAAAGGCAAGATATACTTGATAGAATTTGGGGTTATAGAAGTATATGCATTTTCAAAAAAATAAGCAAATGTACTCAAGATTTGTGCATGTAACTATATAAATTTTATAACAAGAGAAAAAAATAAATACCAAAATATATAATAATGATGTATATTGAGAAAATTTATGGGGAAGTATACTGACATCAGTAATTTACTTTGACATGAATCAGTAAAATAAGATGATGTGATGGATGGAAAGAATAGTTAAAGATGTATGGGATAATGCAAGAATATTAATGTTAATGGTAGAATTTCATTAGTGGATACCCAGATATTCACTGTAAAATTCTTTTAACTTTGTTGCATGCTTGAAAATTGTCATAATAAATGTTTGGGAGAAATGATTACAATAAAATGTTATGACAAAAGTTATTTGACATTTTAAACCCTAGAATATGTAAAGTTTATAATTATATTACTATGTGGCATCTATTTTTAAGTGTAAAAAATAAGATATGTTTTTAGGGTAATGTAGCTAAGTGGCTTCAGGCAAAAGTGGCCTGTGTAGTTTGGTGCCCAAAGCACTAAAGTTGGAATGATTACAGCATAGCATTTTTAAACTAGTGCATATTTAGGATACATAATAATAGAAAGAGAAATAATGGACACTACTAAATAAAAGCACAAAGTGACAGCACAGGAAAAAAACTTAAAAAAAAAAAAAACCTCTTACATACCTGGCTATACATGTATCTCAACATGAAATCCATTAGGAATGATTTTCCTTTTCTAAATGCTCCAGCCACAGATACAGCAACAACCTCCTTGTCTCTGACAGCCTCTGAGAGAAGGATTTGATTTAGTGCAGTTTCATCTAACTCAAAAGAATGGTGGTCTTTGACAACAAGGACTTGGACTGGTCCTGCCTTTTTCACTGGTTCCTCCTCTTCTGAATTCCATTCATTTGTCTTTTCTGAAAATCCACCTGTTGAATATAATAGCAATGTAGTCAGGTAATCATCTCAAAATATCAAGCAAGTATATGTACCTCTCAACTCTCAAACATTTGAAACAGGAACACAGTCAAATTAGCAATACTCCTTTTAAATGACATATTAATGTCATATACATCATATCTCAGAAACATTTACATCTGGTCTTTCTGATTATGTGACCAAATAAAACAATTTTAGTTTCAAAAAAGTCTACATCAGTGCAAAGATCTCTGATTGCAGAGTTAGAAAATCAAAACAAAGGAGTCTACTATTAGGAAAGAGAAATAAAATAACTTTATAAATGCTTTCTTCATCTCCTAGGAATAAGTTTAGTTATTCAGATGAAAGAGCTTGCAAATTTTTTTAGAGTTGCTCATACATAGGAGGAAATACATAAAAGGACTCATAATCACATATTCTGGAAACTGGAATAAATCTCTAATGCAACTAGGTCAATGTATATATCCCATCTACAAAATTCCAGACTCTTAAAAGTTATACCTCATAGCAATGGAAATGACAGAGAATTAAATTGGGTAGGGCCAGATTACAGAAGACCTTCCATGGCAAAAGGTCTGGAAATAATTTGATAAAAAATAAGCAACTTTTGAAAGTTACTTTAAGTGAAAATCTTTAAACAATGATGTGAACCTAGGAAATCACTAAATCTCTCAGTTTCTTCATCTGTAAAATGGAAACTACTCATAGCACCTATTTAATAGGGTTGTTGTAAAGATTGAGGGAGTCACTGAGTTACTATATGTAAAATGCTGAAAATAGTGCTGTCACATAGCAAGCTTATAAAGGTTAATAGCTCATTAGCTATCATCATCATCACCATCACTACTACCTTTGGACTACTGGCTGATTTAAGTATTCTTAGAAGAAGTTCTGCATATTTTCTATAAATTCATGTGTGTGTATATATGTCTGTATGCACTTTCATGTTTTCTGAGTTTTTTATTAAATTATCAGAAATGCTATTTTTGAGGTCAACTTTTAGAATTCATCCTTAATATACAAGAATTTTGGAACCCTGGGCCTTGGCATTTGTGGTTAATTACAAAACAACCTCAGTGTGTCAAGTGACACATTCTTATATCCACTGCCTTTGTGATTTTATAACATCCTCCTGCTTTGACTCAGGGATCAGCAACATTATTTCCTGTAGCAGACATGTCTCTACCATGCACCCTGAGAATATTCCTAGACTAATCTGATAGTTGCAGGATGAGAGTCACTTGGAACAGGAGCAAACTGTCCAGTCCCAGCCACACCCTGCAGCAAGCTAACCCTCAATGATGTGAGGTAGCAAGCCAACATCAACAGAGTTGCCTAACACACATTTCAACATGTGATAAAAAAAATATTGTTCTGTGCCTCTGAGGTTTTGTGATTGTTTATCATGCAGCATAATAGGCAATAAACAACCAATACAGCCTATAACTCCTTCCTTTAGAAAGGCAGTACAGTATGGTGGTTAAAAACACAGGCTCTGGTTAAAAACACAGTCTGGTTAAAAACTGGACTGCTGAAATTCAAATCAAGGTGCTCTTACCTTTTATCTGAGTAACCAGGCAAGTTGTTTAACCTCTCTGTGTCTACCTCATAAGGTTGTTGTAAATTAATGTATGCATATAACACACTGAGGACCGTGGCTGGTACATAGTAAATGCTATTAGTATTATTGTAGAGTTAGGAAAGTTAAAAGCCAAAGATGTAATTGAACTTGCCCAAGGAAAGGAAATAGAATTTCTGTATCAGGGCAATCTACCATGGATGCCTTCTTGTGTTATTTGTTTATTCCTTTAAACTATTTATCAAGGTATTTATTATTATCTGTATTTTTGACACATGAGAAAATTAAGAATTGGATAAATAATTTTTCCAAGATCAGACCCACTAACAAGTGATATATCCAAGTTCACATAGTTAATAGCTGTCAATTTAGGACTAGATCCTAAGTTTAAAAACACACACATCTAAACACATAAGACAGTAGTGCAAGAAATGAGGGATAAAATAGTTATAAAACATAAAGAAAACAAACAGTAAATGGTAGAAAAAAATCCCTCCTTATCAGTAATTACATTAAATGTAAATGGATTAAACTAATCAAAAGACAGAGGATGGCAGAATGGATAAAACAACAACAATAAAAACATGATCCTGTCTATAAGAGAGTCACGTTAGATTCAAAACACAAACAGGTTGAAAGTGAAAGAATGGAAAAATATATTCAATGCAAATGGTAACCAAAAGGAAACAGTAGTGGCTATACTTATATTAGACAAAATAGACTTTAAGTAAAAAAGGTTACAAGAAACAAAGAAGGACATTGTATATTAAAAGCTTTAACACAGCAATAAGATGTAACAGTTATAAACATTTATGCTGCCAATAGCAGAGCATCAAAATATATGAAGCAAAAATTGGAGACCTCAATACCTGATGCTCAATAATGGATAGAAGGACCAGATAGGCAACCAACCAATAAAATAGAATCAACTATATAATTATCAACTAGATCTAATAGACATATACAGAACAACAATGGAGCACAAATTCTCCTTAATTGCAAATTGAGCATTCTCCAGGATAGAATCTATGTTAGGTTCAAAATTAAGTCTCAATAGCCTTTTAAAAGATAAATATAATACAACATATCTTCTCTAACTGCAAAAGAATAAAGGTAAAAGTCAGTAATAGAAGTAAAACTGGAGAATTCACAAATTGTGGAAATAATGCAACAGACTCATAAACAACAAATGGATCAAAAGAGAAATCAGGATATGAAATGCAAATAAAGACCACAATAAGATACCATTTCACATACATTAGGATGGCTACTATAAAAATAAAACAAAATCAGAAAAGAAGACATATTGTCAATAACTTAGAAAAATTCCACTGTTAGTGGGAATGGAAAATGGAGCAATCACAATGGAATACAGTATGGTGGTTTCTAAAAAATTTAAAAATAGAATTCCATGAGATTCAGCAATTCTGCTTCTAGGCATAATCTCAAAGAATTTAAAGCAGGTTCTTTGGAAGAATCCAAGATGGCGGCATAGATAAACACCTACACTGCTGCCTCGCACAACAATTTCAAAACTACAACTAAAAGACAGAATGGACATCATCCAGAACCACAGGAAAGCTGGCTGAGTGGAAGTTCTACAACTAGAGAGAAAGAGAGGGGCTCACAGAGACCCAGAGGAGCTGCAAAAAGCTGAGGTACGGAGACATGCGCACGCTGAGAGAGCAGGTGCCAGAGTACCTGGCTGGCTTTCTCTGGCGGGAGGGAAACGGCATTGAACCCCTTATCTTACGACACTAAACCCCAGATCCAGCCGAAACTCATATGGGGGGAGTTTGGACTGTGAAAAGGGAGAAGTGCACGGAAATTTAGGGGAGTCGCAAAAGATCAAAGGCCTGGTGGCGTGCACGGCACTGCGCACAGGACAGATTGCTGATTGTGCTGCTGGCTTTCGCGAGTGGGCGGGAGACAGACCCTCCCAACTGTGCCATTTCTGACTCCACTAAGCCCCTGTTTTGGGCAAAACCCTGGGGACCTAGTCTCGTGTGGTCCTGGTATGCAGGGGAGCCAAAGGGGCAGCAGTCTAGAGGCACTGCGGGTGCTCGGGCACAAGGATTGCTCCAGCGATTACCCAGTCACGTGAGACTCAGGGGCCGTGGAGGGCGGGATGACTGGAAGGCAAGGTGGTCCCTTAAGCTCTGAGACTCCACCCCTCCCAAGCTCAACAGAGGCTTCTTCGGTTTTTCAAGTCTGGTATCATAAGGCTGAATCCAACACAGAAGTTCTCCCAGCATAGTGAAAATGCCGAGACAAGGGAAGGGATTACAAACAAAAGAAATGGAGGGGGAAAAACGGCTGGATATAGAGTTCAAAACCACGCTTACAAGGTTTTTCAAGAATATGCTAGAAAAGTTGGATAAATTTAGTGAGACCCAAGAGGAGATGAAAAAGGACATACTAGAGACAATGACTGAAATAAAAAATATTATACAGAGTCCTAACAGCAGACTAGAGGATGGCAAGAATCAAGTCAAAGATTTGAAATATAAAGAAGCAGAAAACATTCAACTGGAAAAGCAAGAAGAGAAAAGAATCCAAAAATGTGAAGATAATGTAAGGAGCCTCTGGGACAGCTTCAAGCGTACCAACATCAGAATTGTGGGGGTGCCAGAAGAAGAGAGAGAGCAAGATACTGAAAACCTATTTAAAGAAATAATGACTGAAAACTTCCCACATCTGGTAAAAGAAATAGA
>JAAGEH010000076.1:32200006-32314526 GCA_011751065.1 Lasiurus cinereus
AGTGTATATTCCCTCTATTCCCACTTTGCTGAGAGATTTTATCATAAACTAGTGACCAGGTGCATGGATTCATGCACACTGAAAGGAAGTTAATTAAAAGAAATATTTTAATATCACTATTCACCCTTTCTCTATAAGTGTCAGAGATGAAAATTAGTAAAATGTATATGAAAATAATATATAAATTGGTTAATAAATAAACAATAACAATAACAACAAAGACATGATATAAAAACAACAAATACATGATATAAAAACACCTGAAGGTGGAATCACATGGCCCCAGAAGTTGCACAATATACTAATGACTAGTACATGTCCCACCTAGTTGATAAATATACCATGTATCCAACTAAAATTTAGGGAATCTAATACTAAAGAAAGAAAGAAAATGAATATTGGAGAATACCAGCCAACTCTGCCACCAGGACCAAGGTTGTACTCCACCTTCCTCCATGTGTTGGCTTATTTTCTAATGAGGACTCTTCTCATGGTTCCAAATGGTATCTGCCATTCTAATCATCAGGGACAGATAGTCATGCATAGAGACAAAAAAGAAAAAAAGCCTTATCTGTGTCTCATGTACCTTGTTAAAAGAGAGGAACAGTCCTAGAAGCATTTCAGGAAACTTATCCTCATATCACTGTTCTGAATTATCTAAGCCTAAATCATTCCTTTAACAAGAGGAATAAGACTATGCCAATCAAGATTTGTCGTCTAGGATTAGGGAGTGTCTTAGTCTCTTCTCATCGATGTAGCCACTCAGAAAAGGTAAACACAATTATAGTCCAGAATTGTAAGGAAAGAAGAGAGAAAACAGTTTTGAGCACAGGCTCAAGGTGATAACCATGGCTCCCATTTTCTCCTTATCTTCCACTAGTTATCTCATCTGGAGGAGTGGCCAAGATCTAATTTCTTAGTAGTCTTACCTTTACTGTGTCGCTGCAGTTTCTCACTGCCCTGTAATACTGGACATATAACACCAAAAGTTATCCGAGCACATACTTGGGGTTCTAGACATAGTCCTTCTTGTTCTCTTTGAGGAGCAATAACCAATTTACCCTCAGTAATTAGGTCCAATCACCTCAAGCAGTATAATGAAACACCCTAAGTTGGTTCAGTAGTCTTAAGACCTCATATCAGCCAGATGATAGATTAAGCTTCTTATTTAATTACCCGTATTTTCCAGCATATAAGACAACTGGGCGTATAAGACGACCCCCTAACTTTTCCAGTTAAAATATAGAGTTTGGGATATACTCACCCTATAAAACAACACCCGGCATATAAGACGACCCCTGACTTTTGAGAAGATTTTCCTGGGTTAAAAAGTCATCTTATACACCAGAAAATACAGTAAACTATGACTGTGTTATCAGAAAATAGTATCTGTGCCCTGGCTAATATTAGGGCCTTCAGATCCACCAAAGTCAATGTTTTAAAGACAAAATTATAGAGACAAAAATTCTTCAAGTTCTTTGGAATAATAGAAGAGCCACTCTTATATCCGCCTCTTGGCTCCTAGGCCATGCATGTACAGAGATATGCCCACTGAATCATGGATCCCAATTTCATTGTGCCATCTCTGTCATCATCTCCAACCAGAGAAATTTTCAGGGATATCTGTGGCTCTTTACTCAATGTACTCCTAGGAATGGTATGGATAGAGCATAACTAAACAGGATGCACATAATACAGTAAGTCCAACATTCCCATCTCCCTGAATCTCAGATTCCTTCCTCTACAGTATGACAGGAAAGTTCTGGCATCTGAACATATGTAAGTAAACTACCAGGGTCAAGTAACCAATTTAGAAGGACTACCAGTTGCTCAAGTCAACAAATCAAATCTAAACCTCAGGTAAGTATTTCACAAAATCCTATAATTCTTTCAGTACATAAACTCTCTTCTTCAAGAATAGGTCTTGTTCTTCTCCATCAGGGCTATGCTGAAATTAACTCTTTTTTTAAAACTTTTTTTAATTTTTTTTAAATATTTTATTGATTTTTTACAGAAAGGAAGGGAAAGAGATAGTCAGAAACATCGATGAGAGAGAGACATCAATCAGCTGCCTCCTGCACACCCCCCTACTGGGGATGTGCCCACAACCAAGATACATGCCCTTGACTGGAATCAAACCTGAGACCTTTCAGTCCACAGGCCGACGCTCTATCCACGGAGCCAAACCAGTTTTGGCTGAAATTAACTCTTATTAAAAGTTCTCAACCTCATTCATATTTGTCCAAATGCCCCATTTCATGCAGCAGGGTCCAGTTCTTCCCCATCAGTGCTCTTACCTTGGCATAACAGATTAAGTGTCATATTTAATTGACATTGCAACTCTGTATCCTTTACCAGTAGGCCCAGGGCTTGATTCTCAGCCATATCTGCCCTGTAGCTATAACAGATAATAGGTTTCCTCCAAGCTGTCAAAGAAGCTTTCAGGTTTTCTACTCATGTCTTAAGTTTGAAATTCAAGGCTTTGTCTTTTTTCCCATGTATTTTCAAAGAAGCAGTCAGAGCAAATGACACCAGTGTTTAGTAATCATCACTGGCAAAGCAGTTAAGTGCTAGAGGTTGGTCTTCCAATGCTATGCTTTCCATCAGCATTCCATCATATGCCACTATTGATAATTATGTAATTATAATACCACAACATGCTATGAAATAACATTGTTCCACTTTCCCAGACAAATAGTTTATACGGATAATCATCAGATATATGAGTAATACCATACCAGAAGCAAGGATTTCTTTCCTGAGGTTACTTTCAATTCCTCTAGCAATCAAGGTTCTGCAATTAAAGGGTAGCACAGAAAGAGAAGCTAATAAAAGGACTATTTATAAAATGAGGACGGGGTTAAAGGAACCAACAAGGATAGTGAAACACCCTGAAACTAGCAACAGTGGGGAGCTATTATCATCTTAGCTTAAGGGATCAAGGAAAAAAAGAGCTTATTACTATCCTGCAAGAGCTATATACTATCAAATAGGGCACAGCCAGGCATTGTGGGCTCTTCTGCATTAGTTTCTCAAAATACGAGTCTAAATGAGGTGTAAGCAAACTTTAGGCACCCCTTCTGAACATTATGCTCATGTTTTAAGAAAATTGTTAAAGAACAACATAAGGTTATTTGTAATATGTATCTTTCCTTAGTTACTGAAGTTGCTGACAGGACCAATTTGTGAGTTGAATACAGGAACCCTGTTACCAGTTCTCACATTACCTTAAAACTACCATGCCAGGCCAAGACCGGTTTGGCTCAGTGGATAGAGCGTCGGCCTGTGGACTGAAAGGTCCCAGGTTCGATTCCGGTTGGGGAGATGTACCTTGCTTACAGGCACATCTCTACTATGGGGCGTGCGGGAGGCAGCTGATGGATGTCTCTCTCTCATCAATGTTTCTGACTTTCTATTCTCTCCCTTCCTCTCTGTAAAAAATCAGTAAAATATATTAAAAAAAAAAAACAACTACTATGCCAGGATCAGGGAAATAGCAACAGCATTTTAACATATCAGATGAGCAAGTCAAGCTGGATAAAATGGGTTGTACACTGCCTTCCTCAACTCTTCTTTTGAAAAAAATATTTTTATTGATTCTAGAAAAAGAGAAAGGAAGAGGAAGAGAGAGAAAAATATAAACTAACTGTCCTCCATACATGCCCTGAGATCAAACTGGTAACCTTTTGTACACAGGATAATGTTCAACCAACTGAGCCACTTTGGCCAGGCTCAACTCTTCATTTTAAAACTTACATCCCAATGACTGGTTATTGATTCTGAATGAGATACATGTTCTACCACTATCCAGTAGAAAACAGAATTTTCCTTTGAGAACATGGTTTTTAACTCATATAAAAATTGGACATAATTAATAAGAGAAAGGGAGAGAGAGAAACATCGATTTGTTGTTTCATTTATTTATGCACTCACTGGTTAATTCTTGTATGTGCCTTGCATGGGATTAAACCCACAAGCTTGATGTGTTGGGATGATGCTCTAACCGATTGAGCTACCCGGTTAGGGCCAAGAAAACATAGGTTACGATTTGAAAGTCCAAATCATAGTTATGGCAGATGTCTTTCAACATTTAACTAATTTATATTTAACAAACCTATAGAACAACCAATTCAATCACATAGAATTATACATTGCAACTAGTTTAGGTTGGAAGATTCATCAGATTATATTGCTTAAACCTCTATGTTCTATAGACTAAAGTACTGTTCTTATGTTTTATGTTAGTCCATCTGTCTTGCATAGTAAATTGTGAAACTTACCTATATAGAAGTTAAAAATGTTTATGTCTCCAACTTTTAAAAATTCAGCCTTGGCTAAAGTTGAAAGCCAAGGCCATAGATTACAATTAGCCTTTTATTAAAAAAAAAAAATGAAAGGAAAAACACTGCAAAGCATAGAACAAACCATTAAGGGTTATAGACTAGAAGCCCTGTGCATGAAATTCATACAGAGGTGGGGTACCTAAGCCTGGCGTGTGATCAGGGCTGATTGGGGCCAGGATGATCAGGGCCAGGCCAGAGAGGAGGCAACAGTCACCAGGCTGGATGAAGAAATGGATGCGGATGCTGACGCTGCCATCATCAGTGCTCCACCACTGTGCAGTTCACCACCTCCCCTCTTCCTCCTCCTCTCACTGCCACTGAACCACCCCTGGGTGGATGGGTGGCAGGCTGATTGGGGCCTGCTGGCCAAAGGGAGGGACAGGGCACAGGAGGGAGCTGGCCCTTGGCCCCCCTGAGAAGGGGGCCCCATCTCCCCGTCACCCACCCTAGTTCCCTATCTTAGCCCAGGGCCTGGCCCTGATCAGGCAATTAGGGCCTGCCAGCCGGGTGGAGGGACTGTGGGAGGTTAGCTGGCTGGAGGAGGCTGCGTCGAGCGTCTGCCCCCTAGTGGTCAGTTCGCATCATAGCAACAGGTCATTCTGATCATTCCAGCCACATAGGCTTATATAGAGAGTAAAAGCAGGAATGTATTGTATTTTTCCATGTATAAGACGTCTCCCACTTTCCCAACCCCAAATTAATAAATATTTTAAATGTAAAACAGAACACATTTTTATTTAATAATTATCACAGGTAATGTTTACATACAGTACTATGATATTATGCAGCATTATCACTTTACTCAGGCTCTGTTGCATCACTGCTCTCTTCTTCTTCACTGTTAGTTCCAGACATATCAATTTCTTCTATTTCTACTGTATCACTGCTGTCTTCTGTGTCACTCATAAACTGGTGGCATTTTCTGAGCTTTGTTTATGTTCTCATGGCCAACCCTTCTCTCCTCACGAAATTGAAGCACCATTTTGCCTTTCCTGTAAAATCAACAATGTTCATTTTGCTTGCAAACATTCTTGCTTGACATTGAATAAGCTTGGTTGACACACATAAGCCACTCGGGCATTACTCCATAATCCAAGTCTTAAGTCTTTGCTCCAAGTTTTCCCATTTTGTTGGTTTTCCACTTAAGACCTTCTTCTTTTTTGGCATTTTAAGGATTGTTCTTCCTGTTTTCTCCACTGTCTGAGCATACACTCAGTGGGAGGTGGTCCAAATTGTCTCTCTGCAGCTCTATTTCCATGGTCTTTTGCATAGCTGATTACATTCCATTTGAATTTTGCAGAGTAAGACAAATGCTTATGATATATATCTTTTTATTTTTTGACATCTTTATGGGCTCAGAATGCTCCAGTCCCTATTGCATCTGCACACTTTTCCTCCATCTCCAATTATGGCATTGGCTGACATCAGTAACAATAAAGCTCGTGATTAGAGAAAGTCTGCTTGACAAGGTATGGGTAGCTAGGCATCAAAGCACCTTCCTCCTGGGCTGACTTTCAATTGTAAGATGCCCCTCACTGATCAGTTTAATAGTTTTAGGAAAAAATAGCATCTTATACACAGAAAAATATGGTAGTTACATAACAGATATTTATGAAGACACTAAGATTATAAGATAATTAGGTTTGGATGAAGGGCTTATCAAGCCACATATATTCTTATTCTATACCATATCATCATAAAATTGGGTAGTTTGTAAAAAACTTATCTGTTAGCTGCATTTTTTTGTTACATAATAATCTATATATATAAAAGGCTCTAATATGCAAAATGTCTCCTTGGGAGTTCAACCGAGAGACCAGGAGTTTGATCGCTCACTATGACCACCAGGGGACAGCACAGAATGAAGGAAGGCCCTGGCTGGCATCTGGAAGACCTTGATTGGCCCTGATCACTGGCCAGGCCTAGGGACCCTACCTGTGCAAGAATTTTATGCACCAGGCCTCTAGTTATTATATTACAGTCAACCTTGAAATTATATGCTTAATTGCTTAGGATGTAAAATTAAGTTTATGCACTGTATGTTTATTTTATGGAAATTGAACTTGAATTTCTTTACCAACCATGTAATATTTAACCACTAGCTATGACTTCACCAATCTTGCTAAAATTAACTCAACTATTAAAAATTTTAAAATCCTTAAAATTCTTTGGAGTTAGTATAAAGCAAATGCTTTTCTCTTTGCATCAATTGTGGTACAAGTAAAATAATGATTATAGCAGACACACTTTTTTAACCACCACATAGAATCTCAACTTTTTCCATGCTATCCAACTCTGAGTTGATCGTCAAAGCATATGGACCTGCCAATACTGGCAACATAAAATATCTTCACTTCAGGGTCTTATTGAAACCTCTGACCTCAAATTTTCTATTGCTTAATTCATATCAAACACTGTTTCAAGAATAAAGTGCTTGCAGGATTATCAGAAGGAATTATCCTCTTTTCAAACTGGGAACTCAAAGTTTCCACTTTATGAAGGCCCATGAGATAAATATTTCTGAAGTCTTAGTATCAGGAAAAAATATGCCTCTCTTGACTGTGATCTCAAAAATACTATAAAACTCTATTCTAGCTAATTTGTTACATTATTCCACTACCCTATTTGTCCTCTCTTTAACATCATACCTATTGCCTCAATTATTTATTTTTGTCTTGTGTTATAGTATGTATTTTCTGTACAATGTCTTAAATTTTCTGTAGGATAATGCAGGTATAAATAAGCAAGAATACATAATTTTCAGACTACAGAAAGGATCAATGCTTATAGGATCAGAGGTGAGAAAAGAAAAGAGAACCTATGACAGCAAACAAGTACTAGGATACCAACAGAACATTTGAAAAGATTTTGAGTCATTGAAGCCAAAAGTATGTGCCCACCGAAACAAGTGCCAAGAAGTTCTGAAAGAACGAACTGTTCTTCAACAATTTTTTTCAATACAGCAAACACATAAGCTTTGTCCATAAAGCACTTAAGTCTGAGCTTGCTTATGTTCCCTAAATAAGTGCCCTTTGTGCATGGAGCACAATAAAATACATATATTCCCTGTCCTGTTAAGGTGTGAACTTAATTTCTACATTATACAACTGATTACAATCATCAACAAGGAGCATACTGCCCAAGAACAGAATTGAATTGGATGTTCAAAGCCACAAGCCAACGCCTGCAACTTGTTCTTTTGTTTTTGTTCAGCCCCTAAATGTGTTGTCAGTGTGTCATCTGGCTTTTCTGTTCAAAACTTCTTCTGGGCTCTAGAAAGAAATGTGTCACTATACATAAGCCCAGCAAATTTATTTCTACCTTCATAGCAAGACTGGAACTGAAACTGCAAAACAGCTTGTGAAATATCAAATTACTTCCCTGAAAACTCCTGTTTGATCGTCTGTACATTGCGAAGTATTTTTGCTTTGTTCATTCTCACTTGAGGATATTTATTCCATTGCCTTTCAGAGGGAGTGGGACAGGGGAGGGAGAGAGAGAAACATCCATGTGAGAGAGACACATGGATTCGCTGGCTCCCATGCATGGGTGCCAGAGGAGGGGTTGGGGTGGTAGCCAACGCTCTAACCCTTGAGCAACTCGCCAGGCCTTAAACCTCTTCTATTTGATTAGCCTCTTCATAATCCTGTAAAAATGCTTTACAGACACTTTCTTGGATGTCAGATGCAAAACTTGATCCCTCTCAAGCTACAGATAAGGATAGCGAGAGATTGCGCAATACAATGGCTTGTCCCAGATTACATACTGAGCAAGTGGTAGAACCGGAACCAGAACCAGGTTGTGGTCCCTGCCATTGTTTTTGCTTCTGCAGAACCCGTGATCCGATCCAAGGGGCAATACCCGCGGTGAGGCAGCGCCGTGTCCACCAGGAGGAAGTCACTGACACTTCCTAGGAATTCAGGTTTGCAGAAACGTCTCGGGGGGGGAAACTCCGCAAAAGACAGGTTGTGCAGGTGTGCAGCGCAGCCTTAAACTGGTGCCACTGGGAAGGGTTTGCAAAACAGGAAGGTGCAGTAGGGTGTGCCGCGACTGCAGCTGGCACTCCCCCACCTAACTTTACCCAGCGCCCCAAAGCCAGGTTCCTTCTGGCCCGGGGCCCGCAACGTACTTTTCCCGTGAGCTGGAAGGGTGCGTTCCCTTCGCCCTCGCGCCCCCCCGTCCTCCCTCTACCCGTCACTGCGTTTACCTGACCAATCTGGGGGCCGTTTAGCGGAGGCCGGTCGGCCCACGAATGAATGCCCGGGGCGTCCCTAATCCCCGCGGCGGGTAACAGAGCCGGGGCCTTACAAAGACAGCGCCGGGCCGGGGCGCGCCCGGGAGGCTGTCGTGTCCCGACCAGGCCTCAGGGCGGCACCCTGGTCCCGCGGTCGGCGCGCTCGAGCGGGACAACCCGCCGGCCGGGAACGTGTCTCCCGGTGACGCAGCCCCGGGGGGGCGAACGTGGTGCGACTGCAGCGGCAACCGTACGCGCCTCCGCCGCCTGCGAGGACGTGCGGGGCCGCAGGAGACGGCGGCGCTGGACTCGGAGCGGCGGCGCCGCCGGGAAGCAGGACGCAGGCGCCGGACGTAGGACGCAGGCGCCGGCGAGGAAGTAGGTCCGGGCGCGGCGCTCCACAAAGCGGGGCCGCCCCCTCAGGTACCGCGCCGGCCCCGGGCCCCGCGGACGGACGGGGAGGCCGGGCCGGGCCGTTCGCGGGCGGCCGCGGAGGGGAAAGGCTGCGTGTGGGGTTGCGGGGGGCTGCGGGGGGCTGCGGGGAGCCGCGGACTCTTCCTGGTCCACTTCTCGGCGCCCCCGGCCGCGGCGGAAGGAAGGGGGCTGGGCCGTTCGGGGTCGTCGCCCGCGGCGCCGACCCGCCTTTGCTTGTCCCTCGTGCAGGCGGAGCTGCGGTCAGAGGCTCCATGTTGGGAAGCGGCGCCTCTCGTCCTCGCTAGCGGGAGTGGGCGCCGCGGGCAGAGCCGGCGGGGCGGGCGCGGAGCGAAGATGGAGGCCCCGCTGCGGCCTGCGGCGGACATCCTGAGGCGGAATCCGCAGCAGGACTACGAGCTCGTCCAGCGGGTGGGCAGCGGCACCTACGGGGACGTCTATAAGGTGAGGCAGGCTGGCCCCGAGCCCGGGCCTCTCGCGGCGGGCGCGGGCTCCCGGGGGGAGGGCTTCGGGGGCCGGAGGAGCAGGAGCAGGAGCAGGAGCAGGAGCAGGAGGAGGAGGACGGGAGAAGATGCTTTCATTGTTGCCTTTGGAGATGGAAGCGGCGGGGACCCGTTTCCTCCGTTCCGAGCACCCGGTGCTCGTGGCCGGCTCAAACCGCTACCGAGAATCAGGACGAACCGCACACACCTTGGCAAACCACGGCTGTGCTTTCTTGTGGTAAAAAGGCTTTCTTAACGCTTATTGGTTGTGTCGAAGGGCGTTCAGCTCTGCTATGGAGTCGCACTTGAGGATGTGTTAGCTTTGGCATGGAAAAATGCTTCACGGAGGACAGGAAAGAATATTGACATCCCGACATTTGCCCTTAAACACACACACACACACACACACACACACGCACACACACACACACATCTTTAAAACGAGCGAGCTTAATTTAAAAAAACACCGGATGAAAAGCTGTCTTTCAGTTATAACTGTGCACACTCTCGTACTACTGGGTCAGAATGCCGTGAGCACAAACAACATCCTCCGCAGAAAGATGCTTTTCCTGGCAGAGCTCTCACCCTTTGTATCTGGTTGGTGATGTAGCTGGTGGATGACTGTTGTTTTTTTTTTTGTTTTTTTTTTTCTGGGATTTGTAACGTCTCATGAGCCAGAGTGGCGGAGAGCGGCTGTGTTTGTAACTGTGCTCGTTTGCCTCATTTGGGACAAATGAGGATGAGTTACTCCTCTTAGTTTGGGGTTTAAGGCGAAAACATAGAGAAACAAACCCAGTTCCCCCTAAGTCCACGGAGTTCTTCGAGGATCAGGAGGGAGGAGATTGTTTCCGATTGCCTCGCGCGTTGTGTTCCCTGTCCCAGAAAGGGAGCATTCGTGCCACTCGTACGGGTATAGTAAGGGACATTTCCTTTGGTTTTTGCAGCAGCTCTGTTCAGTGGGTTTAATCCGGATATGTAATCCCATTATTCCAAACAACACTCTTCTTGCCCGGAGCTGAAAGGGCCTTGGGTGTCCTATGGAAAGTAACCAGTAGGCTCCTCTGGGGGATGTGGTTGTTTTGCACACGTGGTGGTATGGAAGGGAAACATTCTTTCTTCCTATTTTTCTGCTTTTGGTTTAATATCCCTCCCTGTATTAATACTAACATTTTTAAGGTGGTGCTTATGACAGCTCTAGTGCTGTTTTATTCTCCTGGGATGGACTGTAAAGTGCAGGCTTTCTAGTCCTTTAAACAGGCATTTGAATTTTCTGTACGAGGCACTGTTCTAGATTACGGGGTGTTGAATTGTGAAGTAGGTCCCAGCTCTTGCCTTGTATACCTTTGAATTCAAAGTGGGTATTTATAACAGAATCCTCTTTTGCTTTATGTAGAATTAATAGGTAATTAACTCCGCTGTTTACCCATGGATTAGTCATTTTGTGGAATGCTCTTTAAAAAATTGAAATTCCTGTTTGCCTTCTCAGTCTTCCCTTTTAGTCATCTTTGTCTTATGATTCACTATGTATATAAGTGCTTTTCCCCACACACAAAAAAAACGAAGGCCTCTACTTTTTTCTTTATAACAACTAAAGCAGCTCTCTGGAGTAGGATTTTATTCTTGACAAGGAAAGCAAAGGGTTATATTAAAGGGGCAGTAAATACTTGCCTTTCCCCCTAGTACTCTATGTCCCACTTCCACAGTTTCTAAACTGAGGATTAAAGAATGAATACTTCTTTTACCGCCTTCACCATCACCCCTCCCCCCGAACCCCCTTCCCTCACATTCATGCTTCCTCGCCTTTACATGTATACTCATACACTAGGTCAGCTTCTGACTCCTAAACATCTTCAACCCTAGTTCTTTGTTGTTTGTTTTTCCTTGTTCTAATGAACTGGCATCACCTACCACCCTCATTTCAACCTGTCGCTCTCCTACCTGTCCCTGAAAGCCTTACTGAAATGCTCCTCCAGGAGCTTCGCCACCCCCACCCCCTCCTTTCCAACCACATCTACAGCTCTCCCCTTTCCTTCATTCTGTTCTGGCCACGCTGGCCTGCTGGCTGTTTGCTCAAACACAATGAGCATATTCCCACCTTTGGGCCTTTGTTCTTGATATCCCCTTTGCTCAGAATGTCTTCCTCACACAGCCCACATGGCTTGCTTCCTTCCCCACTTGCTTTTACACCTTCTCCATGGTTTTTTTTTGCCTATTATATTTTGTCATGTGCACTTACACCAATTTAGTTTTATTTTTTTTTTCTTCTTTATTATCTTTCTCAACCCACTACCCTACTCCAGGAGGGCAGTTTTATCTGTTTTGTTCACTGTGCTATGTGTAATAGCTCCTAGGATTACAACTAGGAACAGAGTAAGTACTTTCTAAAAATCTGTTGAGTGAATGAATAAATATCAATAATTCTATCACCTAGTTCTGTGGGCATATGTATTTGACATAACAACACTAAGTTAGCATTTAGTACTCTGTATTCCTGTAATGCCTATTGTAATATCTTGCATATGTACTTTTATTACAAATTTCAGTTACTTGAGTTCTCTAGGAAAAATATATATTTCTGGAAAACTATTTCATAGCATATCTATTTTCAGCCCTCTAAATCCTATAGAATTTTGCCAGTTTATATTTACTCTTTGATATGTCTAAAAATGTGTACCATTCCTCTGTAGTGCTGAAGTTTTTAAAGCTCAGAGCAGTTAGAGTAATTTTGCTATTCTGATGGGCTGAAAACCATAGGAAGGTTTTAGAAGTATTTCCAATCAGTGATATAAACTAATAACATTATTACAGTGAAGAATAATGAAGGTAAATTAGTCACTGTTCTAATCAAATATTATCTCTCTCTCTCTCTCTTTTTTCCATACCTGAGATACCTTATAAAGCAGGAGCTTTAAAAGAAGTACAACTTTCAGATTCTTGATGAATTATTTTTATGTTCTTCAAAACTGCAAATCCCCTCTGAAATACCTCTTTCCCGAAAATCTCCAAGAAGGGAGAGCTCAATCTTAAACTGGCTATTCCCTGGTTAAAAAAAGAAGAATATAAAACTTCTTTTAGATAGATTGGGTAAATCATTGAGGGCAAGAACAAGGGATGGTGGAGAGGAACGTAACAAAGAAAAGAAATGTGTTAAAGATGGATAAAGGGTTAAATTCCTGCTAAGCAAATTTTATTTGTAATTACTGTTAAAAATATTTTTTTTAATCCTCATCTGAGGAGATATTTCCATTGATTTTTATGAATAGTAAAAGAAAGAGGAAAAGACAGAGATATTGATGTGAGAGAAACACATCAATTGCTTGCCTCCTGCATGAGCCCCGACCAGGGCCCTGGGCCAGGGAAAAATCTGCTCTTGACTGGAATCAACCCGCAGGCCGACGCTCTATCCACTGGGCCAAACTGGCTAGGGAAGTGGTCAGCAAACTCATTAGTCAACAGAGCGGCAAACCGCAGCTCGCGAGCCACAGTTTGCTGACCACTGGACTAGGGCTAATTACTGTTAATTTTTAAATCTGCTAACAGGAATATTTGTATTGGAATATTTATATCAAAATCATCCCCATCTTAGATTCCAGAGAAGTTCTAGGAATCATTTTTACCTTACATGGGATATAAATGTAGAGTGGACAGACAATCCCATCTATTTTTTCTTAACTGGTTTTGCTTTTTCTAATTGATTATAGCAATGTAATATGTTTAACTCTAGGAGTATCCCTTGCTTACAATACCAGATACGGAGATGCTCAATAAATATTTGTTGAATTACATTATTTATAGAAAACTAGAGGCCCAGTGCATGAATTCATGCATGGATGGCATCCTTGGCCTAGCTGGCAATCGGGGCTGATGGGGCTATCTCGCCCAGTCCCAATCGGGGCAGCCAGCTGGGAGGAGGGACCTCAGGAGGTTGACAGTCCACAGGAAGTTGGCTATGGGAGCGCACTGACCACCAGGGGACAGCTCCGGCATTGAGCATCTGCCCCCTGGTGGTCAGTGTGCGTCATAGTGACGGTCATCTGGCCATTTGGTAGTTCAGTTGCTTAGGCTTTTTATATGCAGATTACTCAGAGATAAACACTGTTCATGATTTAATATCATTTATTTTAGACTCCTCCCCCCCCAAAAAAATGTTTTTAAACCACTGTGTTTCTAAACTAGCTTTTATACATTGGGATCATGATGTACCTCTTGTTTCTAGTTAATTGGAATGAACAGCATTTTCCCTGGCTATTAAATATTCTTCAAAAATGCCATTTTTAAAAGATCCACTGAACAAGCTCTCATTTAGTTAATCATTTTAAGTTTCATATTTGTTGTTCCCAATTTGAACATTTTTTTTGAATTATAAATGTTATCATTTGTATAGAAATTTTGTCATGTATCTTAGCACGTGGGTTCCTTTGGATGCTCACTAAATTGGGTTCTCTGTAGTGAATACCTCTTTTACATATCCCTTTCTCTCCCCCCAGGCAGAACTCACAATTTTTTTAAAAATAAATATTTATTGTTCAGGTAATTACATTTGTTTCTCCTTTTTCCCCCCATAGTTCCCCTCTAACCGGCTCCCACTCCTTCCTCTACCCTTACTTCCCCCTGCATTGTCCTCATCCATAGGTGTATGATTTTTGTCCAGTCTCTCCCTGCACTCCCCTCACCTCTTCCCCCACTGAGAATTGTCAGTCCACTCCCTTTCTGTGCTCCTGATTCACCAGTTTATTCTGTTCATCAGACTTTTAATTCACTTAATTTTTAGATTCACTTGTTGATAGATAAGTATCTGTTGTTCATAATTTTTATCTTTACCTTTTTTTTCTTCCTCTTCTTAAAGAGTATCTTTCAGCATTTCATATAATACTGATTTGGTGTTGATGAACTCCTTTAGCTTTTTCTTATCTGTGAAGCTCTTTATCTGCTCTTTAATTCTGAGTAGAGTATTCTTGGTTATAGGTTCTTGCTATTCATCACTTTGAATATTTCTTCCCACTCCAGTCTGGCCTGCATAGTTTCTCTTGAGAATCAGCTGACAATTGTATGGGTGCTCCCTTGTAGGTAATTCACTGTTTTTCTCTTGCTGCTTTTAATATTCTCTCTTTGTCTTTTGCTCTTGGTATTTTAATTATGATGTGTCTTAGTGTAGTCCTCTTTGGATTCCTTTTATATGGAGTTCTGAGTGCTTCCTGGACTTGTAAGTCTATTTCTTTTACCAGATGTGGGAAGTTTTCAGTCATTATTTCTTCAAATAGGTTTTCAATATCTTGCTCTCTCTCTCCTTCTGGCACCCCCATAATTCTGATGTTGGTATGCTTGAAATTGTCCCAGAGGCTCCTTATACTATCTTCACATTTTTGGATTATTTTTTCTTCTTGCTTTTCCAGTTGAGTGTTTTCTGCTTCTTTGTATTTCAAATCTTTGACTTGATTCTTGCCTTTCTCTAGTCTGCTGTTAGGTCTCTGTATAATATTTTTTATTTCAGTCAGTATATGTTTAATTTCTATTTGGTCCTTTTTCATCTCCTCTTGGGTCTCACTAAATTTATCCATCTTTTCTAGGAAATTCTTGAAAAATCTTATAACTGTGGTTTTGAACTCTATATCCAGTCATTTCTTTTCTTCTATTTCAGTGGTTCTCAACCAGTAGGTAGCAGGGTCGCCTAAGACCATTGGCAAACACAGATATTTACATTCCGATTCATTAACAGTAGCAAAATTACAGTTATGAAGTAGTAATGAAAATAATTTTATGGTTGGGGGTCCCCACAACATGAGGAACTGTATCAAAGGGTCGTGGCATTAGAAAGGTTGAGAACCACTGCTCTATTTCTTTCGTTTGTGATCTATTCCTTTGTCTCTGCATTTTCACTATGCCAGGAGAACTTCTCCGGTGGAATCAGCCTTCTGATACAAGACTTGCAAAACTTCAAAAGCCTCTCTGTTGAGCTTGGATGGGGTAGAGTCTCAGGGCTTAGAGGACCACTTTGGCTTCCAGTCAGCCCCGCCCTACACAGCCCCTAGGTCTCAAGTATCTCTCCATAATCGCTGGAGCTGTCTCTGTGTCCACGCGCATGCGTGCCTCTAGACCACTACCTTTCCGGCTCTCCTGTGCTCCAGGACCCATATGAGTTTGGGTCCCCAGGGTCTCGCCCATAACTGGGGTTCAGTGCAGTTAGAAGTGACGCAGTTGGGAGGCTTTGTCTTCCTCCCACTAGAGAAAGCAGCAGCACAATCAGCAGTCCATCTTCTGCGCGCAGTGCTGTGCGCACCCCCAGACCTCTGCCCTTTTGCAGCTTCCCTAAATTTCCATGTACTCCTCCCTTTTCACGGTCCAGACTCCCCCTGTATGAGTCTCGCCTGGAACTGGGATTCAGTGTCATAGGATAAGGCATTCAGTGCAATAGGGAGTCTCCTTCTCCCTCCTGCCAAGAGGAAGCCAGCCAGGCACTCTGGCGCCCACTCTCTCCACACGCGTCTCCATACCTCAGCTTTTTGCAGCTCCTCTGAGTCTCCGTGAGTCCCTTTCTTTCCTTCTAGTTGTAGAATTTCCACTCAGCCTACTTTCCTGTAGTTCTAGATGATGTCCGTTCTGTCTTTTAGTTGTAGTTTTGAAATTGTTGTGAGAGGCAGCAGTGTTGGTGTTTACCTATGCTGCCATCTTGGTTTCTCCAGAATTCACAATTTTTGAATTGTCTTAGGCATTTTGAAACATATTCCAGGATTCTAGTCAAATAAAGACAAAACTTGATATATCACAACACTTCTGAAAGCATTCCTTTCTTTAAGAAATATTGAGTATCAACTCTGTTGAGTATGAGGATGCAAACATGACAGTACATTGGCAGCAAGGAATATATAATTTAGCCAGGAAAAAAGACTTGTAAACACTCACAATTCGGTAAGTGCCGTAGTAGAAGATAAATAGAAGAGATGTCCAATTCTGTCTTTATTGGGGGATAAGAGAAGGGATGAGAGGAGAAAGAACTGTTAAGTGAGCCAGGGAGGATTAACAGAGGAAGGGTATTAACTGGATGTTAAACGCATACAGGGCTGTCTGGCCAGTGTGGCTTTATGGTTGAGCATCAACCTATGAACCAGATCACAGTTCGATTCCTGGTCAAGGCACATGTAGGCTCAACCTCTATGGGCGGTATGCAGGAAGCATCTGATTAATGATTCTCTCTTATCATGGTTGTTCCTATCTCTCTCTACTGCTCCCTTCCTCTCTGAAATCAATAAAAATATATTTTTAAATAATGCAGGGTGATTTCCAGATGGACAAGATGGGAAAGATATTGTAGGCTGCGGGAATAGTGTGCAAACACCTGGTGGCTTAAGCAACCAGGATGCATTTTGAAGGATCTGCACCTGTATTCTAAGGTTGGTGTGACCAAACCTGGTAGAGATTTTATAGATGTAGACCACAGCCTTTTTTCTGATAGAAAAGGACCAGATAATGGACCTTGTGTGTCATGTCGAAGGATTTGGATTTCTTCCTGTAAACTGAAGGAATACTTTAGGAGGAATCTTCTATGATGTAGAGCAGTGGTTCTCAACCTGTGGGTCACGACGCCTTTGGGGGTCGAACGACACTTTCACAGGGGGTCGCCTAAGACCTTCGGAAAACACAGGTATTTACATTAGAATTCATAACAATAGCAAAATTACAGTTATGAAGTATGGTTGGGGATCACAACATGAGGAACTGTATTAAAGGGTTGTGGCATTAGAAAGGTTGAGAACCACTGATGTAGAGGATGGATTAGACAAAGTTGCTGGAAGTATAAGGACCAATCACTGAGTAATCCAGATAAAAATTTATGTAAGCATACATTTAGGCACTGGTATTAGAAACAAAAGGAAAGGATGGGTTTGAGTCATCTTTAGAAGATGATCAAAATTCCCTGGTAATTGATAGTGAAAAAACAGTCATTAAGGGCATTTAGAATTTCTGGCTTGGGTGACTACATTAGTGCCATCAACAGAATTAGGAAATACCAAATTTATGTGGTCTGGATCTTGTTTTTAGTTTTGGACGTGGGCCATTGCATGGATGGACATGTCTAATAAATGGTGAGAAATGCAGCTCTGGCTTTCAGACATCTGGACTGGGGATACAGGTTTGGAAGTTATCAGGTAGGTTGTATCTGTGAAGTATAGGTGAGGTCACCCAGGAGAATTTATAGGAGAGTTGAGGAAAGGCTGTAGTGTTAAAGTGGCAGAAGAAAATAATGTATATTGAAAGTATCTGAGAAGAAACAAAGAGATATAAGGAAATCATTTTCATAGATATCAAGAGTTTCAAGAGCCCATTTATATCATCTGAACCCATTCCTATTGCCTTCCATTCTTCGGCAGGCAAATATTGATTTCTCAAAAAATATAAATCTGAGGTTTTGTGTCATTCCTCCTTTTCCATAGAATAAAGTCTTAGACTAATATGCCTTTAAGGTCCTGCCTATACCAAAAGCCTTGCCATTCTAAACTTCTTTCAGCTCCTTATGTGCACTGTATTCTCTGTCCTTCCTTCAGGTTTTTGCAGGTACCATTTCCTTTTCCTTATAACTCTCTTCTTCTCGTTCATCTGTTTATCTTCTACTCTGGGTTTCCTTTTATACATTGTACTTTTAGAAAGGCCTTTTCTGTCTCTTCCAGGTCATATCTATCTGCTGTGTAATTTCTTGCCATAATATTCATCATTTGTCACTCATAATTGTTGCTGACAGTCTTCCTGCTCTACTCAGAGAGAGTGCATGAGAACAGGGACCTTGTGTTTACCACTGAATCAGGTAGCCTACATAGTGCATAGAATATAGTATGTGTTCAATAAATGTTTTGAAGGAGTGAGCCACAGAGTGGTCATGAAAGTAAGAAGTTTGAAAGGGTTAAGATAAAAAAAAATTGAGATGTGAATGGTAAATAAGGAACTAGAGGGAATGTAGATCACTCCTTGATGCAGTTTAGCTATGAAGAGAAAAAGAAACACACAATGTTGGTCCCTCCTTCCCCACCCCCCCGCCCTGCCACAGTTTCTGGTTTTTTTCATTTCATTGACACTGATTACAGCTTTCAGTTGTTATCCTTTAAATTTTGTTTTATCACCCAAGTGAGCAGAAGTATTGCTGAGTTTACAGAAGGAAATCAGACAATTTGGGAATTTAGAAAGGAGATTAAAGGCAAAAGCTTAGGATGGGGTTGTTAGGAACCTCTCTGATGTAGAGACTTAATTGATTTCCAGCCCCAGTTATTCCCCTGTCAGTTTGATTAGGATGAGGTACATTGATAAATAGAGAGCTGAGATGCAACAAGGGTGGGTGACAGGATGAAAAGAAGTATTTAACATTTAATTAATATTTATAGAGGGTCTCTTAAGTGGTAGACGCTAGACACTGTTCTGGATGAACAAAGTAGAGAAAGATTCTTACTATTAAGAATCTGGGAGGAGAAAAGCAATAAGCAATAAACATAAGTTGTATGATATGTTAGCAGGTGATTAATGATATGGAAAGAAGAAAAAGTTGAACCAATATATTACTTCTTACACACATGCACCCCTTTTTTAGGTGCCCTGTGCCTTCTTGCCCTCTTTTTTAACCCTTTTTCTTACCCATATTGGGATGAGCCAATGAGAGCATGACTTAATGTATTTTAATAGACATAATTTTTGATAAATTAGTAACAATTTTTACATTTTAAGTTTTTTTGCTTCTATCTTAATGGTAATAGACAGTGGAGATGCATGGGTCCCTTACCATTCCCCCTCCAACCCCACCCCCAGGAGTAATTTTCTATTCTTTCTGAAATAGCATTGATCCATGAGTAGGACGCCTTCCTATTTTGCCTCTCTTCCTTGCTTTAGCACAGGTAGCCTTCTAAGTAATGTGTTCATTTTAGAAAAATTTGATATGTGAATAAATGAAAAATTACCTCTATCTCTTGTGCCATAGTATAAGCATTGTTGTATACATCTTTCTAGATTTTTAAAAACGCATATTAAGGATATATACAGCTCAGCCAGGTGTGGCTCAGTGATTGAACATCTGTCTATGAACCAGAAGGTCAGGGTTCAATTCCTGGTCAGGTCATATGCTCCGGTTGCAGGCTCAATTCCAGTGTGGGGCGAGCAGGAGACAGCTGATCAATGATTCTTACTCATCATTAATGTATCTCTCTCTCCCCATTCCTCTCTGAAACCAATAAAAAATATATTTTTAAAAATAATGTTAACTGGTTTTAATTTCCAATAACACAAATCTAACTATAGCTTTTCCATTAGGTTTGACTTTTCCATTCTTCAACTCTTCATAAAAACTATTTTGCTCCTCTGTTTTCAAACCTCCAATAATTCCTCAGCCTCTTTTATTCCCTCCTCTCTAACCTATCCTGACTGATGATGATAGAATTTCACATTTTCTTTATCTAATATTCTTTAACAACAAATCTCATTTCAGTGAGTTCCAAATTCCTAAATCCATGGAAACCTGTCAGGTATCTCAACCTTAGTATGTCTAACACAGAACACTCAGTGATAACCTGCTCCACAAAGCCATTCATTCCACCACCTTCCCAATCTAAATAAAACTTATGGCATCCACCCAGTTGCTTAAGTCCAAAACCCAAGGTCATTAGTTTTTATAGAATTAGTGAATAATTGGCTTAATCAGATTAGGATTTTGCCAGGTTATTATGATAGAGGGAAAGAAGGGTAAGAAAATTAAGGATGTTTCAAGAGAGATTATAAATAGCATGATGGATCATGGAACCCTTACAAGTAAGCAAGAGTGTGAGGAATTGAGAGGTAATTGGTTGTCATAGGAGAATGCATTGGGTTCATGAGGAAGAATTGCTGGAATGGGAAGACTAGAGTATAAGTGAGCTAAAAGAATAGACGGTTATGATCAGGAAATACAGTGTTTGAAATCAAGATTCAGATAGGGATGTCAAGGAGTGAGAAATCAGAGAGGAGATCTGGATGTTGAAGTTTGTAAGAATGGTGGAAAGAGAGAGGTGGAGAGGAAGACTATGAGCCAGAGGCCATAAAGTCTTAATATGAACAAGGAGCTATGACCAGGTTAGTAGATGATAGCTACAAGAGGATGGTGGTTGATAGCCTGCGACTTTCACAGTCTGGGAGCCCTCAGGGTATATCCAATTGACAGCTTAGAGCAGCTTGCCCGCCATCAGCCTGGCTTGTGGCTGAGTAGCTCTCCCCCTGTGGGAGCCCACTGACCATCAGAGGGCAGCTCCTCTGTTGAGTGTCTGCCCCTTGGTGGTCAGTGCATGTCAGAGCAACCGGTCCTTCCATTGATTGGTTGATTGGCATATTACCCTCTTATTATATAGGATATAATAGGATAGGATAAGATAGGATAGGACAGGACAGGACAGGACAGGACACGACAGTGGTCGGCAAACTAATTAGTCAACAGAGCCGCAGTTTGCCGACCACTGGGACAGGATAGGATGGGATAGGATGTTCCCTAATACAAGACAGTTTTACTTTTTTGAAATGCCCATGCTTTTTTCTTTCTTACCTGGAATTCTGCCACAGTCCCTTATCCCACACACTCTCCCCAGGAAAGTCTCATTAAGTCTCAGCTTAGGTTTACTTCTTCCTGGAAGCTTTCTGCAGTCAACTTTGACTGGGCTCAGAATCATACTAGGTTGTCTTATATCATCTTGGAACATTTCTCACACTTTATTGTATTTATTTACTTTCTATTTTTATTTTTTAAACATATCTTATTGATTTTTTACAGATAGGAGGGGAAAGAGTTAGAAACATTGATGAGAAAGAAACATGGATCAGCTGCCTCCAGCACACCCCCTACTGGGGATGTGCCCGCAACCAAGGTACATGCTCTTGACTGGAATTGAACCTGAGACCCTTTAGTCCACAGGCCAATGCTCTATCCCCTGAGCCAAACCGGTCAGGCCACTTTATTGTATTTACTATTCACTTCTCTGTCTCTCCAAGTGATAAAGGTTCCCTGAAGACAAGAACTATTTTATTTCATTACATGCCCAGTATCAACAACAGTGCCTGGCACATAGTACAGTGGTACCTCGAGATACGAGTGCCCTAACATACAAGATTTTTGAGATATGAGCCGTCGAGCGAGCAATTTTTGCTTTGAAATACGAGCAACATTTGAGATAGGAGTAATTGTGCGGATCGGCCGGCTGCACACGACCCACCAGTTTACCACAACTCAAGCGTCTCATAGTTTCCCACTCCTCAAGATTACGGAACGAATTAAACTCGTATCTTGAGGTACCATTGTACCATATTTTCTGGCAATTAAGACAACTTTTTAACCCAGGAAAATCTTCTCAAAAGTCAGGGGTTGTCTTATACACTGGATATCATCTTATAAGGCGGGTATATCCCAAACTCTATATTTTAACTGGAAAAGTTGGGGGTCATCTTATATGCTCAGTCGTCTTATATGCTGAAAAATACGGTAAGTATCCTATCTAATAAAAGAGAAACATGCAAATTGATCATATCTTCACTATGCCCATAAGCCACAGCCAATCAGGAGTGACTATGCAAATTAACCCAACAAATATGGCAGCGGCCACAAAGTTGGAGGGAGCAGGATGCTTGAGGTGCCCCTGGTAATGGAGGAAGCTTTCAGCCCACTCTGGCCTTCACTCAAGGATACAAGGTTTCAATTATAGAAGATAAATAAATCCCAACAAAAATGGTGGCAACCACGAAGCTGGAGCCAGCCAGAGGCTTGGGTTGCCCCTGGCGATGAAGAAAACCAAGCTTTCCGTCCATCCTGGCCTGCCCTGGCCTTCACTCAAGGCTACAAAGTTTCAATTATAGAAGATAAATAAATCCCAAATACCAAGGCCTCCACTTGGGTTGCTGGGTGGCATGGCTGGCCTGCAAACCACCACAGGCCTCTTGCCCAGGCCGCCACCCACCTCAAGGGAACCCCTACCCTGATCTGGGACATCCTTCAGGGCAAATCAGCCGACCCCCACCAGTGCACCAAGCCTCTATCCTATCTAATAAAAGAGTAATACACAAGTTGACCATCACTCCAACACACAAAATGACTGCCCCCATGTGGTCAAAGTTGGCACAAGATGGCCGCCACAAGATGGCCTGCAAGGGAGGGCAGTTAGGGGCAATCAAGCCTGCAGGGAAGGGCGGTAAGGGATGACCAGGCTGGCAGAGGAGAGAAATTGGGGGCGACAGGGCCTGAAGGGAAGGGCATTTGAGGGTGGGGGGGGGACACCCAGGCCTGCAGGGGAGAGCAGTTGGGAGGACCAGGCCTGCAGGAGAGGGCAGTTAGGAGTGACCATGCCTGTAGGGGAAGACAATTAGCGGTGACCAGGCTGGCAGGGGAGGGCAGTTAGGGGCAATCAGGCTGGCAGGGGAGTGGTTAGGGTGTGATCAGGCTGGCAGGCAGAAGCAGTTAGGGGCAGTCAGGAAGGTAGGCAGGCAAGCAGTTGGGAGCCAGCAGTCCTGGATTGTGAGAGGGATCCCAAGTTGGAGAGGGTGCAGGCTAAACTGAGGGAAATCCCCTTGCACGAATTTCGTGCACTGGGCCTCTAGTTCAGTAATATTTATTGAATGAATGAACCAGTCAAAAACAATGTTCCATAAAGAAATCAGGTATAGAGATTTTACAGCTTATGAAATAATCGACTGTGTTCTTGTTTTATGGACAAACAAGCTACTTTGCATTCCTTCAAACCTTATATGTGCTGTATTGCCACTTTTGTATTGAAGTTCATATTCTTTAATCTGGGATGTATAATTCTGACTCTGAGTAGTGGTCATTAGCCACTAGAGATTTCTTATTAAATATTGAGACATCTGGATTTTCTCTTGTTATGTTAAAGACTATTTTTAGTGGAATGGGGCATATTTAAAACTGATGCCCCTGTTGGTTTGGAGGGAAGGGTGCATATTTAAAACTGATGTCCCTGGTTGGCTTTCTGGAAAAGTTTTGTGACTCTAAAATTATGCTAAGAGAAAGTTAACAGAGGGTAGGCAAAGGGGCCTCATGTGAACAACAGTAAAATGGAATATAAGAGTTGAAGGGAGGGCAGAGGGAGAAAGTAAGAAGAGGAAGTGGGAGAGGAGGAAATGGGGGAAGAGAGGGAGCAGGTAGGGAAAGGAAGAGAAAAACAAACATTAAGTGGGAGATACAAACATCCATTGGTTGCCTTCCTTACCCAGATGGGTTGGGGAGAATCAAACTCACAACCCAGGTATGTGCCTTGACCTGGGATCAGTGTGTCTTGATCTGCAATCAAACTGGCAACCTTTCAGTGCACAGGACAGTCCTAACACCATGGAACCAAATTGGCCATGGCACAGGTTTCATTTTTTTGTCCTAGTTTTGAAAAATTGCCCTGAATGTTGTGGCTCAGTTGCTTGGGCATCATCCCACTCACCAAAAGATCACCAGTTCATTTCCCATCCAGGCACATGCCCTGGTTGTAGGACTCATGCAGGAGGTAGCTGAGGATGTTTCTCTCTCTTCCCCTCTCCTTCTTCTCCCTTTCTTTCTCTCTATGAAAAATCAGTAAAAACATTAAAAAAACAAACAATCTTCTGACTTCATGGCTACTAAGATGTAATGTGTATATCTTCTTATTCCTTGTTGAAAATTTGTAGTTAAAATGTATAAACATAAAGCTTTCCTTTACTTATTTATTGAATTAAAAATTTCACAGCATGTAGGAAAGTTCATGGCTGCTAAAATAGCAACTGAATAGTAGTGTTGAAATAGAAATGACTTAGTTAGAATGATCAGCATCTTTAATTTTTTTTCTTGGTGCTGGTGGAAATCTAAGGCTAACTTTTTACTGGGAATTTAAAAATCAAAGACAGGCGAGTTTGAGTTAAAATACTTCCACAGTAGAAAATTGACTTGAAAATGTTACTTAGGAAATTAAAGTGAACTACATTGGCAATGAGAGTAGAAACAATTAAGTGGAAAGGCTGTTTTATCAATTTATTGTGATATTGAAATGCTGTAGTATTTCTATTAGTTTCTTCTGAAATATAATGCAGGATCTTCAAATTCTTATGGTTTAAAAACAAAAATGCTTGAGACTGTCACATTTAACTTGTTGCAGGGAAATGTTGGGTTTCAAACACCAGTATTACGTCTGACTACTTTGGATTTTAGTGTGAAATTGGATATTTAGTGTTAAATACCTGAAAGATCTCTTTAGTACATTGATCTGAAAAGTCTCTAGAATATCTTTTTTCTGAAAGCCTCTTTGCCTTTCATTATAAAAGAGCCTGGTACTGCTTTCTTTTTTAAAAATGCAGCTGGAAAATTACAGAGTAAAAACATGTGCTCATCAGTTGTTCACTTGGAGAGAACAGAAATATGTTTTCAAAGTGGAGACTAACATTTTTATATTCTATCAATGAGAATTAGGGTTATGGGATTTTCTTTACTTTTACTTTACATATATTTAAAAACCTCTGCATGGTGTAGCTGAATTTTATTTTTTATTACATTTTATTGGGGTGATATTGCTCAACATGAACATAGAGATTTCATGTGTGGATTTCTAAGTTACAAAATTTGTATATAGCACTAATATCCAAAGTCAAATATTCTGTTACCTTATATTAGGACCCCCTTTTCTCCCCACCCCCTTCTCTCTGCAACCACCACACTGCTGTTTGTGTTCATAAGTTTCAGTTTTATATCCCACATATGAGTGGAATCATATGGTTCTTAGCTTTTTCTGTCTGACTTATTTTACTTAGCATAATGTTCTCAAGGTCCATACATTTTGTTGCAAATGGCACCATTTCATCCTTTCTTATGGCTGAGTAGTATTCTATTGTGTATGTGTACCACATCTTCTTTATCCAGTCCTCTATTGCAGGACACTTTGGTTGTTTCCATGTCTTGGCCACCATGAATAAGGCTGCAATGAACATAGGAGTGCATATATCTTTGAGAATACATGACTTTTTTAGTGTTTTTTTTGTTTGTTTTTGTGGGGTTTTTTTGGTATATACCCAGGAGTGGGGTTGCTGGGTCATATGGTAGCTCAATTCTTAATTTTTTGAGGAGTCACCAGACTGCTTTCCGTACTGGTTTGTACCAGTATACATTCCCACTAGCAATGAATGAGGGTTCCCTTTTTTCCACAACCTGTCCATCACTTGTTGTTGCTTGTCTTGTTGATAATGGCAACTCCTAATAGGTGTAAGGTGGTATCTCATTGTAGTTTTAATTTGCATTTCTCTAATTGCTAGTGAAGTTAAACATCTTTTCATATATCTACTAGAGGCCTGGTGCATGAAAATTCATGCACTGGAATGGGGGGGGTTCCCCCTCACCCGGGCCTGCCCCCTCTCACAGTCCAGGAGCCCTCGGGCAGGAGACATCTGGCAATCAGGGAAAGGCAACTCCCCATCACACCTCTGCTGCTGCCACTGCTGGCAGAGCAAGGCTCGGCCGGCCATGGTTACCTGAGCCTCAAGCCGGCCTGGGAGGCTGGGGGGCTCAAGGGACTGGGGGACACGGGAGGCAGGCACGTGGAACAGCTTGCCATGTGCCTGCTGCCTCAGTGGGGCTGAAGGGACTGGGTGCCGTCATCATGTGGCTGTTGGTGCTGCCATCTTTGAGGGCAGGGCAGTCAATTAGCATATTTCCTCCTTATTGGCTGTGGGCACTGCCATTATTGTGACAGCATGAGGGTCAGTTAGCATATTCCCTCTTTATTAGATAGGATTGGCTGTTTGTATGTCTTCTTGGGAAAGGTGTCTTTCCATTTTTTATTTATTTATTTATTTTTTTTTTACAGAGAGGAAGGGTGAGGGAGAGACAGTTAGAAACATCAATGAGAGAGAAACATCGATCAGCTGCCTCCTGCACCCCCACCCCCTCCCACCCCCCTGCCACTGGGGAGGTGCCTGCAACCAAGGTACGTGCCCTTGACTGGAATCCAACCCGGGACTTTTCAGTCCGCAGGCTGATGCTCTATCCACTGAGCCAAACCTGTTTCGACTTATGCCCATTTTTTTATTGGGTTGTTTGGTGTTGAGTTTTATGAGTTCTTTATATATTTTGGTAATTAAACCTTTGTTTACAAGTATCATCTATCATCTGGGTGGCTGCCCGTTTGTTTTGTTATTCTTTTCTTTTGTTGTGCAGAAGCTCTTCAGTTTGAAATAGGTTCCAGTAATTTATTTTGTTTACCATTACCTCCCTTGCCTTTGGGGTCAAATCCATAAAATGTTCTCTACACTCAGGTCCATAAGTTTGGTACCTATATTTTCTTCTATGTAACTTATAGTTTTGAGTCTTATATTTAGGTCTTTAATCCATATTGAATTAATTTTTATACATGGAGACAAACTGTAATCCAGTTTAATTTGTTTGCATGTGGCTTTCCAGTTTTTCCAGCACCATTAATTGAAGAGACTATCTACCGTCTTGACTTTATATGGTTCTGTGATTGTTGTTCAAATCCTCCAATGGTATGTTTCTTTCTGAACCCATCAGAAACTCTAAAAAATAAATAAGTAATGGTGTCTTTGGTCCTTGCAACACTTTAGTTCAAATACATTGAAACAGTGTATTTATGTTGACTCAAATGAGTCTGAAAGTATATACTTAAAATAGTTGAATATGTGTTATTTTAAAAATAATTAATAGACTTAATTTTTAGTACAGTATTAGATTTACAGAATAATTGAGCAAAGAGTACATAGCGTTATATTCATCCACACCTCCCCCACCCACCCACATACAGCTTCTCCTTTTATTAATATCTTGTATGAGTGCTACATTTATTACAATTATTGAGCCAATATTGATATTATGATTATAATCCATAGTTTACATTAAGGATCACTCTTTGTGATGTACAGTTCTATGGATTTTGACAGAGACATAATGACATGTATCCACCATTAAGTTTCATACAGAATAGTTTAACCATGCTAAAAATTCTCTGTGTTTCACCTGTTCATCACTCTCCACCAAAATTCCTGGCAACCATTGTTCATTTTACTCTTTCTACAGTTATGTCTTTTCCAGAATGTCATATAGTTGGAATCATACTGTGTGGCCTTTTTAGACTGGCTGCTTTAATTTAACAGTATGCATTTAAGTTTCCTCCATATCTTTTATGGTTTGATGGCTCAGTTATTTTTATTACTGTAATATTTCAATGTATAGATGTACCGCTTATCCATTTACCTATTGAAAGACATCTTGATTGCTCCAGTTTTGGCAAGTATGGATAAAGCCTGCTATAAACATTCTTGTGCACGTTTTTGTATGGACATAAGTCTTTAACTTAATTGGGTAAAATGCCTAGAAGTGGGGAATTGCTGCATCATATGGTAACACTAGCTTTGTAAGAAGCTATCAAACTATCAGTATATGTGTTTTTAAGAATTAATCTAAGTTTGTAAATTATTCATAGGAGTTAACTCAGGGGGATAAGATTAGGAGAGAGTGGGATTATCTTTTACTTATATTATTTGAATTTTTAAAAACAATGTTAAGAAGTATTTTTTTACGAGTACATTTTTTCTCCAAATGCTTCATTAAATTATTAGTAATAAAAATTGATAATAAATCAATATAAATGAAACTAGTAGACAATTTAAAACAGTATATGATCAGTTTCATAACACTTCTAAGTTGTAGAGGATTTTAATATTTTATTCTTATTTTTTAAGTTAAAGGAATAATAACCTTCCTACAATCATAATTGTCCATTCAACAAATTTATAGAGCATCTACCTCAGAGACCTTCAAAGAATCATGGGGAAGACCTGGGTGGGAGAGGGTTGCCAGGTGGGGAACAAGGAGTCAATGGGGAAATAAGAGGGATATCTGTAATACTTTCAACAGTAAAGATTGTTTTAAAAAAGAATTATGCCTAGAGTTAAGAAGAGAGCACACTTAATCTAGCCTTGGGATAGATATTAGGCAAGACTCCTTAGAAGAGGTGATACCTAAATTCTTAAGGATAATTTAG
The DNA here is from genome assembly GCA_011751065.1 of Lasiurus cinereus. Classification (NCBI taxonomy): domain Eukaryota; kingdom Metazoa; phylum Chordata; class Mammalia; order Chiroptera; family Vespertilionidae; genus Lasiurus; species Lasiurus cinereus. The sequence continues at coordinate 32,228,502 of JAAGEH010000076.1, forward strand.
ATCAGTGGTCAGTTCGCTCTGTTGTCTAATGAGTTTGCAGACCACTGGGATAGACACTTAATCACAAGGAACAACAACAGCCTGTAATTATTGGAATTGAGAGTCTAGGACCTAGATTCTAGATTAACTGGGCTAAAGGGTCAGGGAAGAGGTCAGGGGAAGTGAATATATCAAAATGAGGACAGTGTTTTCAATACAGGTCATTTGCTTCTGATTAATCTGATTAAAACTGGAGTTAATTGTTCCAAACTCTCAGAGAAGCTTATTAGATCTTTTCATGTTATTAGCACTTGTTTGATAATCTATAATTAAAAAGTATAGACTCATATTTTTTTTTTTTTTGTATCCAGTGGCAGGCAAAGTAAATTGCTCGAATGCCTGTTTTGCGTAGAAAACTATTAAATTGCATTTCCACATATGGGGTGCCCTAGGTGCAGTGAAAACGAGCACCCATCTTAGTGATGACAGTATAATGGTGCAACCCTTTTAAGCTACTAGTATTTAGGCAGTATGTGTCAATGGCCTTTTATATGTTCATATTCATACCCTTTGATCTAATAATTTCATACTTTAGAATATAAAAAAAATAATTTTTTAAAAATGAAAAGATTGCCAAAGCCAGTTTGGTTCAGTGGATAGAGCGTCAGCCTGTGGACTGAAGGGTCCCGGGTTTGATTCCGGTGAAGGGCACGTACCTTGGTTGTGGGCACATCCCCAGTAGGGGATGTGCAGGAGACAGCTGATCGATGTTTCTCACTCATCGATGTTTCTGGTTCTCTTATCTCTCTCTCTTCCTCTCTATAAAAAATCAATAAAATATATTTAAAAAAATGAAAAGACTGTAACATCCTTTATGTCTAGCAATAAAGGAAAACAATTATATGGGTTATTATATAGCCATTTGCAATTATATATAGCATGGAGAAAGTACATACCTTTAAAAATAATAAAAATTTATGTTTTTAATAGAACTTGACAGGTTTAATATCCAAGGTGGGTGAAAATATACATTCACATAATTTATTTTAGAGCATTATGGCAATATTATCCCTTTTAAATCCACATACCTATTTATCTAACAATTATTCTTATACTAATAACTTACTATATGCTAAAGTATATACAGTGATAATTATTAAAGCACTAATTATAGTAGGTCTGTCTAATATTTTAAGTAGTAAATAGTTTTTCTTCTAGGAATTTCTCTGAAGAAAATAAAGCTGTGGATAGGTAAAAATCTAAGATATATTTATCCCTCTGTTTATAACTAAAAGATAATATTAAAATCCTAAATGTCCAAAAATAACATATTAATCTGAATATATAAAAATTGTGGGTTGTAACGGCCAGTAATGACAAAGACTCGACCAACCAGAAGTCAGTCCTGCAGTTGAAATTGTGGTGTCCCAGCACTGACTGCTGAGGGGGCTGTGAATCAGGACCAGAGAGAGGCCTGAAGAGAGAAGCAGGGACTGATCTGTTGCCTCTGGCTGCTGTTTGATCAGCACTTGCTTCTCTCTTTCTCTCCTAGTCTGGGCAGTAGCCATGCCTCCATTTCTCTCCAGGCCTTCACCAGGGTTGCTGATCAGCTTCACCTTTCTGATCAGGCTCCATTGATAGTCCCAGAGATACTGACTGGCATAGAAACCAACCAATCAGAACCAAATGTGGGTGCTATGAAGAACCATTGGCTAGGGGACAGAGCTTTTGAGGTTGATTGGCAAAGGAACCTACCAGTAAGAACCAAATCTGGGTGCTGTGGTGAGCCAGTGGCTGCCTAGGAGGCAGAGATTCTAATGTTGACTGGCATAGAAATTGACCAATCAGAATCAAATCTGGGTGCTGTGGGGAACCAATGGCTGCCTAGGAGATGGAGCTTTTGATGCTGATTTGTATAGAAACCGGCCAATTAGAACCAAATTGGCCAGCAGAGGAGGGCAGTTGGGGACAAGATCAGGCCTGCAGGAAAGGGTAATTGGGGATGAGATCAGGTTGGCAGGGGAAGGCTGTTGGGGGCACCCAGGCCAGGAGGGGAGGGCATTTGGGGGTGAGATCAGGCCAGCAGGGGAGGGCAGTTGGGGACAACCAGGTTGGCAGGGGAGAGCAGTTGGGGGCAACCAGACCGGCAGGGAAGGGCAGTTAGGGGTGATCAGGCTGGCAGGCAGAGGCAATTAGGGGCAATCAGGCAGGCAGGCAGGTGAGCAGTTAGGAGCCAATGGTCCCAGATTGTGAGAGAGATGTCCAACTGCTGGTTTAAGGCCCAATCCCTGGCAATCACACATCTTCCAAGGGATCCCCAATTGGAAAGGGTGCAGGCTGGGCTGAGGGAACCTCCCACTTCATGCACAAATATCGTGCACTGGGCCTCTAGTTAAATTATATGTTCCATTAATGGAAAATTAAGCAGCATTGCAAAGCATGTTATAGAAGATTGTAATGACATCATTGTCTTCTACAACACATACACAGCATGTACACATGCACATATGCATGCACACACAGACCAGAAGAAAAAACACATACACTGCCGAAACTGGTTTGGCTCAGTGGATAGAGCGTCTGTCTGCGGACTGGGGGGGTCCCGGGTTGGATTCCGGTCAAGGGCATGTACATTGGTTGTGGGCACATCCCCACAACCAATGCAGGAGGCGGCTGATCGATGTCTCTCATCGATGTTTCTGGCTTTCTATCCCTTTCCCTTCCTCTCTATGAAAAATCAATAAAAATATATTAAAAAAAAAAAAGTAACACATACACTAAGTGTTAACTTTTAAACTTTTTCCCTCCAGATTGTAAGATATAGATGAGTTGTGTTTGTTTTTTAATCCTCCCCTGAGGATATGTTTTTATTGACTTGGGGGGGTGGGGAGGAGAGAGAAAGAGTAAGAAACATCCATCAATTGCCTCCTGTATACACCCATCCTGGGAACAAACCCACAATCTAGTATGTGCCTTGACCAGAAATCAACCTGCAACCTTTTGGTATACAGGGTGATGCTCCAACCAACTTAGCCATCCTGCTAAGGATTTATTTTTATTTTCTTTTAATGATGTATGACTATCAAATACATAACAAGCATGAGTATTTTTACTTGCTTTTCTTTTTTTAAGTTAACTTCAAGAATTTTTTTAAAATATCTTTTTATTGATTTCAGAGAAGAAGGGAGAGGAAGAGTGAGATAGACATCAATGATGAGAGAAAATCATTGATTGGCTGCCTTTTGTACTCCCTTCTGGAGATCATGCATATGCCCGGACTGGGAACCAAACTTTTCTGGTTCATAGTTCAACACTCAATCACTGGGACTTGCCCCAGGGGACTAAGTTAAATTTATTGAAGTAACTTTTGTTACTAGTGTTGGGATTCTTGGGTTCTCCACAATAGAAATCGAGAAGAAACCTCAGAGAATTTTCCAGACATATTTTAATAAGCTTATGCTGGAGCACAAGAGAGTCAGCACTGAGGAAAAGAAAGGTCCTCTGAACTGGCTTAGGGGCCGGCTCTGCTTAGCTGTTTTGTAAGTTTGGGGAGCAAAGCAGACTTGTGTGAAAAGGTGGACTTTTCAAAAAAGCGGTCTTGGGAATTTTCTGTGTCAAGGTATGAAAAGCAAGAGTTGAGAAGGGGTAATAAGACATTTTGGTAGGGAGTGGAGGAATGGTTGCATTCTTATGGTGGGCCTATCTGTGGTTTCTTTTCTGGTCCCCAGGAAGCCTTGGAATCCCAGGAAGGGGCCATGGGTAATGCCAGCTCTGGGGGTTTTTTTTGGTGTGGTGCCCTTGGAATCCCAGGCCCAGGTCCCTATGCTCTCTCATATTGGTTAATGACAATATGTGAATTTCAGGTGTACAACATTGTAATTCAACGTCTATATACTCTATTGCATGCTCACCACCCAAAGTCCAGTTTCCTCATGAGTATTTTTTTAATTAAGAAAAATATTGGGGAAGGGGGTTGGTGAAGCAGAGGACATCTGTAATCCTTCCAACAGTAAAGATAAAAATAGAAAATAGAAAAATATTAACTCAAGTTTAAAGAAAAGACTTGGAGGAAGTACACCAACATTATAAATAGTAACTGTTTTTAAGTGGTGGGAGTAAAGGTAATATTTTGTATATTTTATTTTAATGGAAAAATTAATATACTCATAAAAATTTTGTTTTTTAGCTTGATAAGCAACAATTAACATAATACAAGTAACTTTTATATAGTTAACAAACTTTTAAAACATTTTATTTTCATTTTAGGCCAGAAATATACATACGGGAGAGTTGGCTGCAGTAAAAATTATCAAATTGGAGCCTGGTATGTATTAAAACATTCATGACAATTTTTTAACACTTTTTTGGTGCAGTTCACAAATATAAAACTTTTTTAAAAGCATTTTTCATATTTCCTTGTTTCCCTTCTTCCAAAAGAAATGTTTATATATTGTCAGGGCAATAGGAAGTCTCAAATAATGGCTGTATTAAATTGCATTGGAGGTTATTAGTTAAAGACAAGTTTGGTGTAATAGTTTTGTTGCTACATAAAAGTTCAAATGTGCACGTTCAAAAATTGGAAGACACATTGACAATGTTAAAGTAGTTTTCTTTTAAGTTATAGTGAAATAATTGAGCTTCAGTATTAACTTCTATGAGAATTTGATTACGAAAGTATTCATTGATTTGGGGGGGATATTTGGTAATACTTGGCATAATGATATTTTATGTTAGCTGTTGTCTGGCTGATTGATTTAGGTTTAATAATTCTGGCCTTAGACTAATGCTTTTTTTAAACACTTTTTTTTTTTTATCAGAAGGCTGTTTGTTTAAAACAAACTGAGTGATTTGCTTTGAAAACAAAAGTACTATATAAGACCTGAAACAATTTTATTATTTTGATATCCTCCAAGTTTTTCTTTTCTTAGTAATGCAATCTTTTAAAAAGGTATTCAATTGGTATTGTGCCCAGGTTTACCACAAAAATTAGAAAATTCAGAAACGTGTAAAGAAGAAAATAAAAATAATCCATTTGTCACCCAGAGACACTGTTATTGCCTTTTAGTGTATTTCCTTTTATTTTCCTCCTGTGTATACATGTAAATATTTTATAGAGAGCATATACTATATGTACTATATGCTATTCTTCACCTACATTACATAAAGGACATTATGTAATTTTTACATAGGTCAGTAAATATTCTTTTTAATTGAGTTATAAGTGACATACAACATTATATTAGTTTCAGGTGTACAACATGATTCAGTATTTGTCTATACTGTACTATGAAAGGATCACAGTAAGTCTAATTAGTATCTGTCACCATACACAGTTACATTTTTTTTTTCCCGTGATGAAAACTTTTAAGATTTGCTCTTTTGCCTTGGTGGTTGAGCATCAACCTATGAACCAGGAGATTGGAGATTGGAGTTTGGTTCCTGATCATGGCACATGCCCGGGTTGTGGGCTTGATCCCCAGTGGGGGCCCTGCAGGAGACAGACAGTCAGTGATTCTCTCTCACCATTGATGTTTCTGTCTCTTCTTCCTCTCCTCTCTGAAATCAATACAAATATATTATTTAAAAGTTTTACTCTTATCAACTTACAAATATCCAATACAATATTATTAACTACTAGAGGCTTGTTGCTTGAATTTGTGAATGGGTGGGATCCTAGGCCTGCCCGGCAGTTGGGGCTGATAGGGCCCATCTCACTCAGTCAGTCAGGGGTGATCATGGTGGCCGGCTGGGGGGAGGGACCATAGGAGGTTGGCCAACCACAAGAGGTTGGCTGTAGGAGCGCACTGACCACCAGGGAACAGCTCCTGCATTGAGCGTCTGCCCTCTGGTGTCAGTGTGCATCATAGCAACTGGCCATTCAGTCGTTCAGTTGCTTAGGTTTTTTATATATGTAGATTAGAGGCCCGGTGCATGAAATTTATGGACAGGGGTGTGTGTCCAGCCATTTGGTCGTTCAGTTGCTTAGGCTTTTATATATGTAGACTAGGGGCCTGGTGCACAAAATTGATGCACAGAGGTGTGTGTCCCTCAGCCCAGCCTACACCCTCTCTAAATCTGGGACCCCTCGAGGGATGTCCGACTGCCTGTTAAGGCCCGATCCCAGGCAGTCGGACATCCCTCTCACAATCCAGGACAACTGCTCACCTGCCTGCCCTCCTGATTGCCTCTAACTACTTCTGCCTGCCAGCCTGATCACCCCCTAACCACTCCTCTGCCAGCCTGATTAATGCCTAACTGCTCCCCTGCTGGTCTGATCACTCCTAACTGCCCTTCTCTGCTGGCTTGGTCACCCCTAACTGCCCTCCCCTGCTGGCCTGGTCCCACCCAACTGCCCTCCCTTGCAGGCCTGGTCCCTGCAAACTGCTCTCCCCTGCTCGTCATCTTGTGGTGGTCATCTTATGTCTACATGGGAGCAGCCATCTTTGACCACATGAGAGCAGCCATCTTGTGTGTTTGAGTGATGGTCAATTTGCATATTACTCTTTTATTAGGTAGGATAGTCACCATACTGTACATTACATCCCATTACTATTTATTTTATAGCTGGAAGTTCCTACCTTTTGTATTTCTTTACTCATTTTGCCCAACCATTCACCTCCTATCTGTTCTCTGTATCCATGAGCTTGGTTTTATGGTGTGTATTTTTTAAAAGATTTCTCATGTAAGTGAGATCTGTTATATTTATAATGCCCTCAAGACCCTTCTATATTGTCAAAATTAAAAGTTTCTAATGAGATCAGTAGTAGCTTTTTTTCCTCCAAGTTTTTTTTACTGTGGTAAAATAAACATTACATAAAATTTACCTTCTTTTTGACCAGTAGGTGAATAGCTGATGATCTGTTTGCTCTTTCATAAACCTTTTTTTTTTTTTTAATCCTCATCCAAGGATATTTTTTCCATTGACCTTTAGGGAGTGAATGGAAGGAAGGGAAGAGGGGGGAAAGGGAGAAAAACATCTATGGGAGAGAGACACATTGATTGGTTGCCTCCCACACTCCCTGACCAGAGCCAGAGATCAAACCTGCAACCGAAGTACGTGCTCCTGACTGGGAATCAAACCCAAGACCCTTAAGTCTGTGGGCCAATGCTCTAACCCAGTGGTCGGCAAACTGGCTCTTGAGCTGCGGTTTGCTGCTCTATTGACTAATGAGTTTGCCAACCTCTCACTGCTCTAACCATTAAGAAAATTGACCGGGGCTAAATGTACTACCATCAACACCATCCAACTCCTGAACTCTTTTCATCTGAAACTCTATAGCCAGTTAACAGTAACTTCCCATTCTCCTCTCCCCCTTCCCCCCCAGCCCCTGTCAACCATCATTCTATTTTCTGTCTCTGATTTTGACTGCTTTAGGGACTTCATATACAATATTTGTCTTTCTGTTACTGGTTTATTTCACTTATTATAATGTCCTCAAGCTTCATCCATATTGTCACATCAGTTTTCTTTATTTTTAGGACTGAATAATGTTCCATTGTGTATAAACATGCCATATTTTACTTATCCACTCATCTGTTAGACACTTGGGTTGCTTTCAACTTTAGCTATTGTGAATAATACTGCTATGAACATAAGCTACAAGTATTTCTTTGAGACCCTGCTTTCAGTCTTTTGGGTATATACCAGAAGTAGAATTTCTAGATCATATGAAATTTCTATTTTTAATTTTTTGAGGGACTGCCATTCTGTTTTCCACATTGGCTGTGCAATTTTACATTCCTTCCAACAGTGCACAAGGGTTCCAGTTTCTCTATATTCTTGCTAACAGTTGTTATTTTTCTATTTTGGATTGTTTGTTATAGCAACAATCCTAATAGATGTGAGTAGGTGGTATCTCATTGTAGTTTTTATTTGTATTTCCTAATAATTAATAATGTTGGTATCTTTTCATATGCTTATTGGTCATTTGTATATCTGCTTTGGAGAAACATTATTAGTCCTTTGTCCGTTTTTTAATCTGGTGGTTTTTTGGTGGTGTTGAGTTTTAGGTATTTTGTATATATATATACTCTAGATATTAATCTCATCAGATTTGTGATTTACAAATATTTTCTCCCATTATGTGGGTTCCCTTTTTACTGTGTTGATAGTGTCTTTTTTTTTTTAATATATTTTATTGATTTTTCACAGAGAGGAAGGGAAAGGGATAGAGAGTCAGAAACATCGATGAGAGAGAGACATCGATCAGCTGCCTCCTGCACACCCCCCACTGGGGATGTGCCTGCAACCAGGATACATGCCCCCGACCGGAATCGAACTTGGGACCTTTCAGTCCGCAGGCTGACGCTCTCTCCACTGAGCCAAACCAGTCTCGGCGATAGTGTCTTTTGATGCCCCAAATTTTAAACATTTCATAAAGTTCAATTTTTAATTCTTTTGTTCTTGGGGTCATATCCAAGAAATTATTGCTAAATTTAATATCATGAAGCTTTTGCCTATGTTTTTAAGTCTTTGATCCATTTTGAGTTAATTTTTGTTTGTGGTGTTAGATAAGGGTCCAACTTTATTCTTTTGCTGATGTATATCTAGTTTTTAATCATTGATTGAAAAGATTCTCCCTCTGAATGGTCTTAGCAACCTTGTCAAAAATTATTTAAGAAGTATTCTGGGTTTTCTATTCTACTAGTCTATATGTCTGTCTGTCTTTATGCCCCTATCACACTATTTTGATACCATAGCTTTGTAGTAAGTTTTGAAATCAGGAAGTGCAAGTCATTCAGTTTTATTCTTTTCCAAGATTGTTTTGTCTATTTGGGGTTTCTTGAGAGCCCATATAAATTTTAGAATGTGTTTTTCTTGTTCTGCAGAAAATGTCATTGAGATCAGAAGTAGTAATTTTTGACCGGTAGGTGAATAGTTGATGATCTGTTTGTTTGCTCTTTCATAAACATAGACATGTAAGTAAATTGTGTGACTAGTAATTATGCCAACAGTTTCTTAATTTTAGCAGTTAAAATGGTTTTGCACTTCAGATACAACATTTTGACCATTATGTATGACTAGAGTCCCGGTGCACGAAATTTGGGGGGAGGGATCCCTCAGCCTGGCCTGTGCCATCTCGCAATCCGGGATGCTGCATGCACCAATGACCATACTTACCATACAGGTGAAAGGCATCTTGCTGTTGTATGGGCAGCTACATTTTTTGCCCTGATTATAAAAAGTAGTACATAACATGATCCTTCTGAGGCAGTAGTATTATTTTCCCCATCTCATGGGTGGAAAAACTGAAGTAAAGAGAAGTTAAGTAATTGGCTTTGTCACACAGTTCTAAGTGTCAGAATCAGAGCTGACCACAAAATGTACAAGCCAGAGTCCATGCATGTCATCACTGCATCATCCTGTTTTTTCAGTATTAGAGTAGCCTTGCCAGGTTTTAATTTTTAAACCTAAGAGACTGTTCCCAATATATAAGGCAGGATCCCTAGGCCTGGCAGTGATCAGGGCCAATCTGTGGGGCAACCGGTGGAGCAATCAGGGGGGCCCCTGCTGGCATCTGCCTTGGCTGGCAGCCTGCTGACACTCATTCACCGGCCCCGACCAGGGGCAGCTCCCGCGTTGAGTGGTCAGTGCACATCATTGCAACCAGTCAACTGGTCACTTCAACACACACACACACACACACACACACACCAGAGGCCCAGTGCATGAGATTTAGTGCACTAGGAGGGGCGGATCCCTCAGCCTGGCCTGTGCCCTCGCAGTCCAGGACCCCTTTTTCCTTACTGCCTATTTGTGAGTGCACTGACCACCAGGGGGAAGTTCCTGCACTGAGCATCTGCCTCCTGGTGGTCACTGTGCATCATAGCAGATGGTCATTCTGCCGTTTGGTCTGTTTGCATATTAGGGTTTTATTATACTGTATACTAGAGGCCCGGTGCATGAAATTTGTGCACTCAGGGGGGGAGGAGCCTGGCGTTGGCCCTTTCACAGTACGGGAGCCCCGCGATCGATCACCCCAAAGAGGTAGGCCCTGCTCACCCATCTGGGACTCCTCGATGGATTGCCCCAAAGAGATAGGCTAGAGCTGGGGGTCCCGCCTCAGCGCTGTGTGGAACCGCAGGACCCCTGGCCTCACTGCACAAAGCTCCGGGACCACGAGGCCTTGCCATGCAGAACTGCAGATCCCACCCCCACGCCACACACACAACATCAAGCCCCTGCCCACCCACGCACACACAGTCCCGCCTACTTGTGCACGCAGCCTCCTGGTAATTGCTTGTCGTGGTGTAAGGGCATCAAGGCATGAGGGCATCATGAACACATAAACTTTGATTAATAGTATAGAAGGTAGGTTAGCTGTTGATGGGATGGATCATGTAAGTGTTATGAATAATATAATTTGAATCCACAAATTGATTGATCTTCCCAAGCCTGCTCTTTCCTACATCAGTCTTCCCCATTTTGCTAGGCAGTTAGCCAAGCCATTGCCTTGATTTCTCTCTCTTTTTTTTTTGTACTCCAGGGTCAGTCTGTCAGCAAGTTCCTTCAACTCCATTTCCAAAACATATTCTGAATCCAACTTCTTCTCATTATTGCCATCCTTACTCTCTTGGCCTCCCTGTTTCCTCTCCCACACTTCCCATCTGCTACCATCTAGTTTCCATAAAATTACCAGAGTGATCTTTTTAAAACACAAATTTTTGTACTCTCCTAATTAAAACAGCTGTGACATTTCCAAATCCCACTTAGAATAATATTCAGACTTTCAACCTTGCTTATAAAACCCTATATGAGCTGCTCTGTCTACTATTCTGAGCTCATCATGTATCATTTCTGCTTCCTTACTCTGCCTCTGCTTTCTTTTTATTCAGACAGTCCAGTTGGTTGGAGTGTTGTCCCATACACCAAAAGGTTGTAGGTTTCAAACCTAGTCAAGGTAACCAATGGTTGTTTCTATCTTTCTAAAAATGCCAATAAAAACATATCCTCGGGTGAGGATTAAAATAAAATAAAACAGTCCAAGATTAAACTAGCACTTCTAGTCTACTTGAAGTACTGCTTTTCATGATATTTGCTCAGGACATGTGACTGCTTGATATTTATTTATATTCTAGAGGCGTGTTGCACAAAATTCGTGCATGGGGCGGGGTGTGTCCCTCAGCCCAGCCTGCAACCACTCCAGTCTGTCCCCCCAACTGCCCTCGCCCGCAGGTCTGGTCACCCCCAACTGCCCTCCCCTGCAGGCCTGATCGCCCCCAACTCCTCTCCCTTGCATGCCTGGTCCCTCACAACTGACCTCCCCTGCTGGCCTGATCACCCACAACTGCTCTCCTCCGCTGGCCATCTTGTGGTGTCCATTTGGTGTCCACATGGGGGCACCCATTTTGTATGTTGGAGTGATGGTCAATTTGCATATTAGGCTTTTTTTTAATTAAATCTTTATTATTCAGATTATTATATTTGTTTCTCTTTTTTCCCCTCCATAGCTCCCCTCCACCCGGCTCCCACCCCTCCTTCTACCCTTATATCCCTCCCATTGCCTCATCCATAGGAGTATTATTTTTGTCCAGTCTCTCCCTGTACACCTCTCACCCCTTTCCCCCTGAGAATTATCAGTCCACTCCCTTTCTGTGCTCCTGATTCTATTGTATTCACCAGTTTATTCTGTTCATCAAATTTTTAATTCAGTTAATTTTTAGATTCACTTGTTGATAGATATGTATTTGTTGTTCATAATTTTTTGTCTTTTACCTTTTTCTTCTACCTCTTCTTAAAAGAGTACTTTTCAGCATTTCATATAATACTGGTTTGGAGTTGATGAACTCCTTTAGCTTTTTCTTCTCTGTGAAGCTCTTTATCTGCCCTTCAATTTTGAATGATAGCTGTGCTGGATAGATTATTCTTGGTTGTAGGTTCTTGCTATTCATCACGTTGAATATTTCTTGCCACTCCCATCTGGCCTGCATCATTTCTGTTGAGAAATCAGCTGACAGTCGTATGGGTGCTCCCTTGTAGGTAATGAACTGTTTTTCTCTTGCTGCTTTTAATATTCTCTCTTTGTCTTTTGCTCTTGGTATTTTAATTATGATGTGTCTTGGTGTAGTCCTCTTTGGATTCCTTTTATATGGGGTTCTGTGTGCTTCTTGGACTTGTAAATCTATTTCTTTTACCAGATGTGGGAAGTTTTCCGTCATTATTTCTTTAAATAGGTTTTCAGTATCTTGCTCTCTCTCTTCTCTGGCACCCCCACAATTCTGATGTTGGTATGCTTGAAGCTGTCCCAGAGGCTCCTTACATTATCTTCACATTTTTGGATTCTTTTTTCTTCTTGCTTTTCCAGTTGAGTGTTTTCTGATTCTTTATATTTCAAATCTTTGACTTGATTCTTGAGTTCCTCTAGTCTGCTGTTAGGTCTCTGTATATTTTTTATTTCAGTCAGTGTATGTTTAATTTCTAGTTGGTCCTTTGTTATCTCTAGTTGGATCTGTTCCATCTCTAGTTGGTTCTTTTTCATCTCCAGTTGGTTCTTTTTCATCTCCAGTTGATTCTTTTTCATCTCCTCTTGGGTCTCGCTAACTTTATCCAACTTTTCTAGGATATTCTTGAAAAACCTTATAAGCGTGGTTTTGAACTCTATATCCAGTCATTTGTTTTCCTCCATTTCTTTTGTTTGTGATCCCTTCCCTTGTCTCGGCATTTTCACTATGCTAGGAAAACTTCTGTGTTGGATTCAGCCTTATGATACCAGACTTGAAAAACTGCAAAAGCCTCTCTGTTGAGCTTGGGAGGTGTGGATCTCAGGGCTTAAGGGACCACCTTGCCTTCTAGTCGGCCCCGCCCTCCAAGGCCCCTGAGTCTCAGGTGACTGGATAATTGCTGGAGCAGTCCCTGTGCACGCATGCACTCTCTCGCAGTGCCTCTAGACTCCTGCCCCTCAGGCTTCCCTGCACTCCAAGACCACAGGAGTCTGGGTCCCTCGGGTTTTGCCCAAAACTGGGGTTAAGTGGAGTTAGAAGTGGCACAGTTGGGAGGGTCTGTCTCCCACCCACTTGTGAAAGCCAGCGGCACAATCAGCAGTCGGTCCTCTGCGTGCAGTGCTGTGTGCACCACCAGACTTCTGATCTTTTGCGACTCCCCTAAATTTCCGTGCACTTCTCCCCCTTCACAGTCCAAACTCCTCCGTTTGAGTTTCGGCTGGATCTGGGGTTTAGTGTCGTAGGATAAGGAGTTCAATGCCTTTGAGAGTCTCCGTCTCCCTCCCTTCAGAGAAAGCCAGCCAGGTTCTCAGGCACCCGCTCTCTCCATGCGCGCGTCTCTGTACCTCAGCTTTTTGCAGCTCCTCTGGGTCTCTGTGAGTCCCTCTCTTTCCTTCTAGTTGTAGAATTTCCACTCCACCAGCTTTCCTGTGGTTCTGGATGATATCCGTTCTGTCTTTTAGTTGTAGTTTTGAAATTGTTGTGCGAGGCACCAGTGTAGGTGTTTATCTATGCCGCCATCTTGGATTCTCCTGCATATTAGCCTTTTATTATATAGGACAGTAGCCCCATACATGAATATGTGCACCAGTAGCTCACTGTCACCCTCCTGTAGCTCTCTGCCCACTGCCTCACCCTCCTGTAGCTTCTTCTACCTCCCGCCCCTCTTCATAGCTGGCTGCCCTTGCCCCTCCTGTAGCTCTCTGCTGCCCACTTGTAGCTTGCTGCCCTACCTTCCTGCTGATCCATGATCCGGTCGTTATGCAGTTGGTTGTTACACTTCACGGCATAACGACCATTTGCATATTACATGTTTATTATGTATATTTGTTTAAGGTCAGTCTCTCATACAGTATAAGATCATGAGAATAGTGATCTCTCTTCACTGCCATATTTCAACACTTGTAACAGTATATTCTTTGTACAGATGAATATTATATTGTCTTTCTGTTGTTTTTGACAAGAATGACAAATTAATTAGGCATATAATTATTGTATCACACATTCTTTTCCCACCATCAAAAAACGTATAGGCATTTTCTCCCTTAAATACTGTTAGAGAAAACTGTAAGACCAGCCTGATATTTGTCTTCTTACAGGTAGGTGACTTTTGCTTCTGCCTGATTGTTTGTGGTACCAAGTGCTGTCTGCATATCTTCTTTAAGCTGTGATATGCAGAAAATACAGTCTTAATCTTTATTGTACATTCAGATTTTTATTTATGGTTAGTAGTGATTGTAATTTTAAAAGTTAGTAAATAACAACTGTAAAATTAGTCATGTGAGAAATAAAATGCCAGGTTCTAAATTAGTTTAAGTTTATATATTTTTCTTTTTAGAAAACAGTTTCATTTATTTTCAACATCTGTGCTTTAGGAATTGATCTTCTGTTTGTGATGGTGATTTTATTCATTTCGGTTGTTTAGTTACATTTTACATGTGGAGTTTTTTCTTCTTGTTTCTTGCCTTTAAAAGAAATGTTTTCTTTATGACCATAGATTTTTATAGCATGGTTTAGCATTTTCAATAAAGCCAGAGTAGATGGTGTTTTTCACATTTTCAGAATAGACCTAAGGGAATGTTTAGATAAAAAATCTGATGGTATGTTAAAGAATTATTTCATCATTCAGTTCAGATACGTCAAATAATTCTGGAGACAGCTGTATTTCAGAAATGAATTCAACTTTTTAAAAAATTGCACTTAAGCCATTATATTATAAAAGTGCTTCCTTGTATTGACTTAACAGATGAGCTAGTTTAGAATTGTTTTTAGACATGAAAAGGTAATTATTTGCCAATATGACTTACAAAAAGCCTTATGTCTGATTAAATATAAACAAGACTTTAAGTAAATGAAATTGCAGCTATAAACTTAATAACACTTTTCACCCCAGTTAAAAATAATTGAAGTTTATTAGAGCCTTGAATTTTATTACTGATTTACTGACTTATTCCTGGCAATTTACATTTATGTTATGTTTAAAATTTTACTGAAAATTTGCCTTGAGGCTTTTCATAATACTCATAAAAATTCTAAAGTGAACATTAGCTTGAACAATAAAAATAAATTGGCACAGAGAGTTGGTTTTTTAATTAGCCACAAAAACAATTGAAAAAGATAACAAGTCAGCATTCTTTCCTGTGTCATGTTTTTTTAATTCTTCTTATACACAGACAAATGATTATTTCTAAGAATGACTTTAACCATTTCTGTACTTCATTTTAATAGTATCTGCTTATTAAATATGATACCATCTTATAAATAGAATTTGACATACCAGTGATTAGTGTTGAAAGTAAATAATGTATATTAGTGATACCGTGTTGATTTTTAGTTGCATTTTCCACTTCTTTGTTCAGGTATCAGAACTACCCCAGAAAAGGAAGCGGGTATTATGATGATAGTTGTCACCATGTTTTCCTGTCCTTGTCTGAATTTCAGCTTGCCCTCTAACTCAATTTACAGATGTTCATTTGCTCAAACAAATTTGTAGTTGTAGCAGCCAACAGCCAAAACAGGAGCAAGATTCTTGAGACAGTTAATCATCACAATCCTATTTTCCCTTCTCTTCTCTTCTCTTTTCTAATTACCCTCCTTTTATGGTGAAACTATATGATAATATTTTAAAGTTATACAAATTATAGTTTGTTGAAAACTGTAAGTTTTACTTACAGGGATGGAATTTAATAAAATTACCACCCAGAGTCCTTAATGCAGTATACTTTTGCTTGCTTACTTGCTTGCTTGCTTGTTTTTTTAAATGCTAAATTAAAATAATCATGAAATAGTTCAGTATGTTTAAATAAAATAAATGTATTTCATTAGTGTAAACAGTTTTTAAAATAAGTAAGAATCTTTAAGTATTTTTTAATAGATGTTTAAGATGTTTCTCACTTTTGTCTTGTTTCCTGGATAAGAACAGAAAGAAGGTCTATAAAGATTTAAACAGCCGTTAGTTTGCCTTGTTAATGTTCTTCAAAGAAATTCCAAAGTAGGGGCTTTGGCCAAATGGAACAAATGTCAGTTATCCTAGTTAAGTGTTATGTTCTTGCTATTCACTATTTGCTTCTGTTTTAAAATCTAATAATTTCGATTTTTAAAAATAATCTGTAGAGTAAGATATTATTATCCTGTCTTCAGTATTTGGAAAGCTAAAGCCTGAATTGATGGAAAATGTTAATTTGATGTCACAAAAGCCCCCAACTATGTTCTTTTAAATAATAGATATAGAAAACTAATATGGTTAGATATTTCCTGCTATTTAAATAGGTAAAAATCACTTAATTCTAGGGTATTCTTTTTCAGTTAGATTCCAGTTTGCTTTTGACTACAAGATAAAGTTGAAATATAAATATTTTTTATTACTATGTCATAAAAAAGATGAACTACAATATCAGGTTCTAAATTAGTGAATTTAAAATAAAGAGGATTTTTCTCTTTAGTTGAATGTTCAGGATCTAAGATTGGCATCTCGAAGAAAATGTTTTGTTAGAATTGACTGCCCTATTTATTTGCATTCTTCATTAATTTTGCTCAATTGAAAAATGGTTTGTTTGTTTCTTTGTTTGTTTCAGTATTGTTTTGGCTTTTGAGGGTATATCCTTCCATTTGTTTATATCATCTTTGATTTTTTTTCTTTTTCTTTTTTTTAATTAAATCTTTATTATTCAGATTATTACATTTGTCTCTCTTTTTTCCCCTCCATAGCTCCTCTCCACCCCGCTCCCAACCCTCCTTCAAACCTTACCTTTCCCCCCAATTGATGAGTCCATAGGTGTATGATTTTTGTCCAGTCACTCCCTGTACCTCCCTCACCCCTTTCCCCCTGAGAATTATCAGTCCACTCCCTTTCTGTGCTCCTGATTCTAGTATATTCACCAGTTTATTCCGCTAATCAAATTTTTAATTCACTTAATTTTTAGATTCACTTGTTGATAGATATGTATTTGTTGTTCATAATTTTTTGTCTTTTACCTTTTTCTTCTTCCTCTTCTTAAAGAGTACCTTTCAGCATTTCATATAATACTGGTTTGGAGTTGATGAACTCCTTTAGCTTTTTCTTCTCTGTGAAGCTCTTTATCTGCCCTTCAATTCTGAATGATAGCTTTGCTGGATAGATTATTCTTGGTTGTAGGTTCTTGCTATTCATCACGTTGAATATTTCTTGCCATTCCTGTCTGGCCTGCATCGTTTCTGTTGAGAAATCAGCTGACAGTCGTATGGGTGCTCCCTTGTAGGTAATGAACTGTTTTTCTCTTGCTGCTTTTAATATTCTCTCTTTGTCTTTTGCTCTTGGTATTTTAATTATGATGTGTCTTGGTGTGGTCCTCTTTGGATTCCTTTTATATGGGGTTCTGAGTGCTTCCTGGACTTGTAAGTCTATTTCTTTTACCAGATGTGGGAAGTTTTCCGTCATTATTTCTTTAAATAGGTTTTCTGTATCTTGCTCTCTCTCTTCCTCTGGCACCCCCACAATTCTGATGTTGGTACGCTTGAAACTGTCCCAGAGTCTCCTTACATTATCTTCACATTTTTGGATTCTTTTCTCTTCTTGCTTTTCCAGTTGAGTGTTTTCTGATTCTTTATATTTCAAATTTTTGACTTGATTCTTGCCTTCCGCTAGTCTGGTGTTAGGTCTCTGTATAATATTTTTTATTTCAGACCGTGTATGTTTAATTTCTATTTGGTCCTTTATCATCTCTAGTTCGATCTTTTGCATCTGTAGTTGGTCCTTTTGCATCTCCTCTTGGAACTTGATAAATTTATCCATCTTTTCTAACATATTCTTGAAAAACCTTATAAGCGTGGTTTTGAACTCTATATCCAGTAGTTTTTTTTCCCTCCGTTTCTTTTGTTTGTGATCCCTTCCATTGTCTCGGCATTTTCACTATGATGGGAAAACTTCTGTGTTGGATTCAGCCTTATGATACCAGACTTGAAAAACCGCAAAATCCTCTCTTGAGCTTGGGATGGGTAGAATCTCAGGGCTTAAGGGACTGCCTTGCCTTCCAGTTGGCCCCGCCCTCCACGGCCCCTGAGTCTCACGTGACTGGGTAATCACTGGAGCAGTCCCTGTGCGGGGGAGCTCTCTCACAGTGTCTCTAGACTGATGCCTTTCTGGCTCCCCTGTGCTACGGGACCACACGAGTCTGAGTCCCCAGGGTTTCGCCCGAAACTGGGGTTTAATGAAGTTAGAAGTGGCTCAGTTGGGAGGGTCTGTCTCCGCCCACTCGTGAAAACCAGTGGCACAATCAGCAGTCGGTCCTCTGTGCGCAGTACCATGTGCGCCACCAGACTTCTGATCTTTTGCGACTCCCCTAAATTTTCATGCACTTCTCCCCCTTCACAGTCCAAACTCCCCCCCAAATGAGTTTCGGCTGGATCAGGGGTTTAGTGTCGTAGGATAAAGAGTTCAGTTCCTTTGAGAGTCTCTGTCTCCCTCCCGCCAGAGAAGGCCAGCCAGGTTCTCCATCACCCGCTCTTTCCATGCTCGCGTCTCCATACCTCAGCTTTTTGCAGCTCCTCTGGGTCTCCGTGAGCCCCTCTCTTTTCCTCTAGTTGTAGAATTTCCACTCCGCCAGCTTTCCTGTGGTTCTGGATGATGTCCGTTCTGTCTTTTAGTTGTAGTTTTGAAATTGTTGTGTGAGGCACCAGTGTAGGTATTTACCTATGCCGCCATCTTGGCTTCTGCCTCATCTTTGATTTTCTTCTTCAGTGTCTTAGAGTTTTCTGAATACAGTTAAATTTTATTCCTTGGCAATTTTTAATTTTAATGCAATTGTAAATGGAATTGTTTTCTTAATTTTTTCTGATTGTTCATTACTTGTATATAAAAATGTGTTCTTTTTCCATACAGACAAATGATTATTTCTAAGAATGATTTAACCATTTCTGTAAAACAAAATGTGATCAGTTTCTTTATTAATTTTACATCCTGCTACTTTACCAAATTCATTTATTAGTTCTAATGCTTTTTGGTGGACTTCTTAGGGTTTTCTATAATTGTGCTATGTCATCTGCAAACAACAATAAATATTGCTTGTCTTGAATTGGAATTGCACTGTGTGTGTTGCTTTAAAAATTCGGGTAGGTTTTGCTCTGGCCAGTGTTGCACATTGGCCTGTGTACTCCCAGGTCCAGGGTTGTGGTGCATTTAAGAAGCAGCCAGTCTATGTGTAACTTTCTCCTCTGTGTCTCTCTATCTCTCTCTCTCCCCCCTCCCTTCCTCCCTCCCTCCCTTTATCCTTTTCCTCTTTTTCTCTCCTCCCTCCCTCCTTTCCACTCTCTCCAAAAATCAATGGGAAAAATATCCTCTGGTGGAGATTAGCAATACCAAATAAAAGCTCTTGATTTAATAGTTGTGAATGTGTCCTTGGGTGACACACCCAGTGACATAGCAGAAGCTAATGTAGTCTCTCACTTTAACTCAATCTTGAAAGAATTCCCACACAAAAAGTTCCAAGAAATATTAGCTCAGAGTAAAAAATCACAGAATATACAAGGAATAAAGGTGTTTTGAGCAAGAGACAGCAGAAACCAATAAGCAGAACAGAACCATTAAGATACCAAATTTTAGAATTACATACTCTACATATGATATAATTAGATAAATAAAAAATGATTTGAAACTATGAGTAAAAAGTAATAAATTGCCAAAAAGACAAGCAGATTTGAAAAATAACCAAATTCATGTTCTGAAAATGAAAAATAATTATATATTTAAAATTCAATAGATGTAGCAAGTTACATATAGGTTGAATGAAGAAACTATGCAAAAGATAGCTCAAAGAAGCAAAAATATGGAAGAACATAAAATAAGTGCAAGATAGAGTGAAAAAGTTTAATTAGGGATACAATTTGGCAAAGGTATTTGGAGCATTTCTGTTGAAAAATTTTCAGAACTCAGAGAAAACACCAAATATTTAAGAATTTCAACCAGAATAAATACTAAGAAATGCCCATATATAATGGCAAAACTGCAATATATTTAAGACAAAATATCTGTTTTTAAAACTGTGTTTTTATTGATTTTAGAGAGAGAGGAAAATCGCCAGGAGGGGCAAGAGCCTAAGTGGGACATAATGGAATACCAGAATGTATCTAACAATAACTATAAAATTCCGATGAATAATATTTCATTTTAATATAACTTTTTCTTGTTAACTCATATAAGTTTGTGATAGACAAATTGGAAAATGCAAATCAAAAGAAGAAAGCAAAATTACTTTTAATTTTACTACCCAGACATAAATATGCTGTATGTTTTTTACATTTTTTTCTATATACATATGTACTTATATAATTATTTAAAATATCCCTTTACTTAATATATTGTAAATATATTTTCATATCAAAACTGTTTTTAACTATAAAAATATAACTATACTATAAGTAATTTAACCATTCTTTAATTGTTAAGTCACACTGTAAAGAACATTCATCTGCATAACTCAAGAAAAAAATTTTGAAGCAAAATTATGAGTTCAAAGATTTTGTACATTTTTATGGCTTCTGGTTTTATAGAAAGAATGTATCAGTTTACATTCCCTTTGAAGTATTAAGAATGTCTAATTCCTTATCTCTAATACTTATTGTAAAGTTTTCCATTCTTCCCATACTCAAAATCTAATATGATGACCAAGTTATTATTTTGTTTTTCAGGAGATGATTTTTCTTTGATTCAGCAAGAAATATTTATGGTTAAAGAATGTAAACATTGCAACATTGTTGCCTACTTTGGGAGCTATCTAAGGTAAAAAAAAAAGCTTCTTTGTATTTCTTTGTATTTCTTTGCCACCACTCTCCCTCCCTTTTATGTCAGTGCTGTTATACACATAAATTTTAAAAATTATATTGTCTACAGTTCTAAAATTTCTTAGGTTCTCTTATCGCTTCTCTTAGTGACACCTCCATTTATGCAATCATGCCTTAATTGGCAAACTTAATGAAATATTATGAATGATTACAATAAGTATTTTAGCTTAGAAAAGTTGTCATATTCCAAACTATGTAAGATGGGAACAGTGCTGAATTCAGTATATTTTCTGTAGCTTGAAGAGCGACTGCCATACCCCAATTAATTCAATAAAAAGGAAAAATAAAAATAAAAGAGACTGCCAGGGCAATTTTTTGTTGCAATAATTTATCCTAAATCTTGATGTGCTAAAAGCCTTCACAGTTATCAATGGTTGAGAATTACTAGCTAATGTATTTTTCTTTCTCTTTCATATTAGTCGGGAAAAACTGTGGATTTGTATGGAATACTGTGGTGGTGGATCACTTCAAGATATTTACCATGGTACTACTAATTTGTTTTTATATTTTGAGACTGACTCTGATTTTAATGATTATTGTTTGACATGTCTAGTTAACCAGGGATATTAACAGGTAGATTTACTGTTTTACATTCATCTGTTCTGTTACTGGAGAAATAAAATAATTTTAATTTTTTGTTCATTCAATTAAATTTGCTGGAGCCTGAACTGAGAAAGTCAAGCGTACTTGAATAATCCAAATTTTACTTTTTAGAAGTATTTTTTCTACCAATAAAACTGCCTAAATTTCCTTGTAAGTAAGAATTTAAATGCAGCCGAAACCGGTTTGGCTCAGTGGATAGAGCATCGGTGTGAGGGCTGAAAGGTCCCAGGTTCGATTCCGGTCAAGGGCATGTATCTTGGTTGCGAGCACATCCCCAGTAGGGGGCATGCAGGAGGCGGCTGATCGATGTCTCTCTCTCATTGATGTTTCTAACTCTCTATCCCTCTCCCTTCCTCTCTGTAAAAAATCAATAAAAAATATTTTTTTTAAAAAGGAATTAAAATGCAAAGGATAATTCTCTCATGAAAGAAATTATGTACTTGTCTTAATATTTTAACCTGCTATCTAGGAAAGCAATTTAGTTGTTGCTATAATATTTTTGTTTAGCATTCTGTTAATTTAGGCATTTTTTTTAGTTGATTTTGCCTCATAGTATTATGTAGAAATAGTTTTTCTTTTGTCTCTACAGTTTAGCTTCCAGTTTGTTTTGTTGTTGACAATTTCCTGAATTTCTAGAGCTTATGAAACTAAGCATAGATCCTTATAAAATAACTTACTTTATTTAACTATTGCAACCATATGTTGTATAATTTATTATGTATTTTTAAACATTTAAGGAGTATTTTTTAATGTTTCTATGCTGAAATCTTTATATTGAAAGCCTTATCAAATTTCATGCAGTTTACAAATACAACCGTAGTACTTCTAAAAACAAGTGCTATAGCTATTGAAATACTACATGTAGATTGTAGAGGTCAAATTTTTAATTGTCCGTCAATAGACCAGTGGTTAAATATACACTGCATCTATAATATGGAATATATAAAGCAATTTTAAAAATGCAGTAGTTCTATTTATATTGTCTGGGGTATATTGCCCAAGGACATTTTTTTAAATGGAAGAAATGAATCATGAAAAAACTTGTATAACATAATCATTCATACTTAGACTTTTTAAAATTATACATACAAATGTAGATGCATACCAAAATTAAAGGAAACAAAAAAAATTGATGTTATTACCTCTAGAGAGGAGAAATAGGACTCATAAGTACAATTTTGAACTATAATATAAATGTATTGATATTTACTTATACATTATTTAATTATACATTAATAAATATAATAATTATCTAATTTTATCTCAACAAATAAGCCATGACAAAAAAAAAAGGTTGTGATGTCTAAACTCTGGCAACTCTCTCTCTTTTTTTTTTTTCTTAGAGATGGAGAAAGGGGGAAAAGGGGAAAGAGAGAGAGAGAGATACATCGATAGGTTGCCTTCTATACATGCCCTGAGTGGGGATTGACTATTTTTATTTAAAATAATATTTAATACCACATAGTTGCAGATAAACAAAATAATAAAGTGCTTAAAGCAAAAACTAATCTCATGCTTTAAAAGAGAAAAATAAGGTGTATTTTCTTATTTAGTAGTCTTTTATTTTCTTATGTATTATATCATACTAGAATGACTATTCTCTTTTATTTTTACCCTGTTGTTGATTTTAAAGAATTATTGATAGAAAATAGCTTATGCCACTTATTTAAAAGTATTTTCTGTGGCCGTGACCGGGTAACTCAGTTGCTTAGAGTGTCATCCTGATACGCTAAGGTTGTGGGTTTGAACCCTGGTCAGGGCACATATAAGAATCAAGCAATGAATGCCTAAATAAGTGGAACAACAGATTGATGTTTTCCTCTCTCTCTCTCTCTTTCTCTCTCTCTCTCTCTCCCTTCTCTCTCTCCCTCTCCCTTTCCCCTTCCTCTCACTCTCTAAAAATCAATAAAAACAATACCTAAAAAGTCTTTTCTATGGTAATGAAGGATTATCTTTCATATAGAGTTGGGTTTTTTTTGTGTGTGTGTTTTTTTATTAAATCTTTATTATTCAGATTATTACATTTGTTTCTCTTTTTTCCCCTCCATAGCTCCCCTCCACCCAGCTCCCACCCTTCCCTCTACCCTTACCTCCCTCCCGTTGACCTCATCCATAGGTGTATGACTTTTGTCCAGGCTCTCCCTGTACACCCCTCACCCCTTTCCCCCTGAGAATTATCAGTCCACTCCCTTTCTGTGCTCCTGATTCTATTGTATTCACCAGTTTCTTCTGTTGATCAAATTTTTAATTCAGTTAATTTTTAGATTCACTTGTTGATAGATATGTATTTGTTGTTCATAATTTTTTGTCTTTTACCTTTTTCTTCTTCCTCTTCTAAAAGAGTAACTTTCAGCATTTCATATAATACTGATTTGGAGTTGATGAATTCCTTTAGCTTTTTCTTATCTGTAAGCTCTTTATCTGCCCTTCAATTCTGAATGATAGCTTTGCTGGATAGAGTATCTTGGTTGTAGCTTCTTGCTATTCATCATGTTGAATATTTCTTGCCATTCCCGTCTGGCCTGCATCGTTTCTGTTAAGAAATCAGCTGACAGTCGTATGGATGCTCCCTTATAGGTAATGAACTGTTTTTCTCTTGCTGCTTTTAATATTCTCTCTTTGTCTTTTGCTCTTGGTATTTTAATTATGATGTGTGTTGGTGTAGTCCTCTTTGGATTCCTTTTATATGAGGTTCTGTGTGCTTCCTGAACTTGTAAATCTATTTCTTTTACCAAATGTGGGAAGTTTTCCGTCATTATTTCTTTAAATAGGTTTTCCGTATCTTGCTCTCTCTTTCCTCTGGCACCCCCACAATTCTGATGTTGGTATGCTTGAAGCTGTCCCAGAGGCTCCTTACATTATCTTCACACTTTTGGATTTTTCTCTCATCTTGCTTTTCCAGTTGAGTGTTTTCTGATTCTTTATATTTCAAATCTTTGACTTGATTCTTGAGTTCCTCTAGTCTGCTGTTAGGTCTCTGTATAATATTTTTTATTTCAGTCAGTGTATGTTTAATTTCTAGTTGGTCCTTTGTTATCTCTAGTTGGATCTGTTCCATCTCTAGTTGGTTCTTTTTCATCTCCAGTTGGTTCTTTTTCATCTCCAGTTGATTCTTTTTCATCTCCTCTTGGGTCTCGCTAACTTTATCCAACTTTTCTAGGATATTCTTGAAAAACCTTATAAGCGTGGTTTTGAACTCTATATCAAGTCATTTGTTTTCCTCCATTTCTTATGTTTGTGATCCCTTCCATTGTCTCGGCATTTTCACTATGCCAAGAGAATTTCTGTGTTGGATTCAGCCTTATGATACCAGACTTGCAAAACTGCAGAAGCCTCTCTGTTGAGCTTGGGATGGGTGCAGTCTCAGGGCTTAAGGGACCACCTTGCCTTCCAGTCAGGCCCGCCCTTCAAGGCCCCTGAGTCTCAGGTGACTGGATAATCGCTGGAGCAGTCCCTGTGCACGTGTGTGCTCTCTCGCAGTGCCTCTAGACTGTTGCCCCTCCAGCTCCCCTGCACTCCAAGACCACAGAAGTCTGGGTCCCTCAGGTTTTGCCCAAAACTGCGGTTAAGTGGAGTTAGAAATGGCACAGTTGGGAGGGTCTGTCTCCCACCCACTTGTGAAAGCCAGCGGCACAATAAGCAGTCGGTCCTCTGCGCGCAGTACCGTGTGCGCCACCAGACTTCTGATCTTTTGCAACTCCCCTAAATTTCCGTGCACTTCTCCCCTTCACAGTCCAAACTCCCCCCGTTTGAGTTTCGTCTGGACCTGGGGTTTAGTGTCGTAGGATGAGTTTCAGTGCCTTTGAGAGTCTCTGTCTCCCGCCCCGCCAGTGAAAGCCAGCCAGGTTCTCCAGCACCCGCTCTCTCCGCACGTGCGTCTCCGTACCTCAGCTTTTTGCAGCTCCTCTGGGTCTCTGTGAGCCCCTCTCTTTCCTTCTAGTTGTAGAATTTCCACTCAGCCAGCTTTCCTATGGTTCTGGATGATGTCCGTTCTTTTAGTTGTAGTTTTGAAATTGTTGTGCGAGGCACCAGTGTAGGTCTTTACCTAGCCGCCATCTTGGATTCTCTCATATAGAGTTTTTATACAGTAATTGTAATTTTTATTCACTGCGCTATTACAGAATGAGAACCCAAGAATATGGATAAATAAAACTATATAGTTGGCATTTTTTCATTACTTCTTGTGTTCAATTAAAGAATTGTTTTGAGACATTAATTTTATCTTCATGAAGTTTCTACTTTCCATTATTAAAAGCTGGTATTTGTTGAATTAAGTGGAATCTTAAGTAGTAGTCATTTCTATAAATAGTATATTAGATAGCATAGTAATCAAGAGCCTCTACACTTATAATAAACTGTTAACGAAGTGGCTTTTCTTCTTTTACTATGATTTCATCAAATTACTAAGAATCGAAAGTTTATATTTCAGAGTAGGTGTAGAGAACCAGTGATTAAAATGTGCAGTAAAATATTTCTCTTAAGTAAAGATTAAAAGAAGTACCTCATTTGGTTTCACTGACAGAACACACCACCCTAGATTTCTAATATTTGGTACATGCAGAAGGATTTTGTATTTCATAATAGGGAAAGATCTACTTTTTAAAATCTTAGATAAGGTACTGGATCAAGCCTCTCTATTTTGACAGCTGTAGTAAAGAATTATATCAAAGGAATAATATCTTGCCATGGCCCTTGTCGCTCAGTTGGTTGAGTGTTGTCCTGTGCACTGAAAGGTTGCCTTCAATTCCTGGTCAGGACACATGCCCAGATTGCCACTTTGATCCCCAGTGGGGGTATGCAGCAGGCAGCCGATTAATGATATACTCTCATCATTAATTTTTCTCTCTCTCACTCTTTCTCTCTCTGAAATCAATTAAAAATTAATAGATTGCTTCTAATCTATTGTATTATATTATAATATTTTTTTTTTTTTTTTTTTTTTTTTTTTTTTTTTTTAGTTACTGGACCATTATCAGAATTGCAAATAGCCTATGTATGCAGAGAAACTTTACAGGTACTACATTTACTTATGAGCTAAAAGGCAATTTTCCTTTCACAATTGAAAACTATAAAATGGTAATGTGCACAAAAAGTTTGAAAACCAGTTTTTTCTGTTAACTTCTCATACTGTAATTCTTTAAGCCTAGTTATTTCTTTCATGAATGGTTGATAAAAATTCTTTTAAGTTGATGCAGGTATACACAGTGGTCTTTTGCCATTTTTCCCCAAAAGAAAATAAATTAGCATAACAGTTACCCAGAATGGTATTTGGAGATCTTGGTTCTGTGTGATACTAATAAGAATCATCGCCGATACCGGTTTGGCTCAGTGGATAGAGCGTCGGCCTATGGACTTAAAGGTCCCAGGTTCGATTCCGGTCGGAGGCATGTACTGTGCTTGCGGGCACATCTCCAGTGTGGGGCATGCAGGAGGCAGCTGATCGATGTCTGTCTCTCATCGATGTTTCCGACTTTCTCTCCCTCTCCCTTCCTCTCTGTAAAAAATCAATAAAATATATATTTAAAAAAAGAATCATCAATAGCTGAATCTTCTTTTACTTTTTTGTAAAGAATTTTTGTGAGTTTATTTGAGCTGAATCTTTTTTCTAAAAGCTTGGTAAATATTGTATTATGCAGAGATTTTTTTTTTATTTCAGCTCTGTGAGTGCTTTTAATATGTTAAAGTAGATTGTGAATCTTCTGTAGTATACAGTATACAGCATTTCTCCCAACTTATTTATCTTCTCAGTGTCCTGAAAGATTACTCATTGAGAAAATCAGCAATTCACAGTTTTCTTTATATACTTTAAAGCATTTAAATTAGGAAGAGGGTTATTAAGTTGTAGTGCTTTTATCTTGTTAATTTACAACTGATCATTATCAATTGGTACTTCTATCCTTACATTTCCTGAGTTGTATAGTTTATTCATAAGTGAAATAAATGGTTCTGTATGTTCTTTCATATAGGGAAAGCTCTAGTCATTTTGAAAAGATTTGGTTTTCACATGCTTTAAAAGACATACCATCTTAAATCTTACTGTTAGATATATGAAAGTAAATTCCATATATATATGTATAATTTCTTAACATTCACATAACATAGAAATCTCTTTGTATCCACATACAATACAAAGTCATAGCAGAATTATTGACAGATTAAATATTTTATATTTTAATTTGCTAAGTTCATTTCTTGTACAGTAATGGACAGAATACAGAATGGAAACAGTAACTTGCAATTGTATTCTTGCTCTGGTTTATGGCCATAATTTCTTCTATAGTTCTAGTTCTTCAAAGATAAAATGAGTCTTTGGAAGGGATGGCCTCCTAGATTAGTTCCAATTTTTAAATTTTATTCTCACAAATTTTCTCCTTTGGTGTCTGAATGGTTAAAGAAGTTATGATACACACACACACACACACACACACTGCAATATTATTCAATCATAAAAAGAGGGAATCCTGTCATTTGTGACAACATGAATGAATCTGGAGGACATTTTGCTAACTGAAATAAGCTGGAAACAAAAAGACAAATACTACATGATCTTACTTATCTGTAGAACCTAGTTGAACTTACAGATACAGAAAGTAGAATGGTGATTACCAGGGTCTGGGCTAAGTTGGGGAAGAGAAATGGAGAGATATTGATCAATGAGGATAAAGTTGCAGTCATATAGGTTGATTAATTACTAATGTATGGCATGATGACTAAAATTAATACTGCTATACTGAATACTGAAAATACGCTAATAGAACAGATTTTGGCTGCTCTCTTCACAAAACTAGCAACTATGTGAGGAGATGGTATGTTAACTACTTTGACTCAAGTAATCATTTCATTGTATATGTATATCAAGTTATCATGTACACCTTAAATATAGGTGTTCAAAAATGTATATACATACTTTGAATAATTACAAAGGAAGTTTTTATTAAAATATATTTTATTTTCAAAATTGAGCCATCGGCTGTAAAATGTGTATACATTTTTCTGGGACACCCTGTATATACAGTTTTATTAAATAGGTGTGTTTTTATAAAAAGAAAAAAGGACAGAAGTTATCAGAATGAAATAAAGTAAAACACAACTAGATGCTGCCTATAAGAAAATACTTTTATAATAACAAATAGATTGAAAGTTAAAAGAAAATAAATATATATACCATACCAACTATTCAAAACAAAACTGAGTGGCCATATTAATTTCAGAGAAAGTAGACTTCAGAGCAAAAACTATTACTAAAGAAGGTAATTTTATTAAAAACCATAACAATCCTAAATATTTATGTTCCTAATAAAACACAGTTTCAAAATAAATGAGCAAAAACCATAGTACTGCAAGGAAAAATAGATTAATGCATAGTCTAGTACTCCTCTCACAATAATTTTGTGGAATAGGCAGAAAATCAGTAAGTATATAGAAAATTTGAACAACATAATCAACTAATTTGACCTTACTGATATTTTAGTCCAATAACAGTGGGATACATGTGCTTTTCTAAGTGTCCATAGAGCATTTACCAAGATAGATTATATTCTGGGCCATAAAATATGTCTCAGTACATTTAAAAGGATTTACATAATACAGATTATTTTATCTGACTACATGCAATTAAATTAGAAATCAAACTAAATAAATGCTAATAAGTAACTTATGAGTCAAAGAAGAAATCAGAAACTAAAAAGTATTTTAAAACCAATGAAATGAAAGCACAACTCATCAAAATTTGGGATGCTGCTAAGGCAGTACTTAGAGGAACATTTATAACACTACTAAAAAGATGTTTTAAACTCTTCTAGAAAGAAGGGAAGATCTGAAAACAACTTCCTCAATTTCCATCTTAAGAAACTGGAAAAAGATGAGTAAATTAAACCAAAGTAAGCAGAGAAAGAAAATAATGAAGATCAGAGTAGAAATCATTTAAATAGGAAGCAGAAAACATGAGCAAAGCATTGAAACAGAAATATGATTCTTTGAGATTAATAAAATTGATAAACCTCTAGCCAGAGTGATTCAGAAAAATAAAAAGGGGAGACACAAGTTACTAATATTATGACAATTTATAAATATTAAGAGGATAATAGGATAATCAATACCCAAGGAATATTAAGGACAGCTTTATGCGATAAAGCCTACAACTTAGATGAAATAGAAAATTTCCTAACAAATTACCAAAGCTCAGTCAATTAGAAATAATCTGAATAGTTTATATCTATTTCCACAAATAAGTTAGATGATGTCATGGATAAATTCTATCAAACACTTAAGGAAGAAATACTGCCAATTCTATATGAAGTCTTCTAAAAACTGAAGAATAGAGAATACCTCCCTTGCCGGAACCAGTTTGGCTCAGTTGATAGAGCATCTGCCTGTGGCCTGAAAGGTCCCAGGTTCGATTCCAGTCAGGGGCATGTACCTTGGTTGCGGGCACATCTCCAGTGTGGGGCGTGCAGGAGACAGCTGATTGATGTCTCTCTCTCTCTCATCGATGTTTCTGACTTTCTATCCCTCTCCCTTCCTCTCTGTAAAAAAATCAATAGAATGTATTTAAAAAAGAAAAAGAGAATACCTCCCAAATCATTTTATGGGCCAGCATTGATCAGAAGCCAAAATTAGACATTACAAGAGAACATTACAGACTAATATCCTTCAAAAACATAGATGCAGAAATTAAAAAGGCAAATAAAATGGTAACAAAGGCAGTTCAACATTATATAAAAAGGAAAATACATCGTGAATAAGGTGGGGTGGAGGGCAGTATCCTAGAATGCAATGTTGTTTTAACATTCAAAAATCATTTCAAGTTATTGTCCTTATCAGCAAACAAAAAGAAAAACCACATGATTGTCTAAACAGAAAAAGCATTTAGCAAAATCCAACATTCATTTCTAATAAAAGTTCTCAGTATACTGAGAATAGAATGGAACTTGTTTAACTTGATAAAGAGCAGCTATGAAAAACCTACAACTGTGTCATTCTGAATGGTAAAGATTAGATGCTTTTCACCAAGGTCAATCAAGGCAAGGCATTTGTTCTCACAGTTTCTTTTCCACATTATGATAGAGATTTTGGCCATTGCAGAAAGAAAAAAACAATGAAATTAAAGGCATCCATATTAGAAAGTAAGTAAAACTGCTTTTATTCACTATAAAATTATCTATGTAGAAAATGGAATTGAATCTACAAAGTAGCTAATAGAGCCAGAAAGATTGCAGGATTCAAGATCAATATACAAAATCAGTTGGATTTCTATACACTAGAAATTCTAGAAGAGAAAGTAGGGGAAATATTTTTATAATGAATTAATTTGTATTTTAATAAATAAATGCTCAGGCATAGTTAAAGTAGAAGATATAATAAAACAGACAGATGCTTGTACCTATGTATAATTAGTAAGATTGGATTTAAGAAAAATAAAGTATTTACCTGAATACTGTGTGTGAACTTTTATCTTTGTAGTTGACATTTAGAAATAAAGGTTAAACAAATATGCTTATACATATCCATAAAATCCTGTGAAATGAATAAACACAAATGCAGGCTGAGACAGATGTGTTGACTCAAATACCACGACATAGAACATTTTGCAATGTTGAGGTAAGCAAAGCCTTTTCAGACATAACAGGAAAAGCATGATCCATAAAATTGCTAAATTATACTTCATCAAAACTAAAACTCTCTTCAAGAGACACTCTTAAGAGAATAAAAGGACAAGACTAAAAGAGATTTGCAAATAATGCTGAAACCGGTTTGGCTCAGTGGATAGAGAGAGCGTCAGCCTATGGACTGAAGGGTCCCAGGTTCGATTCCAGTCAAGGGCACCTTTGTATGGCCACATCTCCAGTGGAGGGAGTGCAGGAGGCAGCTGATCAATGTTTCTCTGTCATTGATGTTTCTCTCTATCTCTCTCCCTTCCTCTCTGTAAAAAAATCAATAAAATACATTTAAGACAAAAAAAGAAATTTGCAAATAATATACCTGACCTGGGACTTATATCCACAGTATATAAAGATATTGAACAACAACTCAGTATCAAATGGACAAAATACTTAACCAGACACTTCACCAAAGAAGATATATGGATGGAAAAGATGCTCAATTTCATTAGTAATTAGAAAAGTGTGCATTAAAACTACAGTGAGATACCACTACACACCAATTAGAATGGCTAAAATTAAAAAAAAAACTGATTTAGGAAGGTTGGTGATGATATGGATTAACGGGAACTCTCATGAACTTCTGTTTTCAATGTAAAATGGTACAGCTTCTTTAAAAGACAGTTTGGAAGTAACCAGAAGTTTAACTTGTACCACTGTATGATCCAGTTGTTAACACTGCTAGGTATTTACTCAAGAGGGAAAAATCATGCAACAACTGTACATGAATCTTCATAGCCACTTTATTTATAACTAGAGGCCCAATGCATGAAATTCATACAAGAGTAGGCCCTCCTTTCCCCAGCTGCCATCACCGGCTTCTTTCTGGCATCTGGGACTCAGGCTTCCCTCGGAGCTCTGGCTTTGTCTGGCCTAATTAGCATGTAATACTTATTTTATTATAGATAGCCAAAATCTGGAAACAACCCAATGTCTGTCAATAGGTAAACAGATAAACAAATTTTGGTATATCTGTATAATGGACTACTACTCAGTAATAAAGAAGAATGAAGTATTGATATATACATCTCAAGGATTGTCATTAATTATTATGAAAGATACAAACAAAAAAGAATATGCTGTATGATTTCTTTTACTTAAATTCTAGAAAATTCAGAAATGATCTATCATGACAGAAATCAGATCAGTTAATATCACTAAAAGTCAGCCAGAC
The DNA here is from genome assembly GCA_011751065.1 of Lasiurus cinereus. Classification (NCBI taxonomy): domain Eukaryota; kingdom Metazoa; phylum Chordata; class Mammalia; order Chiroptera; family Vespertilionidae; genus Lasiurus; species Lasiurus cinereus. The sequence continues at coordinate 32,260,671 of JAAGEH010000076.1, forward strand.
ATTGTATAATTTCTGTGGACATTAGCACCTTCTCAGATATCTCAATTTCAGTTCTACAGGACTCTTTTTTCAGGCTTCTAAGTATTAATAATTCCAGCCTCTTCTCTACCCTGCTGTCTCATATCTTAAAGTTTTGGTAGCAGCTTCCTGCAGTTGCTACTGCTGTTATATTTGTTGCTCTCATTGTTCCCTTTTAGTTCTATAGTTCAAATAACCTATGTTTTTTTAGTCTCCTCACTAAACTCTGACTAATATAGCATCACCCATGAAGTAATTTTACCAAAATAATTCAATCTTAAGTCTCATGAAGACCCTAGATATAAGTGCTCATTTAGTGGTTATACAGGGGTCAGAAAAATGTAAACAACATCATTGGGATGTAATTAGCAAAATCCAAATCCTGAGAGACTGCACATGATAAGCATTTTCTTTTAACAAAAACTTAGGAGGAAAGTGTAATAAATATGGCACAGGATTCTATAGATTAAATGTAAGAAGTAGGAGTCATTTCAACAAATTGCAGTGTACAAACCCACTTTAACTTGTGAACACTGGATATTTGATTATATTAAATAATTGTTAGTTATGAGGTATAATAATATTGTGATTATGTATGCTTTTCTTAAAGTCACTGTTTTAGTGGAAATTACATGAAATCTGAGACTTCAGAATAATATGGTGGTGGAGAGGGAGTGTGTGTGTGTGGTACTGTGAGGTTCAGAATGAAACAAGATTGACCATGGTCCCTACCTGGTTTGCCTCAGTGGATAGAGCGTCAGCCTGTGGACCAAAGGGTCCCGGGTTCGATTCTGATCAAAGGCAAGTATCCTAATTGCAGGCTCCTCCCCAGCCCAGACCCTGATCAGGGCTCATGCAGGATGCAACCAATTGATGTGTTTTTTTCACATCAATGTTTCTTTCCCTCTCCCACTCTCCCTAAAAATCAATGGGAAAATATCCTCAGGTGAGGATTAACAAAAAAAATTCCTATAAAATAGTAAAAGGCTAATATGCGAATAAACTGAACAGTGAACGACCAGTCACTATGACACGCATTGAGCAGTAGGGGCAGACGCTCAATGCAGGAGCTTCCCCCTGGTGGTCATTGAGCTCCCATAGGGGGAGCGCCGCTCAGCCAGAAGTCTCCCAGCTTATGGCTGGCAAGCACAGTGGCGGTGTTGGGAGCCTCTCCTGCCTCCACAACAGCGCTAAGGATGTCCATCAGTCAGACATCTCCCGAGATCTCCCGGACTGCGAGAGGGCACAGGCCAAGCTGAGGGACCCTCTCCCCCAACCCACTCCAGGGCACGAATTTCATGCACCGGGCCTCTAGTAGTAAAATATTTCTGATTTTTATCAGAAATGAATTTGAAATCTTAAAATAGAATAAACATTGACTAGTAAAAAGAAACTCATCTGTGGTTTTTCGCCACCAGAAAGCCATTCTCATTTTTCTTCTTCAATAAGAATTCAAGCAGGAAGTGTAGGCTTCAGTTTTGCAATTTTCCTAATGCTACCTTTTATTTTTTTAATTTTAGGGTCTTGCCTATTTGCATACTAAAGGCAAAATGCATAGAGATATCAAAGTAAGTTTATTTAATATATTTAAATTGATAATTTTATTGCAATGAATTTTATGATACTAATTAAACAGTATTTGTTTTTTTGTTTTAGGGTGCAAATATTTTATTGACAGATCATGGCGATGTAAAATTAGGTATGTTATTTCAAGTTTCTAACATTTTTTCCAAATTTTAATTTTAACATTAAACAGGTTTAATAATCATGTCAAGAGCCACAATAATGTTCATTGTTTGACCCTGCAATTTTACTCCTGAGACTCAGTTTAAGGAGATTAACTCTAAAGATAAAAAAGTTCATATTCACAGAAGAGTTAATCATAATATTATACATAATAAAAGAAAATAAGAACATAGTTTTAACAATAGAAAAACTGTTAAGCTGTGATAAACCCACTTAAGAAATATTATTCAGTCAGTCATCTTGGCCAGGTGGCTTAGTTGGTTGGAACGTCAATCTGTGCACCAGAAAGTTGTGGGTTCCATCCTGATCAGGGCATGTATAGGAGGTGATCAATTGGTGTTTCTCTCTTCCTTCCTCTCTCTCTAAAATCAATAAAAGCATATCCTTGGATAAGGATTTAAAACAAATTAATAGTTTAAAAGAGTAAGAGTAAAATCATGTGATCTGTTACATGACAAAAATGAACTATATTTATTTGTATTTAGTGTTTTTTACAACCATAACAAAGTTATACATAGAAAAAGAATTTTTTTGCTTGGCCAAAGACCACCAACTTTCCTCCCACTAGGTACACTCAAAAAACTTTTTTTTATAATAGTACCAAAATACTGGTGGCTGTGTTAGAATAAAAGGAATTCAAATGGATGTTTTATTTTTTGCTCTTTCTATTTTTCAAATTAGCTTAAAAAACCATGTTCTTGCCGAGACTGGCTTGGCTCAGTGGATAGAGCGTCGGCTTTCGGACTGAAAGGTCCCAGGTTCGATTCCGGTTGGAGGCATGTACCTTGCTTGCGGGCACATCTCCACTGTGGGGCGTGCAGGAGGCGGCTGATTGATGTCTCTCCCTCATCGATGTTTCTGACTTTCTATCTCTCTCCCTTCCTCTCTCTGAAAAATCAATAAAATATATTAAAAAAAACAAACATGTTCTTATTGATTTCAGAGAGAGGAAGGGAGAGGAAGAGAGATAAAAACATCAATGATGAGAGAGTTGTATCTTGCAAACCCCAACTGGGGTCAAGTCCTCAACCACCAGCATGTGCCCTGATTTGGAATTGAGCCGTGGCCTCCTGATTCATAGGTCAATGCTCAACCATTGAGCCACACCAGTCAGGCTCAAATTAACTTCAGTGTGCTTATAATAAAAATATTTTTATTAACTTTGTCCTGAATAATGTACATTTTCATTCTAGTAAAGCACCAGTAAATTATTTTCTTTTAATGGGTGTGCTATAAATCAAACAAGAAGGAATTTAGGTATTCAATTTTTATTTCCCTAGCATTACCATCTGAATTATTAATAATCTCAGGCCTAAGGATGAAACTTAGAAATATTAATGTTTTTATTGAAAAGAACTAAAATTTTCTGTTTTTTATTTTTTTCTCTACCAGCTGACTTTGGTGTAGCTGCAAAAATAACAGCTACCATTGCAAAGAGAAAATCTTTCATTGGTACCCCTTATTGGTAAGACAGATTTATATTATAATTGAAGTTTATGCATTTTCATTTCTTTAGGAAGATTGAAGGCTTGCATGCTCCTTGATACTATTATAGTTCTAATCGGGTCGGGAAACTTTAATATTCATTTTCATTGTCTAGCTTTGCCAATGTTAAAATGCTAATAATTCCTGCCATCTCTGGGATCTTGTATTGAGAGCACTCATAGGTATGAGAATTTCAAGAGAAAAACTCATATTACAATCTCTTGTCCTTTTGTTACCCTTTCTTTTGATAATTGCTTCTGTTTTAATCTTGGACTTTACTCTCTGTTTGTTAAAACTCATGCCTCCTACCCTACTCGTAATGCATCCTACCAGTTACTGACAAAATAATCTTTCTAAAACACTGCTTTCAGCCCTGGCCACTGTGACTTCATTGAGCATCATTCTGTGCACTGAAAGGTTCCTGTTTGATTTCTAGTCAGGGCATATACCCAGGTTTCGAGTACCATCCCTAGTCAGGGTGTATGCAGAAGGCAACCTAACTGGTTGATATTTCTCGCATTGATGTTTCTCTCCCTTTCTAAAATCAATTTAAAAAAACTACACTAAAAATAAATTAACTACTGCTTTCATTAGTGAAGAGAGATAATTGAAATATAATAGAAAGCCTAGTAATAAATTTCAATGTGTAAAATCATTTACTGAATATTATAAATGGTGCCATTTAAAGTTTGATGAAAGGTTGATATTTTATTATTTGGATAATTTTTTATTTGGAAAGAAATTAAAGTAACTCTATACCTCATATTAATATCAAAGTAAATTATATATGGAAATAGTTAAATGTAAAACTAAAACCAAAAGAAGTATCAGTGACTATCTGCTTTAAGAGTTGAGTAGCCCAAGCCCAGCCCACATGGCTCTCGTGGTTGAGCATTGACCCATGAAGCAGGAGGTCACAGTTTGATTCCTGGTCAGGGCACATTCCCCAGTCGTGGGTTGTAGGCTCAATGCCCAGTAGTGCTGTCCAGGAGGCAGGCAATTGATGATTCTTATCATTGATGTTCCTATATTTTCTCCCTCCCTCTGAAATTAATAAAAATAAACTTTTAAAAAGAGTTGAGTAAGCCTTTCTTGGCATAAAATGTTAAAGGGAAAAATTGATAGATTTAACTATATGAAAACTTAAAGTTATTATATGTCTACCCACTTAAAAGGGAAAGGCAAGTAACAAACCAGGAAGTAATGGGCTAAAATATGACAAACTAGATTTTAATATCTTTAATGCATACGTTCTTTTTTTTTTTTTAATCTTCACCCAGAGATATATTTTTCCTTTGCTTTCTAGAGAGAGTGGCAGGGAAGGAGGAAATGGGGAAAAGGGGTGGAAATAGAGAGAAAAACATCAATGTGATGTGAGAGAGACACATTGATTGATTGCCTCCCACATGCGCCCCTACCTGGGCTGGAGAACTTATATCTGAGGTACTTGCTCTTGACCAGTAAGTAATCTAACCCAGGACTCTAGTACACAGGTCGACGCTTTAACCATTGATAAAAACTGGCCAGGGCAATATGTAAGTTCTTAATAAGTCAATAAAGAGTGTTTCCTTAGAAGCAGAGTTATTAAAAACATACATATAAGATATCATAAAATATGAAAAAAAAATTTCCCCAATGATGACTAAAAATGCAAATTAAATAAACAATTACATTCTTTTCTATCAAATTGGAAAATATTTAGAATCATGGGTAATATCTATCACTATCATTAAATATTTGATAATGAAAGTAGAAAATTGTAGGACAGTTTTGAAAGATAATTTGGTAACAGTTTTTTCCTTAAGTAATTTTTATGTTCTAGTCTCAATTTTGCTTGTAATAATTTATCAGAGACCTACAGATTTACATATTAAGAACTTTATCAAATACTTTAATAATGAAAAATAAGGGAATATATGCATATGCAATAGAAATTAGTTAGGAAATTAATGTACATTCATTCAAATTAATTAAAGAAATTGCTGGTATTAAAAATCCTGTTGTAAAAGCTCAGTGGATAGACTCATGATATAATGTTAGTTTAAAAAGGAAGATTAAAAGTAGCATATGCAATATTATACCATTTTATAGAAGGCATATGTGTGTTTTAAATTTATGGATAAAATATGTGAAACAGTGGTTCTCTTTGGATGATATAATTGTTAACTTGTTTTTTTCATATTTTGTCATATATTCCAAATTCTCTTCAGTCAACACATATCACTTTCAACTAGAGAAAAAAGCCTGATAAATCTCATTTAAATAAAGTTAAAAGAAAATAGGTGAATTAGGTTACCTATAAAATTTCATGCCTATTTACATACCTATTTCCTTCTTTCATCTCTTTTCTGTGACTGTCCTTCCCAATCAACACTGTTTTTTAATCAAAATTACCAGTTTTTTGTACCGTAACTATTCCAGATATTGGTTATTACCTTCCTACTATAGTTGTCTTTAGTCCTGTTCTGTCTGAAGAGTGGCATGCTCTCTGCCTTATCTCACCCATGGCTGACTGGTCACATCTCTGTTTTCCACTGAACCAGGAAGTGCAACAGTCCTGGTCAGGTTGGTGCTGCAGTTAGCCACTAACACCTGATTCCAGTGGACAGAGGAGATAAAACCCACATATTTTTTCTGGGTTCTAGTTCAGCTTTTTTCCTCTATGAAATTTGCCTTCAGTCACCTTTGCTCCATAGTGGTCATTTTCTTCTCTTTGTTTCTATACCCATTATTATGTATCTAGTACTAGTGGTACCTCGAGATACGAGTTTAATTCATTCCGTAACCTTGAGGCATGGGAAACTATGAGATGCTCCAGTCGCGGTAAACTGGTGGGTCGTGTGCAGCCGGCCAATCCTCGCGATTACTCCTATCTCAAATGTTGCTCGTATTTCAAAGCAAAAATCGCTCGCTCTAAGGCTCGTATCTCAAAAATCTCGTATGTTAGGGCACTCATATCTCGAGGTACCACTGTACTTGCAAAGAGCATGGACATGGACATGTTGGCATTTTTAGTATATGTATTTTGTATCCTTAACGACATTTTAGCTGAGAGACATTTGTTGTATAACTTTTTGTAATCTAAGTGCATATAAAAGCAACTTCTACCTTTTGGGTATTCAACATAAATATAAATTAATTTTAAGATAGTAAATATTAAAAAATAAAAGAATATTTCCCCTGAGCAATATCATCCATGCTTTATAACTTCAGATATCATCATTATAAATCACAGACTGCCAAGTAGATAACTCCAACTCCACTGCTCAATTGACTTCAGTCTTGTATATATTCAAAACAGCTGTTTGATAATAACTATACTTGTATATGAATAAGAATTCATACTCACATCATTCTCTATAGTCAACCCCTTTTATTTTGTCCTCTCTGCCACTGCCTTCAAAAAATCCTTTGTTTTTTCCCTTGTGCTTTTGAGATAATCTAATTCATCTGCATAATGCTGGTTTCACCTCCTCTCTCACTGTCCTTCGTATTGCCATGAATTTTAGATCAAGCTTACCCCCATAATTAACTTTTTATTTTTACAGTAATGTCTGAATTTCTTATATAATCAGTAGGCCATTCATGGCCCATATAGCACCATCTCTGATGTTCATTTTTCAAATACTTTATTGTCCCACTCAAACTGTCTGTAATGAATGACCTTTCAGTAAAATAAATTAAAAATGACAAACTGAAAAATGATTATGTATTTGATGAGAATAAATGCTTATTCTCAATTTCTATACTTATCACAGACTCAATAGCAAGCAACTTATGACCCATATCATACATTGAGTAGCACTGTCCTATCACTTCAGATATTTCATGCTCTCTTCTTGTCTCCCTTCATTTACACTTGTTTCATCTGATTAAAATGTCCCAACTTCCTACTGTTCTTAGCTCCTTGATAATTCATTCTTTAAGGCTTACCTCCTTTGGGAATTTTTCTCTAACTTACACAGGGATTTAGGTGTTCTTTTCCTTTTCCCATATTACATAACAAAATTTACAAAACAGCAACTAAAATAAGACAACACAATTTTTTCCTAGAGCACTAGTATTCAGAGGAGAGGATTCAAGGTTTTTAAATAATGAATTTAAAAAGTATGTGTGTCTGTGTATTATGAGGTTTTTATAAGTCTTTTAAAATAAAGTTTCTTATTAGCAAATGTCTCTCAACTCCTTTTCCTCTGGGAAGTCTAGTGAATATGATAAAAGTAGCAGATTTTATATCATTTTTTAAAAACAAACATGATATATTCACTGATTCCTTCTAGGATGGCCCCAGAAGTTGCAGCAGTTGAAAAGAATGGTGGCTACAACCAACTCTGTGATATCTGGGCAGTAGGAATAACAGCAATTGAACTTGGAGAACTCCAACCACCTATGTTTGATCTTCATCCAATGAGGTGTTCTCACTATTTAAATTTATGCAGTTATTAATAGGTCTCCTAGGAAGTGAGATACTGATAAGTTGGATATTCCAAGCTAATTTTCAAGTATGTAAAAATGGTAGAGGTGTTATAAAAGACTTAAGGACAATCTCATCTAAACTCTGCTCGCTTGTATTACTATTCCTAAAACAACAAGGAGCAAACAGTGTATACTGTCTGAAATCTTTTTTAAATCATTACATTCATTTTTCTGTCAATTGAACTTGCATATTTTTTTATCTTTAGTAGATTCATAAACTTGATAGACTGCAGATGAGATTTTTTTGTTTTCCATTTCAGCATGTTTTTTTGTTCTGTTTTACTTTTCCTAGGGATAAGGAGGTGTGCTTAGTATAATTGTCATTTGCATTTAGGTTAAATTGTCTCAAAAAAATTTGAGGGCCTTTGAAAGTTTTTAATATTTTGAATGAAAAGATAAATTGGACTAAAATTTAAACTTTTAAAGTAAAATAGTATAAAGTTAAGAAGAAAATCAACATGTATAATTTTTTTTCTTCACATGATAGACAGAATAATATATATTACATAAGGAACTCATTCAAAGATTTTATAGGCAAAATATAAATTGTTTATGAGCAAGTACTAAAGATACATGGAAAACTATTTGACTTCACAAGTAACTAAAATTATATAAGTTAAGAGATACCTACATTTAGGTGAAATGTCAAAAAATGCAGACTTTTAGAAAAATAATTTAGACATTATTTGTTATGGGCCATCCAAATGTTTCAGTAATTTCACATAAAAAATTATACTTGGGAAATTATTCAGGAAAAACCTTTCCCTCGCCAATTACCATTTCTGTAATAATTGGTGGGGCATCGGGGGGGAATCTAAATGTCCAATAATTGGTGAGTTGTGAAGCAAATTATTTACTAGTTAAGGGCAGTTATTATATAAAACAAAGCAACATGGGATATAGATTATTAATTTAAAAAAAGAAGAAGAAAAAGCAGAACATAATACTACCTAATACAGTGATGTAGTAATTGGTTATTAAGAGCAGAAATTTTCAAAAAATATTTTAGGGTTGTAGGAGTATAGACCTTTATTTCTTTTTCAGTTTTCCTTTATATATGAACAAGAGGCCTACTAGTACACGAAAATTTGTGCACTCATTGATAGGGGGCTCCCTCAGCCTGGCCTACCCCCCTCTCACAGTCCAGGAGTCCTCAGGGGAGGTAACCAGGCCGATCAGGGGAAAGTGCCCTCCTATCACCTTACTGCTGCTTCCTCTGCCAGCCATATTTAAAAAAAAAAACTAAAGAGTTTGCTTAGAAACCTGGAAGGGGTTTTGTAGGAATTAATGAAATAGAGCATCTTAGAACTTCCTTCTTAAATCTTTTATTCTTCAACCCCTATAGTTCATAGAAAACATAGAAAATGGGTCACAGGTAAACTCGCAGATAATGAAAGTTCTCTTCTAGGTTGACTTCTGTATCATTCATAATGAGAGGGTGTGGAAATTTATTGGCCAAAAAGGGAAACAGACAAGTCAATGTGATTTGCCTATAGACCCAAAATAATTACATAGGCAAATCTTCAGTTAAACATAAAACCTAATGTTAGGTGTGTGTTACAGAATGATACACAATTTATGTAGATTTTTACCTAAGATAAAATATCAGTTATTTATCTACCAGTATGATCACAAAACTCTTCTCTAACATTTGGTAGCTTTGCCATGTGAATAAGAGCTTCTTTGAAATTTAAAGATCCTTTCTCTAGCCAGGGGAAATTTTCCATAGGTTTTCCAAAATATAAAAAAATTAATTTCCACATTTTATACGTTTTCATCAGTATCTACCTATGTAGTAGTCTTGTATAAATTTATTACAGAATATTCATCTGATTATTAGGTATAGTAATAAAAGTATTTTGGTATTGCTCTTTAACTGAAGTTTTTATTTCAGGGCCCTCTTCTTAATGTCCAAAAGTAATTTTCAGCCCCCAAAACTAAAGGATAAAACAAAATGGTAAGTTAAATAATATATAGATTTATAGAATTTTACATTTGAAAGGGACACGGTTTAGTTCTTGTATTTTATGGATAATGAAACTAAAACCCAGAGGCATTAAACAACAGTTTACCTAAAGTTACACATCTAATTTACTTGTAGAGCTATGGTAAGGATCTAGGTTTTTCTGATCAGTGTTCCTTTATAATGTGTTGCTTTCTTTAAAAATTCTGATCATGTTCTTATGTTTTGGTATTTTGGGGTAAGAAATGCGGTGAGGAAAGGATTTGAAATAAATACATTGACTTGGAAAAGTCATATTTTTACTCTGTACTTTCATTAATTACTTGGTGACTTTTATGGAAGATGATATGAAAAGTTTTCCCAGATATCATGACACTTAATCTTTAATGACTTTTCTCTACCTTCCTTCCCTAATATTCTAAAAGGTTTACTGCCCTGGCCTGTGTCCCACTGGTTAGAGTTGGCCTGAGAACCAAAGAGTCTTGGGTTCGATTTCTGGTCAAAAGCAAATTTGATCCCTGGCATGTAGGAGGCAACTATTCAATGTCTCTCTTGCATTGGTTATTTCTCTCTCTCTCTCTCTCTCTCTCCCCACTTCCCTCCAAAAAGAAAAGGTTATTACATATTTTCATTCTAATATCTTCTTTCTTATGCAGAGTAAAGCAATTTCAATATTCTTATAGTTCATAAGGACATCTTTAATTGGATGATAAAAATTGAAAATTGTTTACCTGATAATGTCTTTCCATACATTTAATTTTTTAAAAGTATGCAAATAAGTTTCCAAGTTCTTAAATTCAGTTACTTTTTCATCTAGATTTACATGGGTCTCTTTGATGGTCCATGGGCCCCCCCAAATTCTGTATGTTCATATCTTATTTCAAATTCTGAGAGTCCTATTCCCAAGGAAGGTTTATATTCTGCTAGCTGTATTCTTTTGTATTGACACAGGTTTCTTCCTATTCCTTGTCACCTCAAGTTTCTAAGCAATTAAAACTGGAGGGGTTTATGGCAGGAGGGACTGAATATTCATTCAGGAATGAATAACTATTAACTATAATCACTGAATTCACAGTTAGATTCCAGAGGAGTCATTACCATTGGACACCTTTGCCAGTCTCAGATACTATGTAACTCTGTTATCTCTTCCACAAGTCACCAAATGTAATGCAGTAAAATGATTTTTCTAAAGAGAAATGCTGTGTGTGTGCTGTCATTGGTAATAACTAAGGTTATTCTCTTTGGTTCTTGCCCAGTCCCTCTTCCCAGTGGTATTTTGGCTATGGTGCAAATATTCATTTTGCTATTAATTAATAATCCAAGCATGATTCCTTTAATTTCTGTCATTTTCCCTGCTTCATCGACGCAGGTGGCAGGAAAACTCTTCAGCTTGCTAAAATCACTCCTTTACCCTTGTTTCTAAGAAATTCAATGACTTTTAAAATGCTTTAAATAATCTTTTACATTGCCCACCCTATCTCCTCACCATTCAATTCTTCTGATGGAGCAGAACATTTACATACTATATAAATTAGGCAATAAGAAAAGGTCATTTTGATTTCTAAATTTAATAGATTATGAATCCTATAAGTGATACAGCTATGCATTTCTGCTTTTTACTGTATTTTTTAGAGCTCATATATTATTATTCTGTTAACTAATTAAATTTTACTTAAGAGATGGAACTAACACACATTTTCTTCTTTTTAATACATTGTTATTTATTTATTTATTTATTTTTAGAGGGGGGGAAATGGAGAGGGAAGGAGAGAGAAAAAGAGAGGAGAGAGAAAGAGGGAAGGGGAGAGAAAGAGAGAAAAACATCCATGTGAAAGGGAAACATCAATCGGCTGCCTCCTGCACATCCCCTCCTGGGGATTGATCCGCACCCTGAGCATGTATGTGCCCTGGCCAGGAATCTAACTGGCAATCTTCTGTTACATGGGACAATTCTCAGCCAACTAAGCGACATTGGCCAGGGCATCAAGGAATATCTGTGCTTTGGGTTTAGTTTTTTGGCTTATATAATGAGTTAAGAGACCTAAGGGAAAAAATGCATGTGTTTCAGACTTTTTAACTATTTGTAAGTTAACTGTATTTATTACAATAAAAACTAACATTAGTGAAATATTTTTGTACATGTCTCCTTTTACTTTAAGGTCATCAACATTCCATAATTTTGTCAAAATAGCATTAACCAAAAACCCAAAAAAAAGACCAACTGCTGAAAGACTTCTAACTGTAAGTCATTGAAATTATAGGGGAATCTTGTATAGTCATGTCTTAATTAGGCATATCACTAGAACAAAAGTATTTAGGGTTTTTAATATAAAAAAATGTTCGTGATCTCTTACAGCAGGGGTTAGCACACTTTCTGTAAAGAGTCAGATAGTAAACATTATAGACTTGTGGGCTGTATAGCCTCTGCCACAGCTATTCAGTTTTGCCCTTGTAACACAGAAGCAGCCATAGATAGCACATGCAAATGGGTGTGGCTTTAACACCCAATACAACTTTTATTTACAAAAAGCGGCAGTGCACCAGATTTTGCCCATGAGATGTATGTAGTTTGCCAACTCCTACCATAGAGAAGACTATTAAAAATATTGCTGTCATTAAAATTGCTTTTCTTGGAGTCTTCTGTTAATTTATAGAATGCTCTGTGTGTATATGTGTTTGTTAAATATTTTTATAGTACAAAAAAATCAATGAGTATAGCAGTCTAAGAAAACTATTAAATTCATCATTTGACTGTATGTCTTTGTACATTAACATAATTTTATCAGCCTAATGACATGAGTAATGAATGTCATTGTTAATAGCCAAAGTTTTACTTTTACTACCTTATATGTAATGTTATAAATTTATTCTACAAAGATTCTTTAGCTTTATAATATATAATTATGGATTCCATGATTAATAACTTATTTGTACTAGTAGGCTCCCATATACTTATCCCTGATATTTACTGAATGAAAACATACAAATAACATTTGTGTAAGCCATAGATGTAAAAGCATTCTCATGAAATTGTTTTGTTTTCACTTAGCATACGTTTGTAGGACAGTCAGGTCTCTCTAGGGCCCTAGCAGTTGAACTTTTGGACAAAGTGAACAATCCAGACAACCATTCACATTACACTGAAGGAGACGATGATGACTTTGAGGTAAGGAGTATTTGCAGTGTAATATCTTTCTATATAACAAAAGCTTAGGTGGCATCACGCACTCGAACAATGCCCTCGTGTGACATCATCACAAGATGGCTGCCCTCACATCATCACAAGATGGCTGCCCTCACATTATCACAAGATGGCCATTAGGGGAGGGCAGTTGTAGGTGATCAGGCTGGTAAGGGAGTGCAGTTGGGATGAACAGGCCTGCAGGGAAGAGCAGCTGGGGGTGACCAGGCCTGCAGAGGAGGGCAGCTGTGGGCTACCAAGCCTGTAGGGGAGGGCAGTTGGATGTGACCAGGCCGGCAGGGGAGGGCAGTTAGGGGTGACCAGACTAGCAGGGGAGGGTAGTTGAGAGTGACCAGGCCTGCAGGGGAGGGCAGGTGGGATAATCAGGCCAGCAGGGAGGGCATTTGGGGGCGATCAGGCCGGCAGGGAAGGGGTTAGGGGCAATCAGGCAAGCAAGGAGTTGAGCGGTTAGGAGCCAGCAGTCCCAGATTGTGAGATGGTACAGGCCGAGCTGAGGGACAACCCCCCCCCCCAGTCCCTGAGCACAAATTTTGTGCACTGAACCTCTAGTTTGAAAATAAATGTTTAATATGGCCTTACAAGTTTGTTTTCCAATTCACTCTTTTAAGTTAGTTAAAACAGATTTAGCTACAAAGATTAATTAGCAGTATAAACTACACTTATCCTGAATATAATTACGACTTAATACTTTTCTTAAAAACTGTGGTATAATATACATGACATAACATTTCTTAATCCTAGTTCTTTCCAGATTTTTGTAATTTCTTTATTATACAGGTCACTAACAGAATACAAATAATTTTTAAAAATTAAGTTGAGGTTCCCACAGAAATTTATTCTTTCTAATACTTGTTCAAAACTATTATTTTTTACATAATTACTTGCAGAGTTATTTATAACTGAAAATATTGTTGAATTATTTTGAATAGATCATAGTTAACAATATAACTTGTAAATCAAGAATGAGGGACTTCCAGTCGGTATATCACTATGTTTTTTCACCAGTGTGTCTTCCTCTTCTTTTTGATTCCTTTTTATTTTTGTGTTTCTTAAAATCTATCTGTTTATTTCTCATTCTGCCTTTATTTCTTTTTTTATCTCTATCTTCATTTTTGGCCAGACTCTGGAACTAATCTTTGTGTTGTTATTTATTTATTTGTTTGTTTGTTTATTTATTTTTAATATATATTTTTATTTAAAGTATGACAAATAGTAGTACATATGTCTCCTTTTTTCCCCCCTATTAACCTCCCCCCTGTGTTGTTATTTATTGAAGGAAATTCTCTATGTTCTTAAGATTTAGTTTATACCATATAAGTATTATGGTTACTTCTAACACTCATTGGGCAGTTATTGTGTGTCAAGTATTAGGCCAAATAATTTCACCTAATACTCAGAACAGTCCTTTGCAATAGATATTACTATCCCCATTTTACAAATGAGGAAATGAAGAAGAAAGACTAGGAAGTAATTTGACAAGATCATATGATTAGTCAGTAGTAGAACCAGGATTTGGATCCAGGCAAACTAATTCTAAGGCCTACTATCTTAGTTACTACACCATCATTTCTATGTATGTACTTCATAGAAAGAGTCATTAAGCAATCTTTGAAAACTAATCATTGAAAAGGAGTCATTGCTATAGATATATATAGCATAATCTTATCATCGGTACCCAGTGAACATTTTGTTACATATTAAATGACATATTAAATAAAAAAAACTTCTTTTATTCCCCCATATTATTTTGCTTGGTTTCCAAATCTACTCTACCTTCTGAGATTTCTGTTTCTGTTTAGTGATATCACCAGTCCTTAAAATATAAAAAAAACCTTGTGCCAGGCAGTTGGGGACACAATGCAATGACAGTAGTTGGCAAACTGTGGCTCAAGAGCCACATTTGGCTCCCGAGCTGCAGTTTGCTGCTCTGTTGACTAATGAGTTTGCTGACCACTGCCTTAGGGAAAAACACTTAACATTTTAATAATGTACTAATGTCTTTAACCTAAAGTCAAAACTTCTGGGTAAGGGTATCAGCAAACTCATTAGTTAACAGAGCGGCAAACCACAGGCTCTCGAGCCGCAGTTTGCCAATCACTGGTCTACAAGATTTGACAGTGTTCCTGCCTTCAAAGAATTTATATGTCCTCAAAGGAAATTCAGAAATATAAACAAATAATTTACAAGTGTGATAACTATTATGGATTGATAAATATAAGATGCTAAGAGGTCATATCATAGGGACAAGAAAGGACACACTGTAGAAGTGGTATGCATGCTAAAAACCTATAGGATAACTTGAATTAGAGGAAAATAACAGGCAAAAGTGTCTTGAGCAGAGGGAATAATAGTATGTTTGAAGGCCTGGTGATAAGAGAGAAAGCAGTGTATTTGATGAACTAGAGATAAGTCAGTGTTCTTAGAGCAGAAAACAAGGAAGTGGTGAGAGAGGAAGTTAGAGAGCTAGCCATTTCAAGCCATGTTGAAAATTTTGGGCTATTAAAGGGTAAAGGAGTGACATAGTTAGATACACATTTTAAGATCTTTATAACTTTAGAATGTTGATTCCATTCCAGAAAACCTGTTAAGGGGCTTTGGAAGTTATTCTGAATAGAGATAATGGTGTTTTAGACTAGGGTGGTAGAGCAAGAAAGGAGAAAAATAAACTAATTCGGGAATTATATGAGAGTTCTAGCCTATTTGGCTCAGTGGCCAGTGTACAGACTGAAGGGTCGAGGGTTCAATTCCAGTCAAGGGCATATACCTCATTTTCAGTCTCCTGTGGTAGGCATCCAATTCATGTGAGAGATACACACTAATGTGTCTCTCTGTCTCTGCACTTCCCCCCCCTTCCACTCTCTAAAAGAATCAATGGAAAAAATACCTTCTGGTAAGGATTAACTAAACAAAACAAAAAAATTTTTGTATATGAGAGAATTGGTGATAGGATGAAAACATGAGAGTTGGGGAGCAGGGAGAGGGGAAGGGGAAGAAGTTATTCCAGAAAACAGTTATTTCAGATTTTGAATCAAACAGATTTGAGAAGAAAGATGAGTTTAGTTTTATATATGGTAATCTTAATGTTACAAAAGACTTCCAAATGAAGAAATCTTATCAAAAGTGAGAGCTATGTGGTTGTAGCTTGCAGAGAAAAGTTTGGACTAGAGATATAAATTTGAAAGGTATTAGATATAGATGTAGTTGATACCCTAAGGGGTAGGTATGATCACCCAAATAAGTGTGTAGAATGAGAAAAGAAAAGGGCCTAGGACAGCATCCTGAGATTTCTCCCACAATTCAAGAATCAAGTAAGCTAAGGGGAATGGCAAAGGATTGATAAAGAACATTAAAATAAAGAAGGAGCCCTAACCTGTTTGGCTCAGTAGATAGAGCATCAGCCTGCAGACTGAAAGGTCCTAGGTTCGATTCTGGTCAAGGGCATGTACCTTGGTTGCAGGCACATCTCCAGTAGGAGGTGTGCAGGAGGCAGCTGATCGATGTTTCTCTCTCATCAATATTTCTAACTCTCTATTCCTCTCACTTCCTCTAGGTAAAAAATCAATAAAATATAAAAAAATAAAGAAGGAATCTTTTCATTAGAATACTGTCTAGAAATTAAGTTAAAGAAATCATTAGAATTTGAATACTTTAAAAAGGTGAGTTGAACCTAGATTAGGATAGTTTGAAAGATGAGTATAGCAATTCATTTATGAAATTTAGTTGGGAATTGGGGGAGTAGGATAGAGCAATAGCTAGAGAAAAATGAGTTGGTAGGGAGTTTATTGACTTTTATGTGTGACAAAAAGTTTGAGCAGGATGAAATGCTTATGAAAGGATCCTATATAGATTGAGATAGAAGAATCACGAGAAGCAAGATAAATTAGACAACATCCCTGAGAAGGAAAGAGGGGCTGAATTCGAGAAAAGAAAATAAATACTTCCCTTGCATTAGAAAGGGTAGCTGACAGTGTAGGTAGTAGTTTTCTAGTTGATATTTCTGTTTTCTCTGTGAAGTTAGTAGCAAGGTTATCTCCTAAAGGTGGGAAGGGATATGGATGAGTTTGAAGAGTGTGGAGGTGTATAGAGGTTACTTTATGGGTTAAGTAATTCTAGAAGTGTTTTGGGCAAAGCTGAAGCCTTACATGAGAGATTTTCAGTGTGTTCTACTTTGTAATATTCATCCCGCAGTGATTTGTACCCCAGATATAAACACAAAATAGCTAGTTTAATTCATCTGGAGTTATCATTTTGGCATGCTAGTATAGTGAAGGACCCTGAGACAAAGGGAATTTAGAATATTGGCAAGAGATTGCAGTTGTGGTCTACCTGATATAAACTGAGTAGGAAAAAAAAATGAAGTTAGGAAAAATTCTGATAGTGAGAAAGTAATGGATGACTTGAGATTCTAATGTAAACATTATAAAGTTTAATGGATACAAATAAGAGAGTGAGCTGAAAGGATGAGAAGTTTGGAGTATTGTGTGAATTTGTATATCAGAATGGATGACAGGATTCAGGGTGAGATCTTAGGAGTAGAGAATGCATTGAAGAATGCCTCCAGAGATGAGATCAGAAAATTTAAGGACAGTGAGTTTTTTGTTTTTTTGGTTTGTTTTGTTTAGTTTGTTTTGTTTGGTACAGTGAGCTTTTGAAGTCTGTTGGTATGATGGTGGATTTTGAAATAGAGAAAAAAACATTGGCACTGTGAGTAATCAGTGAATGGGAATCATCAGAAATTTGATAGGGGTTGAGCTGAAGGCATAGTTTCAGAAGAATCAGGAACTTATACAAAAGGGTGGAATAGTATGCATCTCATTAGATTTACTACAATATTCTTATTTAGACTCTCTGCATCCAGTATTTCTTCCTCTTATACATTCATTAGATTATTCTTTTTTTATGTATATATACTTTTTATTGATTTCAGAGAGGAAGGAAGAGGGAGAGAAGGATAGAAACATCAATGATGAGAGAGAATCATTGATGGGCTGCCTCCTACACACCCCCTGGGGATCGAACCCAAAACCCGGGCATGTGCCCTTGACCGGAATCAACACCCCCTGGGGATCGAACCCAAAACCCGGGCATGTGCCCTTGACCGGAATCAAACCTGGGACCCTTCAGTCCTGAGGCTGACACTCGGTCCACTGAGCCAAACTGGTGAGGGCCAGATTATTCTTTTTTTTTTTTAAAAAAAAATGTTTTTTATTGATTTCAGAGAGAGAGAGAGAGAAACATTGATGTGTGAGAGAAAACTTCGATTGGCTGTCTTCTGGATATTGAACCCACCTGGCATGTACCTTGATTGGGCATGGAACTAGCAACCTTTTGGTGCTTAGGACTATGCTCAAATGCTCAACCAACTGAGCCATACTAGCCAGGGCTATAAGATTACTCTTAAAGATGACTGGTGATGCCACCCCCTCTCTGTAAAATCTCAAAAAAATACCTTTGCCAAGAAAATAAAATTAACCTGACAATCCTGATGATCCTGCTCATCCTCAGTCTCCTTCCAGCATTGTCATCTCTTCACTTAATCTTCATTATAGCCAAATAATTGCTAACTCCAGGTTTCGGACTCAATCCCTAGTGTGGGGTGTGCAGGAGTAAGCTGATCAGTGATTCTCTCCTATCATTGATGTTTCTATCTCTCTATCTCTCCCTTTTTTTCTGTAATCAATAAAAACATTTTTTTCTAAATAGTTATCTTTTTTTAGTAATAATCTTCTTAATGAATGGCACTTACCATTCAAGTATTTGTGTCTTGTCTTTCTAGACTATAAACTCTTTGAAGATCTCTGGCTTTCTTTGAATCTTATATATTTTATACAGTATAGACAGAGAATAAGTGAATAAACTTTTAAATTTTTATGTATTGGGTTTTTTTTTTTTTTAAGTGAAAAAAGAAGGTAAGGAGAGAGAGGGGGAGAGAGAGAGAGACATCAATTTGTTCTACTTATTTATGCATTCATTGGTTGCTTCTTGTATGGGCCCTGACCAGGGATCAAACCTACAACCTTGACATATCGGGATGATGCTTGAACCAACTGAGCTACATGGCCAGGGCTAAGTGAATAAACTTTTAAAGTACCTTGGTGTTCATTATATTTTTTTATTTTTGTCCTATAATTTATTAGTAGTAGTCATGTTTGTCGATAAGTGAACGTTTAATTTAAAAAGAGTAACTTTGAACTTTATCATTGAAATCTCTTTTTAAAACGTGAAAGGATTAAGAACTACAAATTGGTCGTCACAAAATAGTCTCGGAGGTGTAAAGTACATACAGCATAGGGAATCTACACTACTAAAAGAGAAACATGTAAATTGACCATTCCTCTGCTATGCCCATCAGCCAATCAGGAGTGAATATGCAAATTAACCTAACAAAGATGGCAGTTAAGACTGAAGACAGTGTAGAAGGAAGTCAAGCACTGCAGAAGGGAGTGAAGTGGCAGAGAAGGGAGGGAGCAAGGCAACAGAGATGGGTGCTCTAAACATCCCTTCTCTGCTTCGCTCCGGCCACAAGAATCCCTGTTCTTGCAGGAATCTTCCTGCAATGGGCCTCTAATATAGTCAATAATACTGTAATAAATATGGTGCCAGGTGGGGACTTGAAATATCAGGTGAATATTTGTTAAGTTACATGATTGTCTAACCACTATACTGTATATCTGAAGCTAATAAAAAATAATATTGATTATAAACTAATTGAAAAATAAAATTTTTAACTGTATGTTTATATCCACAGCCCCATGCAGTCATTCGTCATACCATTAGATCTACAAACAGGAATGCCAGAGCTGAACGGACAGCTTCAGAAATAAATTGTATGTGTTTGGTATATATTTTCAGTTGGAGGTTTGGAGGGTTGAACTGGTTGTGCTTGTGGTGTTTTGGAATAATAAAGTCTCAAACCAATTGAGGCTACATACTTTAACATATCAGAATACCTCTAAAATAGAGGTTGCTTTTCTGGTTTATAATTGAATTCCCTTGGGTTTCAATAAAATAACTTTTCATTTTCTAATTACAAAGGTAATACATGTCCATTGCAGAAAATTTGCAAGAGGAAATACTAGAAAATCAACATTGCCTACAATCACATCACTCATGTCAACCCACAGATAATATTTTGCTGAATTTTCTTCATGCTTTTCCATGTATATTTTTAGGTGGCTAAATTTATAATATACATAAAATTTTACTTAAGTATTTTCCTCATATTAGTCTAGCCTTTATACACCATTATGTTTGATGGTTGCATCCTGTTCATTGATTGAGTTATCAATTTTATAGTTTAACAGTTTCTCATTGTTGGATATTTGGGTTGGTTTTAGTTTTTTTAGGCAGTTTAACATCACACTAACATGACTCTTTTCTAAAATGCATGTTTAAATAGGGAAATTGCCCTAGCCAGTTTTGCTCAGTGGTTAGAGAGTCAGCCTGCAGACTTGAGGGTCTTAGGTTCAATTCCAATCAAGGGCAAATAACTCAGTTCCAGGCTCAACCCCCAGCCTAAGTTGGGGAGTGTATGGGAGGCAACCAGTCGGCGTGTCTCTTGATGTTTTACTCTCACATTGATGTTTCTCTCTCCGTCTCTCCCCTTCCCTCACTAAAAAAGATTTAAAGTAGTTTATAGTACAATAAGATATAAATAAAATTATAAATTATAATGGAGGAAGATAACTTATTAATATTTAGGTTAATTAGAATTATTGCAAATGAACATTTCAGATCACTTTTCTTGAACCCAAATATTTCTAGCTTTCTGGATACAGCATCAAAAATATAGAGAGTTAGAAATATCCTTCCATATCAGTTGTTTCAGTCCTGACTATTTATAGTTAAACCAGTAATTCAAAATTTATCTGTTAGTCCCAGATTGCTGATGTTACTATGCTACCTTCTTAAATAATCTCAAATTAAATCTCTAGGCTTCAGATACAAAACAGAAAAATAGTAAAGTTAATGTTCCATTATAAAGCTCTCTCTATTTTGTGTAGCTATATAGTATTCAACTAATGTAGTCTAATTTATGCATCTTTTCTTATATAACTTTGGGGCTTTGTGTTATGTGAAGCAAGGCCTTTCTGATATTAAGGTTATAAGGTTATATTGTAGCCATATGTACACCACCCTACGTCAAATTTGTCACTTTATATTATTATCACCTTCTCTCCCCACCCTCTTCCTCTGACAGTCACCACACTGCTGTTTGTGTTCATGAGTTTCAGTTTTGTATCACACATATGAGTGAAATCATATGGTTCTTAGCTTCTTCTGACTGACTTATTTCACTTAACATAATGTTCTCAGGGTTCATCCATGTTGTTGCAAATGGTTTTATTTCATCCCTTCTTCTGGCTAAGTAGTATTCCATTGTGTATGTGTACCACATCTTTATCCAGTCTTCTATCGCAGGACACTTTGGTTGTTTCCATGTCTTGGCTGCCATGAATAATGCTGCAGTAAACATAGGGGTGCATCTATCTTTGTGAATACATGATTTCGAGTTTTTTGGGTTTATACCCAGGAGTGAGGTTGCTGGATCATAGCTCTATTCTTTTTTTTTTTAATTTAAATTCTTTATTGTTTAAAGCATTACACAAGTCATTCTTTTTCCCCCACTGACCTCTCCCCAGCCACCGCCACACTTCTCCCCTCTCCGTGTCTATTGGATATGCTCATATACATGCATACAATTTCTTAAAGCTCTATTCTTAAATTTTTGAGGAATCACCAGACTGTTTTCCATACTGGTTGTACCAGTCTACATTCCCACCATCAGTGAATGAGAGTTTCCTTTTTTCCACAACCTCTCCAACACTTGTTATTGCTTGTTTTGTTGATGATAGCAACTCCTAACAGGTGTAAGGTGGTATCTCACTGTAGTTTGTAGTTTTAATTTGCATTTCCTAATTGCCAGTGAAGTTGAATGTCTTTCCTATATATCTAATAGAAGAATATATCTATTGGCTGTTCATAATACTTCTTGGGAGAGGTGTGTTTTCCACCCACTTTTTGATTGGGTCCTTTGTTTGGTGTTGAGTTTTATGAGTTCTTTATATGTTTTGGAAATTAAACCTTTGTCAGAGCTACTGTTTGCAAACATCATCTCCTACCTGGTTGGCTGCCTCTTTGTTGTCAGTTTCTTTTGCTGTGCAGATGCTCTTCAGTTTTATATAGTCCAATTCATTTATTTTTGCCTTTACTTCCCTTGCCTTTGGAGTCAAGTTCATAAAATGTTCTCTACCACTCAGGTCCATAGTTTGGTACCTATATATTTGTCTATGTAACTTATTGTTTCGGGTCTTATATTTAGATCTTTGATCCATTTTGATTACTTTTTGTGCATGGGGACAAACTGTAATTCAATTTCATTTGTTTGCATGTGACTGTCCAGTTTTCCCAGTACTATTTATTGAAGAGACTATCTTTACTCCATTGTTCGTTTCTGGCTCCTTTGTCGAAAATTACCTGTCCATATATTTGTGGGCTCTCTCTTCTGTTCCACTGATCTGTGTGTCTGTTTCTCTGCCAGTACCATGCTGTTTTGATTATCATAGCTCTGTAGTATAATTTGAAGTCAGATAGTGTGATGCCTCCAGTTTCATTCTTTTTTCTCAGGATTGCTTTGGCTATTCAGGGGCTTTTGTGGTTCCATACAAATCTGATGATTTCTTGTTCTATTTCTTTAAAAACTGACATTGGGATTTTGGTGAGGATTGCATTAAATCTGTATATTCCTATTGCCATTTTAACTATGTTGATTCTTCCAGTTCATGAACACGGGATATTTTTCCATTTTGTTGTATCTTTTTCAGTCTCTTAATAATGCTTTGTAATTTTCAGTTTATACGTCTTTCGCATTCTTTAAGTTTATTCGTAGGTATTTTATTCTTTGGTTGCAGTTGCAGAAGGAATTGTTTTTGTTTGTCTTTTCTTTTTATTTAAGTTTTGTTGTTAGTATTCAGGAAAGCAATGGATTTTTGCACATTGATTTTGTGTATTACAACTTGACTGTATTTGTTTATTGGGGCTTTTTAAAAATATATATTTTATTGATTTTAGAGAGGGAGAGAGAGAGAGAGAGAGAGAGAGAGAGAGAGAGAGAGAGAGAGATTGATTGGCTGCCCTCCTTCATGGCCCCTACTGGGGATTGAGCCCACAACCAGTCATGTGCCCTTGGCCGGAATCGAACCTGGGACCCTTCAGTCCCCAGGCAATACTCTATCCATTGAGCCAAACCAGCTAGGGCAATTAGTGTTTTTGTGTGGATGGGTGGGTGGGTGGGTTTTTTAATCATTATTGTTGAGAGTATTACAAACGCCTCCATTTACCCCCCTACCCCCATTGCCCTCCTTCACCCAGGTCCCAACCCAAACCAGGCCTTAATTTTTTATTTATTTTTTTAATATATTTTTTATTGATTTCAGAAAGGAAGGGAGAAGAAGAGAGAGAAACATCAGTGATGAGAGAGAATCATTGATCAGCTGCCTCCTGCACTCCCCATAATGGGGATTGATCCCACAACCCGGGGCATGTGCCCTGACCAGGAATCAAACCATGACCTTCTGGTTCACAGGTCAATGCACAACCAGCTGGTTGAGCCCAGGCCTTAATTTTAATTTCTTTTAGTCACATTAGATTTTAGAATTTTAAAATTCTGTGTATCTTATGAATAAGTAATAAGCCATCCTTTTCTCTCTTTTAGAACATTTCATAGAAAAGAAGTACTCTTAATTCTAAAATCATTCTGACAAGGCTAAATAAAATACACATTTATCAAAATCTAATATCAAATTTCTATATAACATTGTTACATTTAATTTGACCCACATATCATTTGTGGGTTGTTGGTTTTTTTAAATATTTGTATTGATTTCAGAGAGGAAGAAAGAGGGAGAAAGAGATAGAAATATCAGATGAGAGAGAATCATTGATTGGCTGCCTCCTGCACGCCTCCCACTTGGGATCGAGCCCAGGCATGTGCCCTTGACTGGAATCAAGCCTGAGATCCTACAGTCCACAGGCCGACGCTCTATCCACTGAGCTAAACCAGACAGGGCTTGTGGAGTTTTTTTTAAAAGAATTCTAAGTAATTTGGGTGTCGGTGGTTCATTCCTACCATAAAGTTATAACTTAAATTTGTCTCAAAACAGTGTTTACAGCCTAAAGAACATCCTTAAAGTGTTTTTAAATCTTTTAAAATCCTTTGTCATTTACTCTTAGTTTTTAAAAATCTCTTATACTTAAAAAGTGCTATGAATTTTTGGATTCAGACCAAGAATTAATAAAGTAGTTAGGATGATTCCACATTGTTATTTTCTTTTGGTAAGCATAAAGTAAGGGGTACTCTTATGATTAAAAAAAAAAGAGATTTTGTCTTTTCTTCTTTCTCCTCTTATTTTCTGGTAAAATAGATTTTGTGAATACCTATTATATATTTTGCAGTTGACAAGTTACAATTTGAACCTCCTTTGAGAAAAGAAACAGAGGCACGGGATGAAATGGTAGGAATTATGACTTTAAAGTATTTTACACACTAAAATTTGAGGAAACTTATAGTTAGACATACTTTGGCCATGGAACAAAGTAATGTTCTCTTAAGCATTAATTTTGATAGTGTACTTTACACATTAAAATTCAAAAAGCCTACATTTAGGTGTATTTTATCCTAGGGTAAAATGTGTAATATAACATTTTAACCATTTATTTGGACCCTTCTGAGTCTTTTGAAGAACTTGCATGAAGTTATTAAGTACTGTATATGGATTTTGATGCTCAGCTTTAAACTCTTGGAATTTTTTTTTTCTTATTGATTCTTTTTGGTTTGTCGTACATTATTGCATTGGCTTACTATTTTTAATAGTTATGTGTTAATATAGATTATTTTTAAACTATTGCTCTTATTCTTCAATTACTATTTAGTTAACTCTTTCCTTATCTGAAAGGAAAGAAGTAGATAGAACAAGGTATTGTTAGAGTCAGCCTCAATATTATCTTAACCTACTTTATATTAATAAAAGAATAGTTTCTAGAGTAATTATCTTCTGTTCATGGACCTCTTCATCTTAACCTTTGGAAGCGGTATTCTTACTATATACAGTGTGGGGCAAAAGTAGACTTACAGTTGTGAGTACACAAAACAGAATTTATTCTTATATTATTATTTCTTAATTACTGTATTATTTTCCATATGAACAATTAAACTTACTTTTGTCCCACCTTGCACATTGCTGTATAATAAGTTCTCAATGTCTGTACTAGTAGGAAAAAAATAATAGCACAATAAATTAATGATAGTATGATGTTTAGTTCTCAGTGCTAATGGAGTAGTGATGCAAATGATTCAAAGTTAGATTTTTCTGTTTTACTTCTGACCAAATGAGCTTATTGGTAAAGAGGGCTTGTTACACTTGCAGCTATATATATTATGTTTATGGACTTTCTTAAGTTTTAACCAACTGATGAGTCATTGACCTAAATATGTCAAATGACAATTAATCTAGCTGGAGATTAAAAAATTGATTGAAAGCCAAGATGATTAGCAATCATGACACTAAATGATTTTTTGAATCAAATAAAATAATTAGTATCTGTTTTAAGATAACATTTTAAACTCTATTTTTTACTAAGTTTAATTTATTTTTTATTATATATGAAATGTTGCCAACCGTACAGGGAGTATCATCAGACCCAAACTTTGTACTACAATGGAATACTTTTGTTGATGGTGCAAGTACTGGAAAGTAAGTTGCTCACTAATATAAAACTTTATTTTACTTGATTACATAAGAGCAGTATTGGAGTGGGAATGTGATTTATCCTAATAAGCTTTCATTTTCATTCTTCAAAAAGTTGTACTAGGCTTCTTGTCATTGTAAAATTTCTGACTTTTTTTTTTTGATACCAAAATGCATTATGTGTAGATTCTTAAGATTTTTTACTTTTGTACTTTAAATTAGAATATAATATGTGTAATGTTAATATACGGAAAGATGAACAAAAAATACTATAGTGGAAGTCAAAAAGTCCCAGTTTCATCTCTGCAATGTAGTTACTTCATATTCTAGACCTGTCTTCCCTCAGTAATTGACAGGGATAGCCTAGTTGAGTTGTTTCAAACCTGTTTATGCATTGCAGTGCCTAAAGAGCTTTTTGAATTACAGATTCCTGGGCTCCCAAATTAGGCCTATAATCTATGGTTGGTAAACTGGTTTATCATCCACATTTGCTCCACTGCCTATATTTTGTAAAACCCACAAACTAGAATAGTATTTACATATTTTAATGATTGAAAAAAATAAAACAGTGATATTTTTTTATACTCTAAAATTATGTGAAATTTAAGTTTCCGTGTCCATAGATGAATGTTTATTGGAACATCACCATGATCATTTGTTATCTATGGCTGCTTTCATGATACAACAAAAGAGTTAAGTAGTTGTGACCACTATATGTTTTGGAAAGCCTACAGTATTTACTATCTGGCCCTCTACAGAAAGTTTGCCAACCCTGTCTATAGAACAGTTTTGGGGACTGGAATTTAAGAATTCTGAAAGCTTTCAATTGATTGTAGTGACTGTAGATAAGTGTATGGGACTAGTAGGCTAAATCAATGATTCTGAATCTTTAATGTGCCTGGATGCTCACTTGGAGATCTTGTTAAAATGCAGATTCTGATTCAGTGGGCTAGAAAGTACATTTATAAAAGTTTCTAGGTGATGCCAATGTTGCTGATCTGTTTATCGCAATTAGAGCAGCAAAGGACTTGATATGGCCTTTTGAAACTATGATTCATAGTGGGTTTCAACTCTTAAGATTCTGGCTCTGTGTTTTCCTACTAAGTTTAATTTATTGTTTATTATATATTAAATGTTGCCAACCGTAACTCTAAATTAAAAAAGCCTTTTATTCAGTGTATAAAAATCTGTTTTTTGTTATACTAATATAGTTTGACAGATTGAGATCTTAGGTTTTCTTACAGATTTTTAAAATACTGTGTACTATGATCTAATTGTATTTTCTGTTCCCTAAATGTAAATAGGTTTTAATGTACATTTAATAATGTATCTGTTATGATAATTTATCATCATCTAAATTGCATTTTTCTTTTCATATTAGATCAACCTCAAAACGAGCAATACCGCCTCCCCTTCCTCCTAAGGTAAGCTGTTGATAGATTTTAAATAATAAATCTGTTTAAATAAGAAAGTAATTAAAATTTTAAAATAATGTTACTGAATTTGATCACAATTTTTTTAAATACATTTTAGATGCAGTTTTGTTTGAGAGGTGGTATGGAGATGTAAAGTATATATTAAAGAACATTTCATATAAGATTTTAATAGCTATTAGAAAAAGGCAAAAATAGGTTATTACTCACTTGAAAAAATACTTAGTTACATGGAGAAGAATCATTACATTCCTGCTTTATTACTATAATTTGACATTTCAGTAGAGTTATACTTCATTAAGTCATTTTCTTGCTTGTTTCTAGATATTAAATATTTTATGCCTTATTTACATAATTTTACTAGTTATAAAAATGTTATTAACTTTAGGCTATGGCTGATTAAAAATCACATGGCAAATTTATGGTTATGTTGAGACAGTAAATCAACTCTTGCTTACTTTGCTTATTATTTAGTCCAGTGCATTGAACTCTACAGAAAAAAGAAAAATAGGCATGTCCTCTTCACCCTAAAGTCTTTAATACATAATGATAATGAAGTGTTACTGTTTTATATTCAAATTTATTAAAGTACTTTTGTATCTTATTGTCACTAGCCAAGAATAAACAGTTACCCTGAAGACAACCTCCTAGATGAAGAAAAATCATCAACTATAAAACGTTGCCCTGATTCAGAGAACAGAGTTTCCCAAGCTCTCAGAAGACAGAGTAGCCCAAGTTTTGTTCCTGTAGCTGAGACTTCCTCTATTGGTATGGCTAACAGTATTAGCAGCCCTGGAGTACATACAGCTAGATATTATGATCTGGGCAAATAAATGAAAGTGAAAATTGAAAAGAAAGCCATTTTGGTCATGTTTTTTAAAGAATGTCTTTTTTCTTCAGTCAATTTTATTAGTCTTTAAATCTTTGTGAAATTTCTTTAAAATTCCACATGGTTGGGCTACACATAGATTCAGTTCAACTCAACTCTAATTTGATTCCTCACTAAATATTGCAGGATCTAGAAAGATGAATGGATGATTACTCAGTAGAAGTTATACCTATGTACACATAACATTAGACAAGACAGTTTGTATAAGTGTCTTCTACAGTAATTAACTATAAGTAATAGAGGATAAGAGTTGTCTGAGAGAGATAAGGATAAGGGAAGAGGAAGTGGACCCTTGCAAAGTATTTAAAGGGCTTGGTGAGCCTTCAGTAAGTGGAGCCAGTGCTGGTAGGCATTCTTAGAGAACAAAAAAGAATGAACAAATGCACTGAAGCAGGAAAATTTGAATGTGTTGGAAATACAGTCTAATATGGTAGAAGTGTGAACTTTTAAAGAGTATATACTGAGAAATTGGACCCAAAAGATAGAATGAAGTTCAATTATGAAAGGCCTTGAATATCAGCATCAATAGGTCTCACATATGAAAAGACATTTGTTGTTTTCATGCATTTAGATCATTGCTAAAGATCCTATGCTACTTGTATAGGATCCAGAGAAAGGAACAAAAGATACCTTAACTTGTCTGGCAGATAATATTTCCCAGTAAAAGACTATCCAATATTATACTAAGTAAAATAAATCGGAGAAAGATGAATACTATATAATTTCACTTATATGTGTAATCTAAAAAACAAAAATAAATGAACAAACAAAATAACAGTTTCATAGATATAGAGAGCAGACTGATGGTTTTTAGAGGTGAGGAGTGATTTGGAAGGCTGGATGAAAAAGGCGAAGGGATGAAGAGTACAAACTTCTGGTTATAAAATAGTCACTAGAATGTAAAATTCATCATAGAGAATATTATCAGTAATATTATAATAACTAAATATGGTGCCAAATGGGTACTTGAGATATAGGGGAGTGGGGCAATCAGTTTATGAAATATATACTTGTTTAACCACTATGTTGTACACCTGAATGTAAACTGTAAAACTGAAAAACAAGTAGTGGGGGGAAGGGAAAGTTGTTTTTTAAGCAAAGTACTTATTTGCGTGGTTGTTCAACTTTTAACCATTATTCTCTTTAGGAAATGGTGATGGTATTTCAAAACTGATTAGCGAAAATACAGAAGGATCAGCACAAGCACCACAGCTCCCACGAAAAAAGGACAAGCGAGAGTTCCCTGTAGGTATAACAGGCACTTGGTTATTAGTTGTAACTAATGTTGTATTTATCATATAAGGGACATAGTCTATTAAATTGAAGAACTTAAATAACTAAATTTTAAAATTTATGAAGTTTTTTAAGGCTTAAGAGGTCTTACAGTATTAATATTTTTTTTTTTAACCACAGAAACCGGTCATCAATGGCCTTCCACCCACTCCAAAAGTGCTGGTAAGGAATATCTTTATGTGAACTACTTACCAATTTTTATCTCCTTAGAAGCAGCAGCAGATTTTTTATTGAGCCATTGAATGAAAAGGTTTATAAAATACAAAGACATTAAATGTATTTGGGTATATCATATACCCTAATTTGCATGAATTAGATAGAATTTGGAGTTTCACTTTTTATAAATATGAGCAGTTGGGTTCTCAGTTTAGCCTACAGAGGCCAA
Source organism: Lasiurus cinereus (assembly GCA_011751065.1). Taxonomy (NCBI): domain Eukaryota; kingdom Metazoa; phylum Chordata; class Mammalia; order Chiroptera; family Vespertilionidae; genus Lasiurus; species Lasiurus cinereus. Next base: position 32,290,307 of record JAAGEH010000076.1, read on the forward strand.
TTTAATTTTAATATGATATTAATGGTACTGTGTCCTCTTCATTATATGGGTTAAATATTTTTCTACATATGAAACCATTTTCACATTGAACTATGCACAATGAAAAAAAAACCAGGGACACTTGTTAATGCTTGTTCTTGGGTCTTTCAATAGAACCTGACACATGAATAGGATGCTTTATAAATTGTACTTTTTTTATTTAGTAAAAGTCTAGTATATAGTATAAGTATTACTCTATTAAAGAGTTATAGCTCAATGATTACTAAGTAAAATCATCCATCGTTTCACATTATTAAATGTTAGTCCTAAAAATAAGCAGTGACTTAAAATTCCTAGTATATCATTAACATGAGTAGGTGTTTTGATAAATTTGATGTTTTTGCCCTAAAATATGGATTACAAAGGAAAGATTATGAGACCCTATTGGTAGAAGAGGTTAAATAACATAGAAATATGAATTTTGTTTGGTAATGAAGCTAATAAGTGTATGTAAATAAGAGTCAGTTTAACATTTCATAATAATCTTAGCCATTTTCTAAGAATATACAAAATTAATCAAGTCAACATTTTTTTCTTTATAAATAAGATGGGAGCATGTTTTTCCAAAGTTTTTGATGGCTGCCCTTTGAAAATTAATTGTGCAACATCCTGGATACATCCTGATACAAAAGGTAAAATTTCTGAACTTTTATATACATCTCCAATAAAATACTTGTATAGAAAGGGATCTTTATGATCAGTGAATTGAGGTTGTGACTTTAAAATATGACCTAGGTGATTTAGCTCAGTGGATAGAGCAGTGGACTAGAAGGGTCTCCGGTTCGATTTTGGTCAAGGACATGAACCTTGGTTGCAGGTGCGTGCGGGAGGCAACCAATCGATGTGTCTCTCACATCGATGTTTCTCTCTCTGTGTCTCTTCCCCTCCCTTCTACTCTCTCTAAAGATCAATGGAAAAATATCCTCGGGTAAGGATTAACAACAACAAAAAATATGACTGAGATATTAAATAGTATAGGTACCTGCAAAACTTAAGTAGGTTAATAGTATTTTTATTTAAAACATTAGAATGTAGGAGTATACACATAGGAACTGACCCAGCCAGAACGGCTCAGTGGTTGAGCATCGACCTACGAACAAGCAGGTCATGGTTTGATTCCCGATCAGAGCACATGCCTAAGTTGTGGATTCAATCCCCAGTGTGGGGTGTGCAAGAGGCAGCCAGTCAATGATTTCTTTCATCATTGATGTTTCTATCTCTCTCTCTCCCTATCCCTTCCTCTCTGAAATCAATTTATATATATATAAAGTATACAGGAAATGTTCCATATTAAAAGAGACCAAAGAGACATCACAATTGATTAAATCGTGCTTTGGGATTTTCTTTTATGTAAAAAGACAGTGCTTGGACAGTTGATAATATTATTTCACTGTAAGTGTCCTGATTTTGATCATTGTACTGTGATTTTATAAGAAGTTCTTTTTCTTTAAGAAATGTACACTGAAATACTTAGGAGCAAAAGGGCATTAGGCTTGTAACTTATCTGAAGAAAAAAAAGACTAGCAAAAAATGTGTTTATGGAAAGAGAAAGAAGGATAAAGCCAAAGTAGTAAATGTTAACAGATGTGGGATCTTGTGTGAAGGACATTCAGGAATTCTTTGTACTATTACAACTTTTCTAAGTGTGAAATAATGGCAAATACATTTTATTTTTAAAAATTTAGACTACATTTTTAAAGTGAGATCCAAACAGATCTGGATTTGAATTCCTGCTTTGTCATTACTATGTGACTTGGGAAAGATACTTTGGTTCTCGGTATAATCATTTATAACAGAAACTGTTACTAAACTCACCTTGTTGCAAGGAAGCAAGCCTGCCTGGGTGTCTGGTAATTAGCAAACAGAAATAAGGTAGTAGAGGGTGTTCAGGAAATATTTGTTTCCATTTCAACACAGTAATAAGACAGATCATATCATATAATTATCTGCTTTAAATGTCATTATTTCAAAATATATCAAAATATTTTTAATAGTAAGGAAATTTATTTTTTGTGTATGTGTTTATAAATTTACATTTTGATATAATTTCAAACTTATAGAAAAGTAGTGCAAGAAACTCAGAATTATTCATTGTATCTATTTTGCCCCATTTGTTTTACTATACTCTATATGTGCATTTTTTCCTGAATCACTTGAGAATGAGTTGAAAACATCATGCTCTCTTTTCCTGAAATATCCCCTATATTTCTTAGGAACAAGAACCATCTCTTACATAACCACAATACAATTATAAAGATCAGGAAATTTATCAGTGATATAATGCTATTTTTTAATCCACAATGCACATTTACATTTTATTAATTACCCCAATAATATCTTTTATCATTTACACCCTTTCTCCTCCTCCAACCCTCCAGTTCAAAATTCAAGGTCACATGTGACAGTTAGCTACTATGTCTCTTTAGTCTATGTTAGTCTGGAACAATTTATTACCCTTTCCATCTCACTCTTGATCTTGACATTTTTGAGGCTACTTAGTTTGTAGAATGTCCCTTAATTTGGGTAAGTCTTCATGCTTAGATCAGATTATGCATTTTTGGCAGGAATATCATAGAAGTGTTATTGTACTCATCTCAGTGCATCATATCAGCTAGTCCAAATACTAGTGACGATAACATTGACCAGTTGTTTTAGGCAATGTTCACTAGCTAGATTCTCTACTGTCAAGTTACTGTTTTTTCCTTTCTAATAAATAAGTACTTATTTGCCCAAACTAATCTATATATACAAAAGCCCAGTGACTGTTATGGTGGAACGACTGGAACAGCCGGTTGCTCTGACGCACACGGACCACCAGGGGGCAGATGCTCCCACAAGGGGAGTGCTGCTCAGCCAGAAGCCAGGCTCATGGCTGGTGAGCACAGCAACAATGGCGGGTGCCTCTCCCACCTCGGAAGCAGAGCTAAGGAACAGCAAGCCCAGCTTCCCAAGAATTGGCTTAAGCTGGCAAGGGGACATCCCCTGGGTGCGAGAGGGCACAGGCTGGCCTGAGGGACACATTCTCCTCCCCCCAAGTGCACGAATTTCATGCACTGGGCCTCTAGTTGATAATAAGTGTGGAGATACATTAAAACTATATAAATATTCTCTTGTTTATCAGATTTTTCACCAACTAGTTTTAGCATCTATTGACGACAATCTATTGATATCCATTAACACAGTAATTTTCCCTTTTTTCCACATTCATGCAAGTATTTTTACCAATTTGAATGTATGAATTCTTCTTTTATTCAGTGAGGTATGACCTATCACTTTTAATATTTATTGTAGCCCTTAAATTGTCAGAAATTTTGAGCAGTGAAAGCTCCTGTGTTCTTTTGTGATATGTCCTCTTCATTTTCTGAATACTTTCTTACTTTCTGAAACAGCAAGATTTCTAAACTAATCTTATATTTTCCTTGCCCAAGATTAGAATCCTTGTTTTAAAGTTGAAAATAATATTTAGAAACCACGGATTGTGTACTGGGTATGCTCATGATTTCTGATGTGTCATAATTTATAATTTCTATTTAATTTGTAGTTTTCTTGTTCAAAGAGTACTTGAGATGTCCGGTAAAAAATATATAGCTAATAATAAAAAAGCTTAAGATATGAAAATTATTATGTTGAAAAAAGGATGTATAGATAAAGTCAGAGTGAATTATTAATAGAGCATATATCTGCTTTTAAAAATAAGAAAAAGAATTGGAGGAAGTTAAAGAAGGCGGCATGAATTTTAAAAAATAATTTTTCTTTGGATGGGTGGGTAGCTGTCTGACTCTTAGTACCATTAAAAAAATAGAGCCATTATTTTAATGAGTGACTTCAGAAACTGATAGTAAATTCTGGTCGTTTATCTCCACTATTTTAGATCAGTACATTATTTTTGGAACTGAAGACGGTATTTACACATTGAATCTCAATGAGCTACATGAGGCAACGATGGAACAGGTAATTCAGGAGTTTTAACTCAAAAAGAATTGAATAAATTGAGCAAAAGAAATATCTTAATTTCAAATCAATTTATATGGGCCTCAGTTTTAATTTTATGATTTAAATATTTAAAGAAGTGAAATTATATGTGTATACATATATATATATATATATATATACACACACACACATATATGTGCGTGTGTCTGTGTGTGTGTATATATAGAGAGAAAGAGAGAGCGAGCTGGAAAGCTTTTTTTCTGTAAGGTTTTACATTTACTGAAATGTAAAAAATAGTTATTTTTATACTATTTCAAACTGTTGGAATTTGACGTTAAGAGGTAAGAAGATGAAAATTGGAGAGTTTTAACTATCTTCTCTTTTTATTTTTTGTAGTTATTTCCAAGGAAATGTACTTGGCTCTATGTCATCAATAATACTTTAATGTCATTATCGGGTATGTATATGATGAACATAATGTAAAAAATAAATCATAGACAAGCAGAGAAATATAATTTTAATATGCATTATTTAAAATTGTTATTTGTTATTCTGTGTATAATCTAGTATAGTAACTTTAATACCTGAAAATGTCTTTTTACCAACTTAGAATGGGAAGAAACTTTGAGAAGGGACTCTATCTTCCTTTAAGGTAGCACTTCCCAAATCTGCCCAGGATCTCAGCATTAGAGGAATATCATAGTGATTGTCACCTGAGGCCATGCCCTTCAACCCATCCACCTCCACTGTCACTATTATTCCTACCTTCTGTTGAAAGTTAATAATTGAAGGGAAAGAATCAGAGGATCTAGCTGCTTTCTTCTCTGTTATCTTGAACAAGTCTCTCTCAGACTTAGTTTTTGTAATTGTAAATGAGAATGATGGTAATGATGGTAACAATAACAGCCTCAGAGGTTGCTGTGAGGATTGGATAAGATAATATCCAGAGTGCTTGATAAACTGTGAAGACTTCAATAGATGTTTCCTGGTAGAATCCATGTTATTCTGGGCCACATATTAATTATCTGGGACCGATGCTTTAAAGTCTTACAAACAAGTGGGTTCTAATTTTGTTTTTGTGGGGTTTTTTTGTTTTTTTTGGTTATTGTTGGGGACAGGTTTATGGGTGGCATTTTAGGTTGTTGTGTTTTTTTTCATTCTTACCTACAAAAACCTATTTTTTTTTTTTTACATTTAGATTTAATTGGCTATCTAGAGATTTGCTGCTTGCTTTTATTTTGATAGATACAAGATAATTATTTCTCTCTGTTCCTTAATTTAATCCTAATACTATTAACTTAAAATAGCACTAACCCCTTTCTCTGTTTTAAATAATTAAGTGACTTTAATATTTAAAAAAAAAAATTTTAATTGTTTTTGTTTTATATTCTCTTGTGCTGTGTATCAGTGGGTCAGGTGAGGGTTATATCCCTGCTCTAGCTACTGTACTGTCAGATTTATCAGCATTAAATGTACCTTCCAGCTACTTTTGCTTTAAAGCATCAGTGCTGATATACATTCTTACTTTTTGATAGATAATTATGAACTATAGCCTAATTTAAGAAATGTTATTTTCATAATTTTAAGTGTAGATGTGTAACTTAAATTCTTCCACTAACCATCACCTAATTAGAAATTCTTAGAGTTTATATATGTAGGCTAATGACAGTATTTACAAAGAGCTTATTATTTGATTGTGCATAAATAGCTTCTAAGAAGATGGGGTCCTCAAAAGAGTATTGTGATTTAAATTATGTTTAAATTATGTTTTCCCAAAATGTTATATACTTTTGTTTAAAAAAATAATTAATTGATGATGATGATGATGATGATAAAAACCAAAGTTTGCATTCTAATGTTTCAGTTAATTTACAATTTTGAATTATCCTATCTAATAAAAAGATAATATGCAAATTAACCACTCCTTCACAAATATGGCGGTGCCCATAGCCACAAGATGGTGGCACCCAGTCTCCTCAGCCCCACCGCAGTCCCCTAGTCCTGCGGTGCGGGGGGGGGAGGGCTGCTGCTGAGAGTGGGCAGTGTGAATGGCCTGGCGGAATGCTTGCTTCGTCGCCACAGCAACAAGGCAAGCATTCCGCCCCTGCCAGAGGGGGCCTCTGGGCAGCACGTGCGCGGAGTGGCCAGGGCAGGATGCTTGCCCCAGCCGCGGAGAGCCTCTGGGCTGCAGAGCACCTCTGGGCATTGTGCCCGGAGTGACCAGGCCCTACAGAGAGCAGAGAACCACAGGGAGTGGGCCTAAGCCATCAGGGCTCCCCTAAGGGCTCCCAGATCGGAGAGGATGCAGGTTGGGCTGAAGGACCCACCCCCTGTGCACAAATTTTGTGCACCGGACCTCTAGACTACATATAAGATCACTTTCCTCTAACACTTCTTTTATATATACTAATGCCTGTCTTTGGAAATAAGTTTAAAAACCACACAGATACATCATATATATTTATAAAATGACTAAGGAAAATAGGGGAAAGTTATCCTATAAATTAGTTCTTTTCATGCTCTAGTTGAAATGATTCATAAAACGGAATAAATTAATAGGAGAAAATATTGTTCTGCTAAGGGTCTGTGTTTATGTAGATATGCATACATACATGTACTTGTGTTTAGTTGCCTAGCTAGTTACATAGTATACACTGAGTGGCAAGATTGTTATTATCTCTGAACGCATAATAATCTGGCCACTCAATGTATATCCTATATAATAAAAGGCTAATATGCAAATTGTTTCCTCGACCAGGAGTTTGACCAGCAGGCAGTCTGGCCAACTGCCCATGTCCCCTCTCCATGGCCAGACTGGCTGGACCCCAACCATGCACAAATTCATGCACCAGGCTTCTAATGTGTGTGTGTGTGCGCGCGCACACACACACACACACACACACACACACACACACCAGAGGTCTGGTTCACAAAGTTCATGCATGGGGTGTGGGGGGTTCACTCAGGATCGGCACCAGGTCCCCTTTGCAGTCCAAAAGGCTTGTCTGGCACCAGGACCTTTCGGGGGATGTCCAACTGCTGGTTTAGGCCTGATCTACAGGAACAGGATCAGGCCTAAACTGGCAGTAGAACATTTCTCTTGCAATCCAGAACCACTGGCTCCTAACTGCCTGCCTGCCTACCTAAACGCCCCTAACCACTCACCTGCCTGCCTAATCGCCCCTAACTGCCTCTGCCTGCCTACTTCATGACCCCTAACCACTCGCCTGCCTGCCTGATTGCCCCTAACAGTCTCCGCCTGCCTGCGTCATCACCCCTAACCGCTCTCTCAGATGTGGGGCCAGCCAGGGCAAGGGGCCATGGTCATTCTGGTCTTTGGTCATTTTGGTTGTTCCATCATTTCGGTTGCAGGGCTTTTATTATATAGAATACACAAACACACACACACTGAGTGGCCTGATAATTATGCTTTCAGAGATCATAATAATTTGGCCACTCAATGTATAGGGGTAATGGAGAAAAGAAGGGTGGTGCAATGTTGGGCATAATGTTTGCATTCTAAAAAACTATATTGAATTTTTTTGAGGATAAGACTGGCACACACACTCTCTCTTTTCACACACACACATATGTACATACATACAGGGTGGGGCAAAAGTAGGTTTACAGTTGTATGAGGAATATAATAATAAATAATAATTAGTAACAATGAGAAATTGCTTTACATACAACTGTAAATCTTTTGCCTCACCTTGTGTGTGTGTGTGTGTGTGTGTGTGTGTGTGTGGGTGTGTGTGTATAAAGTTTTCTAATGCTAAAATGATAAATACTGTTTTATGTTCTTATAATACCACTAGAGGCCCAGTGCATGAATTTGTGCATGGGTGGGGTCCAGTCAGCCTGCCCTAATGGGGGCCAATCGGGGCTGGTTGGGGTGAGGGGCCACGGGCTGATGGGAGGAGCTGATTAGGAGTGGGACCAGTCAGGGGGAGGGACCACTGGAGGTTGGCCAACTGCTCACTCCCAATCAAGCCAGTTGGCCAGCCACAGTGGGCATCATAGCGACCAGTCATTCCAGTTGTTGCAGCATTTTGGTCACTGTCTTTTATATATATAGATACCATGTATAACAAAGAATGAGATGTTTACCATATGCTTAAGCCAGCTATGGTTTTGATTATATGGAAATAATGCTATTATTTCATATTATTTTTGTATAGTAATCACTGTTATCCTTGTTTAATGGCATATAATATTAGTTGCTTTACTTGTCTTAGTATTTCAATCTGTTATAAAGAGTCATTCACAATCAGTTTTAATCCAAGATATTTTGATAAATTATTAATAAATAGCTCTAGCCCTAACTAGTTTGGCTCAGTGGCTAGAATATTGGTCTGCAGACCAAAGGGGTTCCCAGATTCGATTCCAGTCAAGGGCATGTACCTTGGTTGTGGGCATATCCCCAATAAGAGGTGTGCAGGAGGCAGCTGATAGATGTTTCTAACTCTCTATCTCTCTCTCTTTCTCTTTTTGAAAAGTCAATGAAATATATTTAAAATAATAATAAAAAATAAATAAATAGCTCTATCCCAGAAAATAATGTAGCATAGTTTTACAGAATTTTATATGTTATACTAAAATAATCACATGTACATCATTATAACTCAATCCATTGTACAAAGATGTTCAGCAATGGTCTTCTATACTGACTTCATTAAGGTTTATGTATATTCTACCCAGGTCACCTACTAGTCAGAATATTCCTAATTTGTGTATTAAGAAACACAATTGTCTACTTTCTTAAAACTAACTTTACCTATTGTCTTTTAAAACAATATTAACTGGATTTTTTATTTGTTTCTATGTGTTTTTCTTTCTATATTGGTTGGCTTTTTGAACATTTCGGGACTCCTCATTTTAGAAGGTAATTATATTTTTTTGTTTTGTTTTTTGCTTGAAAATTGTATTTTTTTTCTGCAACTGATTCTAATAAAAATAACATGTTTCTCTGTTATAGGAAAAAGCTTTCAGCTCTATTCGCATAATCTTATAGCTTTGTTTGAACAAGCCAAAAAACTAGGATTAGCTGCTCATATTCAAACTCATAGGTTTCCAGACCGCATACTACCAAGGTACAAAATATTTTTATTCTGGGAGAGAAGGAAATTGATGTTTTGTTTTTAAAACAGCCATTATTCTTTGCCCACTGAAAAACTTTCTTTGTCTTGATTTTGAAAGATAGTTTACACTAAAGTACATGTCCTCTAAAATTTGAAAGATCTGTGTTTCTATGAGAATTCCCCTATGGAAATATTTTTAGTACATCTTACTTTAAATTTTCAATCACAATTTACTTTTAATATTATTTTATTTTGGTTTTAGGAATATAGCATAGTAGTTAGATAATCATGTGTTTTATAAGGGTTCCCCCTGATATTTTCACTGCCCACCTGGCACCATATATAGCTATCTCACTATCATTGAATATATTCCCTATGCTGTACTTTACATCCCCATGACTATTTTGTAACTACCAATTTGAACTTCTTAATCCCTTCACATCTTTTACCAAGTCCCCTAACCCCCAGTTCTTTTCTGGCCATCACCAGTCCACTCTCTGTGTCTATGAGTCTGTTTCTATAGAAGTTTCATAATACAGATTCCCAGGCCCTGCCTCAGTCCTATAAAGTCATACTTTAGGTTCAGAGTCCACAACAGTTTTATTTAAAGCTCCTTGACAGTTCTGATGTAACTGATTCACAGACCACTGTTTGGAAGCCATTAAAATAGAGTACATTTATACTGTCTTACGTTTTCAGGAAGTTTGCTTTAACTACAAAGATTCCTGATACAAAAGGCTGCCACAAATGTTGCATAGGTGAGTAAATGCTGTTTCTCAAAATGATGGTTAGAAATTTTAACATCTTTAAAATTATCTGAAGAGACTTATAATATCAAATAGGAAGAAAGATAGGCTTTATATTTGTTTTTATACGGAATTAAGGGGCCATTGAAGCACAAGAATGTATAGTGAGACATGAGATAAAAATGCTTGGAGATAGTAGTCCTAATGCTTTCTCAGAGCATAGTGTGCCTAGAATTTTCTAACCTTAGTCCCTAAGGCTGTATCTCTACTACTGACCTATTTTCATTTACTTAACACTTCTATTTAACAGTTATTGCTTAGTGCTTTATGAACATTATTATTGCTGGAGTTAAGCCAACCAAAAAATCAGAGAAAACACTCTATACATGAATACCCTCATTTCTATTCCAATTGCAAATTTGGGGGCTTCCTAAAATTACCTTCATGTCCAAAAATTCTCTTGAAGGACTCAGTGAAAGTGGTTTTAATACTCATAGTTATGGTTTATTACAGGGAAGGTTATGAATTAAAGTTAACCAAGGGAAGAAGTATATGGGACAGAGTCTAGAAAAAGTACTAACTGTAGAAGCTTCTGTTGGCCTCTCCCTAAGGAGTTATGGATAGCATTACCTTTCTGACAATGATGTGTGACAGCATACACAGAGCATTTCCAACCAGGCAAGCTTACTCAAACCTCAACACATAAGCATGATTGATTGCCCCCAAGGCTGATCTCAGTATCCAGCCTCTCTGGAGGTCAGTCAGCTGATACTGCATGACCCAAAGCCCCTATCTTAACTCACATTGTTGTCTTTCTGGAATGACCAGTTCCCCCTTAGACTCTCCAGTGTTGCCAGCCCCCACTCTAAATCATATTGCAGTTAGACTATCCAATGACCCAAGCAAACTAAGAAAGTCCTATCAGTTATGACATTCCTAAGGCTTAGAGCAGTGGTTTTCAACCTTCCTAATGCCATGACCCTTCGATATAGTTCCTCATGTTGAGGTGACCCCACCCATAAAATTATTTTCGTTGCTACTTCATAAATGTAATTTTGCTACTGTTAATGAATTGTAATGCAAATATCTGTGTTTTCCGATGATCTTAGGTGACCCTGCTAGCGGTTCTCAATTTGTAGGTCATGACCCACAGGTTGAGAACCGCTGCTGTAGAGCCTAAGACCATCAGAAAACACAGATATTTATGTTACAATTCATAACAGCAGCAAAATTATAGTTATGAAGTAGCAACGAAAATAATTTTATGGTTGAGGGGTCACCACAACATGAGGAACTGAATTGAAGGGTCGCAGCATTAGGAAGGTTGAGAACCACTAGCTTAGAGAATACCTCCCAGGAGGGATAACAGAATGCACACCTCTTTGGGGTAAGATTAAATTCCGTACTGTATACGTATCTTACTTAACCCTAACACCACCCTGTGATACTTGTTACATCACTAGTAAGTAACAGAACCTGGGACCAGACCCATGACTTCAGATCCTGAGCTCCTAACTTCCTGTTTATTCTTTTTGTTTAATTAGTGGCCATACACATTGATCTTCATGCTACGTGATTCCAAGCATTCTATCTAGTTGAAAGCAAATTTCATGCGCAGTTTTCTAGAGGAGAATTAGATTTGTATCTATTATCAGATCATGACTCAAGAAAGGTCTAGATGCTTACAACCTAAGATATAAATGCATAAGTATAGGATGTTCCCCAAAAAATGTATACACACTTTGAATGATTATAAAGTCAGTTTGTTAACGTACAGTTCATTTTCAAAACTTAAAAGAATCTACAGAAATGAATAATTTTTTTATCAGTGCCTGTTTTCAAACTGATGACCATTCTGTCCAGGCACCACTGATAACACAAAGCAATGGAATCACAAACATCAAGAATCATTTCTTTCAGTATTTGTGTGCCTTCAATTCGTCAGCTGTTGCTGGTTTTGTACCATGAACTTTATCTTTGATTTATCCCCATAAAAAAGTCTAGTGATAAATTTTTTTGTTCTTCACCTATTATTTCAAATCTGTTAAACCTGAAGTGAAAGGAGTGAAAATTAAGAGAGCTAAAGTTGTTAAAATATGCATACATTTTTTTTGTTGGGAGGGGGTACACCCTATGACCCAAAAAATGCATACATACTTTGAGTAATTATAAAGGCAGTGTTTGCCCGTCAACTGCATTTTCAAACTACCAGAGCATTTTAGAATGAATTTCCTTTATTCAAAGCTTAGTCTGGCTGAAAAGAAAGAAACATCAACTGAGATATCAGCTGTTAAAGTGTATGTACATGTTTTGGGGACACCAGTACATTAAGAGAGAACTTATTGCAAATAGCTACTTTTATAATCATTATTGATGAGAGTCAAATTGCAGAAAAGGAAAGACCAATAAGATTTTGTAGATTTGAGTCAAGGAAGTTACATCTTTAGCAAGATGTAAAACAGTTATTTTCACCTTTTTTTTCCTATCAGTATTCCCCTCAACACTGCTTAGAATCATTGAGTTCAAGAGCTTTCCATGTGTGGCATCCAAGCTTTACCATTTAAAGATATAGGGACATATCTCTTTTCTCAGCTGTAAACTATACCAAAAATGAAACCATAGATTTCAGTTGCCTCCTAGCCCTTGTCTGGATTCTCTCTTTCGGTCAGTTTACTTAAGAAGCAGCTCTTCAATGAGACATATGTAAAACTTTAGATAATAAAAAACAAACAAACAACAACAACAAAAACAGCTCTTCAACTTGCATACTAGTTAGGTGTTTTACTGCTTAAAATACTGTTCTTATAAAAAGTTTCTCTATTTAACAATGCACTATATTAAAGATGTTTAGAAATAAATGTATATAATTTTAAAATAAAGAAGTAATGTCGGGAGCAATGGGGGATAAGGACACATATGTAATGTCTTAGTAAAGAAAAAATAAAATAAAGAGGTAAGAAACTGAAAAGGAAAGGGTAACACCCCCAAAAAATACATCTTTACTTTTTACTCATTCTTATCACTCTAGTGAACAGAAACAATAATTTTTCTGTATCAGCTAAATAATTGCTTCAAATAGTTCTTCCATCCACGGAAGGCCACATTTTCTTGTTTTTTCCCCATGTATATTAACATTGCCTTTATAAAGAAAGATAAGTTAGCTTTTAGGTGAGTTTAGCTTTTAGCTAAATTAATGATTTTTTAAAATATCTTTTTTTTTTATTTATAGTTTACATTCAATATTATTTTGTATTAGATTCAGGTGTATAGCATAGTGGTTAGACATAAACCAGTTATATTTTCATAGAAATGTATTCAGTGCTTTAGGTATGTCTGTTTTGCTTTCTTCCAGTCAGAAACCCTTACACAGGACATAAATACCTCTGTGGAGCTTTACAGTCTGGAATTGTTTTACTTCAGTGGTATGAGCCAATGCAGAAGTTCATGTTGATAAAGGTATATATTTGTTTACATTTTTCTTCTTCAGAAAACACTAGTGTGCAGCCGAACTTAACATTTTAAGATTCCATTATTGCTATGTAGAATGGGCATGTTTATAGTTATTTATTGATAGGTCTTTATTTGGGTTAGGAGTTTTGTTTTTTTAAGATTGCCTCTTTTTTTTTTAGCAAAAGCAAAATTTTATTACAGAAAAGCTACCTCTTACAAGGAGGGGACCCAAGTGAGTTGCCCTCTTCTTTAACTTACGTTAATCAACTTTTAGAAGCATCACAGCCATGAAGATGAATGTGGTCATTTCTCTAAAACATATTTTATAGAATTTTATGGTCCTTATAGTGATTATTTTCAGAATTATATCGATCAAGAAAATGAAAGCTTTTCCATTGACTTTATTCAGCAGTATTGTTTCTAAATTATATTTCTATTCAGAGATTGTTTCTAAATTATACTTCTTTTGTTTTTGCAGCACTTTGATTTTCCTCTGCCAAGTCCTTTGAATGTTTTTGAAATGCTGGTAATACCAGAACAAGAATACCCTATGGTCTGTGTAGCTATTAGCAAAGGCACTGAATCAAATCAGGTAGTTCAGTTTGAAACAATCAATTTGAATTCTGCATCATCATGGTTTACAGAAATTGGTGCTGGTAAGTGTTTTTATCTTATGGTACAATATTGATTATTTTGCATATGAAAAAACAATGATTTTAAGCAATGTGGGTTTTGTCAAATAAACACTCAGATCATAGTTTCTCAAGTAAGCCTAGAGAATCATGTACATACAGTTTATCATCTCTACCTGCCTAAAATAATTTGATACAAATTATTTTACCAAGGAAAATTTTAATGATTTAAGTTTTCTAAGATACAGGGGTGGGGAACAGTAGGGTTACAATTATGAGTATGAGCAACACAGAGTTTGTTCTTGTATTATTATGTATTAATTTGTATTTTTTCATACAACTGTGGACCTACTTTGCCCACCCTTGTACTTTTTCAAATTTTACCAGCTTCTCAAGCAAAGAAGTTTACTTTTTTTTTTCCTATCAGTTTTCTTCTCAACACTGCTTAGAATCATTGAGTTCAAGTGCTTTCCATGTGTGGCATCCAAACTTTACCATTAAAGATACATGGATATATCTCTTGCACTGTCTGAGAATGATTCATTAGCTTAGGATTTTATCCAACGTGTCTCAATGGAAGTCCCAAAAAAGTTGGGAAGTTTATATTTAAACTTTAATATTGGAACAAATCAATCAACTTATTTTTAAAATCTAAATAGTAAGTGAAATAAAGGGGTCTTTATTTTTCTCATTTGTTGTTTATTGTGCTAGCAGCTAGTGTATTATTTGATCATTTGTAACCGCAGGTTTATGAAGACATTTGTATACAAGAAGTCAGGCAAGCTTTAGTTATAGTTATTTCATTACTTGACTCATCTTGTGAAGAAGTCTGTTATAACTACCCAGAGTTTGATGTTTCTTATTAAATATCTTTAGCTTTTGATTATTTATAGGCTAAAATTATAGGAATTCTTTATACAAGTCAGCAATTGAAGTTAATGTGGAACCATTAATGTCACTTTCATAACAAGAATCAGTATGAACTAGTGGTATATCCTGGTAAATATTTAACAACAGGCTCTTAGGGTGCAACTGATTATTAGCAGTTGCCTATTTTTGTGGCATAGTTACTCTGCCCATGGCCAATTTCAAACTACCAACCTGATGCCATCTAGCTCACAAAATTCCTGTAAATTTAACAAACCAATATAAACCAGTTATAGCATACACTGAATTATGTCAGTCTCTTTATGGACCAACACATAATTTCTAGTAGAATAAAATAGGAATGTATTCTGAACCCTCCCACCTTCACTTGTACCCCACATTTCTTTTTAGTTTATTGTTTAATACTTTTGGTTGAGTTAGATGCATACCCTCCTAGCATAGCTAACTGAAAGGTACAAATGACATTGTTTTAGTGTCATGAAATACAAGCAACCCAAAAGGCAATATGTTCCTATTATGTAGTCATTGCCAAAAAGAAGGATTATCTATAGATCAGTTTGTTTAAAAAATAAAATATTTTTGGGAGACAGCCCCAACTTTGTTCTTATTGGTTAGTATGATTTAGTATAGAGCAAGACATTTCATACTTATCTAATGTGTACTTGCAACTTTTTTTTCTATATGATATATATTAGGTTACATTGCTCGAGGTTAGACATTCAGAGTCTACTTATGAAATTTGGAGGAGGGAAGATCTTGAGATTTTTTTCTAAGATTTTTTTAAATATATGTTATTGATTTTAGAGAGGAAGGGAGAGGGAAAGATAGAAACATCAATGATGAGAGAGAATCATTGATTGGCTGCCTCCCACATGCCCCCCGCTGGGGGGATTCAAGCCCACAACCCCAGCATGTGCCCCTCACCGGAATCAAACCTGGGATCCTTTAGTCCACAGACCGATGTGTTCTATCCACACATCTTAGAGCTAGGGCTCTAAGATTTTTTATTGATTTTTACAAAGAGAGGGAGAGGGAGGAGGAGAGGGAAAGAGAGAGAGAGGGAAACATCAATATGAAAGGAAAACATCAGTCAGCTGCCTCATGCATGCCCCTTACTGGGGATCATGCCTGCAACCTGGGCACGTGCCCTATCCAGTAGCCTTTTAGTGCATAGGCGACACCAGCCAACTGAGCCACCCAGCCAGGGGTCTTGTTTGTTTTTTTAATGCCTGTATTGTTCTACCCACTTATAACACTTTATAGACAAAAATTAATGCAGTACCAAAATTGCTTCCTGAGGAGAGCCAGGACTCTGAGGGTAATCATTCAGATCCCCCTCAAGCAGTGGCTGTCCTTATTAGGCTTTTCCATTTTCACAAGTGATTGTTAAGCCACCTCCCAGCTGCCTTGAGTGGGCAACAGCTAAAACTGTTAAAATGAACTCCTATTCCAAGCATATTGTCAGCACCCCATAAATATTTGTTCAATAAATGCATGAACATAGATTTACTGAGAAAAACTATTTTTGGACTATTGCCCAAGTGACCAACAATTTATCAGTTCTGTCCACCAGAATTCTTCTCTGTGTATGAGCTTTGGAAGGTCCAAAAACAATATATAAAACTTTGTGTTTACATTTAGTTGTACAGTTTTTAAGGGAGAGGATCCATTGGCTTCCCAAAGAAATGCAGTTAAGAATCATTGCCCTAGCATTAGCTGGTTTGGCACACTGGATAGAGCATCAGCCTGCAGTATGAAAGGTCCCGGGTTTGAATCCGTTCAAGGGCTCATGCCCAAATTGTGAGCTCAATCCCCAGTAGGGGGTGTGCAACCAGTGATTCTCTTTCATCATTGATGTTTCTAGCTCTTCCTCTGTGAAATCAATAAAAATATTTTTTTTCTAAATAATCTAAAATATTTAGAAAATATATAGCCTAAGTTTAGCTAGGCTATTCAAGCAGAGTGCCTAAAATGAATTGTTTTATCAAAAATGCCATTGCACACATACACACAAATGCCATCACATCTGTCAGTATATGTTAAAAGAAACAATCCTGCAAATATCAGCAAAGTGATGAAAATTGTTTCCTGCCAAGATATTATTGACAGAAATGTTCATTATATTCCTAAGTGTCCGCTTTATTTTTTCTTTTATTAAATCTTTATTATTCAGATTATTACATTTGTTTCTCTTTTTTCCCCTCCATAGCTCCCTTCCACCCGGCTCCCACCCCGCCCTCTACCCTTAACTTCCCTCTCGTTAACCTCATCCATAGGGGTATGATTTTTGTCCAGTCTCTCCCTATATACCCCTCACCCCTTTCTCCCTGAGAATTATCAGTCCACACCCTTTCTATGCTCCTGATTCTATTATATTCACCAGTTTATTCTGTTGATCAAATTTTTAATTCACTTAATTTTTAGATTCACTTGTTGATAGATATGTATTTGTTGTTCATAATTTTTTGTCTTTTACTTTTTTCTTCTTCCTCTTCTAAAAGAGTACCTTTCAGCATTTCATATAATACTGGTTTGGAGTTGATAAACTCCTTTAGCTTTTCTTCTCTGTGAAGCTCTTTATCTGCCCTTCAATTCTGAATGATAGCTTTGCTGGATAGAGTATTCTTGGTTGTAGGTTCTTGCTGTTCATCATGTTGAATATTTCTTGCCATTCCCATCTGGCCTGCATCGTTTCTATTGAGAAATCAGCTGACAGTCATATGAGTGCTCCCTTGTAGGTAATTAACTGTTTTTCTCTTGCTGCTTTTAATAGCCTCTTTTTGTCTTTTGCTCTTGGTATTTTAATTATGATGTGTCTTGGTGTAGTCCTCTTTGGATTCCTTTTATATGGGGTTCTGTGTGCTTCCTGGATTTGTAAGTCTATTTCTTTTACCAGATGTGGGAAGTTTTCAGTCATTATTTCTTTAAATAGGTTTTCAGTATCTTGCTCTCTCTCTTCTTCTGGCACCCCCACAATTCTGATGTTGGTATGCTTGAAGCTGTCCCAGAGACTCCTTACATTATCTTCACATTTTTTTATTCTTTTTTCTTCTTGCTTTTCCAGTTGAGTGTTTTCTGCTTCTTTATATTTCAAATTTTTGACTTGATTCTTGCCTTCCTCTAGTCTGCTATTAGGTTTCTGTATAATATTTTTTATTTCAGTCAGTATATGTTTAATTCCTAGTTGGTCCTTTTCCATCTCTAGTTGGTTCTTTGTCATCTCCAGTTCGTTCTTTTTCATCTCCACTAGGGTCTCGCTAACTTTACCCAACTTTTCTAGGATATTCTTGAAAAACCTTATAACCGTGGGTTTGAACTCAATATCCAGTCGTTTGTTTTCCTCCATTTCTTTTGTTTGTGATTTCTTCCTTTATTTTGGCATTTTCACTATGCTGGGAGAACTTCTGTGTTGGATTCAGCCTTATGGTACAAGACTTGCAAAACTGCAAGAGCCTCTCTGTTGAGTTTGGGAGGGTTGGAGTCTCAAGGCTTAAGGGACCGCCTTGCCTTCTAGTCGGCCCCACCCTCCACGGCCCCTGAGTCTCACTTGACTGGGTAATCGCTGGAGTGGTCCCTGTGTTTGCGTACGCTCTCGCAGTGCCTCTAGACTGCTGCCTTTCTGGTTCCCCTGCGCTCCAGGACCATATGAATCTGGGTCCCCAGGGTTTCGCCCGAAACTGGGGTTTAGTGGAGTTGGAAGTGGCTCACTTGTGAAAGTCAGCGGCACAATCAGCAGTTGGTCCTCTGCGTGCAGTGCTGTGTGCGCCGCCCAACTTCTGCCCTTTTGCAACTCCCCTAAATTTCCGTGTACTTCTCCCTTTTCACAGTCCCAACTCCCCCCATATGAGTTTCGGCTGGACCTGGGTTTAGTGTCGTAGGATAAGGGGTTCAGTGCCGTTGGGAGTCTCCATCTCCCTCCCGTCAGAGAAAGCCAGCCAGGTACTCAGGCACCCGCTTTCTCGCGCGCGCATGCGTCTCCGTACCTCAGCTTTTTGCAGCTTTTCTGGGTCTCTGTGAGCCCCTCTCTTTCCTTCTAGTTGTAGAATTTCCACTCAGCCAGCTTTCCTGTGGTTCTGGATGCTGTCCATTCTGTCTTTTAGTTGTAGTTTAGAAATAGTTGTGCGAGGCAGCAGTGTAGGTATTTACCTATTTCGCCATCTTGGATTCTCTTCTGTACTTAGCTTCATTAACAATCCTAAGTGTCCGCTTTAAAAAGTAACTTACACACACACACACACACACCAGGAAATTTTTTCTTTGATTACAGTTTTATTTTAATTTTATTTTTTGTTTTTCTGAATTACTGACTTATTTTTATCTCAGAGATGCTGTGATACACATAACTGATCTTGTTTCCATCTTCCCACTGGTTCCTGTAAAATGCAGAGCAAAATCTAATCATTGTATAGCATGCACTTTATTTACTTTTATGTATTTTACCCTTTGCTTCATTTTATTTTTGTAACTCAACTTTTTAAAACTAAAGTGTTAATTAACTGTAATATTTAGCTTTTCTCAGCTCACTTAGCCTTACTTGGGACTTAATGTTTGTTCTCCTAAGTTGACCTATATACATATTTTGAAAAAATAACATATTATTACAAAATCCAATTTGTGTTAAATTTCAAAAATTAGTTTTAAATCACAGAAAAGGTCAGAATTTGTGTTCTTTTCTAAGTTCTAGTTTTTAAAACATGTTGTAGAACTAACTTTTTTTTTTCCCTCCAAGGCAGCCAACAATTAGAATCCATTCATGTAACACAGTTGGAGAGAGATACCGTTTTAGTGTGTTTAGATAGTAAGTACTGTTTTAAAATTTATTCTGAATATTCTACTTGATATTATAAGTCTTTTCACTGAAGTGATTCTATTAAGCTACAATTGAAAGTTTTTCACTTTTTTCATCTTAAGTGACCTTATTTTATTGATGAAAATCTAAATTGGCTACAGATATCATAAATAGTAATTAATGGATCTGTTTGTTATTACTATTCTCTGTGACTTTTTTCTTTGTTTGGCCTACTTGAAAACATTATATTAGAAAAGTTTGCCATAACTTTGAGGTAAAAGTCTATATAAAACTATCCGTATAAAATTCTGTGTAATACTATTTTGAGAGGGTTTTATTTCCATACCTCAATTAATGAAAAATTAGAAGGTATGTAGTCATGTGCTACTTAATGGGAATATCCAGTTCTAAAATATGCATTGGTAGGTGATTCTGTCATTATGGGAATATCTTAAGAATGCACTTACACAAACCTCGATGGTACAGCCTACTATACACCTAGTTTATATATGATATATAGCCTACTGCTTTTAGGCTACAAACATGTATTGTGTGAACTGTACAGCCTGAGAGTAAATCAAGCACAAGAGAAAATGGTGCAATCAGGAGGCACTGTAAACATTAGATGTGTGTGGCAGCTGCCAACATAACACACCATGCTGTTTTATAGAAAACATTACTTTCTGTAAGTAGAAAGCATACACTAAAATAACAGTGATAAGTGTGGAATAATATATAAACTGTAACATAACCATTTATTATCCTTAGTATTATTACTATATGTAATTATATCTGCTATACAGGGGAGTGGTTAGGGGGTGATAAGCTGACAATGTAGTAGGTTTGTTTACACCTTCATCACCACAAACGTGGGGGTAATGTGTTGCACTACAATGTTACAAGCCCACATCTCTAGGAAATTGAAATTTTCAGCTCCATTATAATTTTATAGAACCATCGTCATATATACAGTCTATTGTTGATCATACCATCATTATGCAGTGTATATCATGGTCATTTATAGTCGTATAACATGACTTTTGAAATCATGTCATTAAGTCTATCTGTAATGTACAGATAGATTTAACACCTTCATCAAGTGGGTTCTTTTGATTTAGGAAGAGTTATCCTATCTAATAAAAGAGCAATATGCAAATTGAATGTCACTCCCACACACAAGATGGCTGCCCCCATGTGGTCAAAGACAGCTGCCCCCATGTGGACACAAGATGGCCAGCAGAGGAGGGCAGTAGGGAGGGACCAGGCCTTCAAGGGAGAGTAGTTGGGGGTGGTCAAGCGTGCAGGGGAGAGCAGTTAAGAGTGATCAGGCTGGCAAAGGAGGGAAGTTGAGGGCGACTGGACATGCAGGGAAGGGCAGTTGGGGGTGACCCAGGCCTTCAGGGGAGTGCAGTTGGGGGGTGGGGGACCAGGCCTGCAGGGGAGTGCAGTTGAGGGGTGGGGGACCAGGCCTGCAGGGGAGGACAGTTAGGGGTGACCAGGCCTGCAGGGGAGGGTAGTTAGGAGTGACCAGGCCTGCATGGAAGGGCAGTTAGGGGCAATCAGGCTGGCAGGGGAGTGGTTAGGGGGTGATCAGGCTGGCAGGCAGAAGCAGTTAGAAGCAATCAGGTAAGCAGGCAGGCAAGCAGTTGGGAGCCAGCAGTTCTAGATTGTGAGAGGGATGTCTGACTGCCTGTTTAGGCCCGATCCTACCTGAAAGGGTCCCAGATTGGAGAGGGTGCAGGCTGGGCTGAGGGACACCCCCCTCAAATTTTGTGCACCGGGCCCCTAGTTATTGATAGAAGAGTATTGTAATGTAATCAGAGAAACTTTTAACAACAGGTATTACTTCAATTTTGCAAACAACCCCACCTTATTTTTATGCAATGAATCCTGCAAGATGAAATTCAGCCTAGATTTGGAACTATATTTAAAATGACAGTATTTGCTATGTTTGATCCATTTTAATATTTTTTAAATTACTGAAGAGGGTTATTTTTTAAATGGTTGTACTACTGAATTTGCCGGTGTTTCTGTCCTAATTTCTATTCCTTGAAGGCTACCTAGTGGATTTACCTTATATAATCATAAAGGTAATTTAATATTAGAGATAAGTAACCCAAAACTCAAAAGTATCTCATTCACCCATCATTTTTAAGTACTTTTGATTCTTTTAATATAGCTAAGATTGAAGTATTATTCAATTACATTTAAGTTAATTTGATAAATTATATTTTATCCAAAGAGCTGAAAAGGTCTATATTGATTAAGCAAATAAATAAATAATCAGAATTTGATTTTAATAATGTGGAACCTTTAATGTTAAATTCTTAATATCTTTTGGGACATCCAAAGAAAATAAATTGTGCTTAGTCTCATTTTGTTGATTTATATATTTATCAAAAAAATATTTTAAGCTTTTGATTAAACCCTCCATTTCCCAGTTATTCAAAGTAAATGGAGAGTTGACTTTCTTGAGATTTTTTTTTTAAGAAACAATATAAGACTTCAAAAATTAAGTATCAACTATGTAATATGAATCAGTTTTAGTAAACACCATTTGGAAATAGGCCTGAAATCACAAATTATGTTAGGTAGATAAGAAAGTAGTACATAGAAAGGTGTCTTCCAAGTTAGAGCTAAGATGATTAAAGTGAAAAACAAATAAATGAAAGGGAAATAAAATTATGTATATCTCCATTCCAGAGTTTACTTATAAAGAAATTGTACCCTCAAGAGAACTACTCGTTGTCCCTTTGTTATAATAGTACTCAATACTATTGTATTGAATGACTATGGTAATACTTACCATGTTTTGTAATTTGTAAGGGGAGGGAATCACATCTTACTGCTAAATATATAAGCACCAAGGTAGCCACTTTAAAAAAAGACATTGTACTTTTTTTTAACATTGTACTTTCTTAAAAATCATAATATAAGTGTTCAGTATATACCATCTAAAAAAGAAAAAAATAGCAACGGAATTGCCATTTATCAGAGAAATTACTCTTACAGTTATATTATAAAACATAATGAAAGTTTCTTACTGGGCATGTTTGAATCTAAATAGTTGAACATCATTAAGAATATTGTTCTATATCCATGTAAAATCCATATTTCAAGTTAAATTTATTTTAACAGATTTGGATTTCCAGTCTTGACTTGTTTTTTTCTTTTTTTAAGAATTTGTAAAAATTGTAAATCTACAAGGAAAACTAAAGTCAAGTAAGAAACTGGCCTCTGAGCTAACTTTTGATTTTTGCATTGAATCTGTAGGTAAGTCTTTTTTTTTTTTTAAATAATGCTGTGATTGTCTAGACCAGCACTGTGTCTTAGAAGTTTCTGTGATATGGACGTGTTCTGTGTTCTTAAATATATTAGTCATTAACCACACCTGTTAAGTACTTGAAACATGGCTAGTGTTACATTTTTTAAGTTTTAATTAATTTACATTTTAAATAGTCCAATATGGCTAGTTGCTATTGTATTGGACAAAGCAGGTATAGATGATAATAAATCTTTTATTGTTGGCTCCTAAACATTTAAAACTTGAAATCATTTTTAAATTTCTGTTTATTGTTCCCTTTACTGCCTCAAGTGAATTATACTTCTCCCAATTCTTTCCAAATCATGAAGGTATTTGTGTGATATGATTAATGGTATTAGATATGCTATAATTCTTTGTGTCTGATTCTGCTTGGTGTGTGTTGATGGTTATTGCTTTTAGGTCTATTTCTATATAAATAGATATTTTTCCACTTAGAAACTAATGTGTCATTTTAATTTGTTTTATTGTCAATGAGTGTTTTACTCTATAATACTCATTGGTTTTATGATAAAAATTTCTCATTGATTATATGTCAGTATTTCCCCTAGGGATGACAGAACTTTTGAAAAAAATAATGTGGCTGAAAACACTGAACTTTATATGATATGATTCTATCATAAGTCAAAAATAGTTCAAACAAAATTGGCAATTTTTATTTTGGCCTTGAAAAATATATGTATTTTGTAATTAAATGTATACTTTAAAAAATATATTTCTCATTATTTTGAAAGGTGTTTTAAAAAAAGTATTTTAATGGTTTCCCAACTGGCATTTTGTCCTGTCGAAAAGTATGATCATCCCTCTTTGTAAATATCTTACATAAATATAACTTGCTTATGATTAAAAAATCTTAATTTATTGAAGCAGAAAGCCTAAACTTTCTATAGATGCCAGGACAAAAAGAATTTTGGAGCTCATTTCTTCCTCACTTCTTTAAGTCCTGGTTGTTGCATGCCAGTTTCTAAGCTTTGATATCTTCAGTAGAAATCCTGACAGAGATTTTTATAGTTCCTCTTCATTTTAACTGAAACACACTGATACCTCAACTTTTTCATATGTGCCAAACTTTTTAGGAAACTTTGTTATACAAAAATTTGTTCCTCATAAGCTACCATCTCTTCCCAGCAGTGATCCTTGGAATAATTACAAGGATCTTCCTGGGTAAAAAGAGTCCCTTTCAACCAGTGGTTCTCAACCTTCCTAATGCCACAACTCTTTAATACAGTTCCTCATGTTGTGGTGACCCCCAACCATAAAATTATTTTTGTTGCTACTTTATAACTGTAATTTTGCTATGTTAATGAATTGTAATGTAAATATCTGTGTTTTCCAATGGT